>BSUD01000008.1:22675285-22739536 GCA_033239045.1 Fagopyrum esculentum | reverse complement strand
GGGGTTTTATTTTAGGGAATATTACATTAATCCGCAAACCCTAATCGGAATCAATGAACCAGAAATTTCATTGACATTGACAATACCTCGAGTGACGGAGGGGAGCGGCGAACCGAATAATACACTAATCGGAATGCCGATCGGCACTGAAATGTTGATTAGGAGGAAGAACACAACACCGGCGAACACAGTACCTAATGTATAATGGAGGGGGAACACAACACCGGCTTGACCAACGACACCGGATACCGGAAGAAGAGGACGGCACCGATGGTATACCTGAGGACGAACAACACAGGATCTTGAATAGGCGGAAGAAGAGGAAGACACCGATAATTGTAAAAGATTTAGGGATTTTATTATAGGGAATTTTAATAGTGGGGTAGATATGGTGTGTTGTATCACGAGCCTATTCCTTCCATATATACAGTTTAAATTTTTATTTTTATTTTTTTCCCTTAAAATCTCACTTAATCACACCCATTCATTATAACAATCCAACGAATATAATTCGTTATCATTGAACACTTTAAGGACTGTTTACATGGGAGCCAAACTCTCTCTCTCTCTCTCTCTCTCTCTCTCTATATATATATATATATATATATATATATATATATATATATATATATATATATATATACATATGGCCTATATAGAGCCTTATAAGTTAGGTGTGCATACCCTGCAGATGGCTCGGACTAGAGCTACTGCTGCTGTGGGCCGAGGTAGAGGTAGACCACCCTTTCCTCCGGGTATGATAGGTGAGGGACCGGTTCCCGCTGCTGATCCACCAGTGGTGGAGGAGGTACATTAGAAGGTCGCTGAGAGTGTCATCACAGAGACGAGGAGTGGTGGATCGAGGAGGCATCATTCACATCGAGTCCAGTCTAATGATTCAGATCGTGTCTCCATGGGGCCCAGAGTTCAAAGAGTACATCAGACGTGTTGAGGAGGTTGTAAGAGTTGACAGACGGGCCCCTGATCTACCAGGGAATGAGGGGTCATTTGAGATGTCTCAGGAAGCCACATAGGTGCCAACTATGTTGGCACGTACAGCTGAGACTGCTCGAGCTATAGAGGAGATCAGAGGGATTCGACCAGATACCTGGTTGAAGGCATTCCATCAGCAGGGAGTACCACCCTTCTCAGGGCAGATTGGTTTAGAGACCCAGGTAAGGATAGGACATGTAGACTCGATGTCCTGAGGACAGACGGATAGAGCTAGTTCAGTCTCTATTCCGTGACCTTGCACATCAGTGGTGGAAGACTGTACAAGCCAGAGCCACTAGTTATGATCGCATGAGGAGTATGATCCGAGAGTAGTTCTGCCCTATCTCACTGAGGAGGGAGAAGTTGTAGGATTTTGTGGAGGCCGGTTTTGAGGATATACCTATTGTAGACGCCATCCGCCGCTTCCAGACTGAGTTAGCTTTGTTGGGTCCATCTACACCATCTGAGGACCAGCATGTGTATTTGTTCTCCCGTCGTCTAAGGGAGAGCACACGTTCATATATGGAGGGATTCTATTGCGAGTCCCTAGCTGACTATCAGGACCGGGCTTCTGCGTATGAGAGGGAGCGAGCTAGTAAGAGGAGAGCTTCTCAGACGGGACGGTCTGAAAAGAGGCAGCACACTGGGAAGACCAGTGGAGTTGGAGGAGCATCTGGGTCTAGACGAGACCAAAGACATCAGAATGTCCAAGGGCAGTTGTAACTTGCTTTACCTGTGGTAGACCAAGACATCGAGCTGCCTTCTGTAGGCATGGTGGAGTTGCATCTCAATAGGGTTCTTCCCCTACCAGTGTAGCAGGAGGTGGTCAGAGGACACCTCAGCAGCAGACACAGGGACAACAGAGAGACCCGGACCGTCCTTCTATTTAGGGGATCTGCTCTCGGGCCGAGTAGAGGTAGAGGTCATGGTGGGAGTGCCACTGACACTAGAGGAGCTCAAGGTAGAGCCTTTGAGCTGAGGAGTGCAGAGGAGCCGCTTGCACCAGTTGCTACAGGTACCATTCTACTTCCTGGTTTACCTGTTAGAGTTTTGTTTGCTATGGGTGCTACACATTCATTTATTTCTTATACATGTGTTGAGCGTTTGAGTTTAGCTACTATAGAGGGGATACCCTTTACTATAGGGTTACTAGATGGTAGCCGGGTCAAAGGTACCCGTGAGATACGTAGTTGTCCCCTTCGTTTAGGGACTTATGCTTTGCTTGTTGACTTCTTAGTCATGCCATTGATGCATGAAGAAGTCATATTAGGTATGGATTGGATGCGTAGACACCGTGCGGTTTTAGATGTTGGTAGACGGACTGTTACAGTCTCTACCGAGGTAGGTCAGATTGAGGTCTTCCGAGGTTGGGACCTTGGGAAGACAAGTTTTTTTATTAGTGCCGTACGAGCAACTAGACTGATAGCACAGAGATGTGATGCCTTCTGGTGCTATGCCATAAAGGATGGAGAAAGTCTAGCATTGGAGGACATACTAGTGGTCTGCGAGTTTGTAGATGTGTTTGCTAAGCCGTCGAGCTTGCCGCCTCAGAGGAGTGTGGATTTTAGCATTGAGTTGGAGCCTGGTACGAGACCCATCTCGAAGGCCCCATATCGTATGGCGCTTGTCGAGATGTTGGAGCTGAAGAAGCAACTCGAGGAGTTGGCTGAGAAGGGCTTCATACGCCTTAGTGTTTTACCATGGGGAGCACCTGTCCTCTTCGTGTGGAAGAAGGACAGATCGCTGAGACTATGCACAGATTACAAAGAGCTGAACAAGGTGACCATCAAGAGCATGTATCAACAGAATTGTATTGCTGATCTAGTTGATCAGCTTCAGGGAGCGACAATTTTCTCCTGGATTGACTTGCATTCAGGATATCACCAGCTGAGGGTGAGAGAGTAGGACGTGCACAGGACGACATTTCGTACCCGTTATGGATACTACAAGTTTGTAGTGATACCATTCGGGCTGACGAATGCCCCAACAGTCTTCATGGAGTTGATGAACAATATCTTCATCGACTTCCTTAATCAGTTTGTGGCGGTCTTCATTGATGACATTTTGGTATACTCTCGTAGCAGAGAGGAGCATGCCGGTCATTTGAGGAAAGTTTTGGAGATTTTGAGGGATAGAGAGCTGTATGTCAAGCTCTCTAAGTGCGTGTTTTGGATGTCTGAAGTTGCTTTCCTTGGACATATTGTCTCCACCAACGGGATTATGGTTGACCCGGCAAAGATTGAGTTTGTTGCTGCATGAACGACACCGACGAATTTCAAGGAAGTGCGTAGCTTTCTTGGCCTAGCCGGCTATTACAAACGCTTTGTGAAGGGATTTTCTGTGATTGCCCGTCCATTGACGAGTCTTCTGAGTAAGACTACCAGATTTGTGTGGACTTACCAGTGTGCCCAAAGTTTTGAGGAGTTGAAGAGACGTTTGAATTCTGCTCCTGTCTTGTCACAGTGATGCATCCAAGCTAGGCTTGGGATGTGTGTTGATGCAGAGAGGCAGAGTGATTGCTTATGCGTCTAGACAGCTGAAGACATTTGAGGAGAACTACCTGACTCATGATCTGGAGTTAGCAGCATAGTTCATGCTTTGAAGATCCGGAGACATTACCTATATGGTGCCACATGTCAAATCTTCACAGACCATAAGAGTCTGAAGTATATTTTCACAATCGGGAGTTGAATAACCGCCAGCGTCGATGGCTTGAGTTGATCAAGGACTTTGACCTTGAGATTTTGTATCATTTTGGAAAGGCGAATGTTGTAGCTGACGCCTTGAGCAGGAAGACGCCGCGAGAGAAGGCGATTGCCATATTGATTTGTTCAGCATCAGCTTCAGAGGGATCTAGCTTGGCTAGAGATGGACATCCAATATTCTGATGAGGATGCCCAATTATATGCTTTAGAGGTTTTACCTGGTTTGTTGGATGAGATCCAGCAGAAGCAGGGGACCTGCCCGTCCTTGATGAGGATCAGAGAGAGGATGTCTCGTGGAGAGGCACCATAATTTTCTATTGGAGCAGATAGAGTGATGAGGCGACGTGACTGCATCTTTGTACCTGTTGATGCCGAGCTGAGATAGAGGATCTTACAGGAGGCTCACTATACACCTTACTCTGTATATCTAGGTACGAGTAAGATGTACCATGATGTGAGACGCTCATATTGGTGGGGACGGCTGAAGCCCGATGTAGCCAGATTTGTGGCTCAGTGTTCGACCTGTCAGTAGGTCAAGATAGAGCATTGCAGAATTGGAGGTGAGCTTCATCCACTATTAGTACCGCAGTGGAAGTGGGAGGACGTCTACATGGACTTTGTGACGGGATTGAGATCTAGTAGGAGTTTTGATGCCATATGGGTTATTGTTGATAGATTGACGAAGACGACACGTTTCATTCCTATCAGAGAGACGTGACCAGTGAGCAGATTAGCTGAGGAATGCACTAGACAGATAGTGAGACTCCATGGTGTACCGAGGATGGTCGTCTGAAATCGAGAAAGGCGGTTTATCTCGAGGTTTTGACAGTAGATTAAGACTACTTTGGGGACGAGTCTACACTTCACGACTGCATTTCACACCTAACAGATGGTCAGTCTGAGAGGACCATCCAGACCTTGGAGGATATGCTGCGAGCTTGTGTGTTGGATTGGGGACATGGATGGTCTGATTACCTCCCACTTGTTGAGTTCTCATGCAACAACTAACATGCATCTATTGGGATGACTCCTTATGAGGCACTGTATGGGCATAGAAGCCGTACACCTTTATGCTGGGATAAGCCTAGTAGTATCAGTGGGATAACGCCAGAGCAGATTCAGGATGATATGGCTCGAGTAGCGCTGATCAAAGAGAGGATGCTGGCTGCACAGAGTCGCTATAAGTCATATGCAGACAAGAGGCGTCGACCTCTAGAGTTCAGGGTAGGAGCTCATGTTTGGTTGAGAGTATCTCCGACGTGTGGCGTCAGACGTTTTAGCATAAAAGGGAACCTGAGTCCCCGATATGTCGGTCTTTTTGAGATACTAGATAGAGTTGGGAGGGCAACCTACAGATTAGCATTGCCTCCGAGTTTAGTGGGTGTTCACCCTGTGTTCCATGTGTATCAGCTGAGGGAGTACATACCAGATCCGAGGCACATTGTGAATTATGATGATTTGGTAGTGGAGCCAGACCACACCTTTGCTGAGCATCCGATTGTATTCTTAGAACGAGGAGTGAGATGCCTGCGTTCGAAGGACATTCCTATGCCGAGGATACAATGGTCTAGACGTGGACCTGAGGAGGCTACATGGGAGACTGAGGATAGTATTCGGAGGAACTATCCAAAGTTTTATGCTGAGATAGATGCACCTAGGGTCGATGAGTAGATCTTAGTGCTATCTTGGTGAGTATATGATTATGTGCTTATGTGCTTATATGCCTTGATGTGCTTACTCCATGCTAGCTATGATGTGTTTTATGATCTTATTAGATCTTGATGTGCTAGCATGATATATGATTATAGCTGGAGATGGTTCTTTCCTCCATGCTATCTAAGTGTGATTAGGATTCAACTGGAGATGGTTCTTACCTCCATGCTACTTTGATGGACATAGTTCCCTTGGAGATGTCACTACAAAAAATAATTCAATTAGCCACGCTTGTTAGCAACGGCAGACCCTTGCCGTCGCCATTGGTCTTTATTTGGCGACGGCAACATCAGAGTGGCAAAAAGTACCAATTATTTGCGTCGATGGTAAAGGACAGTTGCTAATAGTCATGTAATTGGCGTCGGCTAATCATTGCCGTGGCTAATAAAAGGGACCGTTGGCAAGGGCTTATGTCGCCAACGCCAACAACCAAAGTATTTGGCGCCATATGAAATATCGGGGTAAAAAATTATATAAATAATTTTCATTTTCTGTAAAAATAAAAACCTTCCATCAATAAAAACTTATCCTAATAATAGTTGTTTGTTAAAAATTTCAAAAAAAAACTCACCAAATTCATCCCATCGATGAACTGTCTTCCTTGTTTGTCTCCAAGAACCCTCGCCCAGAGTACCGACTACGGACGGAATTACAGTTAGAATCGATTGACACCCTTACACCGTCTTCTCCTCTCCTCCTTGTTGATTTGTCCTCCACTCTTCTCCAAAAACCGTCGCCCATAGTATGGATTATGGAATTACAGTTAGAATCAGTGTCACACCTCCTCTACTCGCCACCATCTTCTACTCTCCTCTGTGTTGTTTTTATTGTCCCACGTCGTCACCAAGAAGCCGACAATCACTTCTCGGAATTCCAGTTTGATGTCCATCTTGTTCTTCCCGGTAAACTTGCTAAACACACGAGACTGATGTACGACTTAATCTCCTTTGATGTTCTCTTTAACAACCCTTTTTTTTTACTTGTTTTTCATCATACTTGTCCATCCTGTTGTTCTCGACTCGTTCAAACTGTCAAACGAGTCGAATACAAGGTTGGAATTGGGCTCGTAACGAGCCCGAGTCGAATACGAGTGACTCGCAAAAGCTCATTTAATAATAATAATAATAACAATAAAAAAAAATAATAAAAATAAATAAAATAGCCAACTGCAACACGACTCGCAAGAGCTTGGAATTTCTCAAATTAGGTTTTGGCAATTTGCAACTGCAACACGACGACACCTCTCGGCGACTAGTGACGATCAACTGTCGGCCAGAGAAGACGAAGTTGAAGACCGGCAACATGACGACGCCTCCGACTCCGACTCCGACTCCGAGAATTCTTCCCAGCATAATGCCTTTGGGCAGGAAGGGGTCAAAGGTTTACGAGCATTAGGAGTGAGGGATATGTAGTATCGCCTTGCCTTCATAGCCAACTCTGTCCAAGTTTTAATCTCAACATTTTTTTTGGCTAATTTCACAAGCTTTCTTCAGTTTTATTCTCTAATTTGTGGTTTATGCTCCTAGATTGTTGACGGAAGAAGAGATATTGACATCAGAAGTAGGAAGAAAGATGCTGACGATGATGTCCATTTTTTTGTCAGATATTGAATATCTAACTTGAGCTTTGCAGAAAACCATTTTTTTTATTTGAAAGTGATTTTTCCAAGATTGTAGCCACTAAGGCCCACTATGTATGTGTGGAATCCTAAATGTGACCCGAAGTTGGACTAATGTTACCATGAACTTACTCTGCGATAGGAAGAGGAGATAGATGAAATCCAGAGGATGAGAAACAAACCAAATTTCTTCAACAAGCCAGTTGATAGTGTTCGACCAACTGTTTTTGGTCACCAAGATATCAAACGAGCAATTCTACTTATGTTCCTAGGCAGTGTTCATAAGTTCACCCACGAAGGCATAAACTTAAGAGGTGACATCAATGTCTGCATTGTTGGTGATCCTAGTTGTGCGAAGTCTCAATTCCTCAAGTATATTTATTCCACATAGTTTTTTTTTTTTTTGTATATTCCTTGAAATTTTAATCAGTAATTTCTTATATAAAATCATAACCTATTATGAAGGTACACTACTAGTTTAGTTCCGAGATCAGTCTATACTTCAGGTAAATCATCCTCAGCTGCTGGACAAACTACTATAGTTGCTAAAGAGCTAGAAACAAGGGAATTTTGCATTGAAGTAGATTTTGTTCCTTCAAATATATTAATCTCATTTATATCATCTGCTTATTCTGATTGTTTTGAGTACTTTTCAGGCTGATGCCCTGATGCTTGTTGATAATGGAGTCTGTTGTATTGATGAGTTTGATAAAATGGACGTCGAGGTCAGGTAATTTCAAGATTGCTTTTACTAAAGTTTATTGTTTTTCGTGGACGTTAGCATTCATTGACATGAAACTATTTATCTTAAAGGTTGCAATCCATGACGCCATGGAGCAATAGACAATAAGTATCAAAAAAGCTGGTATACAAACAACTCTAATGCCAGGACATCAATTTTGGCTGCTGCTAATCCTAGCGGAGGCCGCTATGACAAAACTAAGCCACTGAAGGTTAGAACTATGAATTTTTAAAATATGTCATTTACAGATTATAATCCTGGTATTATGAATTAAATGCCGACTCACTGTTTTTTATTTTGAATAGTACAATGTGGCTTTGCCTCCTTCCATCCTTTCAAGGTTTGAGTTGGTATATGTTATGATTGATTATCCAGACTATCAAGTTGATTATCACATGACGTTTAATCATTTTGTTGCTTAGTATTTGCTTAAATATTTTTTTTCTGTTCTGTTGATGTAGTGGGCAGCAGCAGACCAAATTTTGAGGGACTTGCAAAATAATCCGGACATGTGACTCCAAGTAGTACACGTTTTACAGAATACGCAGAACCTGAACTCTAAATTTTTTGCTTTGCAGGTTCGTGTCAACATTTTAGATATTGGGTCTAAATCAGTTTGGTATCTTTTTGTTCTTTGTTTGGTAAAAGTTAGTTGAAGACAGGGCTCTCATTGTTCAATATTCTTGAAGATAGGGTTCTCCTTGCTCAAGATTGTGATAGTAGAAAGGGCTTATAATTATAGGATCCAACTTTGCAGTGCATTGATTCTGATTATGAAATATGAGAGATACAGATGATAGGATAGAATCCCCAAAGGGTTGGATAATTCAGAAAATAAGTATCAATAGGATTTTTGGAGTAGGTAAAAATCTGATTAACACCACATGTTAATAGATCTTATGTAGGTATCTTCTCTTCTTTAGTATAATATTATAACAAAAACATATCGATGTAGACAAAACACTAATGTTTGTATCTAATGTTACATATTATAGTGATACTACACCATACATAGTTTCAAGGAGAAATGGTACAACAATAAACCATAAAAGTTAGTTGTAGTTTTGGTTGCAAAATGTGTAAATGAGTTGGTTCGAATTAATATTATTTGACATAGCCCTCTCAGTAAAGTAATCAGATAGTGGAATTAATACTTCGAGGGTAACCATCTAGAATCCACCCTTTCTCCTTGGAATCATCCAGTTAAAGTCGTGTCGTAACCATCTTAGTGTAAAAGTGTTAAGTTTTAATACAAACTCAATTACAGAAACAAAAATAAAAAAATAATTGTACTGGAAATATTAAGAATAATAGAACTGTCACAATCTCATCTAGAACTAGGCGCCCCGAGTCCATAAAGTCTTTGGCCTTGTTTCCTATTTATGTCTCAGCTTCTACTTGAGCCCTTAGGAGGTCTCCAGTTGATATATGCATCAATCCAAACTGAGAAGAATTCACTTCAAAAGTGTCATCAAATGAATTTGAAGTAGAATTCTTGTCAGTTGCCACCGTTCTTTCTTTGCTACAGCTTGATGTATCCATTTTCCTTTACTTGAAATTTTTTATGTATTGCTTGTCCTAGGTGAGAAAGAGGAGGAATTTGCTACTAGGTTAGCAAACAATCTGGAGACCCTTATTCTTATTCTCAAAGAAGGACCTGAGAAAGTAAGATAGTAATCATATACGTTATGATTCATTAGCACAGTCTGCGACTAAATTAGAATAACATTTTGCTCCGAAATTACAGATTGCAGCTTTCATTGTTGAGCCTGATAATGGGGAATGGAGGAGTTATAATACCCCTGCAACTTATTATGACAAGGTAGAAGATTGCTGCTAACCCTTGATGATCTTGCAGAATGTGTTTCTTAACTAACATATTTTGTTTGGACCATATTCAAGCTGTAGCCAAGAAATATGACATCCTTATTATTGTTGATTAGGTATCATTTTTACATCTAAAAGTGATTCTGAATATTGTTTGGCTCACCACATGCTTATGTATCTATCAATCCAGATAATCTGCGCCTTTGGCACGTTTGGAGAAATGTATGGATGTGATAAATTTAACATTAAAGCGGATCTTTTTTCTGTAGCAAAGGTAAGAGTACTCTTCATAGTGTTGCATTTTGGTAGGTTTCCTTTGGGACATTTGGTATTCAGTTTCTTCTCCATTCTCCAACAAACACTATCTTCAACGTATATGCCCATTGGGACTGTCCTTGTCAGCACCGAAGTTTCAGAAGTTATAAATTCCCAAAGTAACAGACTTGGTACGAATGTTGTCAAAAGTCCTAATTAAGAAAAAAATTGTGTTGTTTACCTACTTCAGTTCAAGTAATGGGGTTTAAAAATTCTACTTTTCATGTTTTCGCTGCACCTTTATATTCAGCTAGCTAACTATATAAATATTTCTTTTTGAGTAGTTCATGAAGACTGCGGGAAACACAATGGCTATTGTTCTTGGAATGCAGAAAATTCTTCATACATTTGTTATAATGAGTGAGGTTATGACAACACTATAGGTGCCATAGCCGGGCTAGGTAAGGATTTATTACAAGTTTTAATCCAAATATTAATATTTTCCAATAAATTAAAGGGCTAGCGTTCATCTACGCATATCTTGAAAGTCTTTGCGCAAAACACATAACTGTTTAGCCTTTTATGCTTCTTGAAGGTTGAGCCATGGTGCAACTGGACTTGGTATGGATAAAATCAGATTTCTTTGATCATCTTGTTCCAATTTTCTTGCTTCAATTAGATTTTTTGGGCTTCTGCTAAATATCCACTTTATAATGTGGTTTTATATTCAATGGTTGGTGTTCAGTTGGCGATATCAGATCCAAAAGCCTTGCGATCTAAACATCCTCGAGGTTTGTCATGAGTTAAGGCAATTTTAAAGCCATTGGTGTTAAGGAGAACAAAAGAGACAAAAGACAAGGAAGGAAGGTGATCATCTTGTTTACATGCTATCAAGTATATTAACGTTCTAACCTTTAACTCACGTAAGGCTATTGACATTTTTTATTTGGGCGTAAATCATGTAACATCGGAAAAGGAACCAATTAACGAAAATGAGGCAGTTTATGAAGAATTTGTCCAAGTAGAAGATGTTTAGATCGTGGAAGTGTGTAATTGTGAACTTCATTACCACTTTGTTAAAGAGGACATCTAGGTTTTGTACTTTCAGATTGTGAGCTTCTTTGCACTTCGAATCGTGCTATTTTGATTGTTTTGAATGTTAAATACTCTTTTGATTTATGAAAATTGTAGTTGCAGCTTGATGCAATCATTTAAATGTTTTCAAATAATAAGGTTATGATATAGTTTTACAGGTTGTGTTATAATTTCCCCACCAAATATACAGTTTGCCACGACATTTTTTACCGTTGTCAAAGATTAATATTTTAAATACATTTTAACAATTTGTGACGGCTTTTTGCCTTTGCCAAAAATACAAACTTTCCCACCAAATTTAAATTTTGCGACAGTAGTAGCCGTCAACAAAATTCAAAATTCGTACCAATTTGTAAAATTTCGACACGCTGAATGGCGACGTCTTTTGCCGACGCGAAACAATTGCGACGCAAATATTAGCGACGGCAAAAGACGTCGCGAAAAAGTTTGCGTCACCTGCTCTGGCTACGCCCCGTATTGCCGTCGCCCAGCCGTCGCCGTTGGTTATTGGCGGCGGCAATTGGCTTTTCCTCCGTCGCAATGAACCGTCGCTAATTGAATTTTTTTTGTAGTGTGTTATACCTCCATGCGATGCATATTATTATGATTTGGTTTGAGATGTGCTTCCTCTATGCCTTGTGATGTGGTATGGCGAGAGATGTGATTCCTCTACGCCTTTGGGTAGCGTTATGGCCCTGTTTTTTGGAGTTGATGATTCCTCCATGTTCATGTTTGAGGTTATAGATTGTTATAGGTTATGACCTTCTGAGCGGAGATATGATGCCTCCGATATATATTTATATATATATATATATATATATATATATATATATATATATATATATATAGAGAGAGAGAGAGAGAGAGAGAGAGCGAGTTATACCTCGTCTTATGGGTCCAAGAGGATTTGGGATTTTGCAAGTTTCGGGACGAAACTTGTTTTTAGGGAGGTGAGATGTAAGAGCCTAGTTGTTGAGTTGTTGAGTGTGTGAGCTGAGGACCCAGATTAGGCATAGACCTCCCCTGCGTGACCCAGTGGCCGCCCCTGTGGTTTGCCTGGGCCGCACCTGCGGCTCTGTGTGGCTGCAACCGTCTTCTTTCACCCTTTGACCCGTGCTTTACCATTTTCACCCCTTTATAACCTTCTTCTCTTTCTTTCTGTTGAGGGTTCATCATCTTCATCTCCATCTATCTCTCCCTATGTTCTTCTTCCCCTCTTATCTCTTCTTGGATCATCTTTGATCTTCTTTGGAAGTTTTGTTGAGTTTGAGAACTTTTATGCTTGCCTTGTTGATGGTTGTTGTTGTTGAGCCTTGTGTGAGCCATCTTGAGGATGTGGTGTTGTGACTGATCTTCTGGAGCTCAGCTTGGTAAGCTTTCACGGCTTCCATCCTTTCTTTCTTCATTCTTTCTTCTTATTACCTCTTTTCCTATCTTTCCTTAGGCTAGCTTAGATTCCTTAAGTTTGGATCTTGCTTCAGTTATGATTGGCTTGTGTTGATGTATATATATATATATATATATATATATATATATATATATGTTTTTGTATGTATGGTATTGGAGCGAATAAGGAGTGAAAGAATCGAAGGAAGAAGTGAAGAAATGGCTGAAGTGGCGTCCTCTGCTGTCCATCCGCCCTAGCGCCGGCCAGAGCACCCCTGCGGCCACCTACATCAGTTAAGCTCTACACTTGGTTCTGCAAGTGTGTGTTGCTTCCAGGCTTGCTTTAGGATGTATTTGTTCCCTCCTTTCCTAGTGTGAGTGTATAGGATCATGCTAGATGTGTGAGGATGTGTTTGGATGAGGTTATGATCGATATATGTCTTGTACGACTTAAGGACTTAGGTTGATGTTGGTTGAGCTGTTGAGGTTGAGTATGGATCCCTTTGGGTTTGGGTGTGACCCCTTTGATGAATAGAGGTTGATATCTTTCTATGCCTTGTTATTAGGCAGTGCCTCTTTCTCAGGAGTGGAGGTTGATTCTGGTTGAGCTTTGTACGAGGTTGAGGTAAGTCCATAGGACTTACTTAGCTACCATCCTTATATTGGGTGTTTGCATGAGTAGTATGTGCTTTCTATGTTGCTATGATAGCATGAGATGTTGTTTATACCGACCTAAGTTTTATTGACTGCCCCGTTGCGTGGCAGTGATAACCTTTCCCTTTCATCCCGTCGTGGAGTCTGAGAGGTTCTCTGATGTAAGGCCAGACTGGTTTACAGGAAGGGCGCAATCCACTCCCATAGGGTACACGGATTGTGTGACCGATACTCGTATAGTTGGCTATCAAGCTCAGAGGCGAGGATGTATCGGTCCTCGTGTCACATACTTTCATTTATCTATATCTATACGATTTGAGTGAAGGACTATTATATAAAGATGATAAAATGGGTAAATGTGTGATATCATGCAGATGTGTTTATCTTTCTATGATTGTGCTTGTGCTTATGCATTACTCTATATATGTATGGATAGCTAATGGCTTATTACCATGTTGTAGATGCCCCACAGGATAGGCGTGCTGCTGGGTGATGTAGCAGAGTGGCAGGCCGAGGACCTCTCGTACATAGGATGGTTGTGTCTTTTGCGGTTGTTTACCTTTCCCTTTTGCCTGAGGTTGATTTTTTGTTACCTCCTGTGTGAGAATGTTGTTGTGGTTTATACTCGGCTATGATGTTTTACCTTTGGTTGTAAAGTTTATACAATTTTATGCATTTGTTTTTATATCTGTCAGTGCCATGTCGTAAGGTCCAGTGAATTTGTTGTCAGGCTAGAGTCAGGATCCATTGTGAGATCCTAGCCCAATGTGGCACTCCGAGTCCAACGGAATCGGAGTGTTACAGTATATGTGTTGGATGAAGAAGAAGTGAAGGCATCGAAGGAAAGAGTGAAGAAGGGGCTGAATTGGTGTCTAATGCTGTCCAGCCGCCCCTGCGCCACCTGTGAGCCGCCCCTACGGCCACCTGCACCAATTGGTGTTTCCACTTGGTTTTGCAGGTGTGTGTTGCTTCTAGGCTTGCTTTAGAATGGCTTTGTTCCATCCTTTCCTAGTGTGAGTGTATAGGTTCATGCTAGATGTGTGAGGAGGTGTTTTGATGAAGTTATGATCGGTATATGCCTTGTACGGCTTTTAAGGTTTATTAGGTTGTGAGGTTAGGTTGAGGATGATCCGATGGATCCCTTGGGTCTAGGTGTGACCCTTTGATGAATAGAGGTTGATATCTTTCTATGCCTTGTTATTAGGAAATGCCCCTCTCTCAGGAAAGGAGGTTGATTCTGGTTGAGCTTTGTACGAGGTTGAGGTAAGTCCGTAGGACTTACTTAGCTACCATCCCTATATTGGGTGTTTGTATGAGTGGTGTTTGCGTTATATGTTTGCTATGATAGCATGAGATGTCGTTTATACCGACCTATGTTTTATTGATTTCCCTGTTGTGTCGTTGTGATAACCTTTCCCTTTCATCCCGCCATGGAGTCTGGGAGGTTCTTTGATGTCAGGCCATAATGGCTTTACAAGAAGGGTGCAATCCACTCCCATAGGGTACACGGATTGTGTGACCGATACTCGTACAACTGGCTATCAGGCTCAGAGGCGAGGATGTATCGGTCCTCGTGTCACATACTTTCATCTATCTATATATACACGATTTGAGTGAATGACTATTATATAAAGATGATAAATGGGTAAATATGTGATAGCATGCTGATGTGTTTATCTTTCCATCATTGTGTTTGTGCTTATGCATTACTCTATATATGTATGGTTAGCTAATGGTTTTATTACCATGTTGTAGATGCCCTACAAGATAGGCGTGCTGTTGAGTGATCTAGTGGAGTGGCAGGCCGAGGACCTCTCGTACATAGGATGGATGTTGTCTTTTGGGGTTGTTTACTTTTCCCTCCTGCGCGAGGATGATCTTTTGTTACCTCTTGTGTGATGATGTTGTTGTTTATACTCGGCTATGTTGTTGTTACCTTTTGGTTGTACAATTTATACAGTTTTATACATTTGTTTTATATTTGTCAGTGCCTTGTTGTAAGGTCCAGTGAACTTGTTGTCAGGCTAGGGTCAGGATCCACTGTGAGATCATAGCCCAAAGTGGCACTCCGAGTCCCGCGGATTCGGGGTGTTAAAGATAATATAACAATTACCAACTCCTAAATCTCTATATTTTCTTTGTTTTAAAAATTAAATTCAAACAAATCCAAATAAACATGACATACATTAATACAAAACTTAAATAAGTCCGGTCTATATTAGACGAATTCCAAAAAAATCCGGCCCTAGGACAGAGGATGGACCCAAACCAGCAAGTGAGGCTTCCAGGAGTCAACCTAGGTGATCCAACGGAGCATGATTATGAACTTCGACCGCAAGTTCTATCCATGATCCGCCAATGCCAGTTTGGAGGTTTAGAGAGGGAGTCCGCATCAACATTTGTAAAACTATGAGATTTTGATGGAAACCTTGAGACCTTCAAGGCTGGAGAATAATAATTACAAGCTAAGGCCTTTTTACTTTTCTTTGAAAGAAAGGGCGCTTACTTGGTATCAGTCTCTTTCTCCCAAAAAGATCAACACTTTGGAGGAGATGACGACGGAGTTCTTAACAAAATTCTTTCCCCTCTCCAAAACCGCTGAAATGAGAGGGAAGATCAATGCATTCATCACGAAGGACAAGGAGAGTTTGTCCAAGTCATGGGAGAGATTTAAAGATGTTCTTTTGGATTGCCCACATCATGGGATTCCAAAGATCGAGTTGATGGAGATTTACTTCAAGGGATTGGATGGAGCTACCCAATTCAACCGTCAACTACTATCCGCCGGCACATTTATGGACATGCCGATTGACGAAGCTTGGGAGTTCATTGAGAAACAAGCTTTGCGCATGGAGAAATACTCCCACCAAGGGGCTGAAAATGGAGTTAAGAGAGTTAACTTCCAGGAAACTCCATCAAATGATAATCAACTCACCTCCCTCAAGAATGATGTAAAGCAATTGAAGGACCTTTTGGTTTCTCACACAAGAAAGGAAGAAGGAGGATATCAAGGCTCAAGAAACAACAATCAAGGTTCCCGGAACAACAACTACAACAACAATAGAGGCTCCAACAACAACAATTGGAGATCCAACAATCAAAATCCGGGTAACCCTTATTCTAATTCAAATTCTAATAATTCTTCTAATCCTTTCTCTTCTTCTTCTTCTACTCCATTGAAGAGCCAGGAGCCTGGATCGAGCTCGTCCTAGCCAGCGAAGAAAGATGCAGTGTTGGAGGCCATCTTGATCAAGCTCAATGCTATGGAGACGTCCATGACTTAATTTTCGAAGGCACAAAAAGCCTTAGAGCAACAATTCTTTAATAAGGCGAATGAAGCGCCAAGAGATCCAGGGAAGCTCCCAACAAGGACAGAGAGCAACCCAAAAGGACAGATCATGGCAATAACGATGAGAAGTGGATTGAAAATTGTAGATCCAGTGCCTCGGTCGATGCTAGTGTAGAAGAAGAACACCTCCGTCCAAGTACAGACGAAGAACACTTCGGTCGAGGTACCATCCAAGGTGGAGTCTCAGAAAGCGTCGGACAAAACTGAAGTTTATGTCCCACCTCCTGCATATACACCACCATTTCCATTCCCCCAGTCAAGGGCCAAAGCACATATAGACAAGCACTTTGGTAAGTTCCTTGACTTGATGAATAAATTACATATTAACATCCCTTTCCTTGATGTTATTCTAGGGATGCCCGCCTATGAGAAGTTCTTAAAAGAGATTCTATCAAGGAAGAGAAAGCTGGAAGACTTTGGTGAAGTAAGGATGACATCTAAATCCTCGGAACTCATTCAAATCATGAGGGAGAAGATGCCACCTAAGCTGAGAGATCCCGGCTCATTTTGCATTCCCATTCAAGTTGGGGATGTTACTTGTGAGGCATTGTGTGATCTAGGAGCCAGCGTGAGCATCATCTCGTTGGAGCTATGTGTGAAGATCGGACTTGGAGAGCCCAAGCCGGTGAAGATAAGGCTATACATGGCGGACCGCTCCATTACCCATACCGTGGGCATTTTGGAAGATGCTCCGGTTAAGTTATGTAACTTCTACTTACCTATAGAATTTGTTGTGCTTGATATTCCCATAGATTATCCCGTCCCTATCATTCTCGGGAGAGCATTTCTAGCAACCTCGGGTTGCAATGTGGATTGTAAGAACGCCAAGTTGCAATTTAACATTGGCGGAGATCAAGGGGAGTTTGCATTGCTTGCAGAAATGAAAGGAGAGCCGTTTGAGGATGATATCTTCAACATCTATGATGATGAAGAATCAAGAGAATTAGTGAGCTCTATCCTTATTAATGATCCACTTGAAAGAGTTATTAGTTTTAGCTTAATGGAGGAAGGTATATATGCTTCTTGTGATGCAGATATACGGAGCTTAAAGGCATTGGAAGAAAACCCAGGAGCTAAGATTGAGAAGCTGATCCAGGAGAAAAGAATCTCCAGTTTCGGTCCCAGTTACAGTACCTCGACCGAGGCACTTTCTGGACCAAGAGAGATGTTCTTGGGTGAAGAACATCTTGGTCACCCACTCTGGACCTCGACCGAGGTCGAAAGCGAGATACCGTCAACTGAGAATAACAAACTTTCTACTCCCTTTTTTGAATCCCAGTCACAGTTGGTGGAGCACTTTCTCCCCCAAACTTCTGATAATAAAGAACCTTGGTATGCTGACATTGTTAATTATCTTGTTTGCCAGGAAATACCATCGGGATTGACGTACGCTCAAAGGAATAAATTCTTTAATGATGTACGCCATTACTATTGGGATGAACCTCTACTGTTTAAGAGAGGTCCGGATGGGATGCTTCGAAGATGCATTCCGGAAGATGAAGTTACTAGTGTCATACCGCATTGCCACTCACTTCCTTGTGGAGGACATGCTAGCGCTAACAAAACATGCGCTAAGATATTACGTTCCGGTTTCTTTTGGCCTACATTATTTAAGGATGTGCAAACGTATGTTGTTTCTTTTGATGCATGCCAAAGAACAGGGAACTTATCTAGGAGGAATGAGATGCCACTCAACAACATCCAGGAAGTCGAGATTTTTGATGTATGGGGAGTTGATTTCATGGGACCTTTCCCATCATCCGGAGGAAACCTCTACATCCTCCTAACTGTCGATTACGTCTCTAGATGGGTGGAAGCTATTGCCTCTCCCACTAATGACGCCATGATGGTTGTAAAGTTCTTCAATCGTACTATCTTTCCATGTTTTGGGACTCCACACATTATCATCAGCGATGGAGGGACACATTTCATCAACCGGAAGTTTAAAGCGCTTCTATCAAAGTATGGGGTAACCCACAAGGTAGCAACCCCTTATCACCCTCAAACTAGTGCACAGGTTAAGATCTCAAATAGAGAAATCAAAGCAATCTTGGAGAAGACCGTCTCTAGGACGAGGAAGGATTGATCCATGAAGTTGGATGACGCTCTTTGGGCTTACGGGACCGCATTCAAGACTCCCATTGGTACCACCCTTTATAATTTGGTATATGGGAAGTCTTGTCATTTACCCGTTGAGCTAGAACACAAGACGTATTGGATAATCAAATGGTTGAATTTCAACATCAAGGAAGCATGTGAGAAGCGGCTATTGGACATCAATGAGGTGGAAGAGCTGCGTTTGAACGCTTATGAGAATGCCAAGATCTACAAGGAAAGGATAAAGAAATGGCATTACAAGTGTATCATTCATAAGGAGTTCAAAGAAGGAGATTTAGTTCTACTCTTCAACTCTCGCCTTCGCCTCTTTCCAGGTAAGTTGAAATCTAGATGGACAGGACCTTACGTTGTGAAACATGGTTTCCCTTATGGTGCAGTTGAGATTTGGGGAGAAACAAGTGGAAGCTTCAAGGTCAATAGTCATAGACTTAAGAAATACCAACCGGAAGTCCATGTTGAGGAGATTGCACCACTATATCTTGTTTAGGGATGCCGTACGGTCCAGCTAGCGACCTTAAATCAAGCGTTTCTTGGGAGGCAACCTAAGGTATTGCTTTCTTTCCCCTTTTTCTAGTCTAGCTTTAGATAGTTTGCTTTTGCTTTGCTTTGCTTTGTTTTTGGCGTCCTAGACAACAATCAGGTACTTTCTAAGGAAGGAATACAACCCAGGAGCAACACTAGAAGGACAAAAGTTTGAGAAATTGAGAAGACGGAGTTTGATTGAGACACATCTCGGTTGCTATCACAACACCTCGACCGAGATGATTCTTGAGCAACCGAGGCGACTAGGGCTGACAACA
Source organism: Fagopyrum esculentum (assembly GCA_033239045.1). Taxonomy (NCBI): domain Eukaryota; kingdom Viridiplantae; phylum Streptophyta; class Magnoliopsida; order Caryophyllales; family Polygonaceae; genus Fagopyrum; species Fagopyrum esculentum. Next base: position 22,720,281 of record BSUD01000008.1, on the reverse strand, counting down.
ATCCACCTCGGTCCGGACACCTCGGTCTAGTCGGGACTACCTCGACCGAGGTGACAGCAGAATCGGCGAGGGGCATAAAAGGGGAACAATTTCTCTCTCTTTCCCTCCCAACTCTCCTTCGACCGCGGCGCATCCCAACCTCGTTTTCTTGGATTCTCGATCGTTTTCTACGATTCTTGCTCCAATCTCATAAGGAAGGGCTAGAGGATAAGTTTACAAGCGAAAATCTGCAACAAAAACGCCTCAAATCGACTGAATCTAGGGTAAACGTTCGAAAACCCTAACTTTCCTCATCTCGCTGATTTCAGTCCAATTTGGCTTTGGTTGCCATTGATATTTGTTGAAAAAGGCTTAAGTACCCCTTAGGAACAATCTGTAGTGAAATTGGGGGAAAAGAACTGAAATTCAGAGAGTTGAAATCAAACAGCGATCTACCTCGGTCCAGTCGATCTGCACCTCGGCCGAGGTGTTCTTGAGATCTGTCAGAGCAACCGAGGTGATCTGTCAGAAAGAGAAAATGACTTACAGGTCCGATCGCCAATTAGTTTTGAGGGATAGATCCTCACCTTCTTCCTCTTCTTCCCGACCTTCTATACCGGTGATCCACAAGTGTCACGAGGCTGACTACGACCGCATCTACACGCGCCCTGTGATTGCGCCGCGATTTTTAGATATTGCTGCTTTTGATTGCCTTTATGTTGCAGATAATCTAAGGAGGATGGTCTCGATGGTGGGGCTTAGATACAGACTATTTTCTACTCTATTTAAAGCTAATGATTTACTTGTTTAGAAAAACTATAAGTCATTAAATGAGCTTAAGTTTTTACCCACTAAAACAAAAATACAAGATGAGATAAAATCATCATGGATTCGTCAAGTTTTATGGAAGAAAAGAAAATGATTTTTTTATTTCTATAAGCTATTTAAAGAAGGAAATGAAGAGTATAATATCATACCATTGCAGGTCGAGAGGTTCAATTCAAAATTTCGATATCACAAAGTAGCATTGAAATGAAATACCCATTTGACAAATTTTTATTTTTAAAGGTCTAACAATAGACATAAAGTTTTATCTACAAAAATCTCAACTCAATGTAATTTTTTATTAGAAACTCGATTGTTTATGATGTATACCTGAAATGCTTATTTGATATTTTTCAAGGTAAATCATTGTGAAATATGGTATTTGATATGTTACAAATGAATTATAGTGTTTAGGGTAAAGTCAGCTTGCTCATGAAAAAAAACTAATGCTTGAAAGAAAATTCATTTTTACCTGCTCCAGAGCACACTTCAACAAGCTAGCATTTTTCTCTCAATAAAAGTATGAACTTCCCTCTTTAACTTATCAGAAGCCTGGAGCATTACAATAAACAGCAGATGTTTTAGAACCAGTCATCAAAACACAAAACCAATTATCACAACCAAATGAAGTGAAGAGGGTACAGGATATTCCACATATCAAACTATCAATGTATACAACTCAAGCAGTCCCAAACAGAAAATGTCAAACCATATTTATATTAATTTAAAGTTGAAGATCTTGAAAGTTTGATCTGCTTAACAATAGGCACTAACATCTTCAACCCGTGTATCCGTCTCATGCATTAGTTCGTGGCACCAACCATTTTCAAGCGAGAATTGCCCGAGTATACTACTGTCAAGCCAGATGAGGTACTCTTCAAGTGGTCCATGTGTTACATTGACAAGTTAAAACTCAATAGAGGCAAACTAGACACAGGTTGTTTCTTAGTGAACCATTTGAAAAAAGTGAGCAGCAAAGGTAACCCAAAAATTATTTTTTGTTGAAGGGACAATCACTTCCATCGCTAGGTACTTTATAATTAAACTAGATAAGCTCCAACCAATGAGCATCAGTTGGATCACTATTAACACGTGCCTGAAGGATTTGGACATCATATTCAAATATTATGGTCAGTACTTTTTGAATGTACATTGTTGTGGTAATTCCAGAAATTTTCCTCTTCCTGATGTCACTATCACAAATGTCCAGAAGTGGAGAAATTGGAAGTGCGCCTATTTGAATAATGGAACTTGGGGTAATATTGATTCTGATTTTGAGGATGGTGAAGTTGAGGTAGATAATAACACTGAAGAAGTTGAGGAGAATAAAAAAGATGCATTCAATAGCCTTGTACATATATTAGCTCTACAAAAGGAACTAGTAAAGAGGGTACAGGATATTGCTGCTAACCAATACTTCATCCAATTCGACCATAGATTCAGCTACTTAGTAAAACATATCAATACTTATCACAATCAAATGAAGTGAAGTTTTAAAAAGTCAACAACCACATCGAAGCACCGAGGTTGACAAAATATTAGTAAAAAAACGTCAATTCAAGAGTTGATTCTAACTCGTCCAAAGTTGAAGATCTTGAGCATCTTCACCATAAAAGTAAACAACATATGTTTTAGAACCAGTCATCAAAACACGCCCAAGCTTAATTATCGAGTATTGCAACATACACAAGGAATATTTTATAATCATCTTTGGTCAAACCAAATCATAAACTTAACAGTTGAAAGATCATCTTTGATCCTCTATTGATCCGAATGCACAGAAAGAGATTACATAACTGAACCTCCAAATTCCACAGATCAAACTATCAATGTATACAACTCAAGCAGTTCCAAACAGAAAATTTCAAACCATATATATATATTAATTTAAAGCTGAAGATTTTGAAAGTTTGATTTGCTTAACAACCGGCAATAGTTGTGTACATATATTAACTCTACAAAAGGAACTAGTAAATAGGGTACAAGATATTGCTACTAACCAATACTTCATCCAATTAGACCACATAACCAGTTACTTAGTAAAACATATCCATACTTATCACAATCAAATGAAGTGAAGTTTTAAAAAGTGAACAACCACATCGAAGCCCCGATGTTGATGAATGGTTCTGTGAAATATTTCTACCAACTATCTGGCAATTTTCAGTGAAGTATTTCTACCAACTATTGAGGTTGATGACTGGTTCTGTAAAATATTTAATACTCATTATTCAACTATATAGGTAGCAATTAGGAGGGAGTTTTGGGTCTGTTCTGCACCATTCACACCAACCCTCCTTCCCCTTCCTACTGCCCCCATGATCTAAAACAAAGTATGCTTAGTCATCCATCAAGTTTCAAACCAGTTCCTGTTTATATAAATATAGCTCGTACTCAACACCCAAACTTTACAAAGTATTTATGAAGTTTCGGTCCAATTCCTGATTTTGAAGTAGTACTCAAGTTTTGAAGTTTTTTCATTTCCTTTTCTCTATCTCTTCAGTCTTCACTTGCATGGTAAAGACCATAAAGCAATACAAGTCTTTCAATCTTCTAAAATATTAAATAAATATTGAGTAATAAGCATGAAATTCCAATGTGAAGACTGAAAAGTGAATGCTTTATCTGCATTCAAATGGCCTTTTACAGATATATAGTCTAAACATATAGAATTGCTACAGGAGAGTGATATTCATCATCTGTTCGATATTTGACCTGTAATGCCCCAGTTTTTGGCGCGTTGCGTTATTTATTTTTTTCTCGGATCTTATCGTTATTTTTAAATAGCTTACATTTTTTATTTTATTTTTTCCGAAAAAGTCAGGAAGTCATTCCGACTCAGAAATCCCGTTCGTAACATTTGAAAACGAGTCTACCCTTTTTATTAAATCCTTTTCTCCTTCTATTTCTTTTTCTCTCTTTCTTTTTCTATCTATTTTTTATTGTCCTCCTCTCTCCACTGGCAGCCTGGCTGATGAGCCCCCCTCTCTCTCCCCCACGCTAGCACGCTGCAAGATCTCTCACCCATCCGACCTCTCGATCCTCTACACACCCGACTCCTTGTTCCCTCTGGCCTCACCTGCACTGGCAACTCATCCCCTCAACTATGCAACCGGTTTGTCCTGTCCATCTCTCCATCTCTCTCCTTCTCACCTTCACCCATGAGCTTCATCGGGCTCTCATCTGAAAAGGCAGCAACCAGCAATGACGACCTCCGGCGATCCTTTCCTTCCTTCTCAGCCAGACCCCGCTGGAAACCCGAGGACCCTCCACCTTTTTCCGCCGCTAGAGACAATGGAGCCCCCAATGTCAACCCTCTGTCTTCCCTCACATCCTCACCTTTGCAACCCCTGTTTCCCATTTCTCCAATTCTCTCTTCACTTGCGTGGCTGCAATAGCAAGCACAACCTACCTTGCCGCCGGAATCGACCAAACGTCTTCGCCATGCCCGACCTGCACGATCCCTGCCGGAGCTGTCGATGCCCTGCCGCCCCTTCGACTCGCCCTCTTTTACTCCTCTATCGAACTTTGCTTTGCCTCCTCAACTCTGCCTTGTCCTTGCCGGAGCTAGAGGCCGGCCGCCACCCTTCTGCAACTACCAAGGGAGCCCTTGGAGCAGCCTTCCTTCCGGCCGGAACCCCTCCCGCCTCCCTGCCTCCTGCCGCCGCAAATGTCTGTGCACCCCTACCCTGCCGCCTTTGCTTTCCCCTTCCCAGCGAGTTGTGAAGCGTGCTTAAAACCCTTTCCCATCAATTGTAATCAGGCATCCCCTATTTGGGTATAATTTCATTTTAGCACCCAAGTTTTATATTGTGTTTTGGCCCAACTTTCTGATTTTTTCAACTATAACCCTGCTGGATTTAATTTCAAAAATGCCAAAGGTTTTATTTATAGAAGATAGCCCAAATGTCTAGAGTTGTATAATGTGCCCGGAAAATATGTCTACGGTTTTTAAACTTGGTTTTTACTTTGAGTTATATTCTTATTTATTTATACTATATATTGTGCCCTTTGTTGATTTATTTCGGATTTATGGCCAAAGATTTAATGGCGGATTTTGACATATATTTATATAATTGTATAATTTGTCCCGGAAAGTATTTAAGCGGTTTTTAACCTTTGTTTTGAAAACGGGTTTTTCCTTAGATTTTATATGCGTTATGTATTTTGTTCAAATTTAGCATTTAAGCTAAATTAGTCTAGTTTTGGTGTTAGGTTCAGAAGCGCCCCGATAAAGGCCCAATGAATCCATTCTCGACATCCATGGATCGGCTTCCGTCTTTTGACGTTACGTGAGTACCCTCTCCCCCGAGCTTATGATCTTACTCGATTTAGTTATGTTTAGAATTAGTATCATGCTAGGTTGGATAATCTAGCATAACTTAGTGATAATGCCAAGTAGTGGCTTTGAACCTTAGGTGGGTTTTGAGGATTTTATATTGTTTGATGGATTGTTGCTATAAGCTTGAGGTAGTATTGTTATTTTATGAGGTAGTTTATGGCTTTAAGTTGTATGTTGAGCTTGTGAGAATTTAGGGGTCGAGGTTGTATGATTGTTGAGATTGTGGAGACTAGTACGAGAGTATCCTAGTTTGTGTTTTGATGGTTATGACCTTGTGAGATCGTGAGGACTAGGAGTTTGTTATCCTAGCATGGTTATGGTTTATGATCTTGCAAGATCATTGGAACTATAAGTTAACGACTTCTATAATGTGAGAGAGATGTTGATTGTGGGCCTTGTTTTGACCAGGCGTTGAGTGCCTTCCTTCGGGAAGTTGAGAGCGGTGATTAGCGGAATTATCTTTGGGACGAGGTAAGTCTCCGGACTTACTTAGCTCGTATTCCTTGTATTAGCATTTATGTGTGTTTGGTGGTGTGTGTTTATTGTTTATTGTTATAACAACTAACCCGGAATTAGGATTACCGACCTTTATATTATTTTGGCCCAAGTGTATCATAACGGGCGGTGACAACTTGCCTGGCTCCCGCGAGAGCTAGGAGGTTCTCGGAGACTATCCCGTGCTGGTAGACGGTCGGATGCATCAGTACCATTCCTTGCCGGTAAGTAGGGACCGAGGCGAGTTTCGGTGACTCTTGTGTCACAACCTAAGTTGAATTAGAACGGAATATGACTTAATAATAATAAAATAATAAACCGGACTTGTGTGCTTTGGAGTGTATTGGGTGTTTATGATGATTGACTTGTGTTTGTGCCTTTCACCTTGATACTAATGCCTCGAATATTAGCTAACGGTTTTATACCGATTGTTGTAGATTGTCTTGTGTAACGACCAGTTTTTTTTCGTTACGCTTTGATAGAGTTAGAGAAGTTTAGGAAACGAATAAAAATTTAGTGAGACTAGGACAGACCAGTTTAATTATGCAAGTCGTTTAATTAAGTACCTTGTCCCAAGTTTCGGGACGAAACTTATTTTAAGGGGGTACTGATGTAATATCCGGAATTTTTATTCCGTCTAATTCCGACGTTGACGGTTTCCCCTTTCTATCTAGTATCTTCCTTCACAAATTTCATTATTTTATGTAGAATTTAATTCACATAAAATGATAAAATTATATCAAGCTTTAATCCTTATAATTATCTATTATTTTATGTAGAATTTTATTCACATAAAATGATAGATTTATACTAAACCCTAGTTATTATAATTCATTATTTTATGTAGAATTTAATTCACATAAAATGATAAAATTATATCAAGCTTTAATCCTTATAATTATCTATTATTTTATGTAGAATTTTATTCACATAAAATGATAGATTTATATCAAACCCTAATTATTATAATTCATTCTTACCGATGACTTTAGACGAGTTTTGACAAGCTGTGACGAGACCATGACTAAGCTGAGACAAGGCCATGACAAAGCCCGACAAATCTGTGACACACTCGTTCATGGGCCTGACAAGGCCATGACGAGTTTTGACAGATTTTTGACAAGAAAAACAGCCCATCTTTCTTACCTTAATTTCAGCCCAACTTGACTTCGAGTCCAGCCCAGCAGTGGTGTATTTTCGGACAGCCCAACTTTGCCTTGCCTTCCATAACCTTAACCCTAGAAGACAGCAGCCCTGGATCCCCTATCTCGCAGCTGGATCTCCGCCAGCCCATGAGGATAGCCGGCCCAAGACGTAGCTGCTACTCCCTCTCCCTTAGTGAGCAGCCCGTAACGCCTGCACGTTTCGCTCCCCAAACGTCGGTAATCAAGCCTCGACAGATGCTCTCCCTCTTCACTCCATCATCAACGCCACTTTCCTTCCTTCTGTTACCTTGATTCACGCCAGCCAGGGAGGATCTATTACCTTGCGTCTATCCTTGTTCTGTCAAACCAACACACAACGGTGCTATCAGCCAGGGAGGATATGCTGCCTCGCATCTGCGCTCAAGAGACGGCCCTCCTCCAGCGGGAACGAGACCGGAGAGGACGGTTGCTGAGCCACTGCAGACGAGCCTCCGGTAGGTACGACCTGCTGTCAACCTTCTTTTCTGTGAGTAAGTTGTAACCGCCTTACTCCGGTGCAGCCCTGTGACAATCACAAGTTGACGCTGCAACACTTGGAAGCCAACATCGGATCTGCCCTCTTGTCGACCCTTTAGTGAGCCATGACTCTTGTGCTGTGGTGAGTAAACAACCCCCTCTTCTGCATACATTGTACTGTATAGGGAGTTAGTTTGTTGGTGTGCTGAATGAGAGTATTGTAGGTAGAGAGTAGCTGCTGATTTGGGTTAACAGAATGGGAGAAGGTCTAATGCCCTACTACTGCACCACGTGATCCACACCCTGCTGTCCCTAAGCCACTGCTGTTGAGCCAAAGCAGCCCAACCTTCACTGCTTATGCTCCTGTCACGAACTGCACCACAACAACAGCAACAACAAGCACATTGTCACGAGAAACAACCAGCTTGATGACCAGATTTAGGTATGCTAAACTCCTTAATTTTGGCTGGTTTTCGGATATGTCATATACAGTAGTACATAGTATAACATACTAAAATTTGGGAAGAATCGGAGTTACGGTTTGAGAGTTATTGTGTTTCAAAGTTGACGTTTTTATATATGTGCTGAGTGTTGGGGAAAACAGCAAGTGATGCTGTTTTGTGAGATGGTTTTGAATATGCTATTGATCTCCGTTGGGCTTGAATTTTGGATATGATATGGTCGACATATTGTTTTAGAACATATTAAAATTTGAGAGGAATCCAGCGAGTGGTTTGGGATTTATGATTTTTCAAAGATGTAGTCGTAAGCAGTATTTCTGTTGTGCTGAAATTCGGTTTTGTGAGATAGTTTTAAATAGGATTTTGATCTCCTTTGCGGCTGAATTTTGGATATATTATAGATAAGATTTTATAGTAGAACATATCAAAATTTGGGATAAACCCAGCGAGTAGTTTAGGAGTTATGATTTTTCAAAGCTAAGACAGTGTGTTGTTTGTTAAGTGTTGTACCCAACTTTAAAAATTTTTGTAGAAGCGATGCTTTAACAGTTTTAAGAAATTCTTTCTCCTATGAGTAGATAGGATATCATAGATGACCTAGGGAATTATTTCGGAATTTTTATAAGATTATTCGAATTTTATATTTGAAGCTGTAGTTGGACTTTAGTGACTTTTCGAGAAATAGAAAATCGGTAGTTTTTCTAGTTGTTACCTAAAATCATCCTAGGGAGTAGAATATGGTTAGTTAGCCTCAAATTATAATTTAAGTACATATTCCGAGTTTTTTTAGAAGTTCGGGACCAAGGGTAAAAGAGTCATTTTACCATAAATTAATACTGTAATCAATTCCGTTCTATTAAGACCTACTATCTTAGAAGTCTTAGACTTCTAATCACCTAGAAAGTGTGCTGACACACTTGCCTCCTTTGACAGGACACTGAATCCCTACTGTACAGATCGATTTGCGAATTAGAAAGTCGAGATCTGATTTAGGTAAGTCCACGGACTTACTTAGCTGGCTTTCTTGTATGAGTGTAATGTGTATGAGTGGTGTTTCCTAGTTATGATAAACAACGAAACCGGATTAGGCCGACTTTATTATTTACGTAATTGACCCAAGTGTATGATAACGGGTCGTGACTTCATCTGCCTAGCTCTTGCGAGAGTCTAGGAGGTTCCCTGCGACCAGCCCAGTCCGGTAGACGGTCAAATGCATAATTAGTACCATTCCGCGTTGGTAAACGGGGACAGGGGCGAGGTTTGGGAATCCCTCGTGTCACAAAATAAGTATCATTAGTAATAACCTATCACCTAATTAAAGATAATAAAAGGATTGAGTGTTGCATGTTGATTGTGTATGTTGTGTGTTTGTGCTTTTACCTTTATACTTATGCATAGAATGTTAGCTAACGGTTTTATACCGCTTGTAGATGTCTTGCAGGTTAAGACAGTTGTAGAGAGATCCGGAGGGAATGGTCAGCCGGGTCCACGTACATATTTAGTTGGGGACGGGATGTCTTCTGTTCTTCTTATGTGTCATTTTAGTACCTTTGCTTTGTAAGGCTGATACATATTCTTCATGTATATATTGTTTAAAGTTTTCAAATGTTAAATACTTTTGTGCCTTGTTGTAAGATCCAAGTTAAATTATTGTCAAACTAAGGTCGGGACCCATTGTGAGGTCCTAACCAGTAGCTCCCCGAGTTCTCAGAATTTGGGGTGTTACATCTTGCAGGATAGGAATGCGGTCGAGAGATCCGGAAGAGTGGACAGCCGGGGTTCCGTACATTTTAGGATTGGGTTTTGGTTGGAGTCGTGTTTGAGTTTTGTATTCATTATATATTGTATGCCGCGTGTATGGCATTTGGTCTTTCGGTTGTATCTCGGCTGAAGTCTTTGGTTTGTATGGTTTTGGGTTTCTTTGCATTGCATAAAATGTATTTGGTTTTGGCCTTTATTTGTGCCTTGTTGCAAGATCCGGTGAAATTGTTGTCAAGCTAAGGGTCGGGACCCATTGTGAGGTCCCAACCGTAACGCCCCTAGTCCCACGGATTCGGGGTGTTACATGGCCCCTACATTATGGGTTGACGGAGAAGAGCCTCTGAATATGATAGTGTTTCACCTCTTTCCATAGTTAATTTCCCTCAACTTGTCAAACACTGGGATTACAAGTTTTGTCCAGAGTGAAAGTATGCATTCGATCTGGCTAAATAAGTATATATACTTGTACAACATATGATATATGTACTTATCTCAAGCAATTCTGCCTTCATACTTAACACTTGATTATTATAAATTATGTGAATGGTTTGCCATTTTCAGTCCTAACTACTAAGACCTCTTTGTATAATGGATGCAGATCTCAGTATGCCAATGTCTACCACTCAGTGTGGAATGCACAGAAAAACCCTAAATCGCAAATTCACTTCGACTAATAGTGCCGTTTGAAACAAGGGCTTAGCAGGAGAGCTATATATCAGACTACCAAAAACAATGGAATCGAACCATTAAACAAGAAGAAGGACGTAGGGGATCAGTGTGTTTCAATTTATACCTTAAATGTTCAGTCAAACCAAAAACAATGGAATCAAACCATTAAACAATAGAAGGGAAATCTCACGAAGAGTTCATACCTTACGTGTTTAGTGTGCTTCAATTCACAGAAGCTCGTCACTAGTCTTTTGTTGGAGAGTCGGGTTCGAGGTGCAGTCGCCGGATGGTTGAACATGAAGGAGGACTTACGGGATCGTTAGGTTAGGGAAGCAATCGAGAGGGCGTGATCTGTTCTTTTCCTGATTAGGGCAAAACAACGTCGTTCTGTTAGGTTATATTACCACGGTTATTTAACAACCGGGGTCCGGATCGTTATTTAAACACTGTTTATGTAATAACCTGGGTCCGACTTCATTATTTCAACACGGTTAATATACGACCGGGGTTCGAGCCTTTAATACCCCGGTTATTTGAAATAATCGTGGTCTAAATTTAATAAATAAAAAATAAAAAACAATTGACCTCGGTTATACATATAACCGTGGTCCGAAAATACATTTTATCACGGTTCTTTCAAACCGCTCCAAGATAAGCGAGGTCTGGAAGGGTTTTTTATACTAGTGCGAGGCGAATATCCTGACGCGGCGAGATATATTTTATTTGGCTGAGATCTTTTGTTTTTGGAAGGAGAGATCTTATATTTTTGGGCTGGATTTCTGGAAGGAAGATCATATATTTGAGAGATCTATTTTAGAGATAAGATATATTTTATTACGATATTATCTTTTTAAGATATTATTATATTTGGAAGATAATTCTCCTATATAAAGGGTTAGATTTTCCACAAATTGAGCATCGGATATACCATACAATATTCTCCCAGCTGCGGTAAGGAAGGATTTCTGGAAGTTTGAAGGAAGTTTTGAAGATTTGAAGGAAGGAAGTTCATAGCTTTGCGATAGCTTTTAAGGGGATTTGTTAGACTTTCTTAGATTCCCTTTTGTTTGATTGTCTTGTTGGATTTATGATCCAAGGAACGCTGATTTGTTTGATATTTGATTCGGTTATTGAAGTCTTGTTCTTAAGGTTTTTGTGTTCAAATATTCATTCTCTTCCCATATATTTGATTATTGCTTTCATGATGATGAGTGGCTAATTTTCTTGTGCGATTCTAGGATGATTGGTTGAAAGTTGTGGGAAAAACAATGATAGAATAATCTTAATCCCAGTAGGACCCTGAAAGTTCGAGTCTTTATCCTTAACCCTAAAACATCTCTGATAACACGATTTATGACGTTAGTCTAGGCATCCATTTAGATAGTTTTCCCGCTATTCATGCATAGTTTAGCATTAGTTCGTGACAAATTGCACTTAATTCATGTATGTTGTCGAGATAGACGTCTGCACGGACTTTTGCATATTTTGTAGGTATTTTGGGAGCTTTCGAAGTTTAATCGATACATCCAAGGATTGTTCCTCGTAATGACATACCATGGGACTCATTGGGAGGCATGTTAGGAGCAAGGGAGAACACATAGGAACATGTTGGTGCATGCCTTGCACCAACTCATGACTCAACGATCAAAAGAAGGTTGAAGCACCAGAATCATGGCCACTGGGAGTTCCACGGCCGTGGAATGGGCCGTGATTCCTTCTGCACAGCTGGGACAGCTGTCCCACGATCTCCATAACCGACTCTTGCAAATGGTGAAGGCTATAAGTACCCTTGCAGGCTGATTCTAAAAGACACACCATCCACTACACACCTTACCTCACACACATTCTCTTCCATACTCTCTCATTTGGGAATTGGATTCGAGCTACTCTTGGAGGAAAATAAAGACTTCCATTTTAGAAGAAGAGAAGAACACACCATTCTTAGAGTTTCTTAGTTTTTTAGAGTGAAGTTTGTTGGAAACATTTTCCAGGGTTGTAAGAACGATACGAACCTTCTTTTGAAAAGTTGTCAGTCTCTCTTTTAACATTTATTCAGCTCGTTTTTCTTGTTCTATTTGCTTCATCTCTCTTTCATTTCATCCTCTTGATATGGACTCCATGATTGTATGCTTGATGATTTTGATTGTGATGATGCATGTTGTTGGCCAAATAGATGTGATTCTAGGGTAAGGAAATGATGGTTATGGCTTGGACTATGATAGGATAGACTTAAACGTACCTTTGGATGATTTGTTTACTCGAACCTAGCCTCTGTTGTAAATCACGGCCTGTTCTAGGTAGTTCCATGGCCGTGGAAGTGAGGAACTGACCGTGATTTTGTCTGACTTGCTTGTATTGACAAATCTAAGTGTTAGGTTGTTAGATTGTTGAAATCCTAGTGTTTGTTGAGCTAGATCTATCCTAGGGTAACCTAGTGTTAGCAACTAAGTGTGAGAAGAGACCTACCCGGTGATTCTTGCCCTTAGGTTCCGAAGATGATGAACTCTAGGTAGTAGTGAGCCTCACTAGCCGCTATTGGACTGAGTGTGCTAGGATTTATGTTTAGGACTTGCCTTCCTGAGACCTACCCGATGAGGAGAGGGTAGATCCCTCGATAGCAATCCGGTTTGTGTAGAATTCCTAACCTTAGGTTATTTGAGACTTACCCGGTGATGAGACCTTAGGAACGGACTAGTGGACCATGAGACCTACCCGGTGATTGATCCCATTTTAGAAACACCCACTCCCAACATACTATAGATGATCCAAAGAATGACTAGATAGCTTGAGTCCTATGCCATAATTGGAATTTCTAACCCGTAGAATCCGCTTCTCTATCTTTGATTACCTATCTCGTGTTTGCTTGTTTATTTGTGTTTGCTAGCTTAGTTGTTTGTTAATCTTGCATGATTTGTTATCCTTGGTTGATCACCAAAAAACCAAACCAAAAACATTGAGATTTTAATTTCTTTATTTCTTCCTCTTTTCTTAGCCTAGGTTTACACTACCCTTAGTCACTATTGATTCAATTTCACCTTAGTCTTTGTGTTCGACCTCGGAATACTATCCTTACTACAAAATGACCCATACACTGTGGGTTCTCTAGGAGTAAGGAAAAATATATCGAGTTATAAATTTAAGACTTTTGCGTGTCACGTTTCTAGCGTAACAAGTTTTTGGCGCCGTTGCCAGGGAACTAGGTCTAGATTGAGTCATTTTTGTTATTGTTTATAGTGTAGGTCTTTCTTGTTGCTTTTGATCTTGCTTGGTTTGTGTCTTTAATTTTTCAGGACATCTCTCATCCTTTAGGTGCATGCGAAGATCTCGTGGAAAGGATTTAGCTCCATTCGATCCCGAACCGGAGAAAACCCTTAAGGCTAGATCTAAGAGCATTAGAAAGGGAAAGGTGATGGCCGCAAGAGATCTTCAAGCTGAGTTGGATGAGGCTTTAGAGAAAATTAGGTTAAGAGTGAGCTCTTGGAGAATGAAAGGAGACTTGCCAATGAGAGGCAAGAAGCAACTAGGAGGGAGATTGAAGAGATTAGGCAAGCTCTTGTGCAAAGAGAGCTTAATCGTCAACAAACTCCACCTCCACCACAACCGCAGCCGGCGGTTAATATTCGGGTTATGCCCACTGTTATTGAGGAGCCACAACCATTAGGGCAACGTATGGATCCGGCTCAAAGAGCACACCGTCTGGGTGTGAACTTAGGAGATCCCGCAGCCCATGATTACGAGCTCCACCCTCAAGTTCTACAAATGATCCGGCATATTCAATTTGGAGGGATGGAAGGAGAGTCCCCTCATCAACACTTGATGAACTACGAGATATTGATGGAGACTCTAAGACCGCCTAGGTTGGAGAACAACAACCATAAGCTTAGGGCTTTTTCCTTCTCACTTAAGGATAAAGCCTTGGCTTGGTACCAATCGATTCCCCTAGGGCGTTTGAGTACTTGGGAGGAAATGACTACCGAGTTCTTGACTAAGTTCTTCCCACCTTCCAAGAATACTGAGCTAAGAGGGAAGATCAATGCCTTTGTAATGAAGGATAGAGAAAGCCTATTCAAGTCTTGGGAGAGGTTCAAAGACCTTCTCCTAGATTGTCCACACCATGGTATACCAGAAATAGAGCTTTTGGAGATCTACTTCAAGGGACTTGATGAAGATATCCAATTCAAGCTTCAATCTCTTTCCGGTGGGACTTTCATGTAAAAGAATGTGAATGAAGCTTGGGAGTTTGTAGAGAAAGAAGCTTTGGTAATTGAGAAGTACTTCCATAGGAAGAGTGATAGGAGGAAAGCGGGAGCATATGAGGTGAGTGAAGTCACCATGAGTAATTTCAAGCTTGATGCAATCAACAACGAGCTAAAATCTTTGAGGGAGTTGTGTGCTACAACTTTGAAGAGTCAAGCAAGCCCTCAAGTGCAAGTGCAAGCAAACTTGTCCTCCAAGGAGAAAGATGTGAACTACATGGGAAGGGGAAACTACAACAACTATCAAGGCCCAAGGAACTTCAACAACAACCGGCAATTCAACAATTACCGGCCTAACCACAACCATCCCGGGTTTTCCTATTCTAACCCGGATGGAGCCTTGAACCCTCCCGCTTCCACAAGCGCAACTCCACCACCTAAGGCTTTACAAGAACCTCCACCCGGATTTACTCAACCTACAAAGGATAGAACTGAGATGATGTTTGAGCAAATGCTTGGGAGGTTGAGTGGTCTTGAGAGCACAGTGACTTCCATTTCTAAAGCTCAAAAGGTGTTGGAAACACAAGTGTTCCAAAAGGCGGGTGAAGCTCATAGAGATCCGGAAAAGCTTCCCGGAAGAACCGAAGATAACCCAAGAGGCCAAGTGCTGGCTATTACAACAAGGAGTGGGCTGAGCATGAAGGATCCCTCACCTAAGGGAAATGATAAGGGGAAGCAAGTGGTGATAGATGAAGAGCCACTGCAAGAAGATGGAGGCAAGAGCAAGGATGATGAGCCAACATATATGGAACCACCTCCATACAAGCCACCACTACCATTCCCACAATCACGAGCAAGAGCTCGTTTGGACAAACACTTCGGTAAATTCCTTGAACTTATGTCTAAATTGCATATTAACATTCCGTTCATGGATGCTATTCTAGGAATGCCGGCATATGGCAAGTTTTTGAAGGATATACTCTCCAACAAAAGGAAGTTGGAGGAGTATGGAGAAGTGAGGATGACGTAGAGGTCCTCGGAATTGATCCAAACCATGAAGGAGGAGATGCCTATTAAGCTAAGAGATCCGGGATCCTTTTGTGTTCCAATTGGAGTGGGAGAAGTGAAGTATGAAGCCCTATGAGATCTTGGGCAGAGTATGGACCGTAATCAACAAATGTGGCGTCCAGGAGTCAACCTAGGTGATCCAGCGGACCATGATTATGAGCTTTGACCACAAGTTCTTTCCATGATTCGCCAATGCCAGTTTGGAGGGCTAGAGAGGGAATCTCCACATCAACATCTACAAAACTATGAGATCTTGATGGAGACCTTGAGACCTTCACGAATAGAAAACAACAACTACAAGCTAAGTCCTTTCTACTTCTCTTTGAAAGATAGAGCTCTTACTTGGTATCAATCTCTTCCTCCAGGAAAAATCAATACTTGGGAGGAGATAACGACGGAATTCTTGACTAAATTCTTTCCCCCTTCTAAAACCGCTGAAATGAGAGGGAAGATTAATGCATTCATCATGAAGGACAAGGAGAGCTTGTCCAAGTCATGGGAGAGATTTAAAGACATTCTTTTGGATTGCCCACATCATGGGATTCCAAAGATAGAATTGTTGGAGATATACTTCAAGGGACTGGACGGAAACACCCAGCTCAACCTTCAACTACTATCGGCCGGCACGTTCATGGACATGCCAATTGACGAAGCTTGGGAGTTTATAGAGAAGCAAGCTTTGCACATGGAGAAATACTCCCACCAAGGAGCTGAAGGTGGAGTTAAAAGTGTCAACTTTCAAGATGCTCCACCTAACAATGATCAACTCACTTCTTTGAAGAATGATGTGAAACAATTGAAGGAACTCTTAGTTGCTCAAACCAAGAAGGAAGATCAAGGATCAAGGAACAACAATAGTTACCGGAACAACAACAACGGTTCCCGGAACAACAACTACAACAACAATAGAGGATCCAACAACAATAATTGGAGGGCAAACAACCAAAATTCGGGTAACCCTTACTCTAACTCCAATTCGAATAAATCCTCTAATCCTTTCTTCTCTTCTTCTTCTTCTACTCCATTGAAGAGCCAGGAGCAAGGATCGAGTTCGTCCCAGCCGGAAAAGAAGGATGCGGTGCTGGAGGCCATCTTGATCAAGCTCAACTCTATGGAGACTTCCATGACTTCATTTTCGAAGGCACAAAAAGCCTTAGAAAAACAATTTTTTAACAAGGCGAATGAAGCGCCAAGTGATCCAGGGAAGCTTCCATCAAGGACGGAAAGCAACCCTAAGGGACAGATTATGGCAATAACGACGAGGAGTGGACTGAAGACTGCAGATCCAGTGCCTCGGTCGATGCCAGTACAAACGAAGACCACCTCAGTCCAGGTACAATCGAAGAACACTTCGGCCGAGATGGCAACCGAGGTGGAGCCACAAAAAGCGGATGAGAAATATGAAGTTTATATTCCACCTCCTGCATATAAACCACCACTTCCATTCCCCTAGTCAAGGGCCAAAGCACATCTAGACAAGCATTTTGGTAAGTTCCTTGACTTGATGAATAAACTACACATTAATATCCCTTTCCTTGATGCTATTCTAGGGATGCCCGCCTGTGGGAAGTTCTTGAAAGAGATTCTATCAAGGAAGAGAAAGTTGGAAGACTATGGTGAAGTAAGGATGACATCTAAATCCTCGGAGCTCATTCAAATCATGAAGGAGAAGATGCAACCCAAATTAAGAGATCCCGACTCATTTTGCATTCCCATTCAAGTTGGGGATGTCACTTGTGAAGCCTTATGTGATCTAGGAGCCAGCGTGAGCATCATCCCGCTGGAACTATGTGTTAAGATCGGACTTGGAGAGCCCAAGCCGGTGAAGATACGGTTATACATGGCGGACCACTCCATTACCCATCCCGTGGGCATTTTGGAAGACGTTCTGGTTAAGTTAGGTAACTTTTATTTACCTATAGACTTTGTTGTACTTGATATTCCCGCAGATTATCCCATTCCTATCCTTCCCGGGAGACCATTTCTAGCAACTTCGGGTTGCAATATGGATTGTAAGAACGCCAAGTTAAAATTCAACATTGGCGGAGATGAAGTGGAGCTTGCATTACTTGCAGCAATGAAGGGAGAGCAGCTAGGAGATGATATCTTCATCATCTATGATGAAGAAGAATGAAGAGAATTGGTGAGCTCTATCCTTATTAAAGATCCACTTGAAAAAGTCATTAGCTTTAGCTTAATGGAGGAAGGTATAAATGCTTCTTGTGATGCAGATATACGGAGCTTAAAGGCACTAGAAGAAGATCCAGGAGCTAAAACTGAAAGACTAATCCGGGAGAAGAAGATCTCCAGTTTCAGTTTCAATTGCAGTACCTCGACCGAGGCACTTCCAGGATCAAGCGAGGTGACTGAAGAACATCTCGGTTGATAGCATGAATTATTGTCTATATTTTGGGGTTTGTTTATACGTTTTATCTTCAATAATCTGCGTGTTTGTATGTATATTATGTGATTATATTACCATTTCATCTACCTTTGCGGGAATCAAGGTCTACACCTAGTTTTGTTGTAATTGTAGGTAAAATGGCATGTTTTGCATCAAAAAGGAGCAAAAGGAGCTATGGAGTCATTGAAGCTACATTCAGGAACTTAAGGAAAGATCCAGGAAGCATAGCCATGGATTAAAGATTCACTTTGGACCAGATTTGAGAGATTTCACATTCAGTTGTGACTCACCTTGGTTGACTACAGAGTCACCTCGATCGAGGTGATCCAGAGAAGTCGACTCGACCGAGGCGAACACCTGGGACGCGGCGAGAATATTTTATTCTTGGCTGAGATCTTTTATCTTTGGAAAGAGGATCTTATATTTTTGGGCTTGATTCCTAGAATGAAGAAGATAAGTTACACCATATATTTTACCTATTTTTATGGGAAGAGATCTTTCTAAGATATCTTATCTTTGGAGAATAATTTTCCTATAAAAAGGGTCGGATTTCCCACAAATCCGACATCCTGCATACATCCTGCATACATCCGCTATATCATGCTATACCACCGATTGTGTTTTATACACCGCTGCAGCCATACTCCAGTTGGGAGATTTGAAGAACCTTTTTGAAGGTTGAAGGAAGGAAGTCTATAGCTTTTATAGCTTTTGAAGGGTTTTTGTAAGATCACCTTAGATTCCCTTCATCTTTGTTGTCTTGTTGGATTTCTATCCAAGGAACGCTTGTTGGTTTTATAATTGATTCAGTTATTGAAGCCTTTCTCTTAAGGTTTTCTTGTTCAATTATTCTCTTTCTTCCCATATATTTGATTAATACTTTCATGATGATGAGTGGCTAATCTCTTTGTGTGATTCTAGGGTGATTGACTGAAAGTTGTGGGAAAAACAATGATAGAATAATCTTAAACACAGTAGGACCCTGAAAGTTCGAGTCTTTACCTTAACCCTAAGCATCTCGCTCAGTCGATGAACATCTCGGGCGGGGTGGAATTTGGCTGACCGAGGTGACTTATCTGATCCGAAACTGAGAGTTAAGTGTTAGAGTTTGTCAAATCCTATTCTTATTACACCTTTCCTAGTTCAATGCAAGCTTAGGATGAGACTTACCCGGTAATTCCTTAGTTTGTTTACCCGGTAAAGGTTGATTCTATTCCCTTAGATGGTGTGTTAGTTTGAGGTTAAAGTTCTTTATCTTAATTCCTTGAGACTTACCCGGTAATAGGAGTTACGGTTTGGGATTAGTGAGTAGTGAGACTTACCCGGTGATCTATTCCACTTTAGTAACACCTTCCCTATGCAAAAATCTCAGCTTTGTCCGCTTATCTTTAGATCTTGAGTTGGAACCACAACTAGATGCTTTAATCCCTAGAATTGCATATTTCCTTTATTGACTTTTATCATCTTTGATTGTTTTAATTGCTTTGTGGTTAGTAATTGCTAAAGCTTACCTATTCCGACTTTGTTTCACTAAGTCCATGTGATCGACCCCTGGAATTTCTTGCTTTTTACTACGATTGACCCGTACACTGCAGGTTCGCATCCTTGTTTTAAGCTTACATCTAGGGTTATAAATTTAAAGCTTGCACACACCGTTTGGAGCGAACAAGTTTTTGGCGCCGTTGCCGGGGACTTGGTCTAGACCGAGCCAGTTACGGTATGCTTTTGGGGAACTTTCCCCCGTGTCTACTAACCACTCTACTTGAGCGACTTTCGCAGGTTCTTTCTTAGGTTTATGCGAAGAACCCGCACTGGGAAGGAAATCGTTCCTTATGTTCCCGAACAAGAAAAGACATACAAACGACGCTTAAGAGAAGCAAAGATGGTCAACCAAGACAATCGCGATCTTGAGGCCGAATTGAAGGAGGCGTTAGAAAAGCTACGCCTCAGCAGAGAAGAACTGAGGCAGGAGAAAGAAGAAACTCGCACCAGGACTGAAGCGATCGAAGCAGATATGGCAGCCTTACGAGACCAGTATCTACTTCGACCGAGGGAAGATCCAGTTCCCGATCCTCGACCGATGCACGTCCCAGTTCCAGATCCTCGACCGAGGCAGGTCCCAGTACCTGACGCCCCGGCCGAGGTACTTCCACCTCGGATGATAGTCCGAGGCGCTCTTTTTGCAGGTATCCCGCAAACCCTAGTTTAAAGGATGGACCCCCATCAGCAACTGAGGCGTCCAGGAGTTAACCTAGGAGATCCAGCAGACCATGACTACGAACTTCGACCGCAAGTTCTTTCCATGATTCGCCAATGTCAGTTCGGAGGGCTAGAGCAAGAATCTCCGCATCAACATGTGCAGAACTACAAGATCTTGATTGAGACCTTGAGACCCTCAAGAATAGAAAACAACAACTACAAGCTAAGACCTTTTTACTTTTCTTTAAAAGATAGAGCTCTTACTTGGTATCAATCTCTTCCTCTAGGAAAAATTAGCACTTGAGAGGAGATGACTACGGAATTCTTGACTAAATTCTTTCCCCCCTCTAACACCGCTAAAATGAGAGGGAAGATTAATGCATTCATTATGAAGGACAAGGAGAGCTTGTCCAAGTCATGAGAGATGTTTAAAGACATTCTTTTGGATTGCCCTTATCATGGGATTCCAAAGATAGAGTTGTTGGAGATATACTTCAAGGGACTGGACGGAAAGTAGTCGAAGGAAGAAATTCTTACTCCCTTTTCTGACATTCATCCTCAGTTGGTGGAACGTTCTCTCCACCAAATTTCCGGTAATAAAGGACCTTGGTATGTTGCTATTGTTAATTATCTTGTTTCCCAGGAAACACCACCCGGATTGACGTACGCTCAAAGGAAGAAATTCTTCAAAGATGTACGCCATTACTACTGGGATGAACAGCTGCTATTCAAGCGATGGCCGGATGGGATGCTTCGAAGATGCATTCCGGAAGATGAATTTAATAGCGTCATACGGCATTGTCACTCGCTCCCTTGTGGAGGGCATGCTAGCGCCAACAAGACATGCGCTAAGGTATTACGTTCCGGTTTCTTTTGGCCCACATTATTTAAGGATGTGCAAACGTTTGTTGTCTCTTGTGATGCATGCCAAAGAACAGGGAACTTATCTAGAAGGAATGAGATGCCACTCAATAACATACAAGAGGTTGAGATCTTTGATGTATGGGGAGTAGATTTCATGGGACCTTTCCCATCATCCGGAGGAAACCTCTACATTCTCCTAGCTGTCGACTATGTCTCTAGATGGGTTGAAGCCATTGCCTCACCCACTAATGATGCCATGGTGGTTGTGAAGTTCTTTAACAAGACTATCTTTCCACGTTTTGGGACTCCACGCATCATCATCAGCGATGGAGGGACGCATTTCATCAACCGGAAGTTTAAGACACTTTTATCAAAGTATGGGGTAACCCACAAGGTAGCAACCCCTTATCACCCTCAAACTAGTGGACAGGTCGAGATCTCAAATAGAGAAATTAAAGCAATCTTGGAGAAGACCGTCTCTAGGACTAGGAAAGATTGGTCCATGAAGTTGGACGACGCTCTTTGAGCTTACAGGACCGCATTCAAGACTCCCAATGGTACCACCCCTTATAATTTGGTATATGGGAAGTCTTGTCATTTGCCCGTTGAGTTAGAACACAAAGCGTATTGGGCGATCAAATGGTTGAACTTCGACATCAAGGAAGCCGGTGAGAAGTGGCTATTCGATATCAATGAGCTGGAAGAGCTGCATTTGAACGCTTATGAGAATGCAAAGATCTATAAAGAAAGGACGAAGAAATGGCATGACAAGCGTATCATTCCTAAGGAGCTTAAAGAAGGAGACTTAGTTCTACTCTTCAACTCCCACCTCCGCCTCTTTCCAGGTAAGTTGAAATCTAGATGGACCGGACCTTATGTTGTGAAACATGTTTTCCCTTACGGTGCAGTTGCGATTTGGGGAGAAACGAGTGGAAGCTTCAAGGTCAACGGTCATAGACTTAAGAAATACAAAACGGAAGTTCCGGTTGAAGAGGTTGCACCACTATACCTTGTTTGAGAGATGCCGTACGGTCCAGCTAGCGACCTTAAATCAAGCGCTTCTTGGGAGGCAACCCAAGGTATTGCTTTCTTTTCCCTCTTTCTAGTCTAGCTTTAGATAGTTTGCTTTTGCTTTGCTTTGTTTTGTTTTTGGCGTCCTAGACAAACAACAGGTGACATCTAAGGAAGGAATACAACCCAAGAGCACAATTGGAAGGACAGAAGTTCGAGAATTTGAGAAGACGGAGTTTGACTGAGACACATCTCGGTTGCTGTCACAGCACATCGACCGAGATGATCCTTGAGCAACCGAGGCGACTAGGGTTACTGAATATCCACCTCAGTCCGTACCACCTCGGTCCAGTCGAGACCATCTCGACCGAGGTGACAGCGGTTCCAGAAAAGGGTATAAAAGGGGGCTGAGATTTCTCTCTCCTCCCTTTACTTTCTTCTCGACCGCGGCGCAATCCTCACCTCGCTTCTTCGTTCTTCGCTTGTTTTTGACGATTCTCGCTTCCAAACTGCAAGGAAAGGGTAGAGGATCGATTTGCAACCGTCAATCTGTAGAGAAAACGAACCGAATCGAGCAAATCTAGGTAAAATTCGAGAAAACCCTAACTCCCTCTTCTTCCACTTATTCCTTTCGATTTGGGCTTTGGTTGCCCCTGCATTCTGCTAAAAAGGATTAAGTACCCCATAGGAACCTTTGGTAGTGATTTTGGGGGAAAAGAACTGGATTTTTGAGAGTTGCGATCGAACAGTTTTTCGCCTCGGTCCAATCGGCCTGCGCCTCGGCCGAGGTGTTCTTGAGATTTGTCAAAGAGACCGAGGTGATCTGACAGATTGCAGAAAATGAGTTCTGACAGGCAGCTTGTGCTGAGAGACAGATCTTCTCCTTCTCCTTCTCCTTCTTCTTCTTCACGCCGTACTAGACCGGTGATCCATGAGCGTCACCACGTCGACTATGACCGCATAGCGGCCCGTCCAGTGGTTGCACCATGATTTTTGGACATCTCCGCCTTCGACTGCCTTTATGTTGATGATGATTTGAGGCAGATGATATCTGCTGTGGGGCTGGAGCAGTTCATTGAGATCCGAGCTCCGGCCTACTTAGAGCAGACCCTGGAGTTTGTCAGCTCCGTCACCTACTTGCCCACCGAGCGCCATAAAGTACCGGTTGATGAACCGGAACTACCTAGTTCCCTTAGACCACTGGCGGGATATCTTTTGTTTCTCAGCCCCTACTGTTGCTGATTTTCCTTCTCGAGTTGTAGCTCGAGAGTTCTGGGGACAGATTGCTCATGTGGTTGAGCACGTAGACAGATGGAGACCTGGAGATTCCAAAGAGTGGATTATATTCCATCTGGCTTTTAGATATGCTCACAGGATCTTCAGTGAGACTCTTCTGGCGCGTACTGAGACGCCCCAGAAGATTAGACAAGGTGAGCTTTTGAGTTTATACTGCATGGTGACCGGAGGAGTTCCGGACTTTGGGATGATGCTAGCGGAGGATCTGCATAAGATCAAGGCGAAGGCCAAGGGATATATCTGCTGCGGAGGGATAGTGACTCATATAGCAAGTTACATGGAC
This sequence comes from Fagopyrum esculentum, assembly GCA_033239045.1. Taxonomy (NCBI): domain Eukaryota; kingdom Viridiplantae; phylum Streptophyta; class Magnoliopsida; order Caryophyllales; family Polygonaceae; genus Fagopyrum; species Fagopyrum esculentum. The sequence goes on along the minus strand of BSUD01000008.1, from coordinate 22,696,767 downwards.
TTGGACCTGAGCGCATGCACTATGGTGGCGGCTGCCAAGCCGCTCGGGCTTCAAGAGATGATCACCAGGAGGATACTGGTCCCTCGTGGTCTTACTACGCCATATGTGGCGATGCCCTGGGAGTAGAATGCATCCCAGGGTATTAGGTGGTCAGCTCAGTTCTCCGTGTATGATCCGCATTACTGGCAGACTGCATGGATCCCGCTAATGGAGGACGCCAGAGAGGCAGCAGCAGCAACTCTGGGGCCAGCTGAGGAGGATGAGGCTGAGGAGGATGATGATGGTGATGATGAGGATGGCGGTGCTCCCATGGATACGGGCACAGATACACCTGGGACTAGTGCGCCGGTCATTGATTTAGATGACGACGAGACTGAGGAGAAGCCAGCTGCAGCACCGGCACGCCCCGCTAGGCGTAGGGTACGCAGACAGAGGGATCCAGTTGCTCACCGTCGGATCGATGATCTGATGGATCGGATGATAGATTCCTACACTGCCCTGTCTTTGGACATCAGAGAGATGTAAGAGAGACAGCATTACCAGCACGTGATGACTAAGATTCAGTTTCAGCATATCATGGGCTATCCATTCGACCCATCTCACTACCCGTATGTGCCACCACCACCACCACCGGATCGGGATTATTGAGAGCTTGCAGGATTTTCTTTATTTATTATGCAGCTCATCTTTGTCCGGTGAGTACTTTGTTTTTTTAGACTTATTTTGACCCATTGGGACAATGTGTCCCAAGTATGGGGTATTTGGATATGTTATTTGACTATTGATATATGACTCGACTCTATTTGGATATTTATGTTTTATTATGCTCTATGTGCTTATCTGAGATTACATGCATGCATACAGGTTATTTGATTGAGAAAAACGTCAAAAAAAACTAGTTTGAAAAAAATTTTTTTATGACCCCGACCGAAGTGATTTTGGCCAAACGAGGTACTTCACCTCGGTTGACTTAGAACATCTCGACCGAGGTGGCTTAGCTGGAACAGTTTTCGAAACGATTTTTGTGCTTTTCATCTGGATATGACCTCAGTGATGATTTTTGTTTGCTGACTGGTTTTGAAATCTTTATACGTTTGAAAGGTTTTATGATATGTTTAAGTTGTTAAATGCTTTGTTTGAAATTTGTGGCATGTTTAATACTTTGTTTTTATCCAAATTATGTTGGATTTGAAGGTTGACACCACATTATGAGTTCTCTCACTTTCTTCCAAGGAAGACCAAGGCAATTCATTCTCTTCTCTTCTTCTTCTTGATCATGCTTAGCCCCTCATATACATATTTGCCTTCCTTTACCTATCTGGGAATTTGGAAGCAAGCAAGTGAAAAGCAGGTGAAAGAAAAATTGAGATGTTGGCTGAAAGTTAGAAAGAAATATATAGGTTTGGGGAAGTCAATCATGATGATGAGTAACTCGGCACCATTCACATAGCCGGGTGTTTGTGTCTTGCCAAAGTCGGATTGAGCGATATTCCTAACGGGTCATGGTATGTGCATCAAGGGTTTGAGGCATCTCGAGAAATTGATGATTGCTGATTTCCTAGGCTTCGGTTATTGTGCACCTCTGTCCATGCATCCCAAAAAGTAAAGTAAAAAGTAAATAAGCAAAGCTTATTGGTCGAAGATGTTGAAGTTCAAAAGGAAGTGAAAGATCCTTTTCTCGGATACTAGCACCACATTCCCCATACACATCCCATCCTCACACGTTTCTTGACCTTCTCTTTTGAAGAGACCTTGAGACCTCGAGCTTGTTGATTGACTTAGTGGTTTAAACTGGATTATACATGATTAATTTCGATAATTATGATTTATTATGCATTTGATGATTTTATGCAAAGATGAACAACTTTCTTATATTTATAAAATGTTTTGATCATGTTTTGATTTTAAATTTCATGAAGCATTCTCTTAGAGTGATCTATGATTGTAGCACACCATTAAAATGTTTTGAAGGACTTTTTCATTGATCTTAATGACTTATAATCCATTCTATCTTGTATTTTATATTCAGAACTTGCTTGGGGACAAGCAAGGGCTAAGTATGGGGTATTTTGATAGCATAAATTATGGTCTATATTTTGGGACCTCTTTAGACGTTTTATCTTCAATAATCTGCATGTTTGAATGTACATTATGTGATTATATTGTCGTTTCATCTACCTTTGCGGGAATCGAGGTCTACACCTAGCTTCGTTGTAATCGTAGGTAAAATGGCACGTTTTGCATCAAAATGGAGCAAAAGGAGCTAAGGAGTCATTGGAGCTACATTCAGGAGCTTAAGGAAGAATCCAGGACTCATGAAAATGGATTGAAGATTCGCTTTCGATCAGACTTGAAAGATTTCACATTCAGTTGTGATTCACCTCGATCAGCTACAGTACCATCTCGACCGAGGTGATCCAGAGGAGCTGCTCGACCGAGGCGAACACATTGGACGCGGCGAGAGATATTTTATTCTTGGCTGAGATCTTTTATTTTTGGAAAGAGGATTTTATATTTTTAGGCTGGATTCCTGGAAGGAAGAAGATAATTTAGCCCATATATTTTACCTATTTTTATGGGAAAATATCTTTCTAAGATATCTTATCTTTGGGAGGGAATTTTCCTATAAAAAGGGTTGGATTTTCCACAAATTCGGCACCCCGCATAGATCCGCTTACGGCTGGAAAACACCCACTACAGCTGGGAGATTTGAAGAACCTTTTTGAAGGTTGAAGGAAGTTGATAGCTTTTATAACTTTTGTGAAGGGTTTTGTAAGATTCTTTTAGATTCCCTTATTTGTTGATTGTCTTGTGGGATTGTGATCCAAGGAACGCTTGTTTGTTTGATAATTGATTCAGTTATTGAAGCCTTGTTCTTAAGGTTTTTGTGTTCAATTATTCATCTTCTTCCCTTATATTTGATTATTGCTTTCTTGATGATGAGTGGCTAATTTCTTTGTGTGATTCTAGGGTGATTGGCTGAAGGTTGTGGGAAAAACAATGATAGAATAATTTTAATCACAGTAGGACCCTAAAAGCTCGAGTCTTTATCCTTAACCTTAGAACATCTCGTTCAGTCGATGAACATCTCGGCCGGGGTGGAATTCGTCTGACCGAGGTGACTTTTTTTATCCAAAACTGAGAGTTAAGTGTTAGTGTTTGCCAAATCCTATTCTTATTACACCTTTTCTGGTTCAATGCAAGCCTAGGATGAGACTTACCCGGTAATTCCTTTGTTTGTTTACCCATGATCATAAGTGTAGGTAATAAAGGTTTATCCTTTATTGGGGTTTGAGTGTGCCTTCATCCCATCTTTGTGAGTTAGCCTGAGACTTACCCGGTAATAGGAGTTACGGTTTGGGATTAGTGAGTAGTGAGACTTACCCGGTGATATATTCCACTTTAGTAACACCTTCCCTTTGCAAAAATCTCAGCTTTGTCCGCTTATCTTTAGATCTTGTGTTGGAACCACAAGTAGATGCTTTAATCCCTAGAATTGCATATTTCCTTAATTGAATTTTTATCATCTTTGATTGTTTTAATCGTTTTTATTAGTAGTTGCATTAACAACATATACCTGCTTTGTTTCACTTAAGTCCCTGTGATCGACCCCTGAAATCTCTTGCTTTTTACTACGATTGACCCGTACACTGCGGGTTCGCATCCTTGTTTTAAGCTTACATCTAGGGTTATAAATTTAAATCTTGCACACACCGTTTGGAGAGAACAAATGGGCTGGAGGCTCCCCTTTACACAAAGGGGATGTTGAGGAGGTGCAAGCTCCTCCGACGGGACGGGGAGAACCTATTTTGGATCTCCCTTGCAGATGGGAGCCACCTCACTTACATCCCTCGGCCTTTACCATTCGGGGATGAGCTCTCCGAGCTCTACATCCCGGCTAATCCCTTCGTACTGAGCACGCCGCTAGTGGCCATTGTGGAGAGGCATGCTACGAGCTCCAACCGGGCCCACCATGAGGAGCACATGCCTATCCCCGACGACGAGGAGATGCTGATAGCATGAATTATTGTCTATATTTTGGGGCCTGTTTAGACGTTTTATCTTCAATAATCTGCATGTTTGGATGTATATTATGTGATTATATTGTCGTTTCATCTACCTTTACGGGAATCGAGGTCTACACCATGTTTCGTTGTAATCGTAGGTAAAATGGCACGTTTTGAATAAAAAAGGAGCAGAAGGAGCTAAGGAGTCATTGGAGCTACATTCAGGAGGTTAAGGAAGAATCCACGAATCATGGAATTGGATTAGAGATTCACTTTGGACCAGATTTGAGAGATTTCACATTCAGTTGTGATTCACCTCGGTTGACTACAGAGTCACCTCGACCGAAGTGATCCAGAGGAGCTGACTCGACCGAGGCGAACACCTTGGACGCGGCAAGGATATTTTATTCTTGGCTGAGATCTTTTATTTATGGAAAGAGGATGTTATATTTTTAGGCTGGATTCCTGGAAGGAAGAAGATAATTTAGCCCATATATTTTACCTAATTTTATGGGAAAAGATCTTTCTAAAATATCTTATCTTTGGAGAGTAATTTTCCTATAAAAATGGTTGGATTTTCCACAAATCGGAGATCCGCTATCACCCCGCATACCTACGAATAGACGGCTGAGAGCTGGAAAACATCATAACAGCTGGAAGATTTGAAGAACCTTTTTGAAGGTTGAAGGAAGATTGAAGGAAGGAAGTTGATAGCTTTTATAGCTTTGTGAAGGGTTTTGTAAGATTCCCTTAGATTCCCCTCATTGTTGATTGTCTTATTGGATTTTGATCCAAGGAACGTTGTTGATTGATAATTGATTCAGTTATTGAAGCCTTTCTCTTAAGGTTTTCTTGTTCAATTATTCTCTTTCTTCCCTTATATTTGATTATTACTTTCGTGATGAGTGGCTAATTTCCTTGTGTGATTCTAGGGTGATTGACTGAAGGTTGTGGGAAAAACAATGATAGAATAATCTTAATCACAGTAGGACCCTGAAAGCTCGAGTCTTTATCCTTAACCCTAAAGCATCTCGCTCAGTCGATGAACATCTCGGCGGGGTGGAATTTGTGTGACCGAGGTGACCTTTCTGACCCAAAACCGAGAGTTAAGTGTTAGAGTTTGCCAAATCCTATCCTTATTATACCTTTCCTGGTTCAATGTAAGCTTAGGATGAGACTTACCCGGTAATTCCTTTGTTTGTTTACCAAAGATCATAAGTGTAGGTAATAAAGGTTTATCCTTTATTGGGGTTTGAGTGTGCTTCCATCCCATCTATGTGAGTTAGCCTGAGACTTACCCGGTAAAGGTTGATTCTATTCCCTTAATTGGAGTGTTAGTTTGAGGTTATAGTTCTTTTCCTTAATTCCTTGAGACTTACCCGGTAATAGGAGTTACGGTTTGGAACTAGTGAGTAGTGAGACTTACCCGGTGACTTATTCCACTTTAGTAACACCTTCCCTATGCAAATATCTCAGCTTTGTCCGCTTATCTTTAGATCTTGAGTTGGAATCACAACTAGATACTTTAATCCCTAGAATTGCATATTTCCTTAATTGATTTTTTTATCATCTTTGATTGTTATAATCTCTTTTGTGGTTAGTAGTTGCATTGACAAACCTATACCTGTTTTGTTTCATTAAGTCCCTGTGATCGATCCTTGGAATTTCTTGCTTTTTACTACGATTGACCAGTTCACTGCGGGTTCGCATCCTTGTTTTAAGCTTACATCTAGGGTTATAAATTTAAAGCTTGCACACACCGTTTGGAGCAAACAAGTTTTTGGCGCCGTTGCCGGGGACTTGATCTAGACCGAGCCGGTTGCGGTTTGCTTTCGGGGTACTTGCTCCTGTTTCTACTAACCACTCTACTTGAGTGACTTTCGCAGGTTCTTTTTAGGTTTATGCGAAGAACCCGCGCTGGGAAGGAAATTGTTCCTTACGATCCCGAACTAGAAAAGACGCTTGAAAGAAGCGAAGATGGCCGACCAAGACAATCGCGATCTTGAGGCCGAATTGAAGGAGGCGTTAGAAGAGCTACGCCTCAGCAAAGAAGAGCTGAGACTGGAGAGGGAAGAAACTCGCGCAAGGACTGAAGCGATCGAAGCATATATGGCAGCTTTACGAGACCAATATCTACCTCGACCGAACCTAGTTCCTCGACCGAGGCAAGACCCCGCTCCAGATCCTCGACCGAGGCAGAATCCAGTACTTGTCGCCCCGGCCGAGATACTTCCACCTCGGATGCCAGTCCGAGATGTTCTTTTTGCAGGTTATCCACAAACTCTAGAGCAGAGGATGGACCCTAATCAACAATTGAGGCATCCAGGAGTCGACCTAGGTGATCCAGCGGACCATGATTATGAGCTTGGACCGCATGTTCTTTCCATGATTCGTCAATGCTAGATTGGAGGGCTAGAGAGGGAATCTCCACATCAACATCTACAAAACTATGAGATCTTGATGGAGACCTTGAGAACTTCAAGGCTGGAAAACAACAACTACAAGCTAAGGCCTTTCTACTTCTCTTTGAAAGATAGAGCTCTTACTTGGTATCAATCTCTTCCTCTAGGAAAAATCAGTACTTGGGAGGAGATGACGACGGAATTCTTGACTAAGTTTTCCCCCCCCTCTAAAACTGCTGAAATGAGAGGGAAGATTAATGCATTCATCATGAAGGACAAGGAGAGCTTGTCCAAGTCATGGGAGAGGTTTATAGACATTCTTTTGGATTGCCCACATCACGGGATTCCAAAGATAGAGTTGTTGGAGATATACATCAAGGGACTGGACGGAAGCACCCAGTTCAACCTTCAACAACTATCTGCCGGCACGTTCATGGACATGCCGATTGACGAAGCTTGGGAGTTTATAGAGAAGCAAGCATTGCACATGGAGAAATACTCCCACCAAGGAGCTGAAGGTGGAGTTAAAAGAGTCAACTTTCAAGATGCTCCGCCTAACAACAACCAACTCCCGTCTTTGAAGAATGACGTGAAACAATTGAAGGAACTCTTAGTGGCTCAAACCAAGAAGGAAGATCAAGGATCAAGGAACAACAATGGATACTGTAACAACAACAACAACGGTTCCCGGAACAACAACTACAATAACAATAGAGGATCCAACAGCAATAATTGGAGGGCAAACAACCAAAATTTGGGTAACCATCATTCTAACTCCAATTAAAATGATTCCTCTAATCCTTTCCTTTCTTCCTCTTCTTCTTCTACTCCATTAAAGAGCCAGGAGCAAGGATCGAGTTCGTCCCAGCCAGAAAAGAAAGACGTAGTGCTGGAGGCCATCTTAATCAAGCTAAGCTCTATGGAGACATCCATGACTTCATTTTCGAAGGCACAAAAAGTCTTAGAACAACAATTCTTCAATAAGGCGAATGAAGCGCCAAGAGATCCAGGGAAGCTGCCAGCAAGGCGGAAAGCAACCCAAAGGGCCAGATTATGGCCATAACGACGAGGAGTGGACTAAAGACTGCAGATCCAGTGCCTCGGTCGATGCCAGTACAGACGAAGACCACCTCGGTCCAGGTGCAGTCGAAGAACACTTCGTCCGAGATGTCAACCGAGGTGGAGCCACATAAAGCGGAGGAGAAAACTGAAGTTTATATTCCACCTCTTGCATATAAACCACCACTTCCATTCCCCTAGTCAAGGGCCAGAGCACATCTAGACAAGCATTTTGGTAAGTTCCTTGACTTGATGAATAAACTACACATTAATATTCCTTTCCTTGATGCTATTCTAGGGATGCCCGCATATGGGAAGTTCTTAAAAGAGATTCTATCAAGGAAGAGGAAGCTGGAAGACTTTGGTGAAGTAAGGATGACATCTAAATCCTCGGAGCTTATTCAAATCATGAAGGAAAAGATGCCACCCAAGTTAAGAGATCCCGGCTCATTTTGCATTCCCATTCAAGTTGGGGATGTCACTTGTGAAGCATTATGTGATCTAGGAGCCAGCGTGAGCATCATTCCGCTGGAGCTATGTGTTAAGATCGGACTTGGAGAGCCCAAGCCGGTTAAGATACGGTTATACATGGTGGACCGCTCCATTACCCATCCCGTGGGCATTTTGAAAGACGTTCCGGTTAAGTTAGGTAACTTCTATTTACCTATAGACTTTGTTGTGCTTCATATTCCCGCAGATTATCCTGTTCCTATCATTCTCGGGAGACCATTTCTAGCAACTTCGGGTTGCAATGTGGATTGTAAGAATGCCAAGTTAAAGTTCAACATTGGCGGAGATAAAGTGGAATTCGCATTACTTGCGGCTATGAAGGGAGAGCAGCTAGGAGATGATATCTTCAACATCTATGATGAAGAAGAATCAAGAGAATTGGTGAGCTCTATCCTTATTAACGATCCACTTGAAAAAGTTATTAGTTTTAGTTTAATGGAGGAAGGTATAGATGCTTCTTGTGATGCAGATATACGGACTTAAAGGCGTTGGAAGAAGATCCAGGAGCTAAAACTGAAAGACTAATCCGGGAGAAGAAGATCTCCAGTTTCGGTTCAAGTTGCAGTACCTCGACCGAGGCACTTTCTGGATCAAGCGAGGTGACTGAAGAACATCTCGGTCAACCTCTGTGGACCTCGACCGAGGTCGAAAGCGAGATGATGTCAACTGAGACTACTGAAAATAACAAACTTCTTACTCCCTTCTCTGACATGCATACTCAGTTGGTGGAACACTCTCTTCACCAAATTTCTAATAATAAAGGACCTTGGTATGCTGATATTGTTAATTATCTTGTTTCCCAAGAAATACCACCCGGATTGACATACGCTCAAAGGAAGAAATTCTTCAAGGACGTACGCCATTACTACTAGGATGAACCACTGCTCTTTAAGCGCGGGCCGGATGGGATGCTTCGAAGATGCATTCCGGAAGATAAAGTTAATAGCGTCATACGGCATTGTCACTCACTTCCTTATGGATGGCATGCCAACGCAAACAAGACATGCGCTAAGGTATTACGTTCCGGATTCTTTTGGCCCACATTATTTAAGGATGTGCAAACTGTTGTTGTCTCTTGTGATGCATGCCAAAGAACAGGGAACTTATCTAGAAGGAATGAGATGCCACTCAATAACATACAAGAGGTTGAGACTTTTGATGTATGGGGAGTAGATTTCATGGGACATTTCCCATCATCCGGAGGAAACCTCTATATTCTTCTAGCAGTTGATTACGTCTCTAGTTGGGTTAAAGTCATTGCTTCCCCCACTAATGACGCCATGGTAGTTGTGAAGTTCTTTAACAAGACTATTTTTCCACGTTTTGGGACTCCACGCATCATCATCAGCGATGGAGGAACGCATTTCATCAACCGGAAGTTTAAGGCACTTCTATCGAAGTATGGGGTAACCCACAAGGTAGCAACCCCTTATCACCCTCAAACTAGTGGACAGGTCGAGATCTCTAATAGAGAAATTAAAGCAATCTTGGAGAAGACCGTCTCTAGGACGAGGAAGAATTGGTCCATGAAGTTGGACGACGCTCTTTGAGCTTACAGGACCGCATTCAAGACTCCTATTGGTACCACCCCTTATAATTTGGTAGATGGGAAGTCTTATCATTTGTCCGTTGAGTTAGAACACAAGGCATATTGGGCGATCAAATGGTTGAACTTCGACATCAAGGAAGCCATCAAGAAGCGGCTATTGGATATCAATGAGCTAGAGGAGCTGCGTTTGAACGCCTATGAGAATGCCAAAATCTATAAAGAAAGGACGAAGAGATGGCATGACGAGCGCATCATTCCTAAGGAGCTTAAAGAAGGAGACTTACTTCTACTCTTCAACTCCCGCCTCCGCCTCTTTCCAGGTAAGTTGAAATCTAGATGGACCGGACCTTATGTTGTGAAACATGTTTTCCTTCATGGTGCAGTTGAGATTTGGGGAGAAACGAGTGGAAGCTTCAAGATTAACGGTCATAGACTTAAGAAATACAAACCGGAAGTTCCGGTTGAGGAGGTTGCACCGCTATACCTCGTTTAAGAGACACCATACGGTCCAGCTAGCGACCTTAAATCAAGCGCTTCTTGGGAGGCAACCCAAGGTATTGCTGTCTTTTCCCTTTTTCTAGTCTAGCTTTATTTAGATTACTTTTGCTTTGCTTTGTTTTGTTTTTGGCGTCCTAGACAGACAACAGGTGACATCTATGGAAGGAATACAACCCAGAAACACAACTGGAAGGACAGAAGTTCAAGAATATGAGAAGACGGAGTTGGACTGAGACACATCTCGGTTGCAGTCGCAGCACCTCGACCGAGGTGATTCTTGGGCAACCGAGGCGACTAGGATTTCTGAAGATCCACCTCGGTCCGACACCTCGGTCCTTTCCACTGTTTCCTTTCGATTTGGGCTTTGGTTGCCCCTGCATTTGCTGAGAAAAGGATTAAGTACCCCATAGGAACCTTTGGTAGTGATTTTGGGGGAAAAGAACTGGATTTTTGAGGGAATCAATCAAGCAGTTTTTCGCCTCGGTCCAGTCGGCCTGGGCCTCGGCCGAGGTGTTCTACAGAGTTGTCAGGGCGACCGAGGTGGTCTGACAGGTCACAAAAATTATGAGTTCTGATAGGCAGTTGGTCCTGAGGGACATATCTTCTCCTTCTTCTTCTTCCCGCTGTACTAGACCGGTGATCCACGACAGACACTAGGTCGATTATGACCGCATAGCGGCCCGTCCAGTGATTGCACCCCGCTTCCTAGACATTTAAGCTTTTGACTGCCTCCACGTTGATGATGATTTGAGGCGTATGATTTCTGCCGTGGGGCTAGAGCAGTTCACAGAGATTAGAGATCCGGCCTACTTAGAGCCGACCTTGGAGTTTGTCAGCTCCTTTACCTACTTGCCTACCGAGTGCGCCTTAAAGTACCGGTTGATGAACCGGAACTATTTGGTTCCCTTAGATCACTGGCGGGGTATCTTTGGCTTCCCAATTCCTACAGTTGCTGATTTTCCCTCTCGAGCTTTAGCTCAAGAGTTCTGGGGACAGATTGCTCACGTAGTTGAGCATGCAGACAGATGGCGACCTAGAGACTCCAGGGAGCGGATTATATTTCATCTTGCTTTTAGACTGGCCCACAGGATCTTCAGTGAGACTCTTCTGGCGCGTACTAAGATGCCCCAGAAGGTCAGACAGGGGGAGCTTATGAGTTTATACTGCATGGTGACTGAAGGAGTCCCAGATTTTGGATTGATGCTGGCAGGTGACTTGCATAGGATAAAGGCGAAGGGGAAAGACGACATCTGCTGTGGAGGTATTGTGATTCATATAGCGAGTTACATGGATATGGACCTCAGTGCTTGTACCATGGTGGCGGCTGCCAAGCCGCTTGGACTTCAGGAGATGATCACTCGGAGGATACTGGTTCCCCGAGGACTTACTACGCCATATGTGGCGATGCCATGGGAGCCAACTGCTCCACAGGGGATCAGATGGTCAGCTCAGTTCTCCGTGTTTGATCCACATTACTGGCAGACTGCATGGATTCCACTGATGGAGGATGCTAGAGAGGCAGCAGCTACAGCAGCTCAGGGGCCAGCTGAGGAGGACGAGGCTGAGGATGATGATGATGATGTTGCTGAGGATAGTAGTGTTCCTATGGATACGAGCACGGATACAGCTGGGACTAGTGCGCCGGTCATCGATTTGGATGATGACGAGACTGAGGTGGAGCCGGCTGCAACACCAGCACGTCCTGCTAGGCGTAGGGTACGCCGGCAGAGGGATCCACTTGCTCACCGTCAGATCGACGATCTGACGGATCAGATGGTAGATTCCTATGCTGCCATGCCCCTAGAGATCCGAGAGATGCAGGAGAGACTACACTACCAGCACGTGATGGCTGAGATTCAGTTTCAGCATGTCATGGGCTATCCTTTTGACCCATCTCAGCACCCGTATGTGCCACCACCACCACCACCGGATTGAGATTATTGAGAGCTTGCAGGATTTTCTTTATTTATTTATTATGCAGCTCAGCTATGTCCGGTGAGTACTTTATTTTCTAGACTTATTTTGACCCATTGGGACAATGTGTCCCAAGTATGGGGTATTTGATGTATTATTTGACTATGGATGATTGTATGCTACTTTGATGGATATTTATGTTTTATTCTGCTCTATCTGAAATTACATACATGCATACAGGTTATTTGATTGAGAAAAACGTCAAAAACTAGAACGAAAAAATTTTTTTTGACCTCGACCGAAGTAATTCTGGCCAAACGAGGTAATTCACCTCGGTTGACTAGAACATCTCGACCGACGCGTTTTAACTGAAAGGAATTTTTCGAAAACGATTTTTGTGCTTCTTATCTAGATATGACCTCAGTGAAGATTTTGTTTGTAGATTGGTTTTGAAATCTTTATATGTTTGAAAGGTTTTATGATATGTTTAAGTTGCTAAATGCTTTGTTTGAAATTTGTGGCATGGTTAATACTTTGTTTTTATCAAAATTATATTGAATTTGAAGGTTAACACCACATTATGAGTTCTCTCACTTTCTTCCTGGAAAGACCAAGGCAATTCATTCTTTTCTCTTCTTCTTCTTTATCATGCTTAGCCCCTCATATACATATTTGCCTTCCTTTACCTATCCGGGAATTTGGAAGCAAGCAAGTGAAAAGCAGGTGAAAGAAAAATTGAAAAGTTGGCTGGAAGTGAAAGTGTTAGAAAGTAATATATAGGTTTGGGGAAGTCAATCATGATAATGAGTAACTCGGCATCATTCACATAGCCGGGTGTTTGTGTCTTGCCAAAGTCGGATTGAGCGATATTCCTAACGGGTCATGGTATGTGCATCAAGGGTTTGATGCGTCTCAAGAAATTGATGGTTGCTGCTTTCCTAGGCTTCGGTTATTGTGCACCTCTGTCCATGCATCCCAAAATGTAAAGTAAAAAAAAAATGTGAAATAAGCAAAGCTTATTGGTGGATGAAGTTGAAAGTCAAGTGAAAGTGAAGTGATATCCTTTTCCCGGATTCTAAGCACCACATTACCTTCTATACATCCCTACCCTACACGTTTCTTGACCTTTCTTTTGGGAAGCCCTTGAGACCTCGAGCTTGTTGATTGACTTAGTGGTTTAAACTGGATTATACATGATTAATTTCAATAATTATGATTTATTATGCATTCTATGATTTTATGCAAAGATGAACAACTTTCTTATATTTATAAAATGTTTTGATCATGTCTTGATTTTAAATTCCATGAAGTATTCTCTTAGAGTGATCTATGATTGTAGCACACCATTAAAATGTTTTGAAAGGCTTTTTCATTGATCTTCATGACTTATAATCCATTCTATCTTGTATTTTATATTCGGAACTTGCTTGGGGACAAGCAAGGGCTAAGTATGGGGTATTTTGATAGCATAAATTACGGTCTATATTTTGGGACCTGTTTAGACGTTTTATCTTCAATAATCTGCATGTTTGAATGTATATTATGTGATTATATTGTCGTTTCATCTACCTTTGCGGGAATCGAGGTCTACACCAAGTTTCGTTGTAATCGTAGGTAAAATGACACGTTTTGCATCAAAAAGGAGCAAAAGGAGCTAAGGAGTCATTGTAGCTACTTTCAGGAGCTTAAGGAAGAACCCAGGAATCATGGAATTGGATTAGAGATTCACTTTGGACCAGATTTGAGAGATTTCACATTCAGTTGTGATTCACCTCGGTTGACTACAGAGTCACCTCGACCGAGGTGATCCAGAGGAGCTGACTCGACCGAGGCGAACACCTTGGACGCGGCAAGGATATTTTATTCTTGGCTCAGATCTTTTATTTTTGGAAAGAGAATCTTATATTTTTGGGCTGGATTCCTGGAAGCAAGAAGATAATTTATCCCATATATTTTACCTATTTTTTTGGGAAAAGATCTTTCTAAGATATCTTATCTTTGGAGAGTAATTTTCCTATAAAAAGGGTTGGATTTTCCACAAATCGGAGATCCGCTATCACCCCGCATACCTACGAATAAACGGCTGAGGGCTGGAAAACATCATAACAACTAGAAGATTTGAAGAACCTTTTTGAAGATTGAAGGAAGATTGAAGGAAGGAAAGTGATAGCTTTTATAGCTTTGTGAAGGGTTTTGTAAGATTCCCTTAGATTCCCTTCATTGTTGATTGTCTTATTGGATTTTGATCCAAGGAACGCTTGTTGATTGATAATTGATTCTGTTATTGAAGCCTTTCTCTTAAGGTTTTCTTGTTCAATTATTCTCTTTCTTCCCTTATATTTGATTATTACTTTCATGATGATGAGTGGCTAATTTCCTTGTGTGATTCTAGGGTGATTGGCTGAAAGTTGTGGGAAAAACAATGATAGAATAATCTTAATCACAGTAGGACCCTGAAAGCTCGAGTCTTTATCCTTAACCCTAAAGCATCTCGCTCAGTCGATGAACATCTCGGCCGGGGTGGAATTTGTCTGACCGAGGTGACCTTTCTGATCCGAAATTGAGAGTTAAGTGTTAGAGTTTGCCAAATCCTATCCTTATTATACCTTTTCTGGTTCAATGTAAGCTTAGGATGAGACTTACCCGGTAATTCCTTTGTTTGTTTACCAAAGATCATAAGTGTAGGTAATAAAGGTTTATCCTTTATTGGGGTTTGAGTGTGCTTCCATCCCATCTATGTGAGTTAGCCTGAGAGTTACCGGTAAAGGTTGATTCTATTCCCTTAGTTGTAGTGTTAGTTTAAGGTTATAGTTCTTTTCCTTAATTCCTTGAGACTTACCCGGTAATAGGAGTTACGGTTTGGAACTAGTGAGTATTGAGACTTACCCGGTGATCTATTCCACTTTAGTAACACCTTCCCTATGTAAATATCTCAACTTTGTCCGCTTATCTTTAGATCTTTAGTTGGAACCACAACTAGATGCTTTAATCCCTAGAATTGCATATTTCCTTAATTGACTTTTTATCATCTTTGATTGTTATAATCGCTTTTGTGGTTAGTAGTTACATTGACAAACCTATACCTGTTTTGTTTCATTAAGTCCCTGTGATCAACCCCTGGAATTTCTTGCTTTTTACTACGATTGACCCGTACACTACGGGTTCGCATCCTTGTTTTAAGCTTACATCTAGGGTTATAAATTTAAAGCTTGCACACACCGTTTGGAGCGAACAGATGCCTACTGCACCACCGGAGGAGGATCCAGCTCTTGCGAGCCTGCATGCTCAGATGCGGCCTTGACCACCCACCATCAGGCATGGTAGTCCGACTACTAGTGGACCATGCTTGAGTAGCAACAAAGTTGGCAGACGAGTTTTGCCACTTCCATGACCTCCCACTTCGACCAGAGACAGGAGGCTTGGCAGACGGCCCAACAGCAACAACTGGAGGCTCAACAGTTGGCTTGGCAAGCCAGATTTGAGACCTCTTTTGGCCGTCGGATGGAGGCTCAGCAGACCCGCATTGAGGACATCTACCGCCGGCAGGAGCACTTCTTCAGCCACTTTCCGTACCCACCGGAGGAGGGTCCGGATGGTCCAGCATGACCATCCCACTAGTGGTATCATCCTCATCTCTTTCCCACATTTATTTTTGCTTCATTTCCACTTTGAGGGCAAAGTGTACTTCAAGTAAGGGGAGGACATATCATTGCTTGTATAGTTGTTGATAGCATGAATTATAGTCTATATTTTGGGGTTTGTTTGGACGTTTTATCTTTCATAATCTGCATGTTTGTATGTACATTATGTGATTTTACTACCATTTCATCTACCTTTGCGAGAATCGAGGTCTACACCTAGTTTCGTTGTAATTGCAGGTAATATGGTACGTTTTGCATCAAAAAGGAGCGAAAGGAGTCATGAGTCATTTGGAGTTACATCCAGGAAGCATAACCATGATTAAAGATTCACTTTGGACCAGTTTTGAGAGATTCTACATTCAGTTGTGAGTCACCTCGGTTGACCAGAGATTCATCTCGACCGAGGCGATCCAGAGACGCCGACTCGACCGAGGCGAATACCTAGGACACGGCGAGAATATTTTATTCTTGGCTGAGATCTTTTAAAGTTGGAAAGTGATCTTATATTTTTGGGCTTGGCTTCTGGAAGGAAGGAGATATGCAGAATATATATTTTACCTATATTTATGGGATAATATCTTCTTAAGATTTATTACCTTTGGAGGTTTATTTTCCTATAAAAAGGGTTGGATTTCCACAATTCCGACATCACGCTATACCGTCGATCAGGGTTTACACACGCAGCAGCCGCAGCCTACTCCAAGTTGGGAGAATTGAAGAACCTTTTGAAGGTTGAAGGAAGATTGAAGTCTATAGCTTTTATAGCTTTTTGGAGGGTTTTTTGTAAGATTGTCTTCAATTCCCTCAATTGTTGTCTTGTCTTTTTGGATTGCTATCCAAGGAACGCTTGTTGTGATATTTGATTCAGTTATTGAAGTCTTTTCATTAAATTCTTCTTTGTTCAAATATTCACCTTCTTCCCTTACATTTAATACTTTCATAATGATGATGAGTGGCTAATTTCCTTGTGTGATTCTAGGGTGATTGGCTGAAGGTTGTGGGAAAAACAATAATAGAATAATCTTAGATTCCAGTAGGATCCTGAAAGTTCGAGTCTTTGACCTTAACCTTAAGCATCTCGTTCAGTCGATGAACATTTCGGCCGAGGTGGAAACTGGCTGACCGAGGTGACTTATCTGATCCATAACTGAGAGTTAAGTGTTAGAGTTTGCCAAATCCTATTCTTATTACACCTTTCCTGGTTCAAAGCAAGCTTAGGATGAGACTTACCCGGTAATTCCTTAGTTTGTGTACCAACGATCATAAGTGTAGGTAATAAAGGTTTATCCTTTATTGGGTTCGAGTGTGCTTCCATCCCATCTTTGTGAGTTAGCCTGAGACTTACCCGGTAAAGGTTAATTCTATTCCCTTAGATGGTGTGTTAGTTTGAGGTTATAGTTCTTTATCTTAATTCCTTGAGACTTACCCGGTAATAGGAGTTATGGTTTAGGATTAGTGTGTAGTGAGACTTACCCGGTGATCTACTCCACTTTAGTAACACCTTCCCCAAGCAAAAATCTCAGCCTTGTCCGCTTATCTGTAGATCTTGAGTTGGAACCACAACTAGATGCTTTAATCCCTAGAATTGCATGTTTGCTTTATTTGACATCTTATT
Source organism: Fagopyrum esculentum (assembly GCA_033239045.1). Taxonomy (NCBI): domain Eukaryota; kingdom Viridiplantae; phylum Streptophyta; class Magnoliopsida; order Caryophyllales; family Polygonaceae; genus Fagopyrum; species Fagopyrum esculentum. Next base: position 22,679,572 of record BSUD01000008.1, on the reverse strand, counting down.
CATCTTTGATTGTGTTAATCACTCTTGTGGTTAGAATTGACATAGCATACCGTGTTGACTTTGTTTCACCGAGTCCCTGTGATCGACCCCTAGAATTTTCTTGCTTTTACTACGATTGACCCGTACACTGCGGGTTCGCATCCTTGTTTTAAGCTTAAGTCTAGGGTTATAAATTTAAAGCTTGCACACACCGTTTGGAGCGAACAAGTTTTTGGCGCCGTTGCCGGGGACTTGGTCTAGACCGAGCCGGTACGGTTTGCTCTTGGGGCATTTGCCCCGTTTTGTCTAACCACTCTACTTGAGTGACTTTTGCAGGTTCTTTCTTAGGTATATGCGAAGAACCCGCACTGGGAAGGAAATCGTTCCTTACGATCCCGAACCAGAAAAGACATACAAGCGACGCTTAAGAGAAGCGAAGATGGCCCAACAAGACGATCGCGATCTTGCGACCCAATTAAGAGAGACGCAGGAGCTGCTACGTCTCAGTAAAGAAGAGCTAAGGCAAGAGAAAGAAGAGAATCATGCCAGGACTGCAGCAATCGAAGCTGAGATTGCAGCTATTCGGGACCAGATTCTACTTCGACCGATGCAGGATCCAGTAGTTGATCCTCGACCGAGGCAGATCCCGGTACCTGACGCCCCGGCCGATGTACTTCCACCTCGGATACCAGTCCGAGATGTTCTTCTTGCAGGAATTCCACAAACCCTAGGTCAAAGGATGGACCCTAATCAACAACTGAGGCGTCCAGGAGTGAACCTAGGAGATCCAGCGGATCATGATTACGAACTTCGACCGCAAGTTCTAGCCATGATTCGCCAATGTCAATTCGGGGGGCTAGAGAAGGAGTCGCCGCATCAACATCTTAAAAACTACGAGATCTTGATGGAAACCTTGCGACCTCCCAGAATTGAGAACAACAACTACAAGCTAAGACCTTTTTACTTTTCTTTAAAAGATAGAGCTCTTACTTGGTATCAATCTCTTCCTCCAGGAAAAATTAGCACATGGGAGGAGATGACTACGGAATTCTTGACCAAATTCTTTCCCCCCTCAAAGACTGCTGAAATGAGAGGGAAGATCAATGCTTTCATCATGAAGGACAAGGAGAGCTTGTCCAAATCTTGGGAGCGGTTCAAGGATATCCTTTTGGATTGCCCACATCATGGGATTCCAAAGATCGAGTTGTTGGAGATCTACTTCAAAGGGCTGGACGGAAGCACCCAGTTCAATCTCCAACTACTCTCCGCCGGTACATTCATGGACATGGCGGTTGACGAAGCTTGGGACTTCATTGAGAAGCAAGCCTTGCACATGGAGAAGTACACCCACCAAGGAGCTGAAGGTGGAGTTAAAAGAGTCAACTTTCAAGAGACTCAACCCAGCAACAATCAACTCACGTCATTGAAGAATGACGTAAAGCAATTGAAGGAGCTCTTGATGGCTCAAACTAAGAAGGAAGAGCAAGGGCAAAGGAATAACAACAACAACAATAACGGGTACCGTAACAACAACAACGGACCCCGAAACAACAACTACAACAACAATAATAGAGGATCCAATAGCAACAACTGGAGAGCGAATAATCAAAACCACGGTAACAATTATTCAAACTCCAACTCTAATGATTCCTCTAATCCTTTCCTCTCTTCCCCTTCTTCTTCTTCTACTCCATTGAAAAGCCAAGGGCAAGGATCAAGTTCGTCTCAGCCGGAAAAGAAGGACGCAGTCCTGGAGGCAATCTTGATCAAGCTTAGTGCTATGGAGAATTCTATGACTTCATTTTCGAGGGCCCAAAAGTCCTTCGAACAACAACTTGCTAATAGGGCGAATGAAGCGCCAAGAGATCCAGGGAAGCTTCCATCAAAGACGGAAACTAACCCTAAGGGCCAGTGCATGGCCATCACGACGAGGAGTGGACTCAAAACTGCAGATCCAGTACCTCGCTCGACGCAGACCACCTCGGTCCAGATCCAGTCGAAGAACACCTCGACCGAGATGCCAACCGAGGCGGCGCAACAAAAAACGGGAGGAAGGACAGAAACCTATGTTCCACCTCCTGCATATAAGCCACCACTTCCATTCCCTCAATCCAGAGCCAGAGCACATCTAGACAAACACTTCGGTAAGTTTCTTGACTTGATGAATAAGCTACATATTAATATTCCTTTCCTTGATGCTATTTTAGGTATGCCCGCCTATGGGAAATTCTTAAAAGAGATCTTATCAAGGAAGAGGAAGCTGGAGGATGTTGGTGAAGTTAGGATGACATCTAAATCTTCGGAGCTTATCAAGATTATGAGGGAAAAGATGCCACCTAAGCTGAGAGATCCCGGCTCATTTTGCATTTCCATTCAAGTTGGGGATGTCACTTGTGAAGTCCTTTGCGATCTAGGAGCCAGCGTGAGCATCATCCCGCTGGAGCTATGCACAAAGATCGGTCTTGGAGAGCCCAAACCGGTCAAGATTCGACTTTACATGGCGGATCGCTCCATTACCCATCCCGTGGGCATCTTGGAAGACGTTCCGGTCAAGTTAGGTAACTTCTATCTACCTATAGATTTTGTCGTACTTGACATTCCCGCAGATTATCCTGTTCCTATCATTCTCGGGAGGCCATTTCTAGCAACTTCGGGTTGCAACGTGGATTGCAAGAACGCCAAGTTGAAATTCAATGTTGGTGGCGATGAGGTGGAGTTCGCACTACTTGCAGCCATGAAGGGGGAGCAGCTAACTGATGATATCTTCAACATCTACGATGAAGAAGAATCAAGGGAATTGGTGAGCTCTATCCTTATAAATGATCCACTCGAAAGAGTTATTAGCTTCAGTTTAATGGAGGAAGGTATAGATGCTTCTTGTGATGCAGATATACGGAGCTTGAAGGCACTGGAAGAACATCCAGGAGCTATAACTGAGAAGCTGATCCAGGAAACGAAGATTTCTAGCCTCGGATCCAGTAGCAGTACCTCGACCGAGGCACCTTCTGGACTGAGCGAGGCGACCGAAGAACACCTCGGTCAACGCCTCTGCGCCTCGACCGAGGTCGACAGCGAGACGATTCAAACTGAGATTGCATTTAATCCAGTTTCTGACACCACTCCACTGGAAAGAGGAAGCACAGATCCCTCTCAGAAAGCACCCCCAGTTGTGGAGCTTAAACAACTCCCTAGTCACTTGAGGTATATCTTTCTTGGGCCGGATTCTACTTATCCCGTTATTGCTAGTGCTTCCCTCTCCGATTCTGAATTATCTAAGCTAATGCATGTCCTGAGAAAGCATCGAAAAGCCATAGGTTACACCACGGATGATCTTATTGGCATTAACCCTTCTTTCTGCATGCATAGAATTTTAATGGAAGATAATCATAAGACTTCACGGGAACCTCAAAGACGGTTAAATCCGATCATGAAAGAGGTTGTGAAGAAGGAAGTTCTTAAGTTGTTGGATGCAGGTATTATTTATCCTATCTCGGACAGCAAGTGGGTTAGCCCGGTGCATGTCGTTCCGAAGAAAGGAGGGATGACCGTTGTGACGAATAAGAACAACGAGTTAATCCCAAAAAGGACCGTTACGGGCTGGAGAGTTTGCATCGACTATAGGAAGCTGAACACGGCAACTCGGAAGGATCATTTTCCGCTTCCTTTCATTGATCAAATGCTCGAACGGTTGGCCCAGCATTCACACTTTTGTTACTTAGACGGCTATAGTGGGTTCTTCCAGATTCCTATCCATCCGGATGATCAGGAGAAGACCACTTTCACTTGTCCTTGGGGGACGTTTGCTTATCGGAGGATGCCATTCGGATTGTGCAATGCACCCGCTACCTTCCAGCGATGCATGATGGCTATCTTCTCCGAGTACATAGAGGAGATCATGGAGGTATTCATGGATGATTTTTCTGTATATGGTTCCTCTTTTGATGATTGCTTATCTAACCTTTCTCTAGTGCTTAAAAGATGTGAAGACACTAACCTCGTTTTGAATTGGGAGAAGTGTCATTTTATGGTTAATGAAGGCATTGTGCTAGGACACCTCGTTTCTAATCGAGGTATTGAGGTCGATCGAGCTAAGATCGAGACTATTGAGAAGCTCCCTCCTCCTTGTTCTGTTAAAGGTGTGAGGAGTTTTCTCGGGCATGCAGGTTTCTACAGGAGATTCATCAAGGACTTCTCCAAGATTTCTAAACCTCTAACAAACCTCTTGAATAAAGATGTTGTTTTTGAGTTTTCGCAGGAGTGTCTTGATGCTTTTTACAGGATTAAGGAAGCGTTGATCTCCGCTCCCAT
>BSUD01000008.1:22366477-22655258 GCA_033239045.1 Fagopyrum esculentum | reverse complement strand
AACTCTCTCCCAAATTGGAGTATGCGGCTGCTGCGCTGATAGCGGATGTTCGCGGGCTCTAAGCACTCCCCTGATTTGTGGAAAATCCAACCCTTTTTATAGGAAAAATAACCCTCCAAAGATAAGAAATCTTAGAAAGATATTATCCCATAAATATAGGTGAAATATATGATTCTGCATATCTCCTTCCTTCCAGAAGCCAAGCCCAAAAATATAAGATCACTTTCCAATTTTAAAAGATCTCAGCCAAGAATAAAATATTCTCGCCGCGTCCTAGGTGTTCGCCTTGGTCGAGTCGGCGTCTCTGGATTACCTCGGTCGAGATGAATCTCTGGTTAACCGAGGTGACTCACAACTGAATGTAGAATCTCTCAAAACTGGTCCAAAGTAAATCCTTAATTCATGGCTATGCTTCCTGGATGTAGCTCTAAATGACTCATGACTCCTTTTGCTCCTTTTTGATGCAAAACGTACCATATTACCTGCAATTACAACGAAACTAGGTGTAGACCTCGATTCTCGCAAAGGTAGATGAAATGGTAGTAAAATCACACAATGTACATACAAACATGCAGATTATGAAAGATAAAACGTCCAAACAAACCCCAAAATATAGACTATAATTCATGCTATCACTTAGTGCTATGGAGAATTCTATGACTTCATTTTCGAGGGCCCAAAAGTCCTTCGAACAACAACTTGCTAATAGGGCGAATGAAGCGCCAAGAGATCCAGGGAAGCTTCCATCAAAGACGGAAACTAACCCTAAGGGCCAGTGCATGGCCATCACGACGAGGAGTGGACTCAAAACTACAGATCCAGTACCTCGCTCGACGCAGACCACCTCGGTCCAGATCCAGTCGAAGAACACCTCGACCGAGATGCCAACCGAGGCGGCGCAACAAAAAACGGGAGGAAGGACAGAAACCTATGTTCCACCTCCTGCATATAAGCCACCACTTCCATTCCCTCAATCCAGAGCCAGAGCACATCTAGACAAACACTTCGGTAAGTTTCTTGACTTGATGAATAAGCTACATATTAATATTCCTTTCCTTGATGCTATTTTAGGTATGCCCGCCTATGGGAAATTCTTAAAAGAGATCTTATCAAGGAAGAGGAAGCTGGAGGATGTTGGTGAAGTTAGGATGACATCTAAATCTTCGGAGCTTATCAAGATTATGAGGGAAAAGATGCCACCTAAGCTGAGAGATCCCGGCTCATTTTGCATTTCCATTCAAGTTGGGGATGTCACTTGTGAAGCCCTTTGCGATCTAGGAGCCAGCGTGAGCATCATCCCGCTGGAGCTATGCACAAAGATCGGTCTTGGAGAGCCCAAACCGGTCAAGATTCGACTTTACATGGCGGATCGCTCCATTACCCATCCCGTGGGCATCTTGGAAGACGTTCCGGTCAAGTTAGGTAACTTCTATCTACCTATAGATTTTGTCGTACTTGACATTCCCGCAGATTATCCTGTTCCTATCATTCTCGGGAGGCCATTTCTAGCAACTTCGGGTTGCAACGTGGATTGCAAGAACGCCAAGTTGAAATTCAACGTTGGTGGCGATGAGGTGGAGTTCGCACTACTTGCAGCCATGAAGGGGGAGCAGCTAACTGATGATATCTTCAACATCTACGATGAAGAAGAATCAAGGGAATTGGTGAGCTCTATCCTTATAAATGATCCACTCGAAAGAGTTATTAGCTTCAGTTTAATGGAGGAAGGTATAGATGCTTCTTGTGATGTAGATATACGGAGCTTGAAGGCACTGGAAGAACATCCAGGAGCTATAACTGAGAAGCTGATCCAGGAAACGAAGATTTCTAGCCTCGGATCCAGTAGCAGTACCTCGACCGAGGCACCTTCTAGACTGAGCGAGGCGACCAAAGAACACCTCGGTCAACGCCTCTGCGCCTCGACCGAGGTCGACAGCGAGACGATTCAAACTGAGATTGCATTTAATCCAGTTTCTGACACCACTCCACTGGAAAGAGGAAGCACAGATCCCTCTCAGAAAGCACCCCCAGTTGTGGAGCTTAAACAACTCCCTAGTCACTTGAGGTATATCTTTCTTGGGCCGGATTCTACTTATCCCGTTATTGCTAGTGCTTCCCTCTCCGATTCTGAATTATCTAAGCTAATGCATGTCTTGAGAAAGCATCGAAAAGCCATAGGTTACACCACGGATGATCTTATTGGCATTAACCCTTCTTTCTGCATGCATAGAATTTTAATGGAAGATAATCATAAGACTTCACGGGAACCTCAAAGACGGTTAAATCCGATCATGAAAGAGGTTGTGAAGAAGGAAGTTCTTAAGTTGTTGGATGCAGGTATTATTTATCCTATCTCGGACAACAAGTGGGTTAGCCCGGTGCATGTCGTTCCGAAGAAAGGAGGGATGACCGTTGTGACGAATAAGAACAACGAGTTAATCCCAACAAGGACCGTTACGGGCTGGAGAGTTTGCATCGACTATAGGAAGCTGAACACGGCAACTCAGAAGGATCATTTTCCGCTTCCTTTCATTGATCAAATGCTCGAACGGTTGGCCCAGCATTCACACTTTTGTTACTTAGACGGCTATAGTGGGTTCTTCCAGATTCCTATCCATCCGGATGATCAGGAGAAGACCACTTTCACTTGTCCTTGGGGGACGTTTGCTTATCGGAGGATGCCATTCGGATTGTGCAATGCACCCGCTACCTTCCAGCGATGCATGATGGCTATCTTCTCCGAGTACATAGAGGAGATCATGGAGGTATTCATGGATGATTTTTCTGTATATGGTTCCTCTTTTGATGATTGCTTATCTAACCTTTCTCTAGTGCTTAAAAGATGTGAAGACACTAACCTCATTTTGAATTGGGAGAAGTGTCATTTTATGGTTAATGAAGGCATTGTGCTAGGACACCTCGTTTCTAATCGAGGTATTGAGGTCGATCGAGCTAAGATCGAGACTATTGAGAAGCTCCCTCCTCCTTGTTCTGTTAAAGGTGTGAGGAGTTTTCTCGGGCATGCAGGTTTCTACAGGAGATTCATCAAGGACTTCTCCAAGATTTCTAAACCTCTAACAAACCTCTTGCATAAAGATGTTGTTTTTGAGTTTTCGCAGGAGTGTCTTGATGCTTTTTACAGGATTAAGGAAGCGTTGATCTCCGCTCCCATTATCCAGCCTCCTGATTGGACCTTACCCTTTGCGGTCATGTGTGACGCAAGTGATGTAGCCGTAGGAGCGGTGCTTGGACAGAAGAAGGATGGACGAACCACCGCCATCTACTATGCTAGCAAGACGCTAGATGAAGCACAACGCAACTACGCTACCACCGAGAAAGAGTTATTGGCGGTTGTATATGCTTTCGAGAAGTTTCGATCCTATCTAGTAGGGGCGAAAGTCATTGTCTACACCGACCATGCAGCCATTCGTTACTTGTTGGCTAAGAAAGATGCAAAGCCGCGCCTTATTCGATGGATTCTCTTGCTTCAAGAGTTTGACCTAGAGATCCGCGATAAGAAGGGATCCGAGAATTCAGTTGCGGATCACCTCAGCCGGCTACCGGAATCCTCCCGCGAGACGGATAGCCCACCCATAGACGATTCATACCCCGACGAGCACTTACACGTCTTGGAGCGTTTGATGGATCTACTTACTTCACCCCACGATGGAGGTGAAGTATGGGGTGAGGGAACCTCCTACCTCGTTTGAGACGCATTATGGTCCAGCTAGCGACCTTAAATCAAGCGCTTCTTGGGAGGCAACCCGAGGTATTGCTATTCTTTCCCGTTTTCTAGTCTAGCTTAGATAGTTTTTGTTTTTGCTTTGCTTTGCTTTGTTTTTGGCGTTCTGGACAGACAACAGCAAGGAGCACATCTGGAAGGACAAAAGTTCGAGATTCTGAGAAGACAGAAGCACCTCGGTCACTGTCAGAGCACCTCGACCGAGTTGATTCTTGAAGCAACCGAGGCGACTAGGGTTTCTGCAGAACCACCTCGGTCCATACCACCTCGGGCCAGTCGAGACCATCTCGACCGAGGTGACAGCAGATCCAGGAACGGTATAAATAGGGAAAAATTTTACTTTTCACTTTTTATTTACCCTCCTCGACCGCGGCGACAGATCCACCTCGCCTCCTTCGTTTCTCACTCGTTTTCGAAGATTTCTGCTTCCAAACCGCGATTAAAGAGTAGAGGATCCGATTGCAACTATAGATCTGCAAGAAATTTGAGCGTTTCGACCGAAACGAGGTAAAAACGTTCGAAAACCCTAACTCGCTCGTTTACTGCAATTTGGGCTTTGGTTGCCCTTGATTCTGTTGAGGAAACCTTTAAGTACCCCTTAGGAAGCATCAGTAGTGATTTTTGGGGGAAAAGAACTGAATTTCTGAGAGTTGGAATCGCGACTGTCTTCGCCTCGGTCCAGTCGTTCTGCACCTCGGTCGAGGTGATTCTTGGTATTTGTCAGTCGACCGAGGTAGTCTGACAGTGTGTTTTGAAGATGAGTTCAGATCGCCGTTTAGCTCTTAGAGATAGATCCTCCCCTTCCCCTTCTCCTTCCGCATCCCGTCCCTACCGCCCGGCCATCCACGAGAGATGCCGGGTAGACTATGAGAGGATAGCTGGCCGTCCAGTCATCGCACCACGATTTCTGGATGTGTCCGCTTTTGACTGCCTAGGGTTAGATGCTGACCTTAGGAGGATGATTGCTACAGTGGGGCTAGATCAGTTCACTGAGATTCGAGCCCCAGCCTACTTAGAGCCGACACTCGAGTTTGTTAGCTCCTTCTCCTACCTTCCCACAAAGCGGTCTGTGAAGTACCGGTTGATGAGCCGGAACTTCATAGTTCCTTTAGAGATTTGGAGAGAGATCTTTGGCTTTCCTGCCCCCACTGCTGTAGACTTCCCCTCCCGATCCGTAGCTAGGGAGTTCTGGGGACAGATAGCCCACATTACTACACACGCAGATAGATGGCGCCCTGGAGATTCCAGGGAGAAAGTCATCTTTCACCCAGCCTTCAGACTTGCCCACAGGATCTTCAGTGAGACACTTCTGGCGCGTACGGAGACGCCCCAGAAGATCAGACAGGGTGAGCTCTTCAGCCTCTATTGCATGGTTACAGGAGGCTTCCCAGACTTTGGCTTGCTCCTAGCAAAGGATCTGCATAGGATCAAGGCCAAGGCGAAGGGAGATATTTGCTGTGGAGGTCTAGTCACCCACATCGCTACTTACCACGGGATGGACCTCAGCGTTTGCACGTTGGCGGCGGCTCCGAAGCCGCTGGGATTGCAGGAGATGATCACACGGAGGATTCTAGTTCCCCGTGGTTTGACCACTCCATACGTCGCCATGCCTTGGGAGCGGACTGCACCTCAGGGCATCCGCTGGTCTGCGCAGTTCACAGTCTTTGATCCGCATTTCTGGCAGACTGCTTGGGATACACTGATAGAGGATCACAGAGAGGCAGCAACTGCCCCTGCTGCAGCTGCGGAGGAGGCTGAGGAGGAGGATGACGACGATGATGAGACAGTGGATGAGAGAGGAGGCGGCATCCCGATGGACACAGGGACAGATACAGCTGGGACGAGCGCGCCACCTATTATTGATTTAGATGATGAGGAGGACACTGAGCCGGCGCCAACTGAGACTTCTCCGGTCCGACCTGCTAGACGCAGGAGGCGGGGAGTGAGGGATAGGGCTGCACACCGACGGATCGATGACCTGACGGATCAGGTTATCGACTCATATGCTGCACTTTCGCTGGATATCCGCGAGATGCACGAGTGTCAACATCATCAGCACATGATGGCTCAGCTACAGTTTGAGCGTATAATGGGCCATCCCTATGATCCGACTCAGTTCCCCTACATACCACCACCACCGCCGGATCAGGACTACTGAGGAGCTGCAGGGTTTCTTTATTATATTTTTTATGCAGTTCGGCTCTTATCCGGTGAGTTCTCCTGTTTTAGACTTTTATTATACCCACTAGGACAGTGTGTCTCAAGTATGGGGTATTTGTCTGTATTATTTGACTACGTGACTACTCGATGTATTCGACACTTTTGATGTATTTTATTGACCGGATATTTATATTTATGCTTCACTTCTGCATTTATATGTCTATCTGAGATTGCATGCATACTTACAGGTTATTTGATTGAGAAAAACGTCGAAACTGAAAGAAAATTGGTTTTAAAAAAAAAATTTTTTGACCTCGACCGGGGAGGTTCTGGCCGAACGAGGTGTTTCACCTCGGTTGAACCAAGAACACCTCGACCGAGGTGGGTTAACTGAGAGTTTTCGAAAACGATTTTTTTGTTGCTTATCTGGATATGATCTCAGTGAAGATCTTGTTTACCTACTGGTTTTAAATTCTTTATGTGTTTGAAAGGTTTTATGATATGTTTAAGTTACTAAATGCTTTGTTTGAAATTATTGGCATGTGTAATACCTTGTTTTTATCCAAATTATGTTGAATTTGAAGGTTGACACCGCAACATGAGTTCTCTCACTTTCTTCTTGGAAAGACCAAGGCAATTCATTCTCTTCTTCTTCTTCTTCTTCTTGATCATGCTTAGCCCCTCATATACATTTTGCCTCCCTTCACCTATCCGGGAAATTGGAAGCAAGCGAAGTGGTGAAAGCAAGTTAAAGTTGAGAAGTGGCTGGAAGTGAAAGTACTAGAGAGCAATAATAGGTTTGGGGAAGTCAATCATGAAGATGAGTAACTCGGCACCATTCACATAGCCGGGTGTTTGTGTCTTGCCAAAGTCGGATTGAGCGATATTCCTAACGGGTCATGGTATGTGCATCAAGGGTTTGATGCATCTCGAGAAACTGATGATTGCGGATTTCCTAGGCTTCGGTTATTGTGCACCTCTGTCCATGCATCCCAAAAAGTAAAGTAAAAGAAAAAGTGTGAGATAAGCAAAGCTTATTGGTGGAAGATGTTGCAAGTCAAAGTGAAAGTGAAGTTCATCCTCTTCCCGGATTCTAGCACCACATTACCTTACATACATCCCTACCCTACGCGTTTCTTGACCTTTTCTTTTGGGAAGCCCTTGAGACCTTGAGCTTGTTGATTGACTTAGCGGTTTAAATCGGATTATACATGATTAATTTTGATAATTATGATTTATTATGCATTCTATGATTTTATGCAAAGATGAACAACTTTCTTATATTTATAAAATGTTTTGAGCATATTGAGTTTTTAATTCCAGGGAGCATTCTCTTAGAGTGATCTATGATAGTTGCACACCATAAAATGTTTTTGAAAGACTTTTCATTGATTTATTGACTTATAATCCATTCTATCTTGTCTTTTATATGAGGAACTTGCTTGGGGACAAGCAAGGGCTAAGTATGGGGTATTTTGATAGCATGAATTATAGTCTATATTTTGGGGTTTGTTTGGACGTTTTATCTTTCATAATCTGCATGTTTGTTTGTACATTATGTGATTTTACTACCATTTCATCTACCTTTGCGAGAATCGAGGTCTACACCTAGTTTCGTTGTAATTGCAGGTAATATGGTACGTTTTGCATAAAAAAGGAGCGAAATGAGTCATGAGTCATTTGGAGCTACATCCAGGAAGCATAACCATGATTAAAGATTCACTTTGGACCAGTTTTGAGAGATTCTACATTCAGTTGTGAGTCACCTCGGTTGACCAGAGATTCATCTCGACCGAGGCGATCCAGAGACGCCGACTCGACCGAGGCGAATACCTAGGACGCGGCGAGAATATTTTATTCTTGGCTGAGATCTTTTAAAGTTGGAAAGTGATCTTATATTTTTGGGCTTGGCTTCTGGAAGGAAGGAGATATGCAGAATATATATTTTACCTATATTTATGGGATAATATCTTCTTAAGATTTATTATCTTTGGAGGTTTATTTTCCTATAAAAAGGGTTGGATTTCCACAATTCCGACATCACGCTATACCGTCGATCAGGGTTTACACACGCAGCAGCCGCAGCCTACTCCAAGTTGGGAGAATTGAAGAACCTTTTGAAGGTTGAAGGAAGATTGAAGTCTATAGCTTTTATAGCTTTTTGGAGGGTTTTTTGTAAGATTGTCTTCAATTCCCTCAATTGTTGTCTTGTCTTTTTGGATTGCTATCCAAGGAACGCTTGTTGTGATATTTGATTCAGTTATTGAAGTCTTTTCATTAAATTCTTCTTTGTTCAAATATTCACCTTCTTCCCTTACATTTAATATTTTCATAATGATGATGAGTGGCTAATTTCCTTGTGTGATTCTAGGGTGATTGGCTGAAGGTTGTGGGAAAAACAATGATAGAATAATCTTAGATTCCAGTAGGATCCTGAAAGTTCGAGTCTTTGACCTTAACCTTAAGCATCTCGTTCAGTCGATGAACATTTCGGCCGAGGTGGAAACTGGCTGACCGAGGTGACTTATCTGATCCATAACTGAGAGTTAAGTGTTAGAGTTTGCCAAATCCTATTCTTATTACACCTTTCCTGGTTCAAAGCAAGCTTAGGATGAGACTTACCCGGTAATTCCTTAGTTTGTGTACCAACGATCATAAGTGTAGGTAATAAAGGTTTATCCTTTATTGGGGTTCGAGTGTGCTTCCATCCCATCTTTGTGAGTTAGCCTGAGACTTACCCGGTAAAGGTTAATTCTATTCCCTTAGATGGTGTGTTAGTTTGAGGTTATAGTTCTTTATCTTAATTCCTTGAGACTTACCCGGTAATAGGAGTTATGGTTTAGGATTAGTGTGTAGTGAGACTTACCCGGTGATCTACTCCACTTTAGTAACACCTTCCCCAAGCAAAAATCTCAGCTTTGTCCGCTTATCTATAGATCTTGAGTTGGAACCACAACTAGATGCTTTAATCCCTAGAATTGCATGTTTGCTTTATTTGACATCTTATTCATCTTTGATTGTGTTAATCACTCTTGTGGTTAGAATTGACATAGCATACCGTGTTGACTTTGTTTCACCGAGTCCCTGTGATTGACCCCTGGAATTTTCTTGCTTTTACTACGATTGACCCGTACACTGCGGGTTCGCATCCTTGTTTTAAGCTTAAGTCTAGGGTTATAAATTTAAAGCTTGCACACACCGTTTGGAGCGAACAGTTGTTTTGAGTTGTTTTGGTTTGTTTTGAGTTTTTTTTTATTGAGTCTTATGAATTGTAATTCCATTTGAATTTCATATAAAAAAAAAGAAGAAGAAAAAGCCAAAGGAAATGAAAAAAGGCATGAAAAATCCTTGGATAATAAGAAAACCCGAAAGGGCGGTTTAGGAAAAAAGAAGGTAGTCTGACCAACCTTAGGTTGGTGCAAAATTGGACTTGAGGGATGTGAGTTCAAAGTGAGATCATCAAAAGAAGAAGAGTGGCAAGGTGAAAACCCGAAAGGGCACCTTGGCAAAATGAGCAATACTAAGTGTAGGATTCCCTTCCGGCGTTTGGCGACATAAGAAGGGGAGTCATAAGGAGGTTGTCCGGGTAGGTCACTCTTGGAGCAATAAGGATGGTAGTTTTCTCACTTTTTTTCACTTTTCCTCTCTTTTCCTCCTTTCTTTCTTGGCTTTTCTTTTGTTTTCATGTTCTTTTCTTCTTGCACATGCTTCATGAGGCCTTTAATTTAAATACTACTATCATTTGTTTTACTCGGGACGAGTAAAAGGTCTAAGTATGGGGGAGTTTGATAGGTGATGGAATCACTATCAATTAGGATAGTTTTAGAGTCTTTTTATTACATTTGCGTCGGTTTATGCTACTAACTCCTTGGTCCAGAAGAAGAAGACTAAAAGAAGATAAAGACGGAGTTATAAGCACTTAGGAGTGAAGACAGTTCACGAAGCAAAGCTTCTGTTGCTCCACCGCCCTTGCGGAGCAGTGTTACCGCCCCTGCGGGTGACACCACACTCCGGAGCGCTCCCTGCGCCTTCGCCAGCGCCAGCCACGAAGACTGTCACCGCACTTGCGTCAACCCTTGGCGCTCCTGCGGTGAGTTGCCCTGAAGAAGCGAAGACCAGCGCCCCTGAACCTCGGCCTGCGCCTCTGCCTGCGCCTCAACCTGGGAGTTGGAAGATGAAAAGTCAGTGTCACCGCCCCTGTGTCGACACTGGGACGCCCCGGCGGCTTGGCATTAGAAACGGCAGGAAGTTGATGAGTCAGACGTTTGAAGAACATTAAAGATCTGCCCCTGTGGAATGGCCTAGCCGCCCCTGCGGCCATGAAGAAGATCAAGCGTTTTTGCTTGCACCGCCCCTGCGGATCTGAAGGCAGCCCTTGCGGTTCAACGACAAAAGCTTTACTCCGGCTGTTTACACCACCTTTATGGTATTAAAGGTGGTTGTTTTGGGCCGGCCATTTACTCCTATTTAGTGTCATTTGTAGTATAAATAGTCATTGGTTGATTGCTAGAATGATCAACTTATCATCCAATTTAGAATTCACTTTTCCATTATCATGCTACCTTTGTAATGAGTTGCTAACTCCCTTGCTACATTGGGTTGGTTTGAAGTTGCATTGTTACTTTGGTTGTAAGTTCTTTCTAATATAGTTTTGATTCAGTAATTCTTTGTGTTTCCTTGATCTCCATTGTCTAATTGCATGTTTTACTATTACTTGAGATTGATCACCTTAGGTCCTAAAGTGCATGCAAATAACTAGGATTAATAGATTCCGGGTTCGGGTCTTTAATCTAGTAGTAAACTTTAAGTAATAACGGGATGTAATTGCTTAAAGGAAAGGAACACAAATATACAGATAAGTTTAACGGTTTTAATCTTTTCTTTACATCCCTTAGTCTTTGTTTGAAAGCTAACTTGTTATTTGTTCTTGTAGGTTTACGGAACACTAACCTGTTAAGTTGTGTTGATGCCGGTTGGCTCAACACATATATATGATCGAGACGGGAGATTACTTGAAAACTTGTAAAAGGAACTCACCAAAGTAGCAATCACATGCTTAGAATCAACCTAGTGTAGATTCACCCAATATTGTCTTACTTGTTGCGTTATTCGTTTTCATAAGTTTTTGTGCATCAATTCAACCAACCCCCCCCTTTGTTACTTGTTTCTATAATTAATAATTGAATTTAATAAAAACACCAAACTCTCTTGGGTTCGACCCTTACTTAACCACTATACCCATTTTAGTGCTAAGTCGGGAGATGTTAATCAAAACTCATAGAATAGACATTGTTACATCTAGGAGCTGTAAGCTCAATATTACCCGTTGTCTTGTCTTGAACTTCATATTTTTCTGAATCAAAACTCACCTTGTTCCCTTTATCATATATTTGGGAGATGTTAATCAAGTTATATTTCAAACCGTCAACAAGATATACATTATCAATGAAGTTAGATGAATTATAATAAATTTTACCAATGCCAATAATGTCACACTTTCCTTTATCACCAATCGTAATGGTTCCAAATGATTGCTTCTTTAGATCGGAGAACAGTGAGCTTTTTGCACTCATATATCGTGGGCAACCACTATCTAAAATCCATTTATACTCCTTTACCTTGGTGATATCGTGCAAAACAGCAAACATCAACCTTTTTGGGTCGACCAAATCACATAATTTGGTCCATATTCAGGCTCAATCATGTTTGGTGGTCTAGTACCTTTAGGAACCCAAATTTGCTTAATTTGTTTCCTTAGACATAGAGGATAAGTGCTTATAATGATGTAAGGATCATTTCTTCTATATGGACATGTTGATTTTACATGACCCTTTTTACAATAATAGAAAAATCTGGGCATGTGAATACTTCCTTTAGCCTTGACAAAAGTGGGTGTTGTTTTTCGGGGAATACTGACATGATAACCTATACCATTTTTATTAAGGGAAGATTGTTGCTAACCAATCATCCATTCGACGTTAGCTTTCGAACTAGTGAATTGAATAAGTGCAGCCTTCTGGTATTGACACGTCACAGTTATATCAACCTTTTCTTTCTCTAGATTGATATATTTTCGATGGAGAGAAGAGAGATTGCCCTTGAGAATCGCATTTTCTGAATCCAAGGCCTTGATATTGATATCAAGATTTTCAATCTCCAAAGACATATCACTTAGTCTTTTATCTTGTTTGAGAAGCTTTTCTCTTAAGGAACTTATACTAACCCTTGTTCTTTATCACATATGATTATGTCTGTAAGGAATTGTGAGAGATCGGATTCAGGTTGGGACATAATGTTGCTTACCACATTATCAACGTAGTGATCTGGATCTTCTTCATGATCGGCCATGAGACAAATGTTTGCTTGTTCTTTTTCGCCGTCTGATTCATTCGAGGAATCTGAATCACTCCATGAAGCTACCATAGCTTTCTTCTTTCGATCATTCTTCATAAAGTTCTTCCTCTTCTTTTGTGGACAATCCTATACGAGATGATCTGCTTCAATACATTCAAAACAAGTCAGAATTTTAGTTTTCTTGTAAGAGTTTAAAAACTTACCATGAGGTCTTGATGTTCGCGGATATTCTTTATTGTTTGCAAACTGTTTCTTCATTTGAAGAATCTTCATGAGACCCCTAGAGATCAAGGCAAATGGATCTTCTTCATCTTCATCATCACTATCTTCCTCTTCTGATGGTAACTCATCTTTCTTAGATCTTAGTTCCAGGTTCTTTGTGTTGGATGGGAGCTCCCCATCCTCTTCACCAAGAACCATCTCGTGCATGATGAGTTTTTCAAGGAGGTCGTTTAGAGGAAGAGTAGTAAGATTCCAAGCTTCTTCTACTGCAGTCACCTTTGGTCCCCACTTGGCTTTAGGTAAGCTCCTTAGAACCTTCTTTACTTTTTCTTCGTTTGTGAAGACTTTTCCAAGCGTATCCAGGTTATTCACGATCTTGGTGAATCTTGTGAACATTTCTTTGACTGATTCATTTGAGTTCATCTTGAATATCTCATATTGTCTGAGGAAGATGATGATCTTTGTTTCTTTGACTTGACTTGTTCCTTCGTATGTGACAACATGTTTGTCCCATATTTCTTTAGCACTCTTGCATGATAAGACACGGTTGAATTCATTTGCGTCAAATCCACATTAGAGCAAGTTCATGGCCTTGTAGTTCTTTAAGACTTTATCCAAGTCGGTATGTGTGAAGTCAGCTTCCTTCTTTGCGACTTGGACTCGTTCAACCATGGTGGTTCGGATTTTAGGGTCATTTTGAATAATGCTCCAATGTTCCAAGTCCTGATCAATTACAAACATTTGCATTTGTGCTCTCCAATGGGAAAAGATGTTCCAATGCTAGAGTGGTGGTCCAGATGTGAATCTTCCTTGAGCAAATCCTCCATCACTTACAAAGTTCATGATTAGTCTCACTATTGGTTAAATCAAAATACGTGAGTCTAGCTCTGGTACCAATTGAAGAACTGTTAGGTGAATATAAAAAAATAAAAATACTCTTGAAGGGGGGTTGAATAGAGTATGGGAACTTTTCGCAAACAAACCTGTCTCAAGGCTTTAAAACTGATTCAAAGACCTTGATGTCGATTTGAGCTCTTTGTGACACACTTTGATTTCAAGCACGTTGAATGTAATTTCAAGGGCCTAGACTTTGTAAACCTGTAAACAAAGTTAGTCACACGAAAGCAAGATATGGTGCGTGATGACATGAATTATGTATCATCATATTCATGCATATTACAGAAGATTATCTCAATTTACCTTGAATTTAGAGAGATTTTGTGTGCCTTTTATGTTCTATTCAATTAATTGTCGGAAATAGAGGTCTACACGAGTTTTTGATTAATTATAGGTAAATGGAGTGGAATTGGAAGCAAAAGCAAAGCAAAGAGCATCTAAGGATGTTAAGGAAGCTAAAGGAACTTAAAAGGAGTCATAAAGAGTTGAAGAATTTGCAAAGGAAAAGCATAGAAAACGAGCCAAGAGTAGAGCACTTTCTGTTGAAGAAAATCGTGCCAATATGTACATAAATCGGACGATTTTCCCTTCAAGAATTCGAACGATTTTGTACATAAATTGCCTGGGTCGATTTATTCTGTTTTTCGGCTAAATAGAAAGACGACACAAAGCCCAATTCTTTTGGGCTAGAGGAGAGTTTTGCCAAACAGCCCATTTGCAAGAAACTATAGAAGATAACCCTACGAACGAAAACGGAGAGGCCATAGCGGGAAATCTTTACACGTTTGAGAGAATTCGAAGATTCTTGGAAGGAGATTGAAGGACTCTTTGCCGGGAAGCTAATCTTGATTCTAGTTGTGAGATTTCTTTGTCCATTGAAGTGCTTACTGTTTTTGAGCACGAATTTGAGTTACTTAAGAGATACATTGATTTGTTTTGACAATCGTTTACAGATTTGAAGGTTATTGGATTTTTTATTCAAGATTCGGTTTCTTTGCGATATTTTTTTCAATATTTAATTTGATTCGATTTTGAAAATGGTTGGCTAAAACCTTTGTGATTTTGGGGAGAATAGTTGATGATTAAGGCTTAGATGATGATAGAATGAACTCATTCAAACATTAGGACCCTGAGAGTTTAGATTTTAGTTTTGCGACTACAGGAAAATCGGACTGTTCTTGAGTAAATCGACCGATTTTCCTATGAACAGCCCGGTTTATTCCTCTGACGAACTTCAATTGAATTAATTCTTAACCAAAACTAATCCTTGCCTAAATCCTAACCTTGATTAACCTTTTTACCCTCTAATTGAATGTATGAAGACACTTCAAACATGATTCTACATTTAATAGATTAAGACTTCAAGATTTGGGTAATAAAGAGACTCAACATCCTTTATTAAGATTCAAAGTGTGCTTTCTAATCTTTACTTTGGAGAGTCATATCCTGGAGTTTTAGATAGTTAGTTTGAGCATAATTCTTGTCTTTAGATCTTTCTATATTGCAGCCTCAACAACCCTTATAGAGAGAACCTTTAGATTAGTTATAAAGGTTTCGGAACTTCACCGTACGATATCTACCTTTGAACATTTAATCTTGGCAATATAAACTATGTCCTATATCTATAGAAGTGTCTTGAATCAAAAGCCTAAGTCGGATACTTGAATCCTTGGAATCATTTTACCCTTATTTGATCACAAAGCTTTTCACTCTTTTTGCTAGATAATTGAAATCGAACTTATTCTCACCAAATCCCTGAGTTCGACTCTGGAATTCCTACCTTACTACAGCTGATCCGTACACTGCGGGTTCGCTTTGCTTTGAGTTCTAGATATAAATATTAAGACTTTGACGCACACTTTTCGAGCGAACAAGTTTTTGGCGCCGTTGCCGGGGATTTTGTTTAGACCAAACTCGGTTTTCGGTTGTCTAGCTTGAGAGCTCTTGCTCTTGTGATTTGATTTGTCTACTTGAGTGATCTTTGCAGGTTCTTTAGGTATATGCAAAAGACTAGATCCACTAAAGATCTAGTTCCTTTCGATCCCAAATTGGAGCGAACTTTGAGGAGAAAGTTGAAGGAAAAGAAAATGGCTGAAAACGATGAGAGAAACTACCAAGCTGAACTGAATGAAGCTCAACGCCAACTCTAGTTGAGTGAGAAGGCACGAAAAGATGCTGAAACGAGTCATCAATTTCAGATTGATGAACTAAGAGCCATGATGCTGGACATGAAGTTGGAGTTGAACGAATCCAGGAAGAAGAAGAAAGTCAAGACGCCAACTAAATCCATTCGAAATGACTCATCCGATGATGAAAAGATAGATCCGGAGATGCCGGAACTTGAGGAGATCGATCCACTACTTCGTCCTATTCGGAACACCCCAAAACCACGGGTTGTTCCTCGACTTCCAACTAGGAACGTAAGAGCTGTTAATGACGGTGATAGAACCCGGACTTTGGGGAAACGGATGGACCCAATTCAGCAACCACACCGTCTAGGTGTGGATTTCGGAGCTGAAGACATCCAAGAGTTTAGCTTCTCACCACAAGTCATCACCATGGTTCGCCAAAGTCAATACGACGGAGCAAGTACTGAATCTCCACACCAACACTTACAGAATTTTGAGATTCTCATGGAGACTATGAAGCCGAAGAAGGCTACTACAAGCAACTACAAGATCAAACCGTTCTTCTTTTCTTTGAAGGACAAGGCTCTAGCTTGGTACCAAACGCTTCCCGCTGCGAAGCTAGCTACATGGGAGGAATTATCTTCGGAATTCCTCACCAAATTCTTTCCGCCATCCAAAACGGCGGAATTGAGAGGTAAAATAAATGCTTTTTCTATGAAACCTAATGAAAGCTTGTTTCAATCTTGGGAAAGGTTTCAAGATCTCTTATTGGATTGCCCACACCATGGCATTTCCAAGCTGGAATTATTGGAGATCCACTACAAAGGTTTGGATGTGGAAACACAATTCAACCTCCAATCTCTCTCTTGTGGCACATTCATGGACATGAGAGAGGATGATGCTTGGGACTTCATTGAGAAGCAAGCCCAAGTGATTGAGAAGTACTCCCACCGGAAGGTGGATTCCATTAGCCGGAATCAAGGTGATTCGGGAGCCAAGTTGAACCAAGCTGCTCAAACACAAATATTCTCTCTCAAAGATGACATCAAAGAATTGAGGGAAGTACTCAAAACAAGTCTTGAAAAGACTAAGGAGCAAGAAGCCAACTACATGGGAAGAGACAACAATCAAAGATGTCACAATAGGAATTCAAATTGGAACAACAACAACAATAACAACCGAAACTCCAATTGGAACAACAACAACAATAGGAACTCAAATAACAACAATTGGAGGTCAAACCAGCAAATTCCAGGTAATCCTTACTCTCATGCTGAAAAGGCGCTAACACCTCCATCTTCTTCTACTCCTTCAACAAGCCAGGGACAATCAAGCGGATCAAGCAAACCCGATCCCATGCTAGAGACGATCCTAGGGAAGCTACAAGGGCTAGAGAGTTATATAACTTCGGTTGACAAAGCTCACAAAGCTTTAGAAAACCAAGTATTCAACAAAGCCGGAGAAGTTCTAAGAGATCAAGGGAAACTTCCCGGGAAGACGGAAGATAACCCAAAGGGAAGGGTTATGGCAATAACTACTAGGAGCGGCAAGACAACCACCGATCCTCAACCCAAAGTAGTCGAACCCACCACAAAAGAAGGAGAGGCAAAAGAGAAGGAAGAAGTCTATGTTCCTCCTCCCGCTTACAAACCACCTCTACCTTTCCCTCAATCTAGAGCGCGTGCACGCCTAGATAAACATTTTGGTAAGTTTGTTGAACTTATGAGTAAGCTACATATTAACATACCTTTTATGGATGCAATTTTAGGTATGCCGGCTTACGGGAAATTCCTCAAGGAGATCCTCTCTAACAAGAGGAAATTGGAAGACATAGGAGAAGTCAAAATGAGTATGGAGTCATCCGAACTCATCAAGACTATGACGGAGAATATGCCACCCAAGCTCTGTGATCCAGGATCTTTTTGCATACCCATAACTTTGGGAGAAGCTACCTATGATGCACTTTGTGATCTTGGAGCGAGTGTGAGTATCATACCTCTCGCTTTATGCAAGGCAGTTGGTTTAGGAGAGCCTAGACCGGTGAAGATCACACTCTACATGGCTGATCGTTCCACCACTAAGCCGGTAGGGATATTAGAAGACATTCCGGTAAAGCTCGGTAAGTTTTACATCCCAATAGATTTTGTCGTTCTTGACATCCCTGCAGATTATCCGGTTCCCATCATCCTTGGGAGACCATTCCTTGCAACATCCGGATGCATGGTAGATTGCAAGAATGGCCAGCTATCCTTCCATATCGGTGAAGAAAAGATAGAATTCATACTCTCTTCCTTAATCAAGGAGCCAGCCTTGAAGGACGATGCTTTTGAAATTTTTGATGAAGAAGAGTCTAGGGAAGTAGTAAGTTCGATCTTGATGAAAGAACCTCTTCAAAAGGTCCTTAGTATGAGCATCATGGAGGAAGGAGTGGAACATGATTGCAATGAGGATGTGAAGGCATTAAATAATGTGGAGGAAGAACTAGGAACAAGAATTGAAGAGCTAGAATTAACTCCGGAAACTGTGAAGAAAATCGTCCTACAAGCACAAAATCGTTCGATTTGTGAAGAGGAAACCCGATTTTTTTCAACAGAAATAAAAATCGACCCGACTAAGAAAAATCGTCCGATTTGTGAAGAGGTAACCCGATTTTTTTCGACAGAAAGAAAAATCGCACCTCAAATCGACCGATTTACTTCAGGGGAGGTCGATCCAGTGGGAAACTTTTTGGATTCTTCAAACTTCACCGCAGCTGTTCTCGACTCTAATGATGCAGTACCCCCACCTGTAGAGGCCTCTCCCACAACACTCGAAGGCCAAGATTCATCATCAATCAAGGTACTCCCATCATTAGAATTGAAACCGCTCCCCACGCATCTAAGGTACGCATTTCTTTGCACTAATTCCACATATTCGGTCATAGTTAATGCGAATTTGAATGATGCTGAACTAGAGAAACTTATGCATGTTTTGAAGCAACATAGGAGAGCATTAGGGTATACTATTGAGGATCTAATAGGAATAAAGCCTTCACTATGTATGCACAAAATTCTAATGGAAGAGGATTACAAACCTTCACGCCAACCTCGAAGACGGTTAAACCCGGCAATGAAAGAGGTCGTGAAGAAAGAAATCCTTAAGCTACTTGATGCAGGTATCATCTTCCCCATTTCCGATAGCAAATGGGTGAGTCCAGTACAAGTAGTACCTAAGAAAGGAGGCATTACCGTTGTTGCCAACAAAAACAACGAACTTATCCCCACACGGACAGTTACAGGGTGGCGTATGTGCATCGACTACCGCAAACTGAATGTGGCCACTAGGAAGGATCACTTCCCCCTTCCTTTTATCGATCAAATGTTGGAAAGGTTAGCCCAACATTCTTACTTTTGTTATCTAGATGGATATAGCGGTTTCTTTCAGATTCCAATTCATCCGGACGACCAAGAGAAGACAACTTTTACGTGCCCATGGGGTACGTTTGCTTACAGAAGAATGCCATTCGGTCTATGCAATGCTCCAGCCACCTTCCAAAGGTGTATGATGGCAATCTTCTCCGAATATGTAGAGAATATCATGGAAGTCTTCATGGACGATTTTTTGGTATATGGTTCTTCCTTTGATAACTGTCTCTATAACCTTTCACTAGTTCTTAAGAGATGTGAGGACACTAACTTAGTCTTAAACTAGGAAAAGTTTCATTTCATGGTCACCGAAGAGATTGTGTTAGGTCATTTACTATCACAAAGGGGAATAGAAGTTGATAGAGCGAAAATAGAAACCATTGAGAAGTTCCTCCCCCTTCTTCAGTGAAAGGAATTAGAAGTTTCTTAGGACATGCAGGCTTCTATAGGAGATTCATAAAAGATTTTTCTAAGATTTCAAAACCCTTGACTAATCTTTTGATGAAGGACGCAACTTTCGAATTTTCGAAGGACTGTTTAGATGCTTTTTGCAGGATCAAAGAAGCTTTGATTTCAGCACCAATCATTCAACCACCCGATTGAACTCTTCCTTTCGAGGTCATGTGCGACGCAAGCGACGTCGCTATAGGAGCCGTTCTTGGACAGAAGAAAGATGAGGCTCAATATAATTATGCAACTACAGAAAAGGAACTTTTAGCCGTAGTATACGCTTTTGAGAAATTTCGTTCCTATCTTGTAGGTGCGAAGGTGATAGTCTATATGGACCATTCCGCAATCCGATACCTCTTCACGAAGAAGGATGCGAAGCCAAGGCTTCTAAGATGGATCTTACTCTTACAAGAGTTCGATTTAGAGATTAGAGATAAGAAAGGATCGGAAAACTCCGTTGCCGATCATCTTAGTCGTCTTCCGCCACCCACTAGCGAGACGGATGAACTTCCTATAGACGACTCATTCCCTGACGAGCAGCTACACGAGATTGAAGAGTGTCTTCAACACATCTCACAAGGTAATGATCCATGGTTCGCTGACATTGTGAATTACCTTGTTTGTCAGGAGATTCCACCCGGACTTTCATATGCTCAAAGGAAGAAGTTCTTTAGAGACGTCCGACAATTCTATTGGAACGAACCTCTTCTATTCAAAAGAGGTCCCGATGGCATTTACAGGAGGTGTATCCCCGAAGATGAGATAGATAGTGTTATCCGCCATTGCCATTCTCTACCATGTGGCGGACATGCTAGTGGCCACAAGACTTGTGCTAAGGTACTTCGTTCCGGTTTCTATTGGCCTACACTTTTCAAAGATGTACAAAAGTTTGTTGTTGCTTGTGATGCTTGTCAAAGGACAGGTAATATATCAAGAAGGAATGAGATGCCTCTCAATAACATACAAGAAGTAGAGATCTTTGATGTATGGGGCATTGATTTTATGGGACCCTTTCCATCTTCATACGGTAACCAATATATACTTCTTGCCGTAGACTATGTCTCAAGATGGGTAGAAGCAATCGCTTCTCCTACTAATGATGCAATGGTAGTGGTGAAGTTCTTCAATAGAACGATCTTCCCAAGGTTCGGAACTCCCCGAACCATCATTAGTGACGGAGGAACGCATTTCACGGCCAGTCGATTTGAGACTCTATTGGCTAAGTATGGGGTGACCCATAAGATAGCTACACCTTACCATCCGCAAACCAGCGGACAAGTCGAAATATCCAATAGAGAGATCAAGGGAATTTTGGAGAAAACCGTCTCTAAAACAAGAAGAGATTGGTCAATGAAGCTTGACGACGCATTATGGGCGTACAGGACGGCCTTCAAAACACCAATAGGTACGACTCCCTATAACCTTGTCTATGGTAAATCATGTCATCTTCCTGTAGAGCTAGAGCACAAAGCCTATTGGGCTATCAAGTGGCTCAACTTTGACATGAAAAAAGCCGGAGAGAAGCGGCTCTTAGACATCAATGAGCTAGATGAGATCCGGCTAAATGCGTATGAGAATGCAAAGATCTACAAGGAACGGACAAAGCGTTGGCATGATAAGCACATCAGTCCAAAAGACTTGAAGGAGGGAGACCAAGTCCTCCTATTCAACTCAAGGTTGCGTCTATTTCCAGGTAAGCTTAAATCCCGTTAGATAGGACCTTATGTAATTAAACGAATCTTCCCCCATGGTGCAGTTGAAGTATGGGGTGAACAAAGCGGAAATTTCAAGGTTAATGGCCAAAGGTTGAAGAAATACATACCGGAAACTCCGGTTGAGGAGATAGCTCCTATCCTCCTCCATTGAACGCAAAACCTTACACCGTCCAACTAAAGACGATAAATCAAGCGCTTCTTGGGAGGCAACCCATGATAGTATATTTTTCCTTCTTTTCATCACTTAGTTAGAGTAGATTAGTTGTTTTATGTCTTTGTTTTCGCTTTTTGTTTGTTCCTCGATGCACTCTTGGTTTGTCGTGTCGTTAATCGCAGGAAATTAGGTCCGTATTGAGAGATCCATGGAGAAAGGGAACATAAATCAGTTTAATCTTCAATATCCACGAAGAATAAGGAAGGAAATCGAACTACACCAAGTAAATCGGTAGATTCAGAAGCAGAGCAAGGCGATTTTTGACAACAGGAAGATAAATCGACCTGGAGATCGACCTATCATAATAAATCGTCCGATTTTGCATGTGTTCAGAGAGAAATCGAGTTACCTGAAGTAAATCGGTCGATTCAGAAGCAGAGCAAGGCGATTTTTGACAACAGGAAGATAAATCGACTTGGAGATCGACGTGCCAAAAGAAATCGTCCGATTTTCTTTGGATTCAGAGAAAAATCGCCCCGACGATTAAATCGACCTTAAAAATCGGCCGTTTTTCTTCACATTTTCTCGACCCTATATAAAGACTCAACCACTCGATCTTCCTCATTCCACAACCTACCACTCTCGATTTCCCCTTCTCAAGAATGCCGAAAATCGCCCTTACCCTATAATCCTCATTCCTTAATCATTTTGAGTGATTCTTTGCTCCAAACTGAAGAATTTTCAACAAGGAACAAGGATCTAGCAACAACAAGCACGGCAATCGACTCCTCCATAAGGAATTCAGGTTTTTCTTTCCAAAACCTAAGTTTCTAATTCGAAATTAAAGTCTGCTTAGGAAGTGTTTGTTTGTTGGAACTGATTGAGGAATTTGCTTAGGAATCATTGTAGGAGACTGTATGTGGTGATAGATTGAACAGAACTTTACAGAATTGTGAGAATCGTTGAAATCGACAGAAAAATCAACCAAGCCTAGAAAAATCGGACGATTTTTACCAAGAACAGGCCGATTTTTTGACTCAGAATGGATATTGTTAAGAGGATAACTAGAAACACGGGGAAGAAGAAGGGATCTTCTTCCAAAGCCCCTCCCCCACCTCCACCACCACCTCAACACATCCCTAAGCTCCCCCCTCCCCTATCCAAGCACAAGAAACGTTATGAACGCATCATAGATCGCCCATTCACCCCTCCTCGCTACATAGTGCTAGATGACTTAAATTCATTATTTGTTCGAGAGGATGTTGATATGATGCTTGACAGGGTTGGGCTGAGCCAGTTTGCTACGATTAGGGAGGATGCTTATACCGAGATCACCCTAGAGTTCCTTAGCACATTCGAACATGACCCTAGGGAAAGGATGGTCACCTTCCGCCTCATGAGCCAAGACCACACTATGTCCATTGACCCTTTTGGAGACTTGTTTGGCTTCTCTTATTTAGATGCAGGCACTTTTGCTAGAGGTGTTAGTGCTAGTGACTTTTGGGAGGCTATTTCAGTGGGTGAATACGGAGGAGACAAGTGGAGGCCCGGAAATTCCAAGGAGACTAGCATGTACAACCTATCCTTCAAGGTAGTTCATCGGATTCTCAGCGAGAGCTTATTTGCACGGACAGAGACTCCACAAAAGCTCAAGGCTGACGAGCTTTTCATTCTCTACTGCATGACATCCACCACCATCCCCGACATTGCCACCATGCTTGCTGACTATCTAGGAAAGATAGCCAACAAAGCTAAGGGCGATATTTGTGCAGGAGGTCTTGTCACTCATGTGGCTAAGACAATGGGATTGGACTTCTCCGGATGCACTCTAGCTGAGAGTGCCCTTCCATTAGGCTCCCAGCGGTTAGTTGTTCGACAGGTCTTGATTCCTCGAGGGAGAGGAACACTTCATGTGCCCATTCCATGGCATAGGGATCCGAAGAAGAAGCCATCCGAGATCATATGGAAGTCTGAATACACTATTCGGAACAAGAGAAACTGGAAGGAGACGTTCGAGTCGATGCTTGAGGAGTTCTCTCCTCCTACTTATTATGATGATGATGCAGGTGACTCCGAGGAGGAGGATGAAGATGGAGGACAGGGGACCATGCTCGAGTTTGAGAGTGACACTCATAGCGGTCATGCTACGGATGCCATGGACACCGACACTCATGGTGCAGGACCTAGCCGGACTAGTAGAGGCGATGAGGAGACGGAGGATGACATGCAACCACCTCGCCGCTCATTTGCACGTGCTCCAGGACATGGACGAGGACGTCGCCCTCCCCGTCACTTTAGGGAGCTAGTCTCTAGCTTCCAAAGCCTCAACACCGACTATCATGCTCTCCACACCGACTACGAGACCCTGAACACTCAGTTCAGGAACTACAGGGAGGAGACGGACGCTAGGCATTCATCCTATGATGGCCAGATGAGAGACTTATACTTCCACCAGTTCGGCCACTTCTACGATCCTAGCGCACCGATGTATCCCTATCCACCACCTCCACCACCGACAGAGGATTGAGCTTCCACTTCTTTTACATTGTAAGTATTTTTCTTCATCTCATGCTTGATTCTCACATTGGGGACAATGTGGATGTTAAGTATGGGGTGGGGGTACTTACGATACCTTTTGTTTCATCTTAGCACTTTATGACATATGCACTACTCTTTATGCTTTGGCTTGTAATAACTCTTGCACTACTTGCTATTCACTATCACATTTGCATTTGCATGTTCTTTTTCAAATCCTATGAATTTTTCAAAAATTTTTGTGCTTCTTATAATGGAAATGACCTCTATGATGAGAGATGTGTATGTAGATAGGCAAAAAGAAGCTTAGTTATGTTGAGATGTTAATCATAGCATGAAAAAATTGCTTTTGTTACTTGAACGTATGAATAAGTTATATGATTTAGTTGTTTTGATAAGAAAATGAAATAATAGTCGAAGCTATATTGCAAGTTCTTTTACATCATATAAGGATGACTAAGGCAATTCACTTCTTTTCTTTTCTCATATCTTGATCATGCTAGCCCCTCAATGAAATATGTAACCCTCAATTTACCATCCGGGAATTAGGATAAGTGATAGAAAAAGGCATGTTTGATGTGGGAGGGCCAAGGAAAAAAAGTGCAGAATTTTATAAGTTTGGGGACGTTGAACATGAGGATGAGTAACTCGGCACCATTCACATAGCCGGGTGTTTGTGTCTTGCCAAAGTCCGATTGAACGACAAGTCCTAACGGGATATGGAATGTGCATCAAGGGTTTGAGGCATCTCGAAATTGAGAAACGCCAATCTCCTAGGCTTCGGTTTTTGTGCACCGCTGTCCATACTCTCAAAAAGTAAAGTATAATGAAAGCAAAGCTTTCTACATGCAAAGCATGTGCGGTGAAGAAAAATCTTGAAGGTATTATGTGTTCCTCTTTCCCGGATTAGAACCACAATTGCCAAAAAGAATTCCTTCCCTTAATACATTTCTTGAACCTTTTCTTTGATTAGAAGACCTTGAGACTTTTATGCATGTGTTTAAAACTTAATGGCTTAGATTTGTTTGACTTTGATTACCTCTACACCTTTATCATGTCCTTTATTTGTGTTTTCAAGAAAGAAAAGGAAGTTAGTTCATCTTATAGTTATCATTGACACATGCCTTGCCTTTTTATGCCTTGAAATATAACTTTGAGGGTGATCCAATAAGAAGAAGCACTACCAAAAGAAGAGTTTTTGAGTTTTCATACATATATAATCCATGACATCTTATATTCTAAATTTGAATCTTGCTTAGGGACAAGCAAGAGGCAAGTATGGGGTATTTTGATAACATGAATTATGTATCATCATATTCATGCATATTACAGAAGATTATCTCAATTTACCTTGCATTTAGAGAGATTTTGTGTGCCTTTTATGTTCTATTCAATTAATTGTCGGAAATAGAGGTCTACACGAGTTTTTGATGAATTATAGGTAAGTGGAGTGGAATTGGAAGCAAAAGCAAAGCAAAGAGCATCTAAGGATGTTAAGGAAGCTAAAGGAACTTAAAAGGAGTCATAAAGAGTTGAAGAATTTGCAAAGGAAAAGCATAGAAAACGAGCCAAGAGTAGAGCACTTTCTGTTGAAGAAAATCGTGCCAATATGTACATAAATCGGACGATTTTCCCTTCAAGAATTCGAACGATTTTGTACATAAATCGTCTGGGTCGATTTATTCTGTTTTTCGGATAAATAGAAAGACGACACAAAGTCCAATTCTTTTGGGCTAGAAGAGAGTTTTGCCAAACAGCCCATTTGCAAGAAACTATAGAAGAGAACCCTACGAATGAAAACGGAGAGGCCGCAGCGGGAAATCTTTACACGTTTGAGAGAATTCGAAGATTCTTGGAAGGAGATTGAAGGACTCTTTGCCGGGAAGCTAATCTTGATTCTAGTTGTGAGATTTCTTTTTCCATTGAAGTGCTTACTGTTTTTGAGCACGAATTTGAGTTACTTAAGAGATACATTGATTTGTTTTGACAATCCTTTACAGATTTGAAGGTTATTGGATTTTTTATTCAAGATTCGGTTTCTTTGCGATATTTCTTTCAATATTTAATTTGATTCGATTTTGAAAATGGTTGGCTAAAACCTTTGTGATTTTGGGGAGAATAGTTGATGATTAAGGCTTAGATGATGATAGACTGAACTCATTCAAACATTAGGACCCTGAGTGTTTAGATTTTAGTTTTGCAACTACAAGAAAATTGGACTGATCTTGAGTAAATCGACCGATTTTCCTATGAACAGCCCGATTTATTCCTCTGACGAACTTTAATTGAATTAATTCTTAACCAAAACTAATCCTTGCCTAAATCCTAACCTTGATTAACCTTTTTACCCTCTAATTGAATGTATGAAGACACTTCAAACATGATTCTACATTTAGTAGATTAAGACTTCAAGATTTGGGTAATAAAGAGACTCAACATCCTTTATTAAGATTCAAAGTGTGCTTTCTAATCATTACTTTCGAAAGTCATATCCTGGAGTTTTAGATAGTTAGTTTGAGCATAATTCTTGTCTTTAGATCTTTCTATATTGCAGCCTCAACAACCCTTATAGAGAGAACCTTTAGATTAGTTATAAAGGTTTCGGAACTTCACCGTACGATATCTACCTTTGAACATTTAATCTTGGCAATATAAACTCTGTCATATATCTATAGAAGTGTCTTGAATCAAAAGCCTAAATCGGATACTTGAATCCTTGGAATCATTTTACCCTTATTTGATTACTAAAGCTTTTCACTCTTTTTGCTAGATAATTGAAATCGAACTTATTCTCACCAAATCCCTGAGTTCGACTCTGGAATTCTTACCTTACTACAGCTGATCTGTACACTGCGGGTTCGCTTTGCTTTGAGTTCTAGATATAAATATTAAGACTTTGACGCACACTTTTCGAGCGAACAGTGCGGAATTGACAAGATCGATACGAGGATATGCTTACGAAGTTCAGCTGTAAATAGCCTACTCTCCGTCCCAGGGTATAGTCGTAGGATCTAACTACTTATTATCTGCTTCAAAGATTCCTAGATACAACCTAGAAGAAATCCCATTCTTCTCTCACTGTAGCCAATGCTAAGATCTAGGTCCAACTCTTAACCTATCAATAATAGCTTAGTTACTTCGCAAAGTAACACAAACTCGAGTATAACACTCTTTAGATATGTCAATGGAGCTCTCGAGTTTATCTCTTTCTAAGGGATAAAACTTTTGTAGAAAGAGAGAAAGAAAAACTTTTTAGATCGAATGAAGATGCTTTGGATCACTTGAAGACTTTGGATATTTCCGTGTAAGCTTGTGTACTTTCTTCTTCAATCAACATCTTCATATATAGTCTTTGATGGAGATGTCTTCCATCCGTTGTGAAGATGACCGTTGTGAAGGTTTCTTCTTCTCTATGAAAACGCTTCTTGGTTGAGATGAGATAGCCGTTGTAAATCTTCTTTATCTTCTACATCTCCTTAAATCACGTTGATTCTTCTTCTCTGTATCTTCTCACGTTGTTGAAGATCTTTGTCTGTTGGGCATCGAAATCTTCTAATTTTGTTGAGATTTGTTTGATGAAGATCTTCAAAATCTGTTCAAAAGAAATGACGTGCTTTTGTTGAGGATCTTTGCGAGATCTTATTTGAACCGAATGCTCTAGGTCGAGATCTTCTTTTTGATCGTATCTCCTTGGAAGATCTTCTTTTGATACTTGGTTTATTTGTTTTGTAGAGATTTGAATTCCTTCCAGCCGTTTTGTCCTATGAATCTTATTTCAAGGCTTCAACTTTTGATCCCTTGAAAAGCAACAATTGTTCAAATGTAACATATATTTGTTCAACTGAAATTTATTTTTATTTTGAATGAAGGCGTATGATCAATTGTTTATTTATATCCAAAATTATTCAATTATATGGTCAATAAATTATTTTAATCTAATTTTTTAGCAATGTACTTTTTCCCAAAAAAATGAATGCATATTTTTTGTCGTTTTTTTTACTACTAAGTTTAGTTTTTAATCACTAATTGTTCATTTGTTTTAAAATTTAACTTTTTTTCCTTGAAATGATCGCAAAGTTTTTTTTTCATAATCAAAAAAATTACAATGCCACCCAAAAAAAGTTAACAACTAGCGTAAAAAATCACTACATAGTATATATATATATATATATATATATATATATAGACATAAAGAAACCAAATGTTTGATAATTAGTAATTATCATGCACTCATGATAAATATTTTGTGATGCATGTACAACGAACCATATTTTTAAACTATTCACCCAGCCTCATGCAATATTATACTTAAGGAAATACAAAATATTTTGATACTAAATATTACAACATGCATGCATAAAAAATAATATACGATGCATGTATGATACATATATATTATATATATTTTCCCTTACCATAATTAAAGATTTAAAAAAAATAATTTGATTTGATAATTAATAACATACATGCATGCTGCTAATTAATTGTGATCATTTCTACATCTTTTTTTTCTATTTTATCATCAAATATGACGATGACTTCAAGTATATAACCTTAAAATTACACGTTCTTGTTAGAAAGAAAACAACTAAAAATTTCAAATCAAACTTAGAGACTTACATTCACGATGAAGATACAATGTTTCATGCCCCTCTTTGTTCTTATTCTTGTTACCATGTCTTCAACCTGTAATTGACCATCCTTCTCTTTTCAATTAGATGTTATCTTTTCGTATGTTAAATTGCAACTTGAATTCTATTACATGTAATCTTCAATATATCTTTTTTTTTAATTTGTCTAATTTTATTTGGTAAAATATTGTATTTTTAGGTGAAGGTCAAACATCACAGCCGACAACTTGCTTTGTTTCACCATTTTGTCATAACAACTTCAACCCTGACGCATGTGGGTTCCTATGCGACACAGATTACAACTCTCCAGTCTATCGTTGTAATGGCGATAATTGTTGCTGCTACAAGTCATAATTGATGAATACTTTAATATTCATGTATAATAAAATTTGAGAACCATTAAATGAGATTAATATTATATATATGCCATTTTTAGATATCTTATATTTTGAATCATGAATTTGATATATATATATATATATATATATATATATATATATATATATTTCGATGACTTAGTTGAGTTTGAACATCGAGCACCAATATCAAGAAATACTAAAGTTGGGTTAGAATTTGTTTGCCCCTTAACCATTCAAGTATCCAAAGATAAAGGCACAAGACGGATCGAAACTGTGAAAACGTGATTGAGAATTTTCTTAGTAGCCCAAATACTTTAAATCAAAGCCTTCATCCTCTCCATCTAGAAAACCTTATTAACGAGAGAAGTTGTGACATTACCTTATTTTATTCTACTTGATTTTCCTCAATCATTTCTTTTTAAGGGATTCGAAGGATAGCTTATTTTTGGGAAATCTGTAAAGGGTCGTGGTGTATACGGACTATATTGTTTGGATTTCCACACTTGACATTTAAAAATCTATAGTTTAAAATAAAAGTCATACCAAATTCTGAATTAGATATAAAAATAAGACTTAGAAAAATAAATATCAATAGAAACCAATAAAATCAACAATCCCCGAAAATGGCATCATAAATATTATAGAATAAAGCTTATTACCGCAAGTATAAAGAGATATTTTACAGTAAATTGAGTGTCGAATAAGTGGTTGTGTAAATGTAAATTTAAACTTCAAACCGATGTTTCTAAGCCGATAGGGGTGTTGATTTAGATATAGTTTCTTTTAAAGTCAAGTAACCGAAGCAACAATGTTAAACTTCAGTGTAAATTTATGTAAAAGGTGTATACGGATAGATATCACTGTAACACTCCAAAATTCTGAGAACTCGGGATGCTACGGGTTAGGAACTCACAATGATACTTAGCCTCACAACAATTTCACCGGATCTTTAAACAAGGAATATATATATATATATATATATATATATATATATATATATATATATATATATATATATATATATATATATATATATATATATATATATACCATTTAACACGATAATAAAAAATTTGATCTCAACCCAATACTACAACTATAAAGTCATGCACAAGAAATGAGAAACCCCTAAACCCATCCTACAGTATACGGGAATCTCAATTGACCACTCCGACCGGTCACTCGACAACATGCCTAACATGCAAGGCATCTACAACAACGTGTAAAATGTTAGCTAACATTCTACGTATCAGAATAACGATAATAGTACAATCACACTTAAGGAACTACTAACACATAAATCATGCTCACACTCAAGTTGGTTATTATCTTTCATTAGGTGATTCATTTTACTAGTTCAACTTCTTTTGGGACACGAGGATCTCCCAAACCTTCCCTCTATCCCCTTATACCAATAGGACTTGATCTGATGCATCTCACTGTGTACCTGTTTGGACTAGCAAAAAGAATCTCCCAGTCTCCTGTAGAACTGGACAAGTTGTCACCGCCCCATACTAATTGGGCCAAACAACAAAAAAAAAGTCATCATAGGATGTTCTTAATATTAATACCAACACACCACTATTACAATTAAGTTAACACATATAAGTCATCTAAGTAAGCCTAAGGGACTTACCTGTCTCAAGGCTACCCCTACTATAAACCATGCTCAGCTACCCGTAGGAAAATTCTCTACGCCTAATCAAACAAGGCATACAATCAAAGAGTATCCGGTATGCTAGAATTTAACACCCCAAATCCGTGGGACTCGGGGCGCTATATTAGGCTAGGATCTCACATTTGATCTTGACGCTAGCCTGATAACAAGTTCACTTGACCTTACAACAAGGCACCGATAGATATAAAAACAAAAACATAAAACGATACAACTGTATATCAAAAGAGTATACAAAACCATAGCCGAGTGTAAAACCACAACAACAACAAATACAACATGTACAAACATCGCCAAAAGCCCATGCAACACCTATATACGGAAGTCCTCGGCTAGTCACCCTGTCGGATCACTCTACATTTCTCCCAACTTGCAAAGTGTAACACCCCAAATTCACAGGACTTGGTGTGCTACATTAGCCTAGGATCTCACAATGGATCCTGACCCTAGCTTGACAACAAGTTCACTGGATCTTACAACAAGGCATAGGTAGATGAAAAACCAAATACATAAAAGATGTATATGATACATCAAAAGTGTTTACAAACACAAAGCCGAGTACAAAACATCAAACATAAACATTTAATACAAAAGATCCCATATCCCACGCATCTTAATGTATAGAAGTACTCGGCTGGTCACACCACCTGGTTCACTCTCTAGTCTTCCTAACCTGCAGATCATCTACAACATGGTACCAATTCAAGAACCGTTAGGTGAATATAAAGGATAAAAATACTCTCGAAGGGGTGTTGAATAGAGTATGAGAACTTTTCGCAAAAAAACTGTCTCAAGGCTTTGAAACTGATTCAAAGGCGTTGATGTCGATCTGAGCTCTTTGTGACACACTTTGATTTCAAGGACGTTGAATGTAATTTCAAGGACGTTGAATGTAATTTCAAGGACGTTGAATGTAATTTCAAGGGCCTAGACTTTATAAACCTGTAAAACAAAGTTAGTCACAAGAAAGAAAGATATGGTGCGGAATTGAAAAGATCGATACGAGGATATGCTTACGAACTTCGGCTCTAAATAGCCTACTCTACGTCCCAGGGTATAGCCGTATGATCTAACTATTTATTATCTGCTTTAAAGATTCCTAGATACCACCTAGAAGAAATCCTCTTCTTCTCTCACTATAGCCAATGCTGCGATCTAGGTCCAACTCTTAACCTAGCAATAATAGCTTAGTTACTTTGCAAAGTAACACACATTCGAGTATAACACTCTTTAGATATGCCAATGGAGCTCTCGAGTTTATCTCTCTCTAAGGGATAAAACTTTTGTAGAAAGAGAGAAAGAAAAACTTTTTGGAGCGAATGAAGATGCTTTGGATCGCTTGAAGTGTAACAACCCAAATTCTGAGAACTCGGGGAGCTACTGGTTAGGACCTCACAATGGGTCCCGACCTTAGTTTGACAAAAATTTTATTAGGATCTTACAACAAGGAACAAAAGTATTTAAAACCTTTGGAAACTTTAAGCAATATATACATGAAGAATATGTATCAACCTTACAATACAAAGGTACTAAAACGAAGCATATGAAGAATAAAAGACATCCCCGCCCCCAACTAAATGAGTACGTGGACCCGGATGACCATTCCCTCTAGATCTCTCTACAACTGTCTTAACCTGCAAGGCATCTACAAGCGGTATAAAACCGTTAGCTACCATTCTATGCATAATTATAAAGGTAAAAGCACAAACACACACATACACAATCAACATGAAACACTCGCCCCTGTCCCCGTTTACCAACGAGGAATGGTACTAATGCATATGACCGTCTACCTCATTGGGCTGGTCGCAGGGAACCTCCTAGACTCTCGCAAGAGCTAGGTAGATGATGTCACGACCCGTTATCATACACTTGGGTCAATTACGTAAATAATAAAGTCGGCATAATCCGGTTTCGTTGTTTATCATAACTAACAAACACCACTCATACACATTACACTCATACAAGAAGCCAACTAAGTAAGTCCGTGGACTTACCAGTCTCCAAGAGCAACCGATCAACACACTCTCACGTTCCCCTCGGGAAAATGGACAACGCCTGTTCAAGACAAGGCACACGAATCAAGCAACACTCTAGTCAACTAGAAGTCCTTAGACTTCTAGGCTTAACATCCTCACAAGAACATAAACACATAAGATGGATCGACACTTAAAACCTAACACAACTCTTCTAAACTAAACTATACTTATACCCAACTTCGGAACATCCTAAATTTGGATTAACCCAACGGAT
Organism: Fagopyrum esculentum; assembly: GCA_033239045.1. Taxonomy (NCBI): domain Eukaryota; kingdom Viridiplantae; phylum Streptophyta; class Magnoliopsida; order Caryophyllales; family Polygonaceae; genus Fagopyrum; species Fagopyrum esculentum. The sequence continues at coordinate 22,622,578 of BSUD01000008.1, read as the reverse complement.
CGCTCTCAACTTTTACTACATGCTCCTATATGATAACACGATTTATGACGTTAGTTTAGGCATTCATTTTGATAGTTTTTCCCATTATTCATGCATGGTTTGGCATTAGTTCATGACGTTTACGTTTAATTCATGTATATTGTAGAGATAGACGTCTACACGAACTATTGTCGGTTTTGTAGGTATTTTGGGGAACTTTTGAAGCTTAATCGATACATTCGAGGATCATTCCTCGTGATGACACACTTCCGGACTCATTAAGGAGCAAGCTAGGAGCTAAGGAGAACACATAGGACCTTGTTGGTGCATGCCTTGCACCAACTCGTGGCTTAACTATCCAGAGGAAGCTGAACCACCAAAACCACGGCCCAAAGGCCATTTCCACGCCCGTGGTTTTGGCCGTGGTTCTCTCTAGACAGCTGTGACAACTGTCCCACGATCTCCATAACCGACTCTTGCCCTTGATGGAGGATATAAGTGGTCCTGCAGGCTGATTCTAGAGGATGCTCTCCCACTCTCTCTCACAACACATCACTCCATTGGAGAGAGAGCAAAACACTCTCATTTGAGGAAGAAGAAGAAGAACAACATCATCTTAGAGTTTTCATAGTTTTTGAGTAAGTCTTGAGTGACCTTTGTTGAAGACATTTTGCAAGGATTGTAAGGAACGATATGGACCTTCTTTTTAAGGGTTGTAAGTCTTTCTTAAACATATATTCAGCTATGTTTTCTTGTTTCTATTTGTTTCTTTTCTCTTTTGATAGCATGAATTATAGTCTATATTTTGGGGTTTGTTTGGACGTTTTATCTTTCATAATCAGCATGTTTGTATGTATATTATGTGATTTGGCTACCATTTCATCTACCTTTGCGAGAATCGAGGTCTACACCTAGTTTTGTTGTAATCGTAGGTAAAATGGCACGTTTTGCATAAAAAAGGAGCAAAAGGAGTCATGAGTCATTTGGAGCTACATCCAGGGAACATAGCCATGGATTGAAGATTTACTTTGGAGCAGATTCGAGAGATTTCACATTCTGTTGTGACTCACCTCGGTTGACCACAGATTCACCTCGACCGAGGTGATCCAGAGACGCCGACTCGACCGAGGCGAACACCTAGGACGCGGCGAGAATATTTTATTCTTGGATGAGATCTTTTAAAATTTGAAAGTGATCTTATATTTTTGGGCTTGGCTCCTGGAAGGAAGAAGATCATATATTTTACCTATATTTATGGGAAAATATCTTTCTAAGATTTATTATCTTTGGAGGGTTATTTTCTTATAAAAGTGTTGGATTTCCACAAATCCGGAGAGCCCGCTTACACCGAAATATCTTGCATACAACGCAGTAGCAGCAAACTCCAATTTGGGAGATTTGAAGAACCTCTTTGAAGGTTGAAGGAAGATTGAAGATCATAGCTTTTATAGCTTTTTGGAGGGTTTTGTAAGATTGTCTTTAATTCCCTTCCTTGTTGTCTTCTCTTGTTGGATTGCTATCCAAGGAACGCTTTTGTTGTGATATTTGATTCAGATATTGAAGTTTTTTCATTAAATTCTACCTTGTTCAAATATTCACCTTCTTCCCATATATTTAATACTTTCATAATGATGATGAGTGGCTAATTTCCTTGTGTGATTCTAGGGTGATTGGCTGAAGGTTGTGGGAAAAACAATGATAGAATAATCTTAGATTCCAGTAGGATCCTGAAAGTTCGAGTCTTTAACCTTAACCCTAAGCATCTCGTTCAGTCGATGAACATCTCGGCCGGGGTGGAATTCTTCTGACCGAGGTGACTTGTCCGATTCTAAACATAAATTTAAGTGTTAGAGTTTGCTAAATCCTATTCTTATTACACCTTTCTGGTTCAATGCAAGCTTAGGATGAGACTTACCCGGTAATTCCTCAGTTTGTTTACCAACGATCATAAGTGTAGGTAATAAAGGTTTATCCTTTATTGGGGTTTGAGTGTGCTTCCATCCCACCTTTGTGAGTTAGCCTGAGACTTACCCGGTAAAGGTTGATTCTATTCCCTTAGATGGTATGATTGTTTGAGGTTATAGTTCTTTATCTTGATTCCTTGAGACTTACCCGGTAATAGGAGTTACGGTTTTGGATTAGTGAATAGTGAGACTTACCCGGTGATCTATTCCACTTTAGTAACACCTTCCCTATGCAAAAATCTCAGCTTTGTTCGCTTATCTATAGATCTTGAGTTGGAACCACAACTAGATGCTTTAATCCCTAGAATTGCATGTTTGCTTTATTGACTTCTTATTCATCTCTGATTGTGTTAATTGCTCTTGTGGTTAGTATTTACATAAGCATACCGTTATTGACTTTGTTTCACCAAGTCCCTGTGATCGACCCCTGGAATTCCTTGCTTTTTACTACGATTGATCCGTACACTGTGGGTTCGCATCCTTGTTTTAAGCTTAAGTCTAGGGTTATAAATTTAAAGCTTGCACACACCGTTTGGAGCGAACAAGTTTTTGGCGCCGTTGCCGGGGACTTGGTCTAGACCGAGCCGGTACGGTTTGCTCTTTGGGCGCTTGCCCCCGTGTCTACTAATCACTCTACTTGAGTGACTTTTGCAAGTTCTTTCTTAGGTATATGCAAAGAACCCGCGCTGGGAAGGAAATCGTTCCTTATGATCCCGAACCAGAAAAGACATACAAAAGACGCTTGAAAGAAGCGAAGATGGCCCAACAAGACAACCGCGATCTTGAGGCCGAATTAAAGGAGGCGTTAGAGCTGCTACGCCTCAGCCAGGAAGAGCTACAGCGAGAGAAGGAAGAAACTCGCACCAAGACAGAAGCAATCGAGGCGGAGATGGCGGTCATACGTGACCAGATTCTACTTCGACCGAGGGAAGATCCCCCTGTTGATCCTCGACCGATGCAGGATCCAGTAGCAGACCCTCGACCGAGTCAGGTTCCAGTACCTGACGCACCGGCCGATGTACTTCCACCTCGGAGGCCTGTCCGAGATGTTCTTCTTGCAGGAATTCCACAAACCCTAGGTCAAAGGATGGACCCTAATCAACAGCTGAGGCGTCCAAGAGTGAACCTAGGAGATCCAGCGGACCATGATTATGAACTTCGACCGCAAGTTCTATCCATGATTCGCCAATGCCAATTCGGAGGACTAGAGAAGGAATCACCATATCAACATCTTCAAAACTATGAGATCTTGATGGAGACCTTGCGACCTCCAAGAATCGAAAACGACAACTACAAGCTAAGACCTTTTTACTTTTCTTTAAAAGATAGAGCTCTTACTTGGTATCAATCTCTTCCTCCAGGAAAAATCAGCACATGGGAGGAGATGACAACGGAGTTCTTGACCAAATTCTCCCCCCCCTCAAAAACAGCCGAAATGAGAGGGAAGATTAATGCTTTCATTATGAAGAACAAGGAGAGCTTGTCCAAGTCATGGGAGCGGTTCAAGGACATTCTTTTGGATTGCCCACATCATGGGATTCCAAAACTAGAGTTATTGGAGATATACTTCAAAGGGTTGGACGGAAGCACCCAGTTCAATCTCCAACTACTCTCCGCCGGCACCTTTATGGACATGGCGGTTGACGACGCTTGGGACTTCATCGAGAAGCAAGCCTTGCACATGGAAAAATACACCCACCAAGGAGCTGAAGGTGGAGTTAAAAGAGTCAACTTTCAAGAGACTCAATCCAACAACAATTAACTCACGTCTTTGACAAATGACGTGAAGCAATTGAAGGAACTTTTGGTTGCTCAAACCAAAAAGGAAGAGCAAGGGCAAAGGAACAACAACAACGGGTACCGTAACAACAACAACGGTCCCCGAAACAACAATTACAACAACAACAATAGAGGGTCCAATAGCAACAATTGGAGGGCGAATAACCAAAATTCGGGTAATCATTCAAACTCTAACTCTAACGATTCCTCTAACCCTTTCCTCTCTTCCCCTTATTCTTCTTCTACTCCATTAAAGAGCCAGGGGCAAGGATCAAGTTTGTCTCAGCCAGAAAAGAAAGACGCAGTTCTAGAGGCTATCTTGATCAAGCTTAGCGCTATGGAGACTTCTATGACTTCATTTTCGAGGGCCCAAAAGTCCTTCGAACAACAACTTGCAAGTAGGGCGAATGAAGCGCCAAGAGACCCAGGGAAGCTTCCAGCAAGGACGGAAAGCAACCCTAAGGGCCAGTGCACGGCCATAACTACGAGGAGTGGACTGAAGACTACAGATCCAATACCTCGGTCGGTGACAGTACCGACGCAAACCACCTCGGTCCAGATGCAGTCGAAGAACACTTCGACCGAAACGCCAACCGAGGTGGAGCAACAAAAAGCGGAGGGGAAGACTGAGATTTATGTTCCACCTCCTACATACAAACCACCACTTCCATTCCCTCAGTCCAGAGCCAAAGCACATCTAGACAAGCACTTTGGTAAGTTCCTTGACTTGATGAATAAGCTACATATTAATATTCCTTTTCTTGATGCTATTTTAGGTATGCCCGCCTATGGGAAGTTCTTAAAAGAAATCCTATCAAGGAAGAGGAAGCTGGAGGATGTTGGTGAAGTTAGGATGACATCTAAATCTTCAGAACTCATACAAATCATGAAGGAGAAGATGCCACCTAAATTGAGAGATACCGGCTCATTTTGCATTCCCATTCAAGTTGGGGATGTCACTTGTGAAGCCCTTTGCGATCTAGGAGCCAGCGTGAGAATCATCCCGCTGGAGCTATGTGTGAAGATCGGTCTTGGAGAGCCCAAGCCGGTCAAGATTCGGCTTTATATGGCGGATCGCTCCATTACCCATCCCGTGGGCATCTTGGAGGACGTTCCGGTCAAGTTAGGTAACTTCTATCTACCTATAGATTTTGTTGTACTTGACATTCCCGCAGATTATCCTGTCCCTATTATTCTCGGGAGGCCATTTCTAGCAAATTCGTGTTGCAACGTGGATTGCAAGAACGCTAAGTTGAAATTCAACGTTGGTGGCGATGAGGTGGAGTTCGCACTACTTGCAGCCATGAAAGGGGAGCAACTAACTGATGATATCTTCAACATCTACGATGAAGAAGAATCAAGAGAATTGGTGAGCTCTATCCTTATAAACGATCCACTCGAAAGAGTTATTAGCTTCAGTTTAATGGAGGAAGGTATAGATGCTTCTTGTGATGCAGATATACGGAGCTTGAAGGCACTGGAAGAGGATTCAGGAGCTAAAACTGAGAAGCTAATCCAAGAGACGAAGATCTCCAGTTTCGGTTCCAGTAGAAGTACCTCGACCGAGACACTTTCTGGAATGAGCGAGGCGACTGAAGAACATCTCGGTCAACGCCTCAGCGCCTCGACCGAGGTCGATGGCGAGATGATGTCAACTGAAATTGCCGAGAATAACAAATTTCTTACTCCCTTCTCTGACATTCATCCACTGTTGGTGGAACAATCCATCCACCAACTTTCTGATAATAAAGGTCCTTGGTATGCTGATATTGTGAATTATCTTGTTTGCCAGGAGGTACCTCCCGGATTGACGTACTCTCAAAGAAAGAGATTCTTCAAGGAAGTACGCCACTATTACTAGGACGAGCCGCTGCTATTCAAGCGCGGGCCGGATGGGATGCTTCGAAGGTGCATTCCGGAAGATGAAGTTATTAGCGTCATAAGGCATTGTCATTCACTTCCTTGTGGGGGACATGCTAGCACCGATAAAACATGCGCTAAGGTATTACGTTCTGGCTTCTTTTGGCCTACATTATTTAAAGATGTGCAATCTTTTGTTGTCTCTTGTGATGCATGCCAAAGAACAGGAAATTTATCAAGGAGAAATGAGATGCCACTTAATAACATTCAAGAAGTGGAAATCTTTGATGTATGGGGGATTGACTTCATGGGACCTTTCCCATCCTCCGGAGGAAACCTCTACATTCTTCTTGCAGTTGATTACGTCTCCAGATGGGTTGAAGCCATTGCTTCTCCCACTAACGACGCCAAGGTGGTTGTGAAGTTCTTGAATAGAACTGTCTTTCCACGGTTTGCAACTCCACGCATCATCATTAGCGATGGAGGAACGCATTTCATCAACCGGAAGTTCAAGGCACTTCTATCGAAGTATGGGGTAACCCACAAAGTATCAACCGCTTATCACCCTCAAACTAGTGGACAGGTCGAGATCTCGAATAGAGAAATCAAGGCAATTTTGGAGAAGACCGTCTCTAGAACGAGGAAGGATTGGTCCATGAAATTGGACGATGCTCTTTGGGCGTACAGGACCGCATTCAAGACTCCCATAGGTACCACCCCTTATAATTTGGTATATGGGAAGTCTTGCCATTTGCCCGTCGAATTGGAACACAAAGCGTATTGGGCGATCAAATGGTTGAATTTCGACATCAAAGAGGCCGGCGAGAAGCGACTATTGGAACTCAACGAGCTCGAGGAGCTGCGTTTGAACGCTTATGAGAATGCCAAAATCTACAAGGAAAGGACGAAGAGATGGCATGACAAGTGTATCGTCCCAAAGGAGCTTAACGAAGGAGACTTAGTTATACTCTTCAACTCCCGCCTCCGCCTCTTTCCAGGTAAGTTGAAATCTAGATGGACCGGACCTTATGTTGTGAAACATGTTTTCCCTCATGGTGCAGTTGAGATATGGGGCGAAACTAGCGGAAACTTCAAGGTCAACGGTCATAGACTTAAGAAGTACCAACCAGAAACGCCGATTGAGGAGGTTGCACCGATATACCTTGTTTGAGACGCGTCATGGTCCAGCTAGCGACCTTAAACCAAGCGCTTCTTGGGAGGCAACCCAAGGTATTGCTTTCTTTTCCCATTTTCTAGCCTAGTTTAGATAGTTTTTGTTTTTGCTTTGCTTTGTTTGTTTTGGCGTTCTGGATAGACAACAGGAAACATCTAAGGAAGGAGCATAACTGGAAGGACAGAAGTTTGAGAATTTGAGAAGACGAAAGCATCTCGGTTACTGTCAGAGTACCTCGACCGAGACGATTCTTGAGCAACCGAGGCGATTAGGGTTTTCTGCAGAACCACCTCGGTCCACACCACCTCGGTCCAGTCGAGACCATCTCGACCGAGGTGACAGCAGTTCCAGGAACAGTATAAAAGGGGGAAAATTTTATTTTTCACTTTTTTACCTTCTTCGACTCGACCGCGGCGCCTTCTCACCTCGCTTCCTCAAATCTTGCTCGTTTTCGAAGATTTCTGCTTCCAAACTGCGATTGAAGAGTAGAGGATCCCATTGCAAGTACAGATCTGCGAAGAAATCGAACGAATCGACCGAAACGAGGTACAAACAGTCGAAACCCTAACTCGTTCATTCGTTTCGATTTGGGCTTTGGTTGCCCTTGAATCTGCTGAGAAAAGGCTTAAGTACCCCATAGGAAGCAATTGTAGTGATTTTTGGGGGAAAAGAACTAGATTTCTGAGAATTGAATCGCAAACTGTTACGCCTCGGTCCAGTCGAACTGTGCCTCGGCCGAGGTGATTCCTGAGTGTTGTCAGTAACCGAGGCGATTTGACAGTAGCTGAGAGAAAATGAGTTCCGAACGTCGCCTTGCCCTCAGAGATAGATCCTCACCTTCCCCTCCTTCCTCTTCCTCCCGACCTTACCGCCCGGTGATCCACGAGAGATGTCGGGTAGATTATGAGCGTATAGCTAGCCGTCTAGTGATTGCACCACGTTTCCTGGATGTGTCCGCTTTCGATTGCCTAGGGGTAGATGGATACCTTAGGAGGATGATTACCACAGTTGGGCTGGATCAGTTTACTGAGATCCGAGCCCCAGCCTACTTGGAGCCGACCCTAGAGTTCGTTAGCTCCTTTTCCTACCTTCCCACATAGCAGTCTGTGAAGTAACAGTTGATGAACCGGAACTTCATAGTACCGCTCGAGATATGGAGAGAGATTTTCGGCTTTTCTGAGCCCACCGCCACTGACTTCCCTTCCCGATTTGTAGCTAGGGAGTTCTGGGGGCAGATTGCCCATATTACTGAGCATGCAGATAGATGGCGCCTTGGAGATTCCAAGGAGAAGGTCATCTTCCACCTAGCCTTCAGATTAGCCCATAGGATATTCACCGAGACACTTCTGGCGCGTACTGAGACGCCCCAGAAGATCCGACAGGGCGAGCTTTTCAGTCTGTACTATATGGTTACGGGGGGTTTCCCAGGCTTTGGCTTGATCTTGGCAGAGGACCTGCACAAGATCAAAGCCAAAGCGAAGGGAGACATTTGCTGCGGAGGTCTTGTCACCCACATTGCTGCTTTTCATGGCATGGACCTCAATGCGTGTACGATGGTGTTGGCTCCGAAGCCGCTTGGATTGCAGGAGATGATCACTCGGAGGATTCTAGTTCCCCGAGGTCTGATCACTCCATATGTGGCTATGCCGTGGGAGCTGACTGCTCCACAAGGGATCCGTTGGTCTGCCCAGCTCACCGTTTACGATCCGCATTATTGGCAGACCGCATGGGCTCCACTGATGGAGGATCATAGGGAGGCAGCAGCTGCCCCAGCTGAGGATGAGGAGGAGGAGGCTAACGACGAGGATATAGTGGACGAGAGAGATGGTGGAGTCCCGATGGATACAGGGACAGATACTACAGGGACGAGCGCGCCGCCGATCATAGATCTTGATGATGATGATGAGACTGAGCCTGCACCAGCTGAGACTTCTCCAGTTAGGCCTGCTAGACGCAGGAGGCGCGGAGTGAGAGATCCAACTGCCCACAGACGGATCGATGACCTGACGGATCAGGTTATTGATTCATATGCTGCATTGTCGTTGGATATCCGCGAGATGCAGGAGAGGCAGCATTATCAGCATATTATGGCCCAACTTCAGTTCGAGCGTGTCATGGGTTATCCGTTCGACCCGACTCAGTATCCGTACGTACCACCACCACCACCGCCGGATCAGGACTATTGATGAGCTGCAGGACTTTCTTTATTATATTTTTATGCAGTTCAGCTATTTATCCGGTGAGTACTGTTGTCTCTAGACTTATATTGACCCACTGGGACAGTGTGTCCCAAGTATGGGGTGTTTGTATTTATGTGATGACTTTGATGTATTTATGTGATTACTTTGATGTATGATGCACATTTTATCGGATATTTTATTTATGCTTCACTTCTGCATTTATATGATTATGTGATATCACATGCATACCTACAGATTATTTGATTGAGAAAAACGTCGAAACCGAAAAAAAAAATATGGTTTTAAAAAAAAAATAAAAAAAAATAAAATTTTTTTGACCTCGACCGGGGAGATTCTGGCCGAACGAGGTGTTTCACCTCGGTTGACCTACGAACACCTCGACCGAGGTGGGTAACAGAGTTTTCAAAAACGATTTTGTGCTACTTATCTGGATATGATCTCAGTGAAGATTATGTTTACTTACTGGTTTTAAATTCTTTATGTGTTTGAAAGGTTTTATAATATGTTTAAGTTGCTAAATGCTTTGTTTGAAATTATTGGCATGTTTAATACTTTATTTTCATCCAAATTATGTTGAATTTGAAGGTTGACACCACATTATGAGTTCTCTCACTTTCTTCCTGGAAAGACCAAGGCAATTCATTCTATTCTTCTTCTTCTTGATCATGCTTAGCACCTCATATACATTTTTGCCTCCCTTTACCTATCCGAGAATTTGGAAGCAAGCGAAGTGGTGAAAGCAAGTGAAGTTAAAGTTGAGAAGTGGGCTGAAAGTGAAACTGTTAGAAAATAATTTTAGGTTTGGGGAAGTCAATCATGAAGATGAGTAACTCGGCACCATTCACATAGCCGGGTGTTTGTGTCTTGCCAAAGTCGGATCGAGCGATATTCCTAACGGGCCATGGTATGTGCATCAAGGGTTTGATGCATCTCGAGAACTTGATGATTGCTGATTTCCTAGGCTTCGGTTATTGTGCACCTCTGTCCATGCATCCCAAAAAGTAAAGTAAAAAGAAAAAAAATTGTGAAATAAGCAAAGCTTATTGGTGGAAGATGTTGCAAGTCAAAGTGAAAGTGAAGTTCATCCTTTTCCCGGATTCTAGCACCACATTACCTTACATACATCCCTACCCTACACGTTTCTTGACCTTTCTTTTGGAAGCCCTTGAGACCTTGAGCTTGTTGATTGACTTAGTGGTTTAAATCGGATTATACATGATTAATTTTTATAATTATGATTTATTATGCATTCTATGATTTTATGCAAATATGAAAAACTTTCCTATATTTATAAAATGTTTTGAGTATATTGAGTTTTTTAAATTCCATGAAGTATTCTCTTAGAGTGATCTATGATAGTTGCACACCATAAAATGTTTTTGAAAGACTTTTCATTGATTTTATTGACTCATAAGCCATTCTATCTTGTCTTTTATATAAGGAACTTGCTTGGGGACAAGCAAGGGCTAAGTATGGGGTATCTTGATAGCATGAATTATAGTCTATATTTTGGGGTTTGTTTGGACGTTTTATCTTTCATAATCAGCATGTTTGTATGTATATTATGTGATTTGGCTACCATTTCATCTACCTTTGCGAGAATCGAGGTCTACACCTAGTTTTGTTGTAATCGTAGGTAAAATGGCACGTTTTGCATCAAAAAGGAGAAAAAGGCGTCATGAGTCATTTGGAGCTACATCCAGGGAGCATAGCCATGGATTGAAGATTTACTTTGGAGCAGATTCGAGAGATTTCACATTTTGTTGTGACTCACCTCGGTTGACCACAGATTTACCTCGACCGAGGTGATCCAGAGACGCCGACTCGACCGAGGCGAACACCTAGGACGCGGCGAGAATATTTTATTCTTGGATGAGATCTTTTAAAATTTGAAAGTGATCTTATATTTTTGGGCTTGGCTCCTGGAAGGAAGAAGATCATATATTTTACCTATATTTATGGGAAAATATCTTTCTAAGATTTATTATATTTGGAGGGTTATTTTCTTATAAAAAGGTTGGATTTCCACAAATCCGGAGAGCCCGCTTACACCGAAATATCTTGCATGCAACACAACAGCAGCAAACTCCAATTTGGGAGATTTGAAGAACCTTTTTGAAGGCTGAAGGAAGATTGAAGATCATAGCTTTTATAGCTTTTTGGAGGGTTTTGTAAGATTGTCTTTAATTCCCTTCCTTGTTGTCTTCTCTTGTTGGATTGCTATCCAAGGAACGCTTTTGTTGTGATATTTGATTCACATATTGAAGTCTTTTCATTAAGTTCTTCCTTGTTCAAATATTCACCTTCTTCCCATATATTTAATACTTTCATAATGATGATGAGTGGCTAATTTCCTTGTGTGATTCTAGGGTGATTGACTGAAGGTTGTGGGAAAAACAATGATAGAATAATCTTAGATTCCAGTAGGATCCTGAAAGTTCGAGTCTTTAACCTTAACCCTAAGCATCTCGTTCAGTCGATGAACATCTCGGCCGGGGTGGAATTCTTCTGACCAAGGTGACTTGTCCGATTCTAAACAGAAAGTTAAGTGTTAGAGTTTGCTAAATCCTATTCTTATTACACCTTTCTGGTTCAATGCAAGCTTAGGATGAGACTTACCCGGTAATTCCTCAGTTTGTTTACCAACGATCATAAGTGTAGGTAATAAAGGTTTATCCTTTATTGGGGTTTGAGTGTGCTTCCATCCCACCTTTGTGAGTTAGCCTGAGACTTACCCGGTAAAGGTTGATTCTATTCCCTTAGATGGTATGATTGTTTGAGGTTATAGTTCTTTATCTTGATTCCTTGAGACTTACCCTGTAATAGGAGTTACGGTTTTGGATTAGTTAATAGTGAGACTTACCCGGTGATCTATTCCACTTTAGTAACACCTTCCCTATGCAAAAATCTCAGCTTTGTCCGCTTATCTATAGATCTTGAGTTGGAACCACAACTAGATGCTTTAATCCCTAGAATTGCATGTTTGCTTTATTGACTTCTTATTCATCTCTGATTGTGTTAATTGCTCTTGTGGTTAGTATTTACATAAGCATACCGTTATTGACATTGTTTCACCAAGTCCATGTGATCGACCCCTGGAATTCCTTGCTTTTTACTACGATTGACCCGTACACTGCGGGTTCGCATCCTTGTTTTAAGCTTAAGTATAGGGTTATAAATTTAAAGCTTGCACACACCGTTTGGAGCGAACATCTTTTATTTCATTTTCTTGCTATGGAAGCCATGAATGGTTGCTTGTTGAGTTTGAATCTTAAAATCCGAGTTGGTGCAAGGCTTGGACTATGATAGAATAGACTTAAATGTACCCTTGGAATATTTGCTTGCTCGAACCTAACCACTGTTGATAATCACGGCCTTTTCTTGCCTAACCACGGCTGTGGTTTTGGATTATCAGCCCGTAATTTTCTCTGTTGTGCTTGTATTGATAAATCTGAATGTTAGGATGTTAGATTGTTGAAATCCTAGTGTTTGTTAAGCATAATCTAGCCTAGGGAAACCTAATGCTAGTAAACTAAGTGAGGGAAGAGACCTACCCTATAATTCTTGATCTTAGGTACCAAAGATGATGAACTCTAGGTAATAGTGAGCCTCATAATCCGCTATTGGACGGACTGTGCTAGGATTAATGTTTAGGGTTTGCCTTCCCAAAACTTACCCGTAAGGAGAGGTTAGACCCCTAGAAAGCAATCCGGTTTGTGTAGAATTCCCAACCTTAGGCTCCTAGAGACTTACCTAGTAATAGGACCTTATGTGTGGGATTAGTGGACCATGAGACCTACCCGGTGATTGATCCCATTTGAGAAACACCCTTTCCTAACATACTATAGCTAGTCCAAGATTGCTTAGAAGCTTGAGTCCAATGCCATAACCGGAAGTCTTAACCCCTATAATCCGATTTCTCTCTTTGATCACATATCTGGTGTTTTTGTTGCTATTTGTGTTGATTAGCTTGATTTGTTAGTTTGTTTTATAATCTTGCATCAATTGTGATCTTTGTTTGATCACCACAAAACCAACCCAAAAACATTTTGATTTTCATTTCTTTATTCCTTTCTCTTTTCTTTGACTAGATTTGCACTATCCATAATCACCTATATGATTTGATTTCACCTTAGTCTTTGTGTTCGACCTCGGAATACTATCCTTGCTACAAAAACGACCCATACACTGTGGGTTCGCTAGGAGTTAGGAGATTATATCGAGTTATAAATTTAAGACTTTTGTGATATACGTTTCTAGCGAAAAACTATACATATCCTTCAACGACATATCCATAAATCACGTCTGACAGAGGTCAATAACCCCTCCAAATCTACCTCACAAAACTGCATCATAAGCAGTTTTTCAACACTTCGAATATTTCAGCAGTCCTAAAAACTACATGAGAAACTAACTTTGGAGAATTATATCTCCTAAACTATAACTCGGAATATTCTCAAATTTCAGTATGTTTTACTATCTAATACCAACTACAACATATCCAAAAATCAGCACTAAAGGAGGAGTCTAACCTACCCAAATCTGGATCACAAAATTTTACCGACATGCAGTTTTTCACACTTAGGAATTTCAGCAAACACTTAACAACACAGCACACTGTCTTAACTTTGAAAAATCATTACTCCTAAACCACTCTCTGGATTTATCCCAAATTTTGATATGTTCTACTATAAAATCTTATCTATAATATATCCAAAATTCAGCAGCAAAGGAGATCAAAAGCCTATTAAAAATCACCTCACAAAACTCCATCACAAGCTGTTTTTCTCAACACTCAGCACACTTATAAAAACTACATGAGGAGTCAACTTTGCAACATTATAACTCTCAAACCGTAACTCCGATGCTTCCCAACTTTTAGTATGATCTACTATGTACTACTGACTACAACATATCAAAAATTCAGCAATAGAGGAGGTGTCTAACATACCAAAATCTGGACTCGGAAATGCCTGCTTGTCACTTCCGGAAAACTCGGAAAATAGCATGAATCTTTACTGCTTCATCTATGATTGTTCTGAGTATGATAAGGAGACATAAAGGGTATCCATAAGGTATAAAAAATGTGGAAGGAAGTGCATGGACAAAAAGGGGTATAAGGTTACCCGATTCCGAGACTCGAATGCACTAGGCTGCTGATGAGCGGATCTAGGCGTGCAGGAGAGGGACTGGATGTGTCGGCTGCGTTCCTGAGAAGTCCGTTGCATTGCTGAACAACTGGGCTTGTACGGAATCATTGCTGGTGTCGAGAGTAGAGGGCAAGCGAAGCAACGCCGGAATGGCTCAAACCCGTGCGCTGCATTGCTTGGACAGAGGGCATGCTCCGGTTGAAGACAACCGCTACAAAAGGCTAAAGAGTATCCCTGCCGTTGCTGGTGTCGAGTGTGGCTGACGAAGGAGTCACCACCGCTGCTTAGGGAGAAGGTTGCCGCTGCTCAAGGGAGGAGATCGCCACTGCTGCTTCCGGGAGAGATCGGCTAGGGTTAAGGAGGGAGAATGAGGCTGCTGTGTTGAAGGCCTTTGCTGAAGACCGATGTTGCTCTGAAGGCCGCTGAAGACGTTGTATAGCGTGACTCTCCCTCTCCTGGTTGTTGTGGCGTTGAAGAGGGCGCTCAAAGAGGACAACTACAACAGAGAGGACGTTGGAGATGGACGATTCTGAGCGTAACAGAAGACAGAAGGGAAGGCGAGCATTTGTACGCAGATCCGGCGCTACCCACACCCTCATCACGTCCCCGGGCCAGTGCACAAGCAAGGGTAGTTGGGCCATGTACAAGTAGTTGCGGATGGGCTAAAAAAGGCCAAGGGAATGCAAGGAAATGTGGGCTGAAACAAGGTAAGAAGAAGTGGGCTGAAAGTTTGTCAAGGCCTTGTCAAATGTTGTCATTGCCATGCCAAGCCCATGCATGGCCTTGTCATGATCTCGTCTTCGTCTCGTCAAAACTTGTCATGGTCTCGTCAAAAGGACGTCATGACTTTGTCAACGACATGTCATGATATAAACTAGGATTTTATATAAAATTCTATCATTTTATGTGAAGTGAGATTACATAAAATGATAAAATTTGAGATAGTGTGTACGACTAGGTAGATAGAGAAAGGTCACCGGATCAAAACCCGGTTTGATACGGAAATTACAAAAAATAAAAATTCTATATATTACATCAGTACCCCTTTAACATAACTTTCGTCCAAAAACATAGAACAAGGTATTTAATCAAACGACTTCCATAATTAAACGTTTATATCCTTGTCTCACTAAATTTTAATTTCGTTTTCTAAACTCCTCTAACCCTATCAAAGCGTAACGAAAAATACAGTCGTTACATCAGATCCCTCTCAAAATAAGTTCCGTGCCGAAACTTAGGGTAAGACAATCTTGATCAGCCTTTAAGGCACCAAATGGGTGTGTTTGATCACTACACAAAAGTCTCGTCGTTTCCACATCTATGTATCCCGCACATCAAGGTTACCAAAAGAACACATCACTGAATAAACACTCAATCATGAAATAATCAAGCAGTCAAACAATATCACACATACAAGGTCAAGCCCTAACTCGTCACTCCCGAGGTTACAACTATCGCTACATAGGTCTTTGAAATGTTACGTCTCTTACTATCACCAATATCTTAGGTAGCCTTATCAGCTTTTCATAAACCACTGAGTCTTAAATCTTTTCAGGTACTTAGATCACAAGCGCCTGCTACCACGTTCTAGAGTGGTTACCGGATATCTCACCGGTATCATCCGGCTCAACTGTCTGATCCTCTAATCTGATGACCTAACTCATGTCTGGTAGGTATCTCTCCAACTGAAATTCTCAAACTCAGTTCCCAAAGTTAGTCTCCGTGGAGAACTAAAGCTACACTCTCCAATAGGGTGGGGAATACTAGTCCATCAGTCACTTTTAAACCGCTTTAAAACTTGCAATGGTTGTCTTACACAACTCACTTCCAGATCCTTTGATCACCCTATGGAAAATAATTTGTTCAACTTCCTTCCCTCTGTTATGACCACTAGCTTCCGCCCTTCTGAAAAGGTTTTGACTACACACTCAGGCCAAAGGTCTTAGATATCCACCAACACTTACCAAGTGCCCAATGCTCTTCGTATCACGACCCACTTGGTCTTGTCTTTTAATATTACTCAGTCATCTTATTCCTCATGTAAGGAATAGTCACCTTTACCCTTTTCAGGTCTAACACTCGAGACAACTAAAAATCAAATCTAGTAGTCATCCTCTTTGTTCACTTGGCATTATTATATTATTTATAGATCTCTAATATATCGTTTTCTCAAACTTAGGCTTCTCACGCATTTTCCAAGATCTTAAGTGACCTAGAATATGTCCGGAATGACGGTATTAGACACAAAGTGATCTCCTATCACCGTTATTTGATCATAACTACTCAATAATTGTTAACATACCATCAACAATGCACTCTTTTATCCACCATGGTTATCAGACCAATAATATCCCTCTGACTCAAAAGCAACTCGGATCCGTTCCGATATAACATTACACGTAAACTCTACCCAGGATTATGCTTCCTCTATGCGCGATTACTGGGTTGTAAGTATACCCCTGCCGCTTATTTCCTTATATGTCTTCGACTCAATAAGGTAATTACTCACTTTGAGTTTCCAAGTGAAGACCATGCACACTACTTTTATTACGTCGTCAATTCTATTCTCAATCCATCGGGAAGATGACTCCATAGTCCTCCATTCGGTATTAAATTCCCACACTACTTATCTGTCGATATGTGACGAAGTCGTCATGTTTCAGTTGGATCCATAACGGGTACCACTCTTTTTCCATAACCTCTATATGCAAATACTTCCACGTCTACCTTATAGTGACACTGTTCTTCCACAAAAATTTTAGTCACTCCGCGTAGCCTAGACTCATGTTCCTTCCAAATGGAATGCATTTCACCAACTATCTTTCTTTCAAACTTGACACGTTATTTCTCTGTACCATTGAGCTTCCTGCTCTGTGGGTTAGGACCCACCACGCTTCCGCTGCGCTACTCTGATAATTCTATTGTCACTCATTAATCATAAGGACGTTTTTGTAAGTCAAAAATGATTAACCCTAAAACTCTATCTTCCACTTACACCATAAGCCTTACCCGGATGAAGTACATGTACTTTCCTTACTTGCCTTGCTGAAATGAAATACCGATTAGAAACAACCTCCTCCATTTACTCCTTTAATTCTTCTAACACAGATTCAAACTCCCTGACTTGACCAGAGTTTGATCTTAACCAGACAAGAAACAACCTTTAACGCGATCCTCTCGATAACTTTTGTTCATCCCAGAAGGTTAACATTGCCTACATGAGGAAATCCTCAAAAGGCGTCGATAAAGCTACTTCATAGATCCCTAGTCACAATTATCTCTTCTTATCTATACATAACTTGTCAATATCAAACAACACTTGCATATCCTCAGCTAAAGTTGGTCAATCTATAGTTCACTTATCTCAATATCCCGGACTTACTCTTCTTATACCTCTATTGGCAAAATAATTCCTTGGTGAGCATTACCTACTCGACAAATCCTTTTATACTTCTTTAGTTCGTTCAATCTTCCACCCTTCCGTTTCCTTTGGGCTAACTCCATTTCTCTAGTCCGATTGTGTCATTCATTTGACATAAATAGTCGTTTCAAGTCTTCCACGATAGCTTACAAGCGTCTTTGAAATTCTTATGGCCGTAATGATCATCCACTTGCAGTTCCTCTTGCATGGACCGTCTGTGTTGATGGCTTAGGTCCCGTGATAATTGGGGTTACCCTGGACTCTCGAGTCCAGCAAGGCCGTTCTCCCATACACATTTCTTCACTAGTATTGGTGGTAATATCGCCTTCATGAAACTTTGTTGACCCTGCTACAGGCTTCCATTCTTTGGATATTGGCGTTTCGATTTCTTTCAAACTTCTTCTCTCTCTGAGGAGGTCAAAACCTCCCCACACTTATGGGGTCTACCTTTTCTCTTTTACACTCAATTGTAGGTCTTCATTCTGTGCACCTTAGATTTTCACACCTGGATCGACACTTTGTCTCTTCTGGTTTCTCTTGCCCAAAATGGTCTATGGGGCATCCGCCTCGATTATAGTGTCCTTGATTCCACAATCTTGGTTGTACTCAATTCTACTTGTCTTATTCAAACATTGTTATCTCTACTCCGCACTCTTGTAGTCTCTTGCACGGTTCTTCTAATTCCATCTCTCAGCCTCGTATGCCCGACTTCCTTGTACGACCTTCTAGTCCTTCTAACTGAATTGACTCAGGAATTTCTTCCTCATCTGATTGTGCTTATGGTAAAAATTATCTTCACAACTTTACTTCATTACTCACTTGTTCTTTGGATTATTTGTAAGGATCACCAGGCAGCCCACCCGAGTATAATACTTCATTCAAGGTACGATTCCAATGCCTCGTGTTGGAGACTCTTCAAGTCCGCTGTTGATTTATCATAAGGCGATAATCGCTTCATGATATCACGACTAAAGGATATAAAATATCCTTTAGGATACTAACAAGCAAAGCCTATACATGTATATAACATATAATAGTACACATCATAAACAATCTACATACTCACTCCTATCGATCCAAGTTGCAGAGATGCACGGAGAGTGATGGTGGTCCGACGTACTGACTAACCCGATAACCCGACTATGCGTGTATGTAAAAACAGAAATCCGTTTGGAATATTTTAGACCCCTTTTGGGTTCTAGTTATTTTTATACATTTGGTCTTTCAAAAGATTTCAAGTGCCATTGTTGCCAACCTAGAGCTGTGATACAATATTGTAACACCCCAAAATCTGAGAACTCGGGGAGCTATTGGCTAGGACCTCACAATGGGTCCCGACCTTAGTTTGACAACAATTTTACTAGGATCTTACAACAAGGCACAAAAGTATTTAAACGTTTGAAAACTTTAAACAATATATACATGAAGAATATGTATCAGCCTTACAACACAAAGGTACTAAAACGACGCATATGAAGAATAGAAGACATCCCCGTCCCCTACTAAATGAGTACGTGAACCCGGCTGACTATTCCCTCTGGATCTCTCTACAACTGTCTTAACCTGCAAGGCATCTACAAGCGGTATAAAACCGTTAGCTACCATTCTATGCATAATTATAAAGGTAAAAGCACAAACACACAAATACACAATCAACATGAAACACTCAATCCTTTTATTATCTTTAATTAGGTAATAGGTTATTACTAATGATACTTATTTTGTGACACGAGGGATTCCCAAACCTCGCCCCTGTCCCCGTTTACCAACGAAGAATGGTATTAATGCATATGACCGTCTACCTAACTGGGATGGTCGCAGGGAACCTCCTAGACTCTCGCAAGAGCTAGGCAGATGATGTCACGACCCGTTATCATACACTTGGGTCAATTAAGTAAATAATAAAGTCGGCCTAATCCGGTTTCGTTGTTTATCATAACTAACAAACACAACTCATACACATTACACTCATACAAGAAGCCAGCTAAGTAAGTTCGTGGACTTACCAGTCTCCAAGAGCAACCGATCAGCACACTCTCACGTTCCCCTCGGGAAAACGCACAACGCCTATTCAAGACAAGGCACACGAATCAAACAACGCTCTAGTCAACTAGATGTCCTTAGACTTTAAGGTTCAACATCCTCACAAGAACATAAATGCATAAGATGGATCGACACTTAAAACCTAACACAACTCATCAAAACTAAACTATGCTTATACCCAACTTCGGAACATCCTAAATCTGGATTAACCCAACGGATCGCTCTCAACTTTTACTACATACTCCTATACATATCCCTCAACAACATATCCAAAAATCACGTCTAACAGAGGTCAATAACCCCTCCAAATCTACCTCACAACTTTGGAGAATCATAACTCGGAATATTCTCAAATTTCAGTATGTTATACTATATAATACCAACTACAACATATCCAAAAATCACCACTAAAGGAGGAGTCTAACCTACCCAAATCTGGATCACAAAACTGTACCGACATGTAGTTTTCCACACTTAGGAATTTCAGCAAACACTTAACAAAACAGCACACTAGCTTAACTTTGAAAAACCATAACTCCTGAACCACTGGCTGGATTTATCCCAAATTTTGATATGTTCTACTATAAAATCTTATCTATAATATATCAAAAATTCATCAGCAAAGGAGATCAAAAGCCTATTCAAAACCATCTCACAAAGCTGCATCACATGTTGTTTTTCTCAACACTCAACACACTTATAAAAACTGCATGAGGAGTGAACTTTGCAACATCATAAATCTCAAACCGTAACTCTGATGCTTCCCATATTTTAGTATGATCTACTATGTACTATTGACTACGACATATCCAAAATTCAGCAATAGAGAAGGTGTCTAACATACCAAAATCTGGACTCGGAAATGCCTGCTTGTCACTGCTGGAAAACTCGGAAAACAACATGAATCTTTACTGCTTCATCTATGATTGTTCTAAGTATGATAAGGAGACATAATGGGTATCCATAAGGTATGAAAAATGTGGAAGGAAGTGCATGGACAAAAAGGGGTATAAGGTTACCGGATTCCGAGACTCGAATGCACTAGGCTGCTGCTGAGCGGATCTGGCGTGCAGGAGTGGGACTGGATGAGCCGGCTGCCCTACTGAGCAATCCATTACGTTGCTGAAAAACTGGGCTTGTACGGAATCATTACTGGTGTCGAGAGCAGAGGGAAAGCGAGGAAGCAATGCCGGAATGGCTCAAACCCGTGCGCTGCATTGCTTGGACATAGGGCATGCTCCGGTTGAAGACAACCGCTACAGAAGGCTAAAGAGTATCCGTGTTGTTGTTGGTGTCGAGTGTGGCTGATGAAGGAGTCACAACCGCTGCTTAGGGAGAAGGTTGCCGCTGCTCAAGGGAGGAGATCGCCACTGCTGCTTCCGGGAGAGATCGGCTAGGGTTAAGGATGGAGAATGAGGTTATTGCGTTGAAGGCCGCTGCTGAAGACCGATGTTGCGGTGAAGGCCGTTGAAGACGCTGGATAGCGTGACTCTCCCTCTCTTTGTTGTTGTGGCGTTGAAGTGGATGCTCGAAGGGGACAACTACAACATAGAGAGGACGTTGGAGATGGACGGTTCTGAGCGTAACAGAAGACAGAAGGGAAGGCGAGCAGTTGTACGCAGATCCGGCGCTGCCCTTGCCCTCATCACGTCCTTGGGTCAGTGCACAAGCAACATTAGTTGGGCCATGTACAAGCAGTTGCTGATGGGCTGAAAAAGGCCAAGGGAATGCAAGGAAAGGTTGGCTGAAACAAGGTTAGAAGAAGTGGGCTGAAAGTTTGTCAAGGCCTTGTCATGGCCTTGTCAAATGTTGTCATTGCCTTGCCAAGCCCATGCATGGCCTTGTCATGATCTCGTCTTCGTCTCATCAAAACTCGTCATGGTCTCGTCAAAAGGATGTCATGACTTTGTCAACGACATGTCATGATATAAACTAAGGTTTGATAGATTAGGGTTTGATATAAAATTCTGTCATTCTATGTGAAGTGAGATTACATAAAATGATAAAATTTGAGATAGTGTGTACGACTAGGTAGACAGAGAAAGATCACCGGATCAAAACCCGGTTTGATACGGAAATTACACGGAATAAAAATTTTGGATTTTACAGGAAGACTTTTGATATTTCCGAGTAAGCTTGTGTACTTTCTTCTCCTATCGACATCTTCATTTATAGTCTTTGATGGAGATGTCTTCTAGCCGTTGTGAAGATGACCGTTGTGAATATTTCTTCTTCTCCATTAAAACGCTTCTTTGTTGAGATGAGATAGCCGTTGTAGATCTTCTTTATCTTCTACATCTCCTTAAAGCACGTTGATTCTTCTTCTCCGTAATCTTCTCACGCTGTTGAAGATCTTTGTATGTTGGGCATCGAGATCTTAAGATTTTGTTGAGATTTGTTGGATGAAGATCTTTGAAATCTGTTCAGAAGAAATGTCGCGCTTTTGTTAAGGATCTTTGCGAGATCTTATTTGAACCGAATCCTCTAGGTCGAGATCTTATTTTTGATCGTATCTCCTTGGAAGATCTTCTTTTGATACTTGGTTTATTTGGTTTGTAGAGATTTGAATTCCTTCCAGCCGTTTTGTCCTTTGAATCTTGTTTCAAGGCTTCAACTTTTGATCCCTTCAAATGGCTTTTCATGCCTCCGTGTTGAACTTCTTCAAATTCTACGCTTGTCCCTTGTATCTCTTTTCAAGGCCTCTCTTGTCCCTTGTATCTGATTTCAAGGCCTCTACTGATCCCTTGAAATGATTACCAAGGCCTGCATACGTTTTAGACAAACACCAAAACAAACCAAACAAACTAGACATACGATCGATATTTTTGTTAGTATAAAAACCTCTTATTTGTGTTAAGTCTTCCATCATCCCATATTCAAATATATATTTTGTAACACCCCAAATCCCGGAGGACTCGGAATGCTACGAGCTGGGACCTCACAATAGGTCCCGACCCTTAGCCTGGTAACAACTTCAACGGACCTTACAACACGACACAAATAAAAACGCAAAACACATAGTTTTATATCATGAGCGAAAGTAAACGTACAAGAATCAAAACAATCCAGCCAAGTCTCAAAATCAAAGTAAACAACCCAAGTCTCAACAAACGTGAAATAAAATAAACAATCACATCCTATAATGCACGGAACCCCGGCTGCCCACTACCTCCGGATCACTCGATCTCCTCTCTAATCTACAAGGCATCTACAAGCGGTATAAAACCGTTAGCTAACCATCTATGCATAAGTATAAAGGTAAAAGCACAAACACGCAACATACACAATCAACATGCAATACTCAATCCTTTTGTTATCTTTAATTAGGTGATATGTCATTACTAATGATACTTATTTTGTGACACGAGGGATTCCCAAATCTTGACCCTGATCCCGTTTACCAACGAGGAATGGTGCTAATGCATCTGACCGTCTACCTGCCTGGGCTGGTACAGGGAACCTCCTAACTCTCGCAAGAACTAGGCAGTGATGTCACGACCCGTTATCATACACTTGGGTCAATTACGTAATATAATAAAGTCGGCCTAATCCGGTTTCATTGTTTATCATAACTAACAAAAACCCCTCATACACATCACACTCATACAAGAAGCCAGCTAAGTAAGTCCGTAGACTTACCAGTCTCCGAAGCGCACACGATCACCTCACTCTCAAGTTCCCTCGGGAACACGTACAACGCCTATTCAAGAAAAGGCACACAATCAAACCACACTCTAGTCCGCTAGAAGTCTTTAGACTTCTAGGCTCAAACTCCTCAACCACCTAGTCTAAGAAGACTACACTCTCAGTCCATGACCTATCCAACTCTCAACCTAACGATACACACAAAGGTCGCTTACAAAAAGCTCGAAACGAACCCTCAACAACATACCATCACGAGACTCACGTAACTCACACTAGACCTCTAAGGTCCAACTACTCTAAAGCATTCCAGTTCAACTACCCTAGGAAAGCCTAGCATGCGTCTAAGGTATAACGAATCTAAGGAAAGAAAGAAGGAAAGGAAAGAACGAGATTTGGGACTCAGTGGAGCAAAACCGCCCCCGCGCCTGCGTAAGTCCGCCCCTGTGCCTATCTGGGTCCGCCCCCGCGCCGATCTGGGTCCTCTCCTGCGCCTGACAGAAACCGCCCATTCCCCTTTGTGAATCCTCCCCTGCGCCTGTTTGTGCAGAAAGTCCGTCTACTGAGTTCTTCGATTGTGCAGCCGGTCCTTTAGGGTCTCCTTTGGTGCTATGAACGTCTTCCACTTCTCACACTTGGTCTTACCCTCCCTCTAAGGTCTAGTTTCGTCATCAAACCAACAAAACAACGATAGATCGTTGAGCAAGGATTCTTGAAGATCTTCCATTTAAGCCATGGAAGGGGAAGGAAGAAAGAAGAAGAAGAAGAAGAAGAAGAAGAAGAAGAAGAAGAAGAAGAGAGCAAGGAGCCTTACCCACATCCCGCCACTACAGTCCTGGCCTCAAGGATGGTGGATCCAAGCTTAAGCACTCCAAGAGAAAAATGGAGGAGAAGGATGTAAGAGGAAGATAAAAGAGGAAGATGTTGGTAGGAGGAAAGAAAGTAACGTGAATGAAAAATGAGAGGAGGAGAAGGATTGGCTTCATAAAGGAGGGAGGATACCAAAGTTCTTCAGTCAACAACTCCCCATGGAATTAAAGAGAGGAGTTAAAAGGATCGGAAGGTGAACGGTTGCCCCAAACGCTACTACCCCGCCCTCGCGTGTCACCGCCCCTGCGGGAATCCTAGCCGCACATGCGGCCTACTCGACTTTGTCGTCTAAGACGCAAGGGAGTGAACCCTTGTCCCCGGCTTCTACCCTCCTCTAACCCTATCCAAGCGTAACAAAAGATCTGATCGTTACATACTTAAGGTGGAGTTTTCAGCTATGGTACCTAGAGGCAAGGATGATAGATTTCTCGTGTCACATATTTTCATTTATATTTATATATATATATATATATATATATATATATATATATATATATATATATATATATATATATATATATATATATATATATAGTGTTTGCCTCCTATGTAAACTACTTTTATAGTGTTCAATGAGAACGAATTATATTCGTTGGATCATTATAATGGATGACTGCGATTAAGCAAAAGTTTAATGAAATAAAAATTAAAATTTAAACCTTATTTTTGGAAGTTAGAGGCGCGTGTTAAACAATCCTTACCATAACTACCCAATTTAAAAATTTCCTAAAATAAATTCCCTAAATTTTTTTACGGTTATTTGTGTATTCCGCTTCTTCCTCCTAATCAATATCCCATGTTGTTCGAACTGAAGCAAACCATCGGTGCCGTCATCTTCTTCCGCTATTCGCTGCCGTTTGTGGACCATGTGCTTTTTTCCCCATCCATTCTGCAGTAGGTATTGTGTTCGCATTTCCCCGCCGTCACTCGAGGTAATGTTCATGTTGATGAACTTTCTATTTCGTTTATTCCGATTAGGGTTTTGCGGTTAAAAGTCATGAAATCCCTAAATTTGTTACAGTTATCTTCGTCTTTTACTTCTTCTTCCGGTATTTGGTGCCATTGGAGTCGCCGGTGTTGTGTTCAAACTCGATTCCGTATTCGGTCCTGGAAGCGCCGGTATTCGGCGTTCTACCTCTTAATCTCCTTTTCATTGTCGATTGCTACATAGATTAGGGTTTCTTCGACTACCGCAACCCTCCGTCACACGAGGTACTGTTATCGGTGTATTCCGCTTGCATGTTCATATATGATTGGTGTTAATGGCTATTGGTTTTAATATTCAGTAGTCCATTGTTGTTGAATGTTGCCAACCAAATGTCTATTGATTTTTGTTGTTTATTTTGAAGTATTGTTGCCGAATTTGGGTTGATAGTCCATTGTTGTTGAATGTTCTTCATGCCTTGTCGAATGCGAGTTATGCTGCAGCCATTATACACTTGCATGTTCATATTTGAATGGTGTTAATGGGTATTGGTTTTTATATTCGGTAGTCCGTTGTTGTTGAATGTTGCCAACGGAATGGCTATTGATTTCCGTTGGTGATTTTGAAGTATTGTTGCCGAATTTGGGTTGATAGTCCATTGTTGTTGAATGTTATTCATGCCTTGTCAAATTCGAGTTATATTGCAGTCATTATACACTTGTCTGATCATATATAATTGGTGTTAATGGTCATTAGTTTTTATATTTGGTACGAAACTAGAAAAATTGCAAAAAAAAAACACTATTTCTTTCTAATTTTTGCTTATTCTATAATTGATCATGGGTGAATGTTGCCAACTGAATGGCTATTATAAAGTACTTGATGAATCATAGTCGATGGAAGAAGTGACTGCAAGAGTAAGTAATGTGCAAATTCGTGTTGAGTAGTAATGAGACATTGGCTATGCTTATGAAATATTCATGATTATGATGAATTATATTCGTTATTGTTTGATTGTTGCGTTCAGAAAATATGATGCTATCTGACAGGAAAGAACAAATTAGATCTGGGAAAAGGAAGGTCATTTCAATTCAAGAATCTTCTGACTCGCGTGTTAGCGAAGACACTGGATTATATGTGATGCGTCATATGGAAACTTACAAGGGGGATGCCAACTGGGACTGTAATTTTGCACGAGGAACCAGGAAAAGTATTGGGGTGTTGAGGGTCAAATATCTATATACTTTGCTCCATTGGTCTGAGAACACAGTGACGCCAAAAATACCGCGTATGGTTGCTAGAGGGGTGTTGGAGATTAACAACGCTAAGGATGATGAGGAATAGACGATCCAAGTTGTTATCTAGATATGTTGCTTCGGACAACTGTTTTGCTACACTTTGTCAAAACTATATTCTACCGTTTCTTTCTCTTTTTGGATATTTTGAACACTTATGTAGGGATTATTGTGTTTGACACTACTGTCTTTATTAATCTCAAAACACTATTTTACAATGTCAAAACTCTTTTTTGATATGTTGTTTTGGACAATTCTTTTGCTGCAATGAGTAAAACATAACAGCCATTGGAAGATCTTTATCTTGTATGCTAACACCGTTTATCATGCATAATATGATGGATTAGTAAGTGTACTAATCACCGAATATGAACGATATAATTTCAGAAGATACATGATATAGTTAATGGATGTTTCATATATTAGATGTTGTATGTTAAGGAGCACAGTCTTTACACTTGTTGAAACATAGGAAGACGCTCTGTAGGTTGTACGCAAACACAATGTACCATAGATAATATGACGGATTAGAAAATCCACTTTTTACCGTATACGATGATATATTTTATAGAATATACAAGGTATATTTACCGGATATAGAATATATTAGTGTGTTGTATGTTAATGAGCGATGTACACTTGGGTAATTTTACAGAATATACAAGGTATAATTACCGGATAATATGACGGACTAGAAAAAGATTGACTATAACACAGCCAACGTATGAAAACGAACGTTAACTTATATGCAAACACATATAACAATAAAAAAAATATGATAGATTAATTAATGTCATTTTTATAGAATATAAACAATATAAGTAAGGAATATAAAAGAAAGAGTTGTCGAATATACTCGATGTAATGTCTGGATGTTATACTGTTTGTGTTACGGATTCAGATAAACGAATTAGGTGCTTATGATCAAGTAAAGATAACAAGTAACACCAAAGTTGGTTATAGAGTTTATTATAGTGGTTCACTGATTGCGAAATATCATATTCATCTAAGACAAGTTCCACACCATACATGATATAAAGAGTCAAATAATAAAGAAAATTTATTGCAATTTCATGAGCATATGGTACTCATTCAAGGGACTCCTTGCAATTCCTCTTGTCATGTGTAGTGAGCTGACTACACAATATGTGTTGATTCATCGTATTGCGGAGTCCAATATTTTGTTTTCCCCGGTGATTGCGTTAATGTTATTCCATCATTGAATTCTTCGTTTACCGCTACTTCATAAAATTCATCCATACTCTCCATGTTAGCATCAATGCCGATCCATCAACATCCCAATCTCTTTCATTTCCAAAATCTGTCAAAAGTTCGCTACAAATTTATAATCTGAGAATTGGAATATAAGTAATGATTACGATTATGTTTAATGTTTGATGATTGGGTAAACCATCACCGTTGCCGAATATGTTTTCTTCACCATTTTGTAGAACGTATTCGGCGGTATAGTTACATATATTCGTTAATATGAAACCAAATATCTGTTGATATATTAATTTCATCGAAAAAACCATTTCACATTCACTTACCTTCTTCCATCGATGTCGAAATGTTGCTTGCCAGAATTCCCTACACAAATCAACCGATAAATGTGGACATATAATGATAAAAAACGTGAGTATATAATTATAATATCCAACAATTACACGATGACTTTCGATATGTAACCCAATCATCTAACGACAGCAATCGGGTACAGAACCGGAAGCAGCAATTATTTCATTTTTATGGTTGTTTAATCGCGGATAAAGGTAAGACTGTAAAATGACTCAAACGGTTTGAAGAAAAAACCGAGTGGTTGATTATGGTTAGAATGTATAATGAAAACGAATCACTTACTGTGAATTATTCTGGCAAAGATATGGTTATGTTTCCGGCGAAAATGGAGACCAAACAGTATAAGAAAAATGATGCAGACAAACGGAAGAGTATGCGTTCGAATGATGATGTTGAATAATCTGATATCGGTAGTGCAATTTCGAAGATATTCTTTAATATCCTTATCAATTAATTGGAAGATTTTGTAAATTGTAACTACCTAAAATAGTGGAAGAATATTTTATTTATAGTTATTAAAAAATAACAAAATTTCCTTAAATTGGAGAGTGTATTACACACTCTAATTAGGAGAGTGGTTTGGTTTTTTCAGAGAATATTTGCGTTAAATTTTAGGCATTAGATTAATCACATCAAGGGCTATTATTCGTTCTCATTGAACACTATAAGGGTTGTTTACATGAGTCATTATCTATATATATATATATATATATATATATATATATATATATACCTTGAGTGTAGGACATTATGATGATAATTAAATGGGTAAATGTGTGATAGCATGATTATGTGTTTAATGTATCCTGACATGTGTACGTGCTTATGCATTATCTTATATATGAATGGTTAGCTAACGATTTATACCGTGTTGTAGCTGCTTTGTAGGATATGAGGAATGTAGAGTGAGCCCAATGGGTGATCCGCTGAGGGCTTCCGTACACTAGGTTATGCGAGGGAATATGGGATATTGTGTACATGTATGGTTAAATGATTGCTGTTTTTTAATCAACAGTGCTTTTGTAAACCTTTGTTTGTATATATTTATACAGTTTCATGTTTTGGTTTTAATCTATATGTGCCATGTTGTAAGATCCACTAAACTTGTTGTCATGCTAGGGTCAGGATCCATTGTGAGATCCTAACCCAGTAGCGCCCTGATTCCGGCGAATTTAGGTTGTTACATTATGGTGGAGTCCCTTGACGATGAGGCTTTTAGGATTCCTCTGGTGGTGGTTCAAAGCTTGCTCCAAATGTGAAGAAAGGCTCGAGCTGTTGGGAGAGGAGGGAGAGCAAGGTGGAAAAACAGAGGTACGGGGGTGAGTGTTGGTGTGTCTTCCAGGTTATAGGACTGTTGTGTGGCCATCGACAAAGGAGGAGAGGTGAGGCTAGAGGGAGAGAGTCGAGGGTGAATGTGATTGTTTGGCGAAGAGGATAAGACAAAGGGAGGAGATGGTGAGGGGATGTGAGAGAGAGAGTTTGAAGGTGATAGGTGAAGTGTAGAGAAGGGTATGTAAGGTTCTTGTGCAGGGAAGGTTAGAGGTTTGTTGTGAAGAGGAGAAGGGTGAAACAAAGGCATGAACTGAGACGAGAAATTGTGAGGAGTTTGATGTTGTGAGGACGAGGGGTCGGGTAGGTTTTGCAGGGTAGTATGGGCGGTGGTGAAGGCAAGGTTGGCTAAAAGAGCAAGGTGCACACTAGGGGAAAAGAAATATAGAAGGGAGAGGAAAGAAAAATAGTAGAGTAAAAATTAAAATTAAACAAGGTAATGTAAACTCGTTCGGAACTCTCGGAACGGGATTTTTGGTACCGGAAATATTTTCCGAAATTTTCTTAGAAATAAATTACGGAAAATATATGTTGATCAAATATATAAATTAACTCGCAAAAACATACTTTGCGATATAGAAACCATTCTCGTAAATTATATAAGAGATTAAAACAATAATTTAAATACGGGTAATATTATATATCGATAATATATACTCGTAAATTTAATATACGACGCAAAAATACTTGTAAAAATAGTTAAGCTATTATAATTATTAATAAAAATACAGAAATCTTTTATAGGGAATGCGCCTTATTTGAGGGCGTTTCACATTCTACATAGATTTCTTTATAGCTTGTTTGACTACAAGAAAAACTTTTTTTTCATTGACATTTGCTCTATATTGAACCAATTGCTTGTTATTTTGGGGTAAAGATCAACAAAACCACAAGTAGACTCAACATGATTGTCCTTGTTTCATAAAAAAATTATTTCTTTCAAAAATATAGTTGTTCATTTTATGGATAATAGATGTTGATTGTTATTTTCACGTGAGAGTATATTATAGATAATAGACGAGGTTCAAAATTAGGAAACAAATTAAATTATAAAATAGCAAATAATAACTAGAAAGAAATACTAGAGTCGGGTTAGGATTTGTTTGCTCCTTAACCATTCGGGTATCCAAAGAAAAAGGCTTAAGACGGATCGAAACTGTAAAAACGTGATTGAGAATTTTTTTAGGAGCCAAAATAATTTAAATCAAAGCCTTCATCCTCTCCATCTAGAAAACCTTATTAACGAGAGGAGTTGTGACATTACCTTATTTTATTCCACTTGATTTTCCTCCATCATTTCTCTTTAAGAGATTCGAAGGGTAGCTTATTTGTGGGAAATGTATAAAGGGTCGTTGTCTATACGGACTATGTTGTTTGGATTTCCACACTTGACATTTAAAAATCTATAGTTTAAAATAAAAGTCATACCAAATTCGGAATTAGATATAAAAATAAGACTTAGAAAAATAAATATCACTAGAAACCAATAAAATCAACGGTCCCCGAAAATGGCACCATAAATATTATAGAATAAAGCATATTACCGCAAGTATAAAGAGATATTTTATAGTAAATTGAGTGTCGAATAAGTGGTTGTGTAAATGTAATTTTAAACTTCAAACCGATGTTTCTAAGCCAATAGGGGGGTTGATTTAGATATAGTTTCTTTTATAGTCAAGTAACCGAAGCAACAATGTTAAACTTCAGTGTAAATTTATGTAGAAGGTGTATACGAATAGATATCACTCTAACACTCCAAAATTCTGAGAACTCAGGATGCTAAGGGTTAGGAACTCACAATGAGACTTAGCCTCACAACAATTTCCCTGGATCTTTAAACAAGGAATATATATATATATATATATATATATATATATATATATATATATATATATATATATATATATATATATATATATATATAACTTAAACCCATCCTACAGTATACGGGAATCCCAATTGACCACTCCGACCGGTCACTCGAGAACATCCCTAACATGCAAGGCATCTACAACAACGGATAAAATGTTAGCTAACATTCTACGTATCAGAATAACGATAATAGCACAATCACACTTAAGGTACTACTAACACATAAAGCATGCTCACACTCAAGTTGGTTATTATCTTTCATTAGGTGATTCATTTTACTAGTTAAACTTATTTTGGGACACGAGGATCTCCCGAACCTTCCCTCTATCCCCTTATACCAATAGGACTGGATCTGATGCATCTCACTGTGTACCTGTTTGGACTAGCGCAAAGAACCTCCCAGTCTCCTCTAGAACTAGACAAGTTGTCACCGCCCCATACTAATTGGGCCAAACAACAAAAAAAAGTCATCCTAGAATGTTATATTAATACCCAACACACACCACTATTAAAATTCAGTTAACACACATAAGTCTTCTAAGTAGCCTAAGGGACTTACTTGTCTCAAGGCAAGGCACACAATCAAAGAGTATCCGGTATGCTAGAATTTAACACCCCAAATCTGTGGAACTCGGGGCGCTACATTGGGCTAGGATCTCACATTGGATCCTCACGCTAGCCTGACAACAAGTTCACTGGACCTTACAATAAGGCGCCGACAGATATAAAAACAAATACATAAAATGATACAGTTGTATAACAAAAGAGTATACAAAACCATAGCCGAGTGTAAAACCACAACAACAACAAATACAACATGTACAAACATCGCCGAAAGCCCATGAAATACCTATATATGGAAGTGTTACGCTAAGAAGTGTATAGCACGCAAAAGTCTTAAATTTATAACTCGATATATTTTTCCAGACTCCTAGCGAACCCACAATGTAGGGGTCGTTTTGTTATAAGGATAGTATTCCGAGGTCGAACAAAAAGACTAAGGTGAAATTGAATCAAATAAGTGGCTAAGGAGATAGTGTAAATCTAGTCTAAGAAAAGAGAAGGAAATAAAGAAATGAAAATCATGATGTTTTTGGGTTTGGTTTTATGGTGATCACACAAAGATCACAAATGGTGGAAGATTTTAAAACAAACTAACAAATCAAGCTAAAAACACAAACAAGCAACACAAACACGAGATATGTGATCAAAGAGAGAAAAGCGGATTCTAGGGGTTAGAAATTCCGGTTATGGCATTGGACTCAAGCTTCTAATCATTCCTTAGATCAACTATGGTATGTTAGGAGTGGGTGTTTCTAAATTGGGATCAATCACCGGGTAGGTCTCATGGTCCACTAGTCCGTTCCTAAGGTCTTATCACCGGGTAAGTCTCAAAGAGCCTAAGGTTGGGAATTCTACACAAACTGGATTCTTATCTAGGGATCTAACCTCTCCTTACTGGGTAAGTCTCAGGAAGGCAAGTCCTAAACATCAATCCTAGCACACTCAGTCCAGTAGCGGCTTGTGAGGCTCACTACTACATAGAGTTCATCATCCTTGGTACCTATGGTCAAGAATTACCGGGTAGGTCTCTTCTCTCACTTAGTTTGCTAACACTAGGTCACCCTAGGGTAGATTAAGCTCAACAAACACTGGGATTTCAACAATCTAATATCCTAACATTCATATTTATCAGTTCAAGCAAGTCAGACAAAATCACGGGCAGTTCATCCAATTCCACGACGGTGGATATGCAGGAACAGACCGTGATTTACAACAACAACTAGGTTCGAGCAAATCAATCATCCAAAGGTACGTTTATGTCTACCCTATCATTGTCCAATCCATAACCATCAGTTCCTTACCCTAGAATCTCATCTATTTAGCCAACAACATGCATTTTAACAATCAAACTGAACAAGCATACATTCATGGCTTCCATACCAAGAAAATGAAATGAAAGAAATTTGAAACAAGTAGAACAAGAAAACAAGCTGAATAAATGTTGAGAAAGACTTACAACCCTTCAAAAGAAGATTCAAATCATTCCTTACAAACCCTTGCAAATGTCTTCTACCAAAGGGTCGGTTATTGTGTGTCCATCCCTCCTGCAACAGCCTGCAGGACTGTTCGCCACTTAGCGTGCGTGCAAATAAGTCTTAATTTATAAAACTAGAAATCAAGCAAGCGAACCCGCAGTGTACGGATCGATATAGTTAAGCAAGAGTTCCAGAGTATCGAACACAGGGATTTGGGGGGTTAAATCCAGTTATAGATTATCAAGCAAATAAATGTATGAAGCTTTTCAAATTATTGGGAAAACAACAATTCTAAAGATCCAGGAATCCAGCTGTGGCTATCGATTCAAGATATACTAAAGATATAAGGACAGAGTTGAGGTTTGCAAAGGTATACGAATGTAAAGTAATTGTACGGTGAAGTTCCAAAAACCTTATATGACCCACCTAAAGACACTCTCTATAAAGGTTATTGAGGCTTCAGTATAGAAAGGTTCTAAAGGTAAGAATTAATATCAAATACCCAAACTTGTAATCCAAGGATCAAAACTAACTTAACCGATTAAGGTTGTAACACTCAGAATCGAGGTAGAGGTTGTTGAGGCTTCACTACCACCTAGAAAAGGCAAGCCAGGACTAGGTTAAAGAAAATCTTTAACTTTGGATTAAAGTAAAAGCAAGGTTCGTAACTGACACAAAATTACGGGTAGTTCTTGAGTTCCACGGCCGTGGAAGCTCAAGAACAGACCGTGGATTAGGTTCGTCGGCGATTCTCTCTAACTCTCAAGGTCCAATCAATTTACGATCGATCTATCATCATCTAAGCCACAACTATCAACCCTTCACCTTAGAATTGCTAAAGGGTTTTAGCCAAAAACAGTCATATTGATATCAAATTCAAGATTTAAAAGAATGAAAGATGAAAACCTTCGAAAACCTTGAATAAATCTCAAATCAATCTTAAATCCATAAATCAAGAAAAATAATGTCAGTAGATTCAGAATAACACAAACAATCACAATCTTAGATAAGAACGAAGAACGGGATGTCAATCCATCTTCTTATCAAACCTAAAGACAAGGCGTAATCTCCTTACGAACAATCTTCCAAATCTTCACTCTTTCCGTAAGCTTTTCCGTCAATTCGGAAATCTCAATAGGTTAAAGCGCAGTCTCTCCACGGAGATCTAAGAGAAGGTGTAAAACTAGGGTAAGCGGAGGTGACGGAATCTCTTGCCTTCCGTCCTTATATAGGCCCAAATAAAATGCGTCTTCGGCCCATGTGCGTAGAAGATTGTGGCTTAAAATATTGCGTAAAAGATCGTCAAGATCACGGTCGTGGAAGGGTTCCACGCCCGTAATTTAGAGCGTGGAGTTGGATCACGGTTTGTCACAACTCTCCACGGCCGTGTAAGTTGCTGGAATGCACCACGCTTGTGTTGCCAAGGTTCCACAGCCGTGGATTAGAGCGTGGACTCTAATACGGTCGTACTTTAGAGCGTGGAACGTATATAACTCGTAATTTCCATTGTTTTTGTGTCATTCTTCATCCTAGCATCATCCTTAGCTCTTAGTGATGCCCTCAATCCTTGAAAATGCTCAATCTATCTCCATTCTCTCTCAATCCGTTCGGAATTGGCTCTTAATTGCCTACATTCAACACAAAGCTTATGTAGACCTCTATATCGACAAAATAGATAAACTAACTCACAATTGCTTCAATGCTTTATCAATGAATACCAATATAGATGAAATACACTTAGAAAACGTGCCTAAAATATCACAATATTTCATGCTAACAAATAACCCCATACTTGCCACTTGCTTGTCCCTAAGCAAGGTCTTTCAAAAACTTTAAAACTCAAGTTAGGATGAAATATGGATATACTCTCAAAAGCAAAACTTATTTTAGATAGATGTGCTTTCTAATCAATAGATCATTCTCAAATCTTGCTTCATTCGCTTATGAGACTTTCATACACATAATCAAGGAGTAAAGAGTAAAGAAAGCTCATGAATTAATCAAACTTCTATGTAAACATCATAACCTTCAAACATTATCAAATGCAATTAAGAGAAACTTCAATTTAGATCACCAAGTCAAACAAGGTCTAGAATGCGGAAAGGGAAGGAAAACTTTAAGGAATGTGGTGCATGAATCCGGGAAAGTGGATAACTACTCTTTTCTTTTTCTCTTGCGGTTTCCGTAGCACTTTCAACTTAGAGCTTCGCTCTCTTCCTTTCAATTCATTTTTCGACTTTACTTTTTGAGTTATGGATAGAGGTGCACAAAAACCGAAGCCTAGGAGATTGGCGTTTCTCAATTTTGCGAGATGCCTCAAACCCTTAGTGCACATACCATAATCCGCTAGGAATATCGCTCAATCCGACTTTGGCAAGGCACAAACACCCGGCTATGTGAATGGTGCCGAGTTACTCATCGTCATGATTGACTTCCCCAAACCTATAATTTCTTTCTATTCTTTTGAATGCAAAATATTGCTTTCATGGCCCTCCCACATCAAACATGCCTTTTTCATTCAACTCCTCCAAATTCCCGGATAGGTAAAGGAGGTCATTATTTCAATGA
This sequence comes from Fagopyrum esculentum, assembly GCA_033239045.1. NCBI lineage: Eukaryota > Viridiplantae > Streptophyta > Magnoliopsida > Caryophyllales > Polygonaceae > Fagopyrum > Fagopyrum esculentum. Next base: position 22,586,889 of record BSUD01000008.1, on the reverse strand, counting down.
GGGGCTAAATGATCAAAGAAAGAAGAAAGAAAATTGAATTGCCTTAATCATCTAAAAAGAAGCATAAGAACTTATTATGTGATTTCAACCTTGATTTCTCAACATGATTTAAGTAACATTCATCACATTATGAAACTTGCAAAAGAGGATTAATCAACTCATTCAATTTCTTTTCAATTCGCTATTTGTTTAAGCATGCGATTGTCATCAAAACTCAATTCACAAGTGGTGATTATCATTGAAATCATCTCTATCCTTAGAAGCACAAAATTTTCAAAATTTTTCAATTTTTTATGGGTTTTTCAAACTCTTTTTCATGCAATGCAATAATGAAACGTGTAGCAATAGAATGAAACATGCAAGGTAGTCTCGATAAAGCATATAAAAGTGAGTAAGAGTTATTAAAACGATTAGTCACACCCCACCACATACTTGGAACAAACATTGTCCCTAATGTTCAAAAGAAAAAGAAGAAAAGAAAGAAAGAAAAAGAACTCACAAAATGGTGGTGAAGCGGCTAAAACAGTCGATCATCCAAGGTCATCACTGCGGTGGAGGCGGTGGTGGAAACGGGGAGAAGCTGGGATCATAGTACCGCCCGAACTGCTGACGGTAAACGTCTCTCATCATGTGGTCCAGATCATCTGCTCGTGCATCCCTAGCATCAGCACGAATCTCCAAAGCTCCAACCCTATCGGAAAGGTCGGTAGCCCACTATGGCAGCTGCTCGTACCAACCAGGTGGCTGGTTGTACCACGCAGGTGCATCTGAAGGTGCTGGTGCTGGTGGCGGTTGTGAATGCCAAGGCGGTGGAGCTCCCATCCAATCCGGCTGCGTCCTATACCAAGCAGGAGGATCTGCCATCCAAGTCGGCCTCTCGCTCACACTAGCACGGCGAGAGGAAGAGCCAGATGCTCTAGCAGGGCGGGGAGAATGTCTAGGCATGTCGGGAACTACATCTGGCTGATCCGGGAATGTACCAAAGTCCTGATCAGCTCCTCCTCCTCCCTCATAATCATCTCCTCCTCCTCTACAACTGGTGGTGGTGGAACGTAAGGAGGGGCTACCAATCTGTTCGCATGCATGGCAGCGAACGTCGCCTTCCAGTTATGGCGTCCAGCCATAATGAAATACTCGGGGAGCCACTCTATACCTCTCCCGGTCCTACTCTCCCATGGCATAGCAGCGTATGGTGGACCTCTATGGGTGGGGAATGTTACGCTAGAAAGTGTGTACGCAATAAGCCTTAAGTTTTTACTTGTTATAATTATCCTAATTCTAAGCGCACCCGCAGTGTACGGGACGTATGTAGAAAGATAAGTACTCCAAGGTCGAACACAAAGACTACGGTGAAATCGAACTAAGTTGTGATTGAATTTAGCAAGGTCTAATCTAAGCAAGAAAAGGGGAAATCGCAATTTGTTTTGTTGGTTTTAGATGATCAAAATCGAAAATCACAACTCATGCAAACAACCAAATCAAACTCAATCGGAAAGATCGGCACAAATAAACAATAGAACAAAATGTGATCAAGAGAGAAAGAAAACGGATTCTAGGGGTTGGAAATTTCGGTTATGACATAAACCTCAAGTTATCTATTCATTCTTTGGATTGATGATGATATGCTGGGATTTAGTGTTTCTAAAATGGGATCAATTACCAGGTAAGTCTCATGATCCAACTAGTCCACACCTAAGGTCTCGTTACCGGTTAAGTCTCCAAGAACCTAAGGATAGGATTTTAACACAAACCGGATTATTACTTAGAGGTCCATCCTATCCTCACCGGGTAAGTCTCGGAAAGGGAAGTTCTAAGCAACTATCCTAGCACACGTAGTCCAATGGCGGCTTATTAGGCTCACCATTACCTAAGTCCTTACTATTCTAGATTCTAAGGGCAAGGATTACCGGGTAAGTCTCTCCTAACACTTAGTCTCTACACTAGGACACCCTAGGGTAGGTTAAACTCAGCAAAAACTTTAGGGTTTCAACAATTTTATGAACCTAAGGTGAGATCCTTCGAATCAGGAAAATCACGGTTCGTTCTACAGAAACCACGGCCGTGGTTCTTCAAGAACTACCCGTGATTCCTAACAGTAGCTACGTCCATAAACAAAAATCATCCAAAGGTAAATCTAAATTCATCCTATCATAGATCTAGCCATAACCATCCTTTCCTAACCCTAGAATCACATCAATCTAGCCTACAACATTCATATTGGAATTCAAAACAAACAAGCATAGATTCATAATTTCCATAGCAAGAAAAATGAGAGAAAGAAGATGAACAATAATCTCCAAACAAAATCCAAATCTGAAGACTGAATTTAGAACGACTTACAACCCTTCCAAAGGAAGGTTCAAGGGTTCAAAAACTTCTAGAAACAAATCCGAAATACAAGGGCTAGGTGTGTCTTCTCTTCTCCTCTTCAATGGCAATGGCTCCTTTCTTCTTCTTCTTGCACTTTCCTTCCTAGAAAAATCTTTCTCTCCTTGGAATATATTTTGTTCAAGAGCAATAGAGAATGTGTGAGCTGCTCCCAAAACTACCCAAAATCCCAGCTACCTCTAACAACATTCAAGGACCACTTTTATAACCAATTTCTTCATGAGCTGGCCATGAGAGTCGTGGCACAGCTGTCACGAGAATTTGGCAAAAACCACGGCCATTTCCACGGCCGTGATTCTCCAGGAAACCGTGATTGCTAACAGAAACTTTGTTTACGCTCAATAGGTTGTGGTTTGGTGTATGTCTTGTGTTGGCAAGGTTCCTTGAGTCATTCTTTGTGCTCTAATGAGTTGGAAACGCGTCCTCTGAATGAGCGACCTTCAAACGCCTCGTTTTAGCCCGAAATTTCCCGAAATACCTACAAAACGCACACAAGTCCGTGTAGACGTCTATCTCGACAAAATACATGTTTTGAGTGCAAAACGTATTGGACTAGTGCTAGACAATGCATGATTGAGCGAGAATTCTACTTAAATGTGCACCTAAAACTATGCTATAAATCGTGTTATCAAAATACCCCATACTTAAGGTTTGCTCGTCCCCGAGCAAATTCCCAACTATAGACTACGAGATGACATGATTTATGTATGCAGAAAAATGGCAAAATCTTTTTGGTTTTGTGCTTCTACTATTGGATCACCTTCATAGTCATGATCAATGGCAATTGAACTAGCAATTATGTATCAAACAATAAAGTCATGGAAAGACAATTGTACTTAACTCAAAAACATGCATGAGTTGGGAGGACGGAGATGTCAAGAAGATCAAGAGTCTATCCAATCTAGATTACTAAGTCTTACAAACATGCAAGTAGGTCATAAGGGCTTGTGACATAAAAGGCCAAGAAACGTTGTAATTGGAAGGGGAATTTTCTAGGTGTGTGATGCTAATCCGGGAATGGAACTAACTTCACTCCTTGTCCTCGATCAACTTTCCCCAAGTGCATATTTTTCCCTATCTTGCTTTCTTTTCTTTTTCTTTGATTCATTTTTGAGACAATGGCATTGGTGTACAATAGCCGAAACCTAGGTGATTAGCCATCCTCGGGTTTTTTCTCTTTTTCGAGGTGCATCCACACCGGGCACACATACCAAAGCTCGTTAGGGCTATTGGTTCATTTGACTTTGGCAAGGCACCAACACCCGATTATGTGAAGTGTACCGAGTTACTTGTCATTTAAACCAACGCCCCCAAACCTATTTTGGCTACAATTCCACAATAATTTCAGCATTCTATTCACGACATTCTTTTCATTACATCTTCACCCCGCACTTGCTTTTCACACATTCAAACACACTAGCATGCTCCTATTCCCGGATGGGTTTAAAAGGAGGTCAAATTTTATATCAATTGAGGTGCTTAAGCAATCATGATCAAGATGAGAAGTAGAGAAAGATGAAATGCCTTATTCATTCCTAGATGGTATGCAAGAACTATCATGTAATTTCGATTTTCAATACTCAATCCATTCTAGGCAATCACCATGCTCTCAAGTCATTCATGGAATTCAAGAGAAGTAGTTCAAGTCCACATATGCATTTATCAATTTAACACATAAGGCCATTCATAGCCAATCACAAGACAAGTTTTCATCATTAGGATCATATCCAAGCCTAGAAAGCACAAAATTTTTTTAAAATTTTCTGATTTTTTTTTTTTTTATTTATTTATTTTTTTTTTTTTGGAATTTTCGCTTTAAGTATGTACAATGCAAGAGATGTGCAAATATTAACCTATCCTAGATGCTCTTCATGCAAAAGATCATGCAAACCCCACCCCATACTTAGAAACACATTGTCCCCAATGTGGTATACAAGTAAAGAGAGTGAAAGAAGGTTCTCACAATGTAAAATGGTTTTCTTTGGTATTTGGGAATTCTCAAGAGGATTGATGTTGGATGATCCTTTCAACCATGGTAGGGAGCTCTAAGCATCCTTCAAGCTTTGAAACCCGCGCTAGGCACCGCTAGCCGTCCAAGTTCCGCGTCCGCTCCACCCATAATTGGTGAGGGTTTCATCATCATCAATTCCAAGAAAGGCTTCCAATGCCACTAATGTTCTAGCACACACAAAATAGACAAAACACACAAAGCACACAAAAACAGACAAATCTAAGCTAAAATGAAGGAAAAATGTTACCGATGGGTTGCCTCCCACCAAGCGCTTCTTTAAGGTCATTAGCTTGACCAAACTCGGGAGCGTTTATGCAAGGTGAAGTGGGGCAATCATGTCTACCGGTGCTCCCGGAATGTATTTCTTCAAGCGATGCCCATTCACTTTGAAATCTCCACAATGCTCCCCTCCTATTTCAATTGCTCCATGGGGAAAGATCTTCTTCACCACATATGGCCCGGTCCATCTTGATTTGAGTTTTCCGGGAAAGAGTCTTAGCCTTGAGTTGAAGAGGAGGACAAGATCTCCTTCACTCAACTCCTTTGGGATGATCCTCTTGTCATGCCACCTTTTGGTTCTCTCCTTGTAGATCCGGGCATTCTCATAAGCTTCCAACCGGAGTTCCTCAAGTGCATTGATATCAAGCAATCTCTTTTCTCCCGCCTCCTTGAGGTCAAAGTTTAGCCACTTAATGGCCCAATAAGCTCTATCTTCCATTTCCACCGGGAGATGGCAAGACTTGCCATAGACCAACTTGTAGGGAGTGGTGCCAATAGGTGTCTTGAAGGCGGTTCTATATGCCCATAGTGCGTCATTGAGCTTCATGGCCCAATCCTTCCTTGTCCTAGACACCGTCTTCTAGAGTATGGCTTTGATCTCGCGGTTGGAGATCTCCACTTGACCACTAGTTTGGGGGTGGTAAGGTGTTGCCACCTTATGGGTCACCCCATACTTGGCCAAAAGTGCTCCAAAGTTCCTATTTGTGAAGTGCTTCCCTCCATCACTAATGATCACCCTTGGTGTTCCAAACCTAGGGAAGATCACTCGGTTGAAGAACCGCACCACCACCTTGGCATCATTTGTAGGAGAGGCGATTGCCTCTACCCATCTTGACACATAGTCCACCGCCAATAGGATGAATAGATTTCCACATGAAGAAGGGAATGGTCCCATGAAGTCTACACCCCATACATCAAAAATCTCAACTTCTTGGATGTTGTTCAAGGGCATTTCATTCCTCCTTGAGATGTTCCCCGTTCTTTGGCAAGCATCACATGCCGCTACAAAACCTTGCACATCTCTAAACAAGTTAGGCCAATAAAAACCGGATTGTAATACCTTGGCACACGTTTTGTGTGAGCTAGCATGGCCTCCACATGGTAGGGAATGACAATGCCGGATCACACTCTCCATTTCATCTTCCGGTATGCATCTTCTAAGCACTCCATCCGGGCCTCTTTTGAATAGAAGTGGCTCACTCCAATAGTAATGCCTTACATCGTTGAAGAACTTCTTCTTTTGTGCATACGTTAGTCCGGGAGGCACCTCCTCACACACTAAGTAATTCACAATGTCGGCATACCACGGTTCACTTCCTCTAGCCACTTGGAATAAGCATTCTTCCACCAATTGCAATTGCTCATCCCGGAATGAATCATCTATCGGGATGTTGTCTTTCCCAAGCTCCAATGGTGGGAGTCTACTAAGGTGATCCGCCACCGAGTTCTCGGATCCTTTCTTATCTCTTATCTCCAAATCAAACTCTTGAAGAAGAAGGATCCACCGAATCAACCTCGGCTTGGCATCCTTCTTTGTAAGTAGATAACGGATCGCCGCGTGATCCGTATAAACTATGACCTTCGCTCCAACAAGGTATGAGCGGAACTTCTCAAATGCATACACCACCGCTAACAACTCCTTCTCAGTAGTAGCATAATTGAGTTGGGCATCATCTAGCGTCTTGCTAGCATAGTAAATAGCATGAGTGCGCCCTTCTTTCCTTTGCCCCAAAACAGCCCCAACGGCCACATCACTTGCATCACACATGATCTCGAATGGTAGACTCCAATCCGGAGGTTGCATGATAGGTGCGGAGATCAAGGCGTTCTTCAACCTACAAAATGCTTCAAGACAATCCTTGGAAAAGACAAAATCAACATCCTTCATTAGTAGGTTAGTTAGAGGCTTAGAGATTTTAGAGAAATCTTGGATGAATCTCCGGTAAAAACCGGCATGCCCTAGGAAACTCCTTACCCCCTTCACCGAGGTAGGTTGTGGCAACTTCTCTATTGTTTCAATCTTAGCCCTATCAACCTCAATGCCACGGTTAGACACCAAGTGTCCTAACACAATCCCTTCATTTACCATGAAGTGGCATTTTTCCCAATTCAAGACAAGATTTGTCTCCTCACATCTTTGCAATACTAATGACAAGTTAGCCAAGCAATCATCAAAAGAAGAGCCATAAACAGAGAAATCATCCATGAACACCTCCATGATATTTTCTATGTATTCCGAAAAGATAGCCATCATACACCTTTGAAAAGTGGCGGGTGCATTACACAACCCAAATGGCATTCTCCTATATGCAAATGTACCCCATGGACATGTAAAAGTTGTTTTCTCTTGGTCATCGGGGTGGATAGGGATCTGGAAGAATCCACTATACCCATCTAGATAGCAAAAGTGAGAGTGTTGAGCTAATCTTTCTAGCATTTGGTCAATGAAGGGGAGGGGAAAGTGATCTTTCCTAGAGGCCATGTTCAATTTCCTTTAATCATTACACATTCTCCATCCCGTGACCGTCCTAGTAGGTATTAGTTCATTGTTCTCATTAGTTACTACAGTCATTCCACCCTTCTTAGGTACTACATGAACGGGGCTAACCCACTTACTATCCGAGATAGGGTAGATAATTCCCGCATCTAGCAACTTAATGATTTCCTTTTTAACCACCTCTTTCATTATAGGATTCAATCTCCTTTGATGTTCAATAGAGGGTTTGTGGTTATCTTCCATCATTATCTTATGCATGCACAAAGATGGCTTAATGCCAACCAAATCATCAATAGTATAACCAATGGCTTTCCTATGCAATCTTAGTTCATGCAGCAATTTAGCAAGTTCATCATCACTCAAGCATGCATTAACAATTACCGGATATGTAGAATTATCACCAAGAAATGCATACTTTAAATGAGAGGGGAGGGGTTTGAGTTCAAGTGAGGGAGGACCTTTTTTGGTTGAAGACGATCCAAATAAGGTTGGATGAGATGAATCCAAAGCAAATGAAGACCCCCATTGGCTCCTAGAGGCTTGATCATCATTAAGAGCTGATTCAGGGGAAACCACGGTTGGAATCACGGGTTGCTCAACTTCCACGACCGTGGTTCCTTCCAGGCCTGCTTCTCGGAGTTGTCCAGAGAGTTTGACGGCCGTGGTTCCTAAATCTCGACCGTGGAACTTGCAGCTGTTCACAATTTCTTCATGGCTCTCAAATCCAACTTTTGACTCCTCTTCCAATGCCTCCAAGGCTTTGATCTCTTCATTGCAATTCTCCTCAATGTCTTCCTCCATCATACTCAAGGTGAGAACCTTTCCCAAGGGATCCTTGATCAAAATCGAGCTCACCATTTCTCTAGATTCCTCTTGTTCGACTATGTTGAAGATATCCTCATCAAGGGTTGGCCCTTTCATCATTGTGGACAGCTTGAACTTGATGTTCTCCTCTCCAATGTTGAAGGAGAGAGTCCCGTTCTTGCAATCCACTAATCATCCGGATGTGGCTAGGAAAGGTCTTCCTAGGATGATGGGAACCGGGTAATCCGCCGGAATGTCCAACACTACAAAGTCGATAGGTACATAGAATCCTCCCAATTGCACCGGAATGTCTTCGAGAATCCCAACCGGGTGAGTGATGGATCGGTCCGCCATATAGAGGGTCATCTTGACCGGTTTTGGCTCTCCTAGCCCGACCTTGTTACTAAGTGCAAGCGGTATGATGCTTACACTCGCCCCAAGATCACAAAGGGCTTCGTACTTCACATCTCCTACTCCAATTGGGACGCAAAAAGAGCCCGGATCTCTTAGCTTGGGAGGCATTGCTTCCTTCATTGTTTGGATTAACTCCGAGGATCTCTTGGTCATCCTAATCTCCCCATACTCCTCCAACTTCCTTTTGTTGGAGAGTATTTCCTTCAAGAACTTTCCGTATGCCGGCATTCCTAAGATGGCATCCATGAACGGAATGTTAATATGTAACTTGGACATTAGTTCAAGGAACTTACCAAAGTGATTGTCCAAACGAGCTCTTGCTCTTGACTGTGGGAATGGTAGTGGCGGCTTGTATGGAGGCGGTGCTACATAAGTTGGCTCTACATCCTTGCTTTTGCCTCCTTCATCTTGCTTTCTTCCCTCTTCTACCACTACTTTCTTTCCCTTAGCTTGGTCCTTGGGCAAAGGATCCTTCATGCTTAACCCGCTTCTTGTTGTGATAGCCGAAACTTGACCTCTTGGGTTGTCTTCGGTTCTTCCGGGAAGCTTCCCCGGATCTCTATGTGCCTCACCCGCCTTTTGAAAGACTTGTGCCTCCAAGACCTTTTGAGCCTTAGAGATTGAAGTGACGGTGCTCTCAAGTCCACTCAATCTTCCGAGCAATTGTTCAAACATGACTTCGGTTCTATCTTTTGAAGGTTGAGTAAAACCGGGTGGAGGTTCTTGTGAAGCTCTTTGTGGTGGAGTTGTGCTTGTGGAAGCGGGAGGGTTCAAGGCTCCATCCGGATTCGAGTAAGAAAAACCGGGATGGTTATGGTTTGGCCGGTAATTGTTGAATTGCCGGTTGTTGTTGAAGTTCCTTGGGCCTTGGTAATTGTTGAAGTTGCCTCTTCCCATATAGTTGACATCCACCTCCTTGGAAGACAAGTTTGCTTGTGGAGGTGCTTGAGGAGTTGTTTGGCTCTTCAAGGTGGTAGTGCATAACTCTCTCAAGGATTTCAACTCGTTGTTGATGGCGTCAAGCTTGAAATTGCTCATGGTGACTTCACTCACCTCATACGCTCCCGCCTTTCTCCCTTCACTCTTCCTATGCGAGTACTTCTCAATCACTAGAGCTTGCTTCTCCACAAACTCCCAAGCATCATCTACATGCTTCTCCATAAATGTCCCACCGGAAAGAGATTGAAGCTTGAATTGGCTATCTTCATCAAGCCCCTTGAAATAGATCTCTAATAGCTCAATCTTTGGTATGCCATGGTGCGGACAATCTAGGAGAAGGTCTTTGAATCTCTCCCAAGACTTGAACAAACTCTCTCTATCCCTCATCACAAAGGCATTGATCTTCCCTCTTAACTCGGTGGTCTTGGAAGGTGGGAAGAACTTGGTCAAGAACTCGGTTGTCATCTCTTCCCAAGTGCCAACTCTCCCTTGTGGAATAGATTGATACCAAGCCAAGGCTTTGTCCTTTAGAGAGAAGGAAAAGGCCCTTAGCTTATGGTTGTTGCTCTCCAATCTTGGTGGTCTAAGAGTCTCCATCAAGATCTCATAATTCATCAAGTGTTGGTGAGGAGACTCTCCTTCCATCCCTCCAAATTGATTGTGCCGGATCATTTGTAGAACTTGAGGGCGGAGCTCATAGTTGTGGGTTGCGGGATCTCCTAGATTCACACCCGGTCGGTGTGCTCTTTGTGCCGGATCCATGCGTCTCCCTAGGGTTTGTGGCTCCTCAATAGCAATAGGTACAACCCTAACATTGGCCGCCGGCTGCGGTTGTGGTGGAGGTGGTGGAGGTTGTCGGCGATTAAGCTCTCCTTGAACGAGAGCTTGCCTAATCTCTTCAATCTCCCTTCTAGTTTCCTCTTGCCTCTCATTGGCAAGTCTCCTTTCTTCCTCCAAGAGTTCATCTCTTAGCCTTATTTGCTCTAAGGCTTCATCCAATTCAGCTTGAAGATTTCTACCGGCCATCTCTCTCTCTTTTCGGATATTCTTAGATCTAGATCGAAGGGTTTTCCCCGGTTCGGGATCGAATGGAGCTAGATCCTTGCCACGAGATCTTCGCATACACCTAAAGAGAAGTAGATGTCCTGAAAAGCAAAGACACAAACCAAAAAGAGATCAAAAGAAACAAGAAAGATCTACACTAGAATCAATCACAAAATAGACTCAATCTAGACCTAGTCCCCGGCAACGGCGCCAAAAACTTGTTACGCTAGAAAGTGTGTACGCAATAAGCCTTAAATTTTTACTTGTTATAATTATCCTAATTCTAAGCGCACCCGCAGTGTACGGGACGTATGTAGAAAGATAAGTACTCCAAGGTCGAACACAAAGACTACGGTGAAATCGAACTAAGTTGTGATTGAATTTAGCAAGGTCTAATCTAAGCAAGAAAAGGGGAAATCGCAATTTGTTTTGTTGGTTTTAGATGATCAAAATCGAAAATCACAACTCATGCAAACAACCAAATCAAACTCAATCGGAAAGATCGGCGCAAATAAACAATAGAACAAAATGTGATCAAGAGAGAAAGAAAACGGATTCTAGGGGTTGGAAATTTCGGTTATGGCATAAACCTCAAGTTATCTATTCATTCTTTGGATTGATGATGATATGCTGGGATTTAGTGTTTCTAAAATGGGATCAATTACCGGGTAAGTCTCATGATCCAACTAGTCCACACCTAAGGTCTCGTTACCGGTTAAGTCTCCAAGAACCTAAGGATAGGATTTTAACACAAACCGGATTATTACTTAGAGGTCCATCCTATCCTCACCGGGTAAGTCTCGGAAAGGGAAGTTCTAAGCAACTATCCTAGCACACGTAGTCCAATGGCGGCTTATTAGGCTCACCATTACCTAAGTCCTTACTATTCTAGATTCTAAGGGCAAGGATTACCGGGTAAGTCTCTCCTAACACTTAGTCTCTACACTAGGACACCCTAGGGTAGGTTAAACTCAGCAAAAACTTTAGGGTTTCAACAATTTTATGAACCTAAGGTGAGATCCTTCGAATCAGGAAAATCACGGTTCGTTCTACAGAAACCACGGCCGTGGTTCTTCAAGAACTACCCGTGATTCCTAACAGTAGCTACGTCCATAAACAAAAATCATCCAAAGGTAAATCTAAATTCATCCTATCATAGATCTAGCCATAACCATCCTTTCCTAACCCTAGAATCACATCAATCTAGCCTACAACATTCATATTGGAATTCAAAACAAACAAGCATAGATTCATAATTTCCATAGCAAGAAAAATGAGAGAAAGAAGATGAACAATAATCTCCAAACAAAATCCAAATCTGAAGACTGAATTTAGAACGACTTACAACCCTTCCAAAGGAAGGTTCAAGGGTTCAAAAACTTCTAGAAACAAATCCGAAATACAAGGGCTAGGTGTGTCTTCTCTTCTCCTCTTCAATGGCAATGGCTCCTTTCTTCTTCTTCTTGCACTTTCCTTCCTAGAAAAATCTTTCTCTCCTTGGAATATATTTTGTTCAAGAGCAATAGAGAATGTGTGAGCTGCTCCCAAAACTACCCAAAATCCCAGCTGCCTCTAACAACATTCAAGGACCACTTTTATAACCAATTTCTTCATGAGCTGGCCATGAGAGTCGTGGCACAGCTGTCACGAGAATCTGGCAAAAACCACGGCCATTTCCACGGCCGTGATTCTCCAGGAAACCGTGATTGCTAACAGAAACTTTGTTTACGCTCAATAGGCTGTGGTTTGGTGTATGGCCTGTGTTGGCAAGGTTCCTTGAGTCATTCTTTGTGCTCTAATGAGTTGGAAACGCGTCCTCTGAATGAGCGAACTTCAAACGCCTCGTTTTAGCCCGAAATTTCCCGAAATACCTACAAAACGCACACAAGTCCGTGTAGACGTCTATCTCGACAAAATACATGTTTTGAGTGCAAAACGTATTGGACTAGTGCTAGACAATGCATGATTGAGCGAGAATTCTACTTAAATGTGCACCTAAAACTATGCTATAAATCGTGTTATCAGGGAAGATGATGCCTCTAGTCATGAGGCTATGTAGTCCTAGGGGTGTAGCAGCAATACATGTGCAAGCAGAGAAATCTACCCCTAACTGTCGAGCAAGGTGGGTGACCATCCCATCGTATCCAATGTTACCAGCCCTCTTATTCTATAGCTTGCTTATAGTAGCAGCTAAGAGGGTGGCACAATTTGCAGGTCTACCGTATAGCATACAGTAGAGAAGGAAAAGCTCATCTGTCTTGATTTTCTGAGGTGTCTCCGTCCTAGGGAAGAGACACTCAGAAAGTACCCTTTGAGCAATCTTCAAGGCTAGGTGATACATCAACTTAGCCTTGGTATCAGCTGGCTGCTAGCGGTCCTCGCAGGCGTAGATCATAGCGATCTCTTCCCTGAAATCCTTGGCATATACGCCACTGGGGAAACGACCATTGAAGGTCTCGTGGAACCCGAAGAAGGCTCCAAACTCCTTGATGGAGAACTCATAATCTCTTTCCATCAGCCGGAAAGAGACAGTCCTATCCACATGACTGTGCTCGAAGGAAACCACAAACTCCCTCGTGATCTCCTCATAAGCATCTTCCCGAATAGCGGAGAAGATGACTAGACCGGCTCTATCTAAAAGCCAAGTAATGTCTCCTATCACATGTAGAGGTTCTAACTCCTCAAGTAATAGGTACCTAGGTCCTATGACCGTTCTCTTATGGATCTTCTCTAAAGCATCGAGATGATCCTCATGGATGGTAGGGATCCTAGGGTGAGGTGGTGATGGTGATGATGGAGGTGAAGGGGATGAAGGGGGAGGTGCTCGAGAAGAGGAAGAGGGGTTGCCCTTTCTTTTCTTGTTCTTATCCTTATCCTTGTTCTTATCCTTGTCCTTGTTCCTACCGGACACTCGCCTCACAAAATCCATACTCTGTCAAAAACCACGGTTTGTTCTTCAATTTCCACAGCCGTGGAACGTCCAGGAACCGTGGTTTATCTCGAAAATTCTCAAAATCCAACAGAAATTCACCAAATTCAGCAACAAGCAGCCCTAGACTAATTTCCTTCCAATTCCAATCAGTTCTCCTACAAATTCAATCAAAAACAAAGCCGAATCGACAAAGAGAGAGAAAGAACCAAAAACCTAGGTTTTCGGATTTTGTAATCCGAATTGTGGCTTCTCCGATGATTTGCCGCTCGAATTGTTGCTTGGATCTTGTAGGTGATTGGATTTGCTTCCGTTTTGGTCAAAGAATCGTCGAAAACGATTAACGTATGAAGATTTTAGAGAAGGGGCGTGGATTCGGCGTTCTTGGCGTGGTTTTGGGTTTTGTTTTGTGTTTTGTGAAGAAACGTGGTTTATATAGTGGCCGTAAAAATTTTTGAAAATCACGGTCTTTCGGGGGGTTCCACGGCCGTGGAAATGTACGGAACCTTGGTTTTGGTGATTTTTCTTAGGCTTTTGAAAATTACGGTCACTATAGCTGTCACGGCCGTGGTTTAGGCCATGGAACTCTCTATAATGCTCCAAAGTCCAAGTTTCGTCATTTTTCTTCAAACTTTCTCTTCCCCTTTCCTTTTCCACTGTTCCTACATCCAAAAACACGAACATACCGGAAGGTATTGAAGGCAAAACAAAGCAAGAACGTCTAAACTAAACTAATCTATGAATCAAAAACAAAAACGATAATGCAATACCTTGGGTTGCCTTCCAAGAAGCGCTTTGTTTAAGGTCCGTAGCTAGACCAAGTTCGCACTTATTCGAGTGCGGTGGGCGCGAACTCTTCATCTTGGAGTTCCGGTGTATACTTCTTGAGTCATTGACCGTTCACCTTAAAGCTTCCGCCCGTTTCACCCCATACTTCAACTGCACCATGGGGAAAAATACGTTTGATTAGAAAAGGTCCGGTCCAACGAGATTTAAGCTTACCTGGAAAGAGACGAAGCCTTGAATTGAAGAGGAGAACTTGATCTCCTTCTTTGAAGTCCTTTGGAATGATATGCTTATCACGCCAACGCTTTTCTCTTTCTTTGTAGATCTTGGCGTTTTCGTAAGCGTTCAAGCGAAGTTCCTCAAGCTCATTTAGGTCCAAGAGACGCTTCTCTCCCGCTTCCTTCATGCTGAAATTCAACCACTTGATTGCCCAAAACGCCTTGTGCTCCAACTCTACCGGTAAGTGACAAGACTTCCCATACACAAGGTTATATGGTGTAGTTCCAATGGGAGTCTTATATGCAGTCCGGTACACCCACAATGCATCATCTAGCTTCAAAGACCAATCTTTCCTAGTCCTTGAAACCGTCTTCTCTAAGATTCCTTTGATCTCCCGGTTTGAGATTTCAACTTGTCCACTAGTTTGTGGATGATAAGGGGTGGCGATCTTATGAGTCACCCCATACTTAGATAAGAGAGCTTCAAAGCGCCGGGCAATGAAGTGAGAGCCTCCATCACTAATGATGGTCCGTGGTGTCCCAAATTGCGAGAAAATGGTCTTGTTAAAGAACTTAACCACTACCATGGCATCATTGGTGGGAGAGGCAATTGCTTCAACCCATCTTGAAACATAGTTAACCGCTAAAAGTATGTATTGGTTACCACAAGATGATGGGAAAGGTCCCATGAAGTCTACTCCCCAAACGTCAAAGATCTGCACATCTTTAAATAGAGTAGGCCAAAAGAATCCAGATTGCAATACCTTAGCGCTAGTCTTGTTCGAACTAGCGTGTCTTCCACATGGTAGTAAATGACAATGGCGGATGATGCTTTGCATCTCATCTTCCGTCACACATCACCGAATAATGCCATCCGGACCTCTCTTAAAGAGGAGAGGTTCATTCCAAAAGTATTCCCGAACATCCTTAAAGAACTTCTTTCTTTGTGCGTAGGATAATCCGGGCGGTAATTCCTGACAAACCAAATAGTTAACAAAATAAGCAAACCATGGTTCGTTACCTTTGGAGATCACATCAATGCACTCCTTTATGATGTGTAAATGCTCATCCGGGAAGGAGTCATCTATAGGTAGATGGTCGTCCTCTAGATGTGTTAGACGACTCAAATGATCCGCAACAGAATTTTTCAAACCCTTCTTGTCGCGGATCTCTAGATCGAATTCTTGTAGGAGAAGAATCCATCTAATTAGCCTTGTCTTCGCATCCTTCTTTGCAAGGAGATACCGGATCGCAGCATGATCCGTGTAACCAATCACCTTTGCACCTACAAGATAAGAGCGAAATTTGTCAATTGCATAAACAATGGCTAAAAATTCCTTTTCTGTAGTGGCGTAGTTGAGCTGCGCTTCATCTAGCGTCTTGCTAGCGTAGTAGATAGCCTGGGTTCGCCCTTCCTTTCTTTGTCCAAGAACAGCTCCTATAGCTACCTCACTTGCGTCACACATAACCTCAAAGGGAAGATTCCAATCCGGAGGTTGGATAATAGGGGCTGAAATTAGAGCTTCCCGAATCATGTTAAACGCATCTAAGCATTCCTGCGAAAAATCAAAAACTGCATCCTTCATCAATAGATTAGTTAGCGGCTTTGATATTTTAGAGAAATCCTTTATGAAACGCCTATAAAATCCAGCATGTCCTAGAAAACTTCTTATCCCTTTCACCGAAGTTGGAGGAGGAAGGTTTTCTATTGTCTCTATTTTAACTTTAACTACCTCAATCCCTCTACTAGAGATTAAGTGTCCTAATACAATGCCTTCCTTCACCATGAATTGACACTTCTCCCAATTAAGAACTAGGTTAGTGTCTTCACACCTTTGTAGCACAAGAGCAAGGTTAGAAAGACAATTGTCAAAAGAGGAACCATAAACGGAGAAGTCATCCATAAAAACCTCCATGATTTCCTCTATGTATTCCGAGAAGATGGCCATCATGCACCGTTGAAAGGTGGTTGGGGCGTTGCAAAGCCCGAACGGCATCCTCCTATAGGCAAACGTACCCCACGGGCACGTGAACGTGGTCTTCTCTTGATCATCGGGGTGTATCGGAATCTGAAAGAACCCACTATAACCGTCAAGATAGCAAAAATGCGAATGTTGTGCTAACCTTTCAAGCATTTGGTCGATGAAGGGTAGCGGGAAGTGATCCTTCCTCGTCGCATTGTTTAGCTTGCGGTAGTCTATGCACATCCGTCATCCTGTTACGGTTCGGGTAGGAATGAGTTTGTTATTATTGTTGGTGATGACCGTCATTCCTCCCTTCTTCGGAACCACTTGTACGGGACTCACCCACTTGCTATTGGAGATAGGGTAGATGATACCTGCATCAAGCAATTTAAGAATTTCCTTCTTGACAACCTCCTTCATGGTCGGATTTAACCGCCTTTGAGGTTGTCGCGAAGTCCTAAAGTCCTCTTCCATCAAGATCTTATGCATGCATAGGGAAGGTTTGATTCCTACTAAGTCCTCTATAGTATATCCTAAAGCTTTCCTATGTTTCTTAAGGACAACCATAAGTTTACTATGTTCATCTATGCTTAAATCGGAACTAACAATTACCGGAAAGGTAGAATTAGGTCCAAGAAATGCGTACCTTAGATGTGTAGGGAGTGGCTTTAGTTCCATCACTATCGGAGTTTCCAATGGTTCTTGAGGAATATCCGATGGTTCCTTAGAAGTGTCTAAGGGTGTAGAAGGTGTTGGAGAAGAATCAAGAGAAGTTGAGAAAGAGACACAATTGCCTTCGGAATCACCCAAAATTATGGCCTCTCTGCATCCTCCACGGCCGTGATTTTGGGCGTGGAAAGTAAATACGGTTGCTCTGTTCTCTCCACGACCGTGTAACCCTCTAGAGTGCTCCACGCTTTTGTTAGTGAAATCCACGGCCGTGGAATAGAGTGTCTGACCGTGGATCCGTACGTTTTCTGCCTCGTCGTGGAGTTTCTCAAACTCCTCTTCACACACTTCTTCTTGTGCTTCTAAGGCTTGAATTGCGTCATTGCACTCCTCTTCTTCCCCTACATCCATTAGACTCATAGAAATAACCTTTTGCAAAGGATCTTTGAAGAGAATAGCACTTACCTCTTCTCTAGACAACCCCTCTTCATCTTGGATATTGAATATATCCTCATCAAAGATTGGTTCCTTCACTAGAGTGGAAAGAACAAACTCTACCTTCTCTTCTCCTATGTCAAAGGCGAGTCTTGCATTCTTGCAATCGACTATGTAGCAAGATGTTGCAAGAAACGGTCTTCCGAGAATAATCGGGACCGGACTATCTACAGGAATGTCAAGCACAACAAAGTATATAGGAACATATAATTTACCTAGCTTGACTGGGACGTCTTCAACAATACCGACGGGACAAGTTATGGATCGATCCGCCATGTACAACGTCATCTTCACCGGTTTAGGATCGCCTAAACCGATCTGCCTACATATTGCAAGTGGGATGATGCTCACACTTGCTCTCAAATCACATAATGCATCATATGTGACGTCTCCCACTCCTATGGAAATACAAAATGACCCCGGATCCTTTAGCTTTGGGGGCATCTTCTCTTTCATGGTCTTGATGAGATCCGAAGAATCCGAACTCATCTTAACCTCTCCAAAATCCTCTAGTTTTCTCTTGTTAGAGAGGATCTCCTTTAAGAACTTGCCATAAGCCGGCATACCTACAATAGCATCAATGATAGGTATATTAATATGCAATTTGCTCATGAGTTCTATGAACTTACCGAATTGTTTATCTAGACGCGCTCTTGCTCTAGATTGCGGGAACGGTAGGGGAGGTTTGTAAGCTGGAGGAGGAACGTAGACATCTTCCTTCTCCTTCCCCTTCTCTTTCTCTTTCTCAACGGGGACTTCTACAAACTTGGGCTGCGGGTCGGTAGTTGTGACTCCGCTCCTAGTTGTGATTGCCATCACCCTTCCTTTTGGGTTGTCCTCCGTTTTTCCAGGAAGTTTCCCTTGATTCCTAGGAACTTCCTCCGCATGGCTGAACATTTGGTTTTCTAAAACCTTTTGGGCTTTATCAACCTTAGTAATGTGATCATCAACCTTGATGATGCGAGTCTCCAATCCTTAAAGTTTGCCCAAAATTGTTTCCATCATGGGATCGGGCTTCTCTTTCCCCGAAGTACTTCCACCATTAGATGTTTGCCCTTGGCTTTTCAAAGGAGTGGAAGAAGAGGTAGGTGGAGTTAGTGAATTTCCTGAATTGGAAGGATAAGAATTACCGGAATTTTGTTGATTGGAGCACCAATTGTTGTTGTTTGAACCCCTATTGTTGTTCCAATTGTTGTTTCGGTTGTTGTTGTTGTTGTTCCAATTATTCCGGTTGTTGTTCTGGTTGTTGCGATTGGTATTCTCATTACCGTTGTGGTTATTGTTGTTGCCTAAATAACCCACATCTTGCTCCTTGTGCTTCGGAAAGTTGGTTTTGATGGCTTCCTTCAAATCTTTAATCTCCGTATTGAGAGAAAAGATTTGAGTTTGAGCTGCTTGTGATAGCTTTGCTCCTTGATCTACTTGATTCGCCTCCACTTTCCGATGAGAATACTTCTCTATAACTCGCGCTTGCTTCTCAATGAAGTCCCAAGCATCATCTTCCCTCATGTCCATGAATGTACCACATGAGAGGGATTGGAGCTTGAATTTCGTCTCCATATCCAGCCCCTTATAGTATATCTCCAATAGTGCAAGCTTGGATATGCCATGATGAGGGCAATCCAATAGCAAATCCTGAAATCTTTCCCAAGATTGAAACAAACTTTCGTTAGATCTCATAGAAAACGCATTAATCTTACCTCTTTGCTCCGCCATTTTAGATGGCGGAAAGAACTTAGTGAGGAACTCCGCAGAAAGATCCTCCCATGTTTCAAGCTTTCCACTTGGAAGAGCTTGATACCAAGACAATGATTTCCCCTTCAAGAAGAAGAAGAAAGGCTTGAGTTTGTAGTTGTTGGTAGTTGCGTTCTTCGGCTTCATTGTCTCCATCATGATCTCAAAATTTTGTAGATGTTGATGTGGAGATTCAGCGCTTGTCCCTCCAAATTGATTTTGGCGGACAATAGTAATAACTTGAGGGTTGAAGCTAAACCCTTGTGCATCGTCAACATCAAAGTTCACACCTAAACGGCGTGGTTGCTGCGTTGGATCCATTCTTTGGCCAAGAGTTCTTGGCTCCTCATCCACATGTTCGACCCTCGCACTCCTAGGTGGAACACGACGATTTGCAGCTGGCCGTGGAAAGAATGGATTCACATTGATCGTTGGATCAATTTCCTCTAGTGGTGGCATGGAGGAGTCGCTATCCTCATTGGATGAGTTAGCTCTAACCGATCTTCCCGGTCTCCTCCTTTTCTTTTTCTCCTTGAGGTTGTTTCTTTCCAGCCTCATTTGGAACATCATGTCCGTTAGATCATCAACCTTCATTTGATGACGATCCGTTTCTTCCCTACGAGTCTTCTCACTCCATTTGAGTTGAGCTTCCTTTTCCGCTAACTCCGATTGGAGATCACGTTCTCTTTCTTCAGCCATTTTTCTTTCCTTAAGCTTTCTCCTCAAAGTCCTCTCAAGCTCTTGATCAAGAGGTAAGAGGTCTTCGTTATTCCTAGACCTGCGCATACACTCGAAAATATATCAAATAACAAGGGAGAAGCTCCCAAGCTTGACAACCGATAACCGAATTCGGCCTAAACCAAATCCCCGACAACGGCGCCAAAAACTTGTTCGCCACTTAGCGTGCGTGCAAATAAGTCTTAATTTATAAAACTAGAAATCAAGCAAGCGAACCCGCAGTGTACGGATCGATATAGTTAAGCAAGAATTCCAGAGTATCGAACACAGGGATTTGGGGGGTTAAATCCAGTTATAGATTATCAAGAAAATAAATGTATGAAGCTTTTCAAATTATTGGGAAAACAACAATCCTAAAGATCCAGGAATCCAGCTGTGGCTATCGATTTAAGATATACTAAAGATATAAGGACAGAGTTGAGGTTTGCAAAGGTATACGAATGTAAAGTAATTGTACGGTGAAGTTCCAAAAACCTTATATGACCCACCTAAAGACACTCTCTATAAAGGTTGTTGAGGCTTCAGTATAGAAGGGTTCAAAAGGTAAGAATTAATATCAAATACCCAAACTTGTAATCCAAGGATCAAAACTAACTTAACCGATTAAGGTTGTAACACTCAGAATCGAGGTAGAGGTTGTTGAGGCTTCACTACCACCTAGAAAAGGCAAGCCAAGACTAGGTTAAAGCAAATCTTTAACTTTGGACTAAAGTAAAAGCAAGGTTCGTAACTGACACAAAATTACGGGTAGTTCTTGAGTTCCACGGCCGTGGAAGCTCAAGAACAGACCGTGGATTAGGATCGTCGGCGATTCTCTCTAACTCTCAAGGTCCAATCAATTTACGATCGATCTATCATCATCTAAGCCACAACTATCAACCCTTCACCTTAGAATTGCTAAAGGGTTTTAGCCAACAACAGTCATATTGATATCAAATTCAAGATTTAAAAGAATGAAAGATGAAAACCTTCGAAAACCTTGAATAAATCTCAAATCAATCTTAAATCCACAAATCAAGAACAATAATGTCAATAGATTCAGAATAACACAAACAATCACAATCTTAGATAAGAACGAAGAACGGGATGTCAATCCGTCTTCTAATCAAACCTAAAGACAAGGCGTAATCTCCTTACGAACAATCTTCCAAATCTTCACTGTTTCCGTAAGCTTTTCCGTCAATTCGGAAATCTCAATAGGGAAAAGCGCAGTCTCTCCACGGAGATCTAAGCGAAGGTGTAAAACTAGGGTAAGCAGAGGTGACGGAATCTCCTTCTTTCCGTCCTTATATAGGCCCAAGTAAAATGCGTCTTCGGCCCATGTGCGTAGAAGATTGTGGCTTAAAATATTGCGTAAAAGATCGTCAAGATCACGGTCGTGGAAGGGTTCCACGCCCGTAATTTAGAGCGTGGAGTTGGATCATGGTTTGTCACAACTCTCCACGGCCGTGTAATTTGCTGGAATGCACCACACTTGTGTTGCCAAGGTTCCACGGCCGTGGATTAGAGCGTGGAGTCTAATACGGTCGTACTTTAGAGCGTGGACTCTAATATAGTCGTACTTTAGAGTGTGGAACGTACATAGCTCGTAATTTCCTTTGTTTTTGTGTCATTCTTCATCCTAGCATCATCCTTAGCTCCTAGTGATGCCCTCAATCCTTGGACATGCTCAATCTATCTCCATTCTCTCTCAATCCGTTCGGAATTAGCTCTTAATTTCCTACATTCAACACAAAGCTTATGTAGACCTCTATATCGACAAAATAGATAAACTAGCTCACAATTGCTTCAATGCTTTATCAATGAATACCAATATAGATGAAATACACTTAGAAAACGTGCCTAAAATATCACAATATTTCATGCTAACAAGGACCACCTCCTATACTCCATCAAGGGCAAGGGTCGGTTATGGAGATCGTGGGACAGCTATCACACCTGTGCAGAGAGAACCAAGGCCCATTTCCACGCCTTTGGAATTCCTAGTGACCGTGGCTTTGGTGCCCCGGCCTTCTTTGGATCATTAAGCCACGAATTGGTGCAAGACATGCACCAACAAGGTCCCATGTGCTCTCTTTTGCCCCTAGCTTGCTTCCCAATGAGTCCGGAAGTGTGTCATCACGAGGAACGATCCTCGAATGTATCGATTAAGCTCCAAAAGCTCCCAAAATACCTACAAAACATGCAAAAGTCCGTGTAGACGTCTATCTCGACAACATACATGAATTAAGTGCAAATCGTTACGAACTAATGTCAAACCATGCATGATTAACGGGAAAAACTATCTAATGGATGCCTAAACCTACGACATAAATCGTGTTATCAGGAATTCCTCGACTAGCCTGGCAACAAGTTCACTGGACCTTACAACAAGGCACCGACAATAAAAACAAATACATACAACGATACAACTGTATAACAAAAGATTATACAAAACTATAGTCGAGTGTAAAACCATAACAACAAAAAATACAAGATGTACAAACATCGCCAAAAAGCCCATGCAACACCTATATACGGAAGTCCTCGGCTAGCCACCCTGCCGAATCACTCTACAGTCCTCCTAACTTGCAAAGTGTAACACCCCAAATTCACTGGACTTGGTGTGCTGTTCGCTCCAAACTGTGTGTGCAAGCTTTAAATTTATAACCCTAGATGTAAGCTTAAAACAAGGATGCAAACCCGCAGTGTACGGACAATCGTAGTAAAAAGCAAGAAATTGCAGGGGTCGATCACAGGGACTTAGTGAAACAAAGTCGGAATAGGTAAGCTTTAGCAATTACTAACCACAAAGCAATTAAAACAATCAAAGATGATAAAAGTCAATAAAGGAAATATGCAATTCTAGGGATTAAAGCGTCTAGTTGTGGTTCCAACTCAAGATCTGAAGTTAAGCGGACAAAGCTGATATTTTTGCAAAGGGAAGGTGTTACTAAAGTGGAATAGATCACCGCGTAAGTCTCACTACTCACAATCCCAAACCGTAACTCCTTTTACCGGGTAAGTCTCAAGGAATTAAGATAAAGAATTATAACCTTAAACTAACACTCCACCTAAGGGAATAGAATCAACCTTTACCGGGTAAGTCTCAGGCTAACTCACAAAGATGGGATGAAAGCACACTCAAGCCCCAATAAAGGATAAACCTTTATTACTTACGCTTATGATCTTAGGCAAACAAACTAAGGAATTACCGGGTAAGTCTCATCCTAGGCTTGCATTGAACCAGGAACGGTGTAATAAGAATAGGATTTGGCCAACTCTAACACTTAACTCTCAGTTTCGGATCAGATAAGTCACCTCGGTCAGAAGAATTCCACCCCGGCCGAGATGTTCATCGACTGAGCGAGATGCTTAGGGTTAAGGTAAAGACTCGAACTTTCAGGGTCCTACTGTGAATAAGATTATTCTATCATTGTTTTTCCCACAACCTTCAGCCAATCACCCTAGAATTAGACAAAGAGATTAGCCACTCATCATCATGAAAGTATTAATCAAATATATGGGAAGAAAGAGAATAATTGAACAAGAAAACCTTAAGAGAAAGACTTCAATGACTGAATAAATTATAAAACCAACAAGCGTTCCTTGGATGGAAATCCAACAAGACAATCAGCAAAGAAGGGAATCTAAGATGATCTTACAAAAACCCTTCAAAAAGCTATAAAAGCTATAGACTTTCTTCCTTCAACCTTCAGAAAGGTTCTTCGAATCTCCCAACTGGAGTATGGCTGCAGCGGTGTATTCCGGGTGATAGCGGATGTATGCAGGATGTCGGATTTCTGGGAAATCCGACCCTTTTTTATAGGAAAATTACTCTCCAAAGAAAAGATATCTTAGAAAGTTCTTTTTCCATAAAAATAGGTAAAATATATGGTCTATCTTATCTTCTTCCTTCCAGGAATCAAGCCCAAAAATATAAGATCCTCTTTCCAAAGATAAAAGATCTCAGCAAGAATAAAATATTCTCGCCGCGTCCCAGGTGTTCGCCTCGGTCGAGTCGACTTCTCTAGATCACCTCGGTCGAGGTGACTCTGTAGTCAACCAAGGTGAGTCACAACTGAATGTGAAATCTCTCAAATCTCGTCCAAAGTGAATCTTTAATCCATGGCTATGCTTCCTGGATCTTTCCTTAAGTTCCTGAATGTAGCTCCAATGACTCCATAGCTCATTTTGCTCCTTTTTTATGCGAAACGTGCCATTTTACCTAAGATTACAACAAAACTAGGTGTAGACCTCGATTCCCGCAAAGGTAGATGAAATGGTAATATAATCACATAAGATACATACAAACATGCAGATTATTGAATATAAAACGTCTAAACTAACCCCAAAATATAGACAATAATTTATGCTATCAAAATACCCCATACTTAGCCCTTGCTTGTCCCCAAGCAAGTTCCGCATATAAAATACAAGATAGAATGGATTATAAGTCATAAAGATCAATGAAAAGTCTTTCAAAAACATTTTTATGGTGTGCTACAATCATAGATCACTCTAAGAGAATACTTCATGGAATTTAAAATCAAAATATGATCAAAACATTTTATAAATATGAGAAAGTTATTCATCTTTGCATAAAATCGTAGAATGCATAATAAATCATAATTATCAAAATTAATCATGTATAATCCAGTTTAAACCACTAAGTCAATCAACAAGCTCGAGGTCTCAAGGGCTTCCCAAAAGAAAGGTCAAGAAACGTGTAGGGTAGGGATGTATATAAGGTAATGTGGTGCTAGAATCCGGGAAAAGGATATCACTTCACTTTCACTTTGACTTTCAACATCTTCCACCAATAAGCTTTGCTTATTTCCCACTTTTTCTTTTTACTTTACTTTTTGGGATGCATGGACAGAGGTGCACAATAACCGAAGCCTAGAAAATCAGCAATCATCAGATTCTTGAGATGCATCAAACCCTTGATGCACATACCATGACCCGTTAGGAATATCGCTCAATCCGACTTTGGCAAGATACAAACACCCGGCTATGTGAATGGTGCCGAGTTACTCATCATCATGATTGACTTCCCCAAACCTATTTATTGTTTTCTAACAGTTTCACTTCCAGCCAACTTCTCAACTTTTACTTCACTTGCTTTCACCACTTTACTTGCTTCCAAATTCCCGGATAGGTAAAGGGAGGCAAAAATGTATGTGAGGGGCTAAGCATGATCAAGAAGAAGAAGAGAGAAGAATGAATTGCCTTGGTCTTTCCAGGAAGAAAGTGAGAGAACTCATAATGTGGTGTCAACCTTCAAATTCAACATAATTTGGATAAAAACAAAGTATTAAACATGCCAAAAATTTCAAACAAAGCATTTAGCAACTTAAACATATCATAAAACTTTTCAAACACATAAAGATTTCAAAACCAGTCAGCAAGCAAGATCTTCACTGAGATCATATCTAGATAAGAAGCACAAAACGTTTCGAAAACTCTCAGTTAAACCACCTTGGTCGAGGTGTTCTAGGTCAACCGAGGTGAAGTACCTCGTTTGGCCAGAATTGCCCCGGTCGAGATCAAAATATTTTTTTTTCTAAACTAGTTTTTGACGTTTTCTCAATCAAATAACCTGTATGTATGCATGCAATCTCAGATAAAACCATAGAAGCAAAATAAAGCATAAATATCCGAAAATGTTGAGTCATACATCACATAAGTCATAAAATACATAAACACCCCATACTTGGGACACACTGTCCCAGTGGGTCAAAATAAGTCTAAAGAAATAAAGTACTCACCGGACATATAGCTGAGCTGCATAACAAATAAAGAAAGAAACTCCTACAGGCTCTCAATAATCACGATCCGGTGGTGGTTGTGGCATGTACAGATACTGGGATGGGTCAAATGGATAACCCATAGTTTGCTGGAACTGGATCTCCATCATCCGACGCTGATAGTGTTGGCTCTCTAGCATCTGATGAGTCCAGCGGTCGATCTCTCGGTGCTGGGCGGCAAATCTCTCATCGATGTCCACAATAAGGGCAGCATAAGAGTCTCTCATCTGATCCGTCAGATCATCGATCCGACGGTGAGCCTCTGGATCTCTATGTCGGTGTACCCTACGCCTAGCAGGTCGGACTGGTGATGCAGCCGGTGCGGTCTCAGTCTCGTCGTCGTCTAAGTCAATGACCGGCGCACACGTCCCAACAGTATCAATCCTTGTATCCATAGGAACTCCACCATCCCTATCATCATCATCAGCAGTCTCCTCCTCCAACTCATCCTCCTTAGCTAGTGCAGCTGCTGCCTCTCTAGCATCCTCCATCAATGGGATCCAAGCAGTCTACCAGTAGTGAGGATCATAAAATGAGAACTGGGGTGATCATCTGATCCCCTGTGGTGTAGTCGGCTCCCATGGCATAGCTACATACGGTGTAGTGAGTCCTCGGGGAACCAGAATCCTCCGAGTAATCATCTCTTGAAGTCCCAGCGGCTTGGCAGCCGCCACCATGGTACATGCACTGAGATCCATATCCTGGTAACTCGCAATGTGAGTCATGATGCCTCCGCAGCAGATATCCCCCTTTGCCTTGGCCTTGATCTTGTGCAGATCCTCTACCAACATCAAGCCAAAGTCTGGGATCCCTCCAATCACCATGCAGTAAAGGCTGAAAAGCTCCCCCTGTCGGACCTTCTGGGGCATCTCAGTACGCGCCAAAAGCGTCTCACTGAAAATCCGGTGAGCTAAACTAAAGGCTAGGTGAAAAATAATACGCTCCCTGGAGTCTCCAAGGCGCCATCTGTCTGCGTGCTCAACTACATGAGCAATCTGACCCCAGAACTCCCTAGCTACAGCTCGGGAGGGAAAATAAACAGCAGTCAGAGCCGGGAAACCAAAAATGTCCCACCAATACTCTAATGGAACTATGAAGTTCTGGTTCATCAACCGGTACTTCACAGAACGCTTTGTGGGAAGGTAGGTGAAGGAGCTGATCAACTCCAAAGTAGGCTCTAGGTAGGCAGGTGCGCGGATCTTAGTAAACTGATCTAGCCCTACCATCGAAATCATCCGTCTCAAATCACCATCCACATGGAGACAATCAAAAGTTGATACGTCCAGGAAGCGAGGTGCAATCACTGGACGGGCTGCGATGTGGTCGTACTCGACCCGGTGTCTCTTGTGGATCACCGGTCTAATAGGTCTAGAGGAAGAAGAAGAAGGGGAAGTGGAGGATCTGTCCCTCAGGACTAGCTGTCTATCTGAACTCATTTCTCAACAAACTGTCAAATCACCTCGGTCGGCCTGACAAATCTCAAGAACACCTCGGCCGAGGCACAGGCCGACTGGACCGAGGCGAATAACTGCGTGACGAATTTCCTCAAAAATCCAGTTCTTTCCCCCAAAATCACTACAACTGGTTCCTATGAGGTACTTAATCTGTTTCATAGCAAATGCAGGGGCAACCAAAGCCCAATTTCAAAGAAAATAGTGGAGAGAACGAGATTAAGGTTTTTTTGATATTTACCCTGATTCGGACGATTCGGTTCGTTTTTCTCGTAGATTAGAGCTTGCACTGGGATCCTATACCCTTTCTTTGCAATTTGGAAGCAAGAATCGTCGAAATCGATCGAAGAACGACGAAGCGAGGCGAAGAGGCTGCCGCGGTCGAGGAGAAGGTAAAGGAGGAGAGAGAATTTCAACCCCCTTTTATACCCTTTTCTGGAACTGCTGTCACCTCGGTCAAGGTGGTCTCGTCTGGACCGAGGTGGTACGGACCGAGGTGGATCTTCAGAAACCCTAGTCGCCTCTGTTGCTCAAGAATCATCTCGGTCGAGGTGCTTTGACAGCAACCGAGATGTGCCTCATTTAAACTTCGTCTTCTCAAATTCTCGAACTTCTGTCCTTCCAATTGTGCTCCTGGTTTGTACTCCTTCCTTAGATGTCACCTGTTGTCGGTCTAGGACGCCAAAAAACAAAACAAAGCAAAGCAAAGCAAAGCAAAAGCAAACTATCTAAGCTAGACTAGAAAAAGGGAAAAGAAAGCAATACCTTGGGTTGCCTCCCAAGAAGCGCTTGATTTAAGGTCGCTAGCTGGACCATACGACGTCTCTATACGTGATGGGAGGTGCCCTCACCCCATACTTCACCTCCATCGTGGGGTGAAGTAAGTAAGTTTATCAAATGCTCCAACAAGTGTAAGTGCTCATCGGGGAATGAATCGTCTATGGGTGGGTTGTTCTTTTCGCGTGAAGATGCAGGTAGCCGGTTGAGGTGATCCGCAACAGAATTTTCGGATCCCTTCTTATCGCGGATCTCTAAGTCAAACTCTTGAAGCAAGAGAATCCATCGAATAGGGCGTGGCTTGGCATCTTTCTTAGCAAGCAAGTAACGGATGGCTGCATGGTCGGTGTAGACAATGACTTTCGCCCCTACTAAGTAGGAGCGAAACTTCTCGAAAGCATATACAACCGCCAATAACTCCTTCTCGGTGGTAGCGTAGTTGCGCTGGGATACATCTAGCATCTTGCTAGCGTAGTAAATGGCGGTGGTCCGGCCATCCTTCTTCTGTCCAAGCAACGCTCCTACGGCTACATCACTAGCATCACACATGATCTCAAAGGGCAAGGTCCAATCCGGAGGTTGGATAATGGGAGCGGAGATCAACGCTTCCTTAATCCTGTAAAATGCATCAAGACACTCCTGCGAAAACTCAAAAACAACATCTTTATTCAAGAGGTTAGTTAGAGGTTTAGAAATCTTAGAGAAGTCCTTGATGAATCTCCTGTAGAAACCTGCATGCCCGAGAAAACTCCTCACACCTTTAACAGAAAAAGGGGGAGGGAGTTTCTCAATAGTCTCGATGATAGCGCGATCGACCTCAATACCTCGATTAGAAACGAGTTGTCCTAGCACAATGTCTTCATTAACCATAAAATGACACTTCTCCCAATTCAAAACAAGGTTAGTGTCCTCACATCTTTGTAGCACTAGAGAAAGGTTAGATAGGCAATCATCAAAAGAGGAACCATATACTAAAAAGTCATCCATAAATACCTCTATGATCTCCTCTATATACTCGGAAAAGATAGCCATCATGCATCGTTGGAAGGTAGCGGGTGCATTGCACAATCCAAATGGCATCCTCCTATAAGCAAATGTCCCCCATGGACAAGTGAAAGTGGTCTTCTCCTGATCATCCGGATGGATAGGAATCTGGAAGAATCCACTATAGCCGTCTAAATAGCAGAAGTGTGAATGTTGGGCCAACCGTTCGAGCATTCGATCAATGAAGGGAAGTGGAAAATGGTCCTTCCGAGTGGCCGTGTTCAGCTTCCTATAATCAATGCAAACCCTGCAGCCCGTAACGGTCCTGGTTGGGATTAACTCGTTGTTCTTATTCGACACAACGGCCATCCCTCCTTTCTTCGGAACTACATGCACCGGGCTAACCCATTTGCTGTCCGAGATAGGATATATGATACCTGCATCCAACAACTTAAGAATTTCCTTCTTCACAACCTCTTTCATGATCGGATTTAACCGTCTTTGAGGTTCTCGTGAAGTCTTACGATCGTCCTCCATTAGAATTCTATGCATGCAGAAAGAAGGTTTAATGCCAATAAGATCATCTATAGTATAACCCAAACCCTTTTGATGCTTTATCAAGACATGCATTAGTTTAGATAATTCAGATTCAGAGAGGGAAGCACTAACAATAACGGGATAAGTAGAATCCGGTCCAAGAAAGACATACCTCAAGTGATCTGGGATTTTTTTAAGCTCCACAACTGGGGGTGCTTTCTGAGGGGAATCCTGGCTTCCTCCTTCCAGTGGAGTAGATCCAGAAACTGGACTTTCGGAATTCTCAGTTGAAATCGTCTCGCCTTCGACCTCGGTCGAGGCGCATAGGCGTTGACCGAGATATTCTTCAGTCGCCTAGCCTGGTCCAGAAAGTGCCTTGGTCGAGGTACTGCAACTGGAACCGAAACTGGAGATCTTCGTCTCCTGGATTAGCTTCTCAGTTTTAGCTCCTGGATCTTCTTCCAGTGCCTTTAAGCTTCGTATATCTGCATCACAAGAAGCATCTATACCTTCCTCCATTAAAATAAAACTAATAACTCTTTCAAGTGGATCGTTGATAAGGATAGAGCTCACCAATTCTCTTGATTCTTCTTCATCATAGATGTTGAAGATATCATCTCCTAGCTTCTCTCCTTTCATGACCGCAGGTAATGCGAACTCCACTTCATCTCCACCAATGTTGAATTTCAACTTGGCGTTCTTAAAATCCACGTTGCAACCCGAAGTTGCTAGTAATGGCCTCCCGAGAATGATAGGGACAGGATAATCTGCGGGAATATCAAGTACAACAAAGTCTATAGGTAAATAGAAGAAACCTAACTTAACCGGAACGTCTTCCAAAATGCCCACGGGATGGGTAATGGAGCGATCCGCCATGTATAATCGAATCTTAACCGGCTTGGGCTCTCCAAGTCCGATCTTCACACATAGCTCCAGTGGAATGATGTTCACGCTGGCTCCTAGATCACATAAGGCCTCACAAGTAACATCCCCAACTTGAATGGGAACGCAAAATGAGCCGGGATCTCTCAACTTAGGTGGCATCTTCTCCTTCATGGTTTGTATGAGCTCCGAGGATTTTGATGTCATCCTTACTTCACCAAAGTCTTCCAGTTTCCTCTTCCTTGATAGGATCTCTTTCAAGAACTTCCCATAGGCGGGCATTCCTAGTATAGCATCAAGGAAAGGAATTTTAATGTGTAGTTTATTCATCAAGTCAAGGAACTTACCAAAGTGCTTGTCTAGATGTGCTTTAGCCCTTGATTGGGGGAATGGAAGTGGTGGTTTATATGCAGGAGGTGGAATATAAACTTCAGTTTTCCCCTCCGCTTTCTGCGGCTCCACCTCGGTTGGCATCTCGGCCGAAGTGTTTATCGACTGCACCTGGACCGAGGTGGTCTTCGTCGGTACTAGCACCGACCGAGGCACTGGATCTGCAGTCTTCAGTCCGTTCCTCGGTGTTATGGCCATAATCTGGCCCTTAGGGTTGCTTTCCATCATTGCTGGAAGCTTCAATGGATCTCTTAGCACTTCATTCGCCCTACTAGCAAGTTGTTGTTCAAAGGCTTTTTGGGCCTTCGAAAATGAAGTCATGGATGTCTCCATAGCACTAAGCTTGATCAAGATAGCCTCCAACACCGCGTCTTTCTTTTCCGGCTGAGACGAACTTGATCCTTGCCCTTGGCTCTTTAATGGAGTAGAAGAAGAAGAAGGGGAAGAGAGGAAAGGATTAGAGGAATCGTTAGAATTGGAGTTAGAACGATTGTTACCAGAATTTTGGTTGTTCGCCCTCCAATTATTGCTGTTGGATCCTCTATTGTTGTTGTAGTTGTTGTTGTTCCGGGAACCGTTGTTGTTGTTACGGTATCCATTGTTGTTATTCCTTGATCCTTGATCTTCCTTCTTGGTTTGAGCAACCAAGAGTTCGTTCAATTGCTTCATGTCATTCTTCAAAGACATGAGTTGATTGTTGTTAGGCGGAGCATCTTGGAAGTTAACTCTTTTAACACCAGCTTCAGCTCCTTGGTGGGTATATTTCTCCATATGCAAAGCTTGCTTCTCTATAAATTCCCAAGCTTCGTCATTTGCCATGTCCATAAATGTACCGGCGGAAAGTAGTTGGAGGTTGAACTGGGTGCTTCCGTCCAGTCCCTTGAAGTATATCTCCAATAACTCTATCTTTGGGATCCCATGATGTGGGCAATCCAAGAGAATGTCTTTAAACCTCTTCCATGACTTGGACAAGCTCTCCTTGTCCTTCATAATGAATGCATTAATCTTCCCTCTCATTTCAGCGGTCTTAGAGGGGGGAAATAATTTAGTCAATAATTCCGTAGTCATCTCTTCCCAAGTGCTGATTTTTCCTGGAGGAAGAGATTGATACCAAGTAAGAGCTCTATCTTTTAAAGAAAAGTAAAAAGGTCTTAGCTTGTAGTTGTTGTTTTCTATTCTTGAGGGTCTCAAGGTCTCCATCAAGATCTCGTAGTTCTGCACATGTTGATGCGGAGATTCCTTCTCTAGCCCTCCGAACTGGCATTGGCGAATCATGGAAAGAACTTGCGGTCGAAGTTTGTAGTCATGGTCCGCCGGATCTCCTAGGTTAACTCCTGGACGCCTTAGTTGTTGATTGGGGTCCATCCTTTGACCTAGGGTTTGCGGGATTCCTGCAAAAAGAGCGCCTCGGACTGGCATTCGAGGTGGAAGTACCTCGGCCAAGGCATCAGGTACTGGGACCTGCCTCGGTCGAGGATCTGGAACTGGGACGTGCATCGGTCGAGGATCGGGAACTGGATCTTCCCTCGGTCGAAGTAGATACTGGTCTCGTAAGGCTGCCATATCTGCTTCGATCGCTTCAGTCCTAGTGCGAGTTTCTTCTTTCTCCTGCCTCATTTCTTCTCTGTTGAGGCGTAGCTTTTCTAACGCCTCCTTCAATTCGGCTTCAAGATCGCGATTGTCTTGGTTGGCCATCTTCGCTTCTCTTAAGCATCGTTTATATGTCTTTTCTGGTTCGGGATCGTAAGGAATGATTTCCTTCCCAGCGCGGGTTCTTCGCATAAACCTAAGAAAGAACTTACGAAAGTCACTCAAGTAGAGTGGTTAGTAGACACGGGGGCAAGTGCCCCAAAAGCGTACCGCAACCGGCTCGGTCTAGACCCAGTCCCCGGCAACGGCGCCAAAAACTTGTTCGCTCCAAACGGTGTGTGTAAGCTTTAAATTTATAACCCTACATGTAAGCTTAAAACAAGGATGCGAACCCGCAGTGTACGGGTCAATCGTAGTAAAAAGCAAGAAATTTCAGGGGTCGATCACAGGGACTTAGTGAAACAAAGTCGGAATAGGTAAGCTTTAGCAATCACTAACCACAAAGCAATTAAAACAATCAAAGATGATAAAAGTCAATAAAAGAAATATGCAATTCTAGTGATTAAAGCATCTAGTTGTGGTTCCAACTCAAGATCTAAAGCTAAGCGGACAAAGCTGAGATTTTTGCACAGGGAATGTGTTATTAAAGTGGAATAGATCACCGGGTAAGTCTCACTACTCACAATCCTAAACCGTAACTCCTATTACCGGGTAAATCTCAAGGAATTAAGATAAAGAATTATAACCTTAAACTAACACTCCACCTAAGGGAATAGAATCAACCTTTACCGAGTAAGTCTCAGGATAACTCACAAAGATGGGATGAAAGCACACTCAAACCCCAATAAAGGATAAACCTTTATTACCTACGCTTATGATCTTAGGTAAACAAACTAAGGAATTACCGGGTAAGTCTCATCCTAGGCTTGCATTGAACCAGGAAAGGTGTAATAAGAATAGGATTTGGCAAACTCTAACACTTAACTCTCAGTTTCGGATCAGATAAGTCACCTCGGTCAGAAGAATTCCACCCCGGCCGAGATGTTCATCGACTGAGCGAGATGCTTAGGGTTAAGGTAAAGACTCAAACATTCAGGGTCCTTCTGTGAATAAGATTATTCTATCATTGTTTTTCCCACAACCTTCAGCCAATCACCCTAGAATCACACAAAGAGATTAGCCACTCATCATCATGAAAGTATTAATCAAATATATGGGAAGAAAGAGAATAATTGAACAAGAAAATCTTAAGAGAAAGGCTTCAATAACTGAATCAATTATAAAACCAGCAAGACAATCATCAAAGAAGGGAATCTAAGATGATCTTACAAAAACCCTTCAAAAAGCTATAAAAGCAATAGACTTTCTTCCTTCAACCTTCAAAAAGGTTCTTCGAATCTCCCAACTAGAGTATGGTTACAGCGGTGTATTCCGGGTGATAGCGGATGTATGCAGGATGTCGGATCTGTGGGAAATCCGACCGTTTTTACAGGAAAATTACTCTCCAAAGATAAGATATCTTAGAAAGATCTTTTCCCATAAAAATAGGTAAAATATATGGTCTATCTTATCTTCTTTCTTCCAGGAATCAAGCCCAAAAATATAAGATCCTCTTTCCAAAGATAAAAGATCTCAGCCAAGAATAAAATATTCTCGCCGCGTCCCAGGTGTTCGCTTCGGTCGAGTCGACTTCTTTGGATCACCTCGGTCGAGGTGACTCTGTAGTCAACCGAGGTGAGTCACAACTGAATGTGAAATCTCTCAAATCTGGTCCAAAGTGAATCTTTAATCCATGGCTATGCTTCCTGGATCTTTCCTTAAGTTCTTGAATGTAGCTCCAATGACTCCATAGCTCCTTTTGCTCCTTTTTGATGCGAAACGTGCCATTTTACCTACGATTACAACAAAACTAAGTGTAGACCTCGATTCCCGCAAAGGTAGATAAATGGTAATATAATCACATAATATACATACAAACATGCAGATTATTGAAGATAAACGTCTATACAAACCCCAAAATATAGACAATAATTCATGCTATCAAGTGCTACATTGGGCTAGGATCTCACAATGGATCCTGACCCTAGCCTGACAACAAGTTCATTGGATCTTACAACAAGGAACATGTAGATGAAAAACAAAATACATAAAAGCTGTATATGATACATCAAAAGTGTTTACAAACACAAAACTGAGTACAAAACATAAAACATAAACATCTGATACAAAAGATCCCATATCCCACGCATCCTAATGTACAGAAGTCCTCGGCTGGTCACACCACCTGGCTCACTCTACAGTCTTCCTAACTTGTAGATCATCTACAACACGGTATACACCATTAGCTACAACAATGAAAAAGTATGAAGGTAATAGCACAACCACACATCAACATCTCATACATGTAATGTCACACACATTCATTTATTTTCTTTCATTACGTTACTCCATTACTAATTCAACTTCTCTTGTAACACGAGGAGCCTCAAGAACCCCGTCCCATCAAACGTAACACAGGAGTTTTGCATGGGGGTGATCATCAATCATCCCCTCCTGTGAGATCATATTCAGGGCACCTCCTCCTACCCACAGACGGAGGCAAGTGGTCACGACTTGTTATAATACACTTGGTCATCCTAGTCCAGTTTAGGTTATAAATTCACAATCATATGAACACAAACAACCATCACAGTCACACAAACTCATAGTTGGAAGCTAAGTAAGTCCTATGGACTTACCTCATATACTCGTATCCAATACCACGTCACAGCTTCCCCTTGGGGAAGAGATCAACGTTTGCAATAGCAAGGCACACAACATCACATACTTCAAGGGTTAGGAGACTCGTCTCCATAACCAAAACCAACCTACAACCTCAATCTAACCCTCAAGACCATAACAAGCTCATAGATGCCTACAGCATAACCTCAACATCAACACGAGTGCCTAAGGCACAACTCTATCATACCACTTATCCTAACCAAGCTAGCCTATCCAGCATCTAAGCCAAGGCCAAAGGAAAGGAAGGAAGGAAGACATATGATAACATGAATTATAGTCTATATTTTGGGACCTGTTTAGACGTTTTATCTTCAATAATCCGCATGTTTGGATGTTTATTATGTGATTATATTGTCATTTCATCTACATTTGCGGGAATCAAGGTCTACACCAAGTTTCGTTGTAATCGTAGGTAAAATGGCACGTTTCGCATCAAAATGGAGCTAAAGGAGCTAAGGAGTCATAGGAGCTACATTCAGGAGCTTAAGGAAGAATCCAGGAAGCATGGAAATGGATTAGAGATTTACTTTGGACCAGATTTGAGAGATTTCACCTTCAATTTAGAGCCACCTCTGTCAGCTACAGTACCATCTCGACCGAGGTGATCCAGAGGAGCGCCCCGACCGAGGCGAACACCTTGGACGCGGAGGGATATATTTTATTCTTGGCTGAGATCTTTTATTTTTAGAAGGAGAGATCTTATATTTTTAGGCTGGATTTCTGGAAGGAAAATCATATATTTTAGGGATTTATTTATGAGAGATGGATATATTTTATTAGGAAAATATCTTTTTAAGATATTTTATCTTTGGAGGGTAGTTTTCCTATATAAAAGGGTTGGATTTTCCACAAGTTCAACCATGCTTATGCATGCTTATACACACTTAGAGGGCTGATAGCATCCAGCAAGTATTTTTGGAAGGTTGAAGGAAAATTGAAGGAAGGAAGTTGATAACTTTTATAGCTTTTGTGAAGGGTTTTGTAAGATTTTCTTAGATTCCCTTCTTGTTGATTGTCTTGTTGGATTGTGATCCAAGGAACGCTTGTTTGATTGATAATTGATTCAGTAATTGAAGCCTTTTTCTTAAGGTTTTTGTGTTCAATTATTCGCTTTCTTCCCTTATATTTTATTATTGCTTTCATGATGATGAGTGGCTAATTTCCTTGTGCGATTCTAGGGTGATTGGCTGAAGGTTTTGTGAAAAACAATGATAGAATAATCTTAAATTCTAGTAAGACCCTGAAAGCTCGAATCTTTATCCTTAACCCTAGAGTATCTCGTTCAGTCGATGAACATCTCGGCCGGGGTGGAATTCGTCTGACCGAGGTGACCTTTCTGATCCGAAACTGAGAGTTAAGTGTTAGAATTTGCCAAATGCTATTCTTATTACACCTTTCCCGGTTCAATGCAAGATTAGGATGAGACTTACCCGGTAATTCCTTTGTTTGTTTACCCAAGATTATAAGTGTAGGTAATAAAGGTTTATCCTTTATTGGAGTTTGAGTGTGCCTTCATCCCATCTTTGTGAGTCAGCCTGAGACTTACCCGGTAAAGGTTGATTCTATTCCCTTTGCTGGTGTGTTTGTTTGAGATTATAGTTCCTTTCCTTAGTACCTTGAGACTTACCCGGTAATAGGTTCTTTGGTTTGGAGTTAGTGAGTAGTGAGACTTACCCGGTGATCTATTCCACTTTAGTAACACCTTCCCTTTGCAAAATCTCAGCTTTGTCCGCTTATCTTGAGATCTTGAGTTGGAACCACAACTGGATGCTTTAATCCCTAGAATTTGCATATTTCCTTAATTGACTATATTATCATCTTTGATTGCTTTAATTGCTTTTGTGGTTAGTTGTAATATTGACAACCTATACTTGCTTTGTTTTACCTAAGTCCTTGATATCGACACCCCGGAATTCTTGCTTTTACTATGATTGACCCGTACATTGCGGGTTCGCATCCTTGTCTTAAGCATATATCTTGGGTTATAAATTTAAAGCTTGCACACACCGTTTGGAGCGAACTAGTTTTTGGCGCCGTTGCCACGGACTTGGTCTAGACCGATCCGGTTGCGGTGATCTTTCAGGGCATTTGCCCCTGTTTCTACTAACCACTCTACTTGGTATCAATCTCTTCCCCCAGGAAAAATCAATACTTGGAAGGAGATGACGACGGAGTTATTGACTAAGTTCTTTCCCCTCTCTAAGACTGCTGAAAGAGAGGGAAAATAAATGCATTCATCATGAAGGACAAGGAGAGTTTGTCCAAGTCATGAGAGAGATTTAAAGACATCCTTTTGGATTGCCCACATCATGGGATTCCAAAGATAGAGTTGCTGGAAATGAGAGGGAAGATAAATGCCGATTGACGAAGCTTGGGAGTTGATAGAAAAGCAAGCTTTGCACATGGAGAAATATTCCCACCAAGGAGCTGAAGGTGGAGTTAAAAGAGTCAACTTTTAAGAAGCTCCACCAAACAATGATCAACTCACCTCTTTGAAGAATGATGTGAAGCAATTGAAAGACCTTTTGGTTGCTCAAACTAAGAAAGAGGAGGAAGGATATCAAAATTCAAGGAACAACGGTTACCGGAACAACAACAATGGTTCCCGGAACAACAACTACAACAACAATAGGGGATCCAACAGCAATAATTGGAGGGCAAACAATCAAAATTCGGGTAACCCTTACTCTAACTCCAATTCAAATGCCTCCTCTAATCCTTTCCTCTCTTGTTCTTCTTCTTCTTCTACTCCATTGAAGAGTCAGGAGCAAGGATCGAGTTTGTCCCAGCCGGAAAAGAAAAATGCGGTTCTGGAGGCCATCTTGATCAAGCTCAACTCTATGAAGACATCCATGACTTCATTTTCGAAGGCACAAAAAGCCTTAGAGCAACAATTCCTTAACAAGGCGAATGAAGCGCCAAGAGATCTAGGGAAGCTTCCAGCAAGGACGGAAAGCAACCCTAAGGGACAGATCATGGCAATAACGACGAGAAGTGGACTGACAACTGCAGATCCAGTGCCTCGGTCGATACTAGTACAGACGAAAACCACCTCGGTCTAGATACAATCGAAGAACACTTCGGCCGAGGTGCCAACCGAGGTTGAGCCACAGAGAGCGTCGGACAAAACTGAAGTTTATGTCCCACCTCCTGCATATAAACCACCACTTCCATTTCCCCAGTCAAGGGCCAGAGCACATCTAGACAAGCATTTTGGTAAGTTCCTTGAGTTGATAAATAAACTACATATTAACATCCCTTTTCTTGATGCTATTCAAGGGATGCCCGTCTATGCGAAGTTCTTGAAAGAAATTCTATCAAGGAAGAGGAAGTTGGAAGACTTTAAGTAAGGATGACATCTAAATCCTCGGAGCTTATTCAAATCATGAAGGAGAAGATGCCACCCAAATTGAGAGATCCCGGCTCATTTTGCATTCCCATTCAAGTTGGGGAAGTCACTTATGAGGCATTGTGTGATCTAGGAGCCATCGATAGCATCATCCCGCTGGAGCTTTGTGTGAAGATCGGACTTGGAGAGCGCAAGCCGGTGAAGATACGGTTGTACATGGCGGACCGCTCCATTACCCATCCCGTGGACATTTTGGAAGACGTTCCGGTCAAGTTTGGTAACTTCAATTTACCTATAGACTTTGTTGTACTTGAAATTCCCACAGATTATCCCGTTCCTATCATTCTCGGGAGACCATTTCTAGCAACTTCGGGTTGCAATGTGGATTGTAAGAACGTCAAGTTGCAATTCAACATTGGCGGTGATCAAGTTGATTTTGAATTACTCCCGGAAATGAAGGGAGAGCACCTAGGAGATGATATCTTCAACATCTATGATGAAGAAGAATCAAGAGAATTGGTGAGCTCTATCCTTATTAACGATCCACTTGAGAGAGTTATTAGCTTTAGCTTAATGGAGGAAGGTATTGATGCTTCTTGTGATGCAGATATACGGAGCCTAAAGGCGCTGGAAGAAGATCCAGAAGCTAAATTTGAGAAACTAATCCAGGAGAAGAAGATCTCCTGTTTCGGTCCCAGTTGCAATACCCCTACCGAGGCACCTTCTGGGCCAAGCGAGGTGTTCTTGACTGAAGAACATCTAGGTCACCCTCTTTGGACCTCGACCGAGGTCGAAAGTGAGATGATGTCAACTGAGACTTTTGAAAGTCTGATTCTTCGATCTACTCCACTAGAAGGAGGAAGCAAGGATCCGCCTCAAAAAACACCCCCAGTTGTGGAGCTTAAACAACTCCCGAGTCACTTGAGGTATGCTTTTCTTGGACCGGATTCTACTTATCCCGTCATCGTTAGTACTTTCCTCTCCGAATCTGAATTATGTAAACTAATGCATGTCCTAAGGAAACATCAAAAAGCTTTAGGTTATACTATTGATGATCTTATTGGCATTAAGCCTTCTTTCTGCATGCATAGAATACTAATGGAGGACGATCATACGACTTCACGGGAGCCTCAAAGACGGTTAAATACGATCATGAAAGAGGTTGTGAAGAAATAAATTCTTAAGTTGTTGGATGCAGGTATCATATTCCTTATCTCGGACAGCAAGTGGGTGAGCCCAGTGCATGTGGTTCCGAAGAAAGGAGGGATGACCGTTGTGATGAATAAGAACAACGAGTTAATCCCAACTAGGACCGTCACGGGCTGGAGGGTGTGCATCGATTATAGGAAGCTGAACGTGGCCACTTGGAAGGACCATTTTCCACTTCCCTTCATTGATCAAATGCTCGAACGGTTGGCCCACCATTCACATTTTTGCTATTTAGATGGCTATAGTGGCTTCTTTCAGATTCCTATCTATCCGGATGATCAAGAGAAGACCACTTTCACTTGTCCATGGGGGACATTCGCTTATAGGAGGATGCCATTTGGCTTATGTAATGCACCTGTTACCTTCCAACGATGCATGATGGCTATCTTTTCCGAGTATATAGAGGAGATCATGGAGGTATTTATGGATGATTTTTCAGTATATGGTTCCTTTTTTTTTATCATTGCCTATCTAACCTTTCTCTAGTGCTACAAAGATGTGAAGACACTAATCTCGTCTTGAATTGGGAGAAGTGTCACTTTATGGTTAATGAAGGCATCGTGCTAGGACACCTCGTTTCTATAGGAGATTCATCAAGGACTTCTCGAAGTATATGGTTCCTCTTTTGATGATTGTCTATCTAAACTTCCTCCCCCTTGTTCAGTTAAGGGTGTGCTGAGTTTTCTCGGGCATGCAGGTTTCTATAGGAGATTCATCAAGGACTTCTCGAAGATTTCTAAACCACTAACTAACCTCTTGAATAAAGATGTTATTTTTGAGTTTTCGCAGGAGTGTCTTGATGCATTTTACAGGATTAAGGAAGCGTTGATCTCCGCTCCCATTATCCAGCCTCCGGATTGGACCTTGCCCTTTGAGATCATGTGCGATGCGAGTGATGTGGCAGTAGGAGCGGTGCTTGGACAAAAGAAGGAAGGGAGGACCACCGCCATTTACTATGCTAGCAAGACGCTAGATGAAGTCCAACTTAACTACGCCACCACCGAAAAGGAGCTATTGGCGGTTGTATATGCTTTTGAGAAGTTTCGTTCTTACTTAGTAGTGGCGAAAGTTATTTTCTACACCGACCATGCAGCTATTCGTTACTTGCTTGCCAAGAGGGATGCCAAGCCACGCCTTATTCGATGGATTCTCTTGCTTCAAGATTTTGACTAAGAGATCCGTGATAAGAAGGGATCCAAAAATTCTGTTGTGGATCACCTCAGCCGGCTACCTTCCTCTTCACACGAGAAGGACGATCCACCAATAGACGATTCATTCCCCGATGAGCACTTGCACTTGTTGGAGCGTTTTATAGACTTCCTTATCTCACCCCATGATGAAGGTGAAGTATGGGGTGAGGATACCTCCCACCTTGTTAAGGGATGTTGTACGGTCCAGCTAGCGACCTTAAATCAAGCGCTTCTTGGGAGGCAACCCAAGGTATTGCTTTCTTTTCCCTTTTTTCTAGTCTAGTTTTAAATAGTTTGCTTTTGCTTTGCTTTGCTTTGTTTTTGGCGTCCTGGATAGACAACAGGTGACATCTAAGAAAGGAATACAACCCAGGAGCAAAACTGGAAGGACAGAAGTTCGAGAATTTGAGAAGACGAAGTTTGACTGAGACACATCTCGGTTGCTGTCACAGCATCTCGACCGAGATGATTCTTGAGCAACCGAGGCGACTAGGGTTTATAAAGATCCACCTCGGTCCGTACCACCTCGGCCCAGTCGAGACAATCTCGACCGAGGTGACAGCAGTTCCAGAAAAGGGTATAAAAGGGAGATTGATTTCTCTCTCTTCCCTCTCTCACCTTCTCGACCGCGGCGCACATCCCCTCTCGCTTCTTCGTTTTTCGATCGCTTGCGACGATTCTCGCTTCCAAACTGATAGGAAAGGGTAGAGGATCGATTTGCAAGCAACAATCTGCAGCAACAACGCTCCAAATCGGCCAAATCAAGGGTAATTCGTAAAAAACCCTAAAACTCTCTTCTTCACTGTTTTTTATCAAATTGGGCTTTGGTTGCCCTTGCATTGTGCTGGAAAAGGATTAAGTACCCCATAGGAACCATTGGTAGTGATATTTGGGGAAAAGAACTGGATTTTTGAGAGTAACGATCGCACAACACTTCGCCTCGGTCCAGTCGGCTTGTGCCTCGGCCGAGGTGTTCTTGAGAGTTGTCAGAGAGACCGAGGTGGTCTGACAGTGTGTAGAAAATGAGTTCTGATAGGCAGCTTGTTTTGAGAGACAGATCTTCTCCTTCTCCTTCTCCTTCTCCTTCTTCTTCTTCACGCCGGTCTATACCGGTGATCCATGAGTGTCACCAGGTAGACTATGACCGCATAGCGGCACGTCCAGTTGTTGCACCACGGTTACTGGACATTTCTGCTTTCGACTGCCTCCACGTGGATAATGATCTGAGGCGGATGATATCTATGGTGGGATTGGAGCAGTTTACTGAGATCAGAGCTCCAGCTTACATTGAGCCGACCTTGGAGTTTGTTAGGTCCGTCACTTATTTGCCTACTGAGCGCGCCATCAAGTACCGGTTGATGAACCGGAACTATCTAGTTCCTATGGACCACTGGAGGGACATCTTTGGCTTCCCGGCCCACACAGTTGTTGATTTTCCTTCTCGAGCTGTAGCTCGAGAGTTTTGGGGACAGATAGCTCATGTAGTTGAGCATGCCGACAGGTGGAGACCTGGAGACTCTAGGGAGTGCCTAATTTTCCACATAGCCTATAGACTTGCTCACCGGATTTTCAGCGAAACTCTTCTGGCGCGTACTGAGACGCCCCAAAATATTAGACAGGGTGAGTTGCTGAATCTTTACTATATGGTGACCGGAGGAGTTCTGGACTTTGGCGTGATGCTGGCTGAGGATCTCCACCGGATCAAGGCGAAGGCGAAGGGAGATATCTGCTGCGGAGGTCTAGTGACTCATATCGCGAGTTACATGGACCTTGATCTGAGTGCATGTACTATGGTGATGGTTGCCAAGCCGCTCGGGCTGCAAGAGATGATCACTCGGAGGATATTGGTTCCTCGCGGACTTACTACGCCGTATGTGGCGATGCCTTGGGAGCAGACTGCACCCCAGGGTATTAGATGGTCAGCTCAGTTCTCTGTATATGACCCGCATTACTGGCACACCGCATGGACTCCGCTTATGGAGGACGCCAGGGACGCAGCAGCTCAGAGACAGGATGAGGAGGATGAGGCTGATGAGGAGGAGGCTGACGAGGATGAGGATGGCGGTGCTGCCATGGATACAGGCACATATATAGTTGGGACTAGTGTGCCAGTCGTCAATCTAGACGACGACGAGACAGAGGAGGATCCAGCTACAACACCGGCACGTCCCGCCAAGCGTAGGGTACGCAGGCAGAGGGATCTAGTTGCTCACCGCCGGATCGATGATCTGACGGATCAGGTGATAGATTCCTACGCCGCCTTGTCCTTAGACATTAGAGAGCTATAGGAGAGAAGACACTACTAGCACAAGATGGCTGAGATTCAGTTTCAGCATAACATGGGCTACCCGTTCGACCCATCTTAGTACCCGTATGTGCCACCACCACCACCACCGGATTGGGATTAGAGCTTGCAGGATTTCTTTATTTATTTATTATGCAGCTCAGCTTTATTCGGTGAGTACTCTGTTTTCTTAGACTTATTTGACCCATTGGGACAATGTGTCCCAAGTATGGGGTATGTGGATGTATTATTTGACTTATGTGTATGTTTGTATGACTCGATGCGGATATTTATGATGTTCTTTATCTGAGATTACATGCATGCATGCATACAGGTTATTTGATTGAGAAAAACGTCAAAAACTGGTTTAAAAAAAATATTTTAGTGAGCTCGACCTATGTGACTCTGACCAATCGAGGTGCAGTACCTCGGTTGACTTAGAACATCTCGATCGAGACGGCTTTACTGAGAGAGTTTTCGAAACGATTTTTGTGCTTCTTATCTGGATATGTCCTCAGTGATGATTTTGTTTGCTGACTGGATTTGAAATCTTTATATGTTTGAAAGATATTATAATATGCTTAAGTTGCTAAATGCTTTGTTTGAATTTGTGGCATGTTTAATACTTTATTTTTATCCAAATTATGTCGAATTTGAAGGTTGACAGCACATGATAAGTTCTCTCACCTTCTTCCTGGGATGATTAAGGCATTTCACTCTCTTCTCTTCTTCTTCTTGATCATGCTTAGCCCCTCATATACATATTTGCCTCCCTTTACCTATCCGGGAATTTGGAAGCAAGCAAGTGAAAAGCAAGTGAAAGAAAAGTTGAGATGTTGGCTGAAAGTTAGAAAGAAACTAATAGGTTTGGAGAAGTCAATCATGATGATGAGTAACTCGGCACCATTCACATAGCCGGGTGTTTGTGTCTTGCCAAAGTCGGATTGAGCAATATTCCTAACGGGTCATGGTATGTGCATCAAGGGTTTCAGGCATCTCGAGAAATTGATGATTGCTGATTTCCAAGGCTTCGGTTATTGTGCACCTCTGTCC
Source organism: Fagopyrum esculentum (assembly GCA_033239045.1). Taxonomy (NCBI): domain Eukaryota; kingdom Viridiplantae; phylum Streptophyta; class Magnoliopsida; order Caryophyllales; family Polygonaceae; genus Fagopyrum; species Fagopyrum esculentum. Next base: position 22,542,714 of record BSUD01000008.1, on the reverse strand, counting down.
ATGCATCCCAAAAAGTAAAGTAAAGTAAAAAGTAAATAAGCAAAGCTTATTGGTGGAAGATGTTGAAGTTCAAAAGGAAGTGAAGTAAAGATCCTTTTCTAAGGATTCTAGCACCACATTCCCTATATACATCCTACCCTCACACGTTTCTTGACCTTCTCTTGAAAAGCCCTTGAGACCTCGAGCTTGTTGATTGACATGGTGGTTTAAACTGGATTATACATGATTAATTTTGATAATTATGATTTATTATGCATTCTAGGATTTTATGCAAAGATGAACAACTTTCTTATATTTATAAATTGTTTAATCATATTTTGATTTTGAATTCCATGAAGCATTCTCTTAGAGTGATCTATGATTTGAGGCACCACCAAAAATATTTTGAGATACTTTTCATTGATCTTTATGACTTATAATCCATTCTATCTTGTACTTAAAATTTGGAACTTGCTTGGGGAAAAACAAGGGACAAGTATGGGGTATTTTGATAGCATGAATTATAGTCTATATTTTGGGACCTGTTTAGACGTTTTATCTTCGATAATCTGCATGTTTGGATGTATATTATGTGATTATATTGTCATTTCATCTACCTTTGCGCGAATCAATGTCTACACCAAGTTTCGTTGTAATCGTAGGTAAAATGGCACGTTCCGCATCAAAAAGGAGCTAAAGGAGCTAAGGAGTCATAGGAGCTACATTCAGGAGCTTAAGGAAGAATCTAGGAAACATGGAAATGGATTAGAGATTTACTTTGGACCAGATTTGAGAGATTTCACCTCGTTCAGCTACAGTACCATCTCGACCGAGGTGATCAAGAGGAGCGTCCCGACCGAGGCGAACACCTTGGACGCGACGGGATATATTTTATTCTTGGCTGAGATCTTTTATTTTTGGAAGGAGAGATTTATATTTTTAGGCTGGATTTCTGGAAGGAAGATCATATATTTTAGGGATTTATTTATGAGAGGTGGATATATTTTATTAGGAAAATATCTTTTCAAGATATTTTATCTTTGGAGGATAGTTTTCCAATATAAAGGGTTGGATTTTCAACAAGTTCAACCATGCTTATGCATGCTTATACACACTTAGAGGGCTGGTAGCATCCAACAAGGATTTTTTGAAGGTTGAAGGAAGATTGAAGGAAGGAAGTTGATAGCTTTTATAGCTTTTGTGAAGGGTTTTGTAAGATTTTCTTAGATTCCCTTCTTGTTGATTGTCTTGTAGGATTGTGATCCAAGGAACGCTTGTTTGATTGATAATTGATTCAGTTATTGAAGCCTTTTTCTTAAGATTTTTGTGTTCAATTATTCGCTTTCTTCCCTTATATTTGATTATTGCTTTCATGATGATGAGTGGCTAATTTCCTTATGCGATTCTAGGGTGATTGGCTGAAGGTTGTGGGAAAAACAATGATAGAATAATCTGAAATTCTAGTAGGACCCTAAAAGCTCGAGTCTTTATCCTTAACCCTAGAGTATCTCGTTCAGTCGATGAACATCTCGGCCGAGGTGGAATTCGTCTGACCGAGGTGACCTTTCTGATCCGAAACTGAGAGTTAAGTGTTAGAGTTTGCCAAATCCTATTCTTATTACACCTTTCCTGGTTCAATGCAAGCTTAGGATGAGACTTACCCGGTAATTCCTTTGTTTGTTTACCCAAGATTATAAGTGTAGGTAATAAAGGTTTATCCTTTATTGGGGTTTGAGTGTGCCTTCATCCCATCTTTGTCAGTCAGCCTGAGACTTACCCGGTAAAGGTTGATTCTATTCCCTTAGCTAGTGTGTTGGTTTGAGATTCTAGTTCCTTTCCTTAGTACCTTGAGACTTACCCGGTAATAGGTTCTTTGGTTTGGAGTTAGTGAGTAGTGAGACTTACCCGGTGATCTATTCCACCTTAGTAACACCTTCCCTTTCAAAAATCTCAACTTTGTCCGCTTATCCTGAGATCTTGAGTTGGAACCACAACTAGATGCTTTAATCCCTAGAATTTGCATATTTCCTTAATTGACTATATTATCATCTTTGATTGCTTTAATTGCTTTTGTGGTTAGTTGTAATATTGACAACCTATACTTGCTTTGTTTAACCTAAGTCCCTGAGATCGACACACCAGAATTCTTGCTTTTACTACGATTGACCCGTACACTGCGGGTTCGCATCCTTGTTTTAAGCATACATCTTGGGTTATAAATTTAAAGCTTGCACACACCGTTTGGAGTGAAGAAAATACCAACAAGGTATGTACCAACAGAAGCAAAGAACACCAAACTGACCCAGTGAGGTGCAGGGGCGGCTCACACCAGGCGCAGGGGCGGTCCACAACAGGCGCAGGGGCGGCTTGGTTCACACGCAGGGGCGGCCAACTGTGCAGAGAGTTGGTCCCGACTTTTCTTTTATCCCTTTCTCGACTCCCTTCACTTCACAAAACCCTAAGCAGCAACCAGGAGCATCAACACAACTCACATCCTTAGCACAACAACAACACACAACATCAACCTCATGATCATCCACAACCAAAACCAACACCAAACTCTCAAGAACTCTCTCACAGGATCAAGAAAGAGCAAAGAGGAGAAGAGGAAGGAGAAGAAGAATGTAAGGGAGATGAAAGAGCTGGAATGAGGTAAGGAAACCCCTCATCCGAAGGTTGGGAAGCTTATATAGGAAGCTAACCCCAAAGGCAAAGTAAAGAGGTCAACAAAGGTGGTTGCAGCCGCACAAAACCGCAGGGGTGGATCAGGTAAGGCTCACAAGTTCCGCTGGGGTGGCTGACAAGGTCAAGGCAAGCTCAGCTAAGGCTCAACAAGGCTCCTAGGCTCCAAAGACTAAGGTTCTTACATCACACTCCCCTAAAAACAAGTTTCGTCCCGAAACTTGCAAAATCCCAAAACCTCTCGGACCCATAAGCCGAGGTATAACTCTAAACACTATAATCTACTCTCGACAAGGCCTAGAGGAAGATCATATCTAGCAAAACACTAACCACATCACACTAGCATGGAGGAAAACCGTCTCTAGCCAAAACGTAAACATAACAACACTATGTGGAGGAAAACTATCTCCACTCACACTATGTCCATCAGAGGTAGCATGGAGGAAAGAACCATCTCCAACTAATCCTAAGACACATCATAGCATGGAGGAAAGAACCATCTCCAACTATAACTATCTCGCGCTAGCATACAAGATCTAACAGATCATATGCACATATCACAGCTAGCACGAAAACACTGCATATCACATAAGCACATAGCATAACATACACTCACCAAGATGGCACTAAGATCTACTCGTGGATCCTATTGGTGCCTCTATCTCGGAGTAGAACTCTGGATAGTTCCTTTGGATACTATCCTCCGTCTCCCAGGTAGCCTCATCAAGTCGTCATCTAGACCATTGTATCCTCATCATAGGAATGTCCTTCGAACGCAGGCGTCTCACACCTCACTCTAGGACCTTAATAGGGTGCTCTGCAAACGTGTGGTCCGACTTAACCACCAGATCATCTTAACTCACGATGTACCTAGGATCTGGTATGTACTCCCTCAGCTGAGACACATGAAACAAAGGATGAACACCCTTTAACCTCGGAGGCAATGCTAATTTGTAGGCTGTTCTCCCAACTTTATCCAGTATCTCAAAAGGACCGACATATCGGGGACTCAGCTTCCCCTTTATTCCAAAACGTCTAACGCCTCGCGTCGGAGATACTCTCAATCAAACATGAGCTCCTACCCTGAACTCTAGAGGTCGACGCCTCCTATCTGCATACGACTTCTGGCGACTCTGTGCAGCCAGCATCCTCTCTCTGATCAGCGCTACTCGAGCCATATCATCCTGAATCAGCTCTTCCGCTATCCCACTGATACAGCTAGGTTCATCCCAGCATAATGGTGTACGGTACATACGTCCATACAGTGCCTCATAAGGAGCCATCCCTATAGATGCATGTCAGTTGTTGTTGTATGAGAACTCAACGAGTGGTAGGTAATCAGACCATCCCTGTCCCCAATCAAACACACAAGCTCGCAACATATCCTCTAAGGTCTGGATGGTCCTCTTTGACTGACCATCTGTCTGGGGGTGAAACGCAGTTGTGAAGTGTGGACTCGTCCCCAAAGCAGTCTGAATCTGCTGCCAAAATCTCGATGTAAATCGTCCATCACGATCAGAGACGATCATCCTCAGTACCCCATGGAGTCTCACTATTTTTCTGCCAAAATCTCGATGTAAATCTGCTCACAGGACACGTGATAGGTGATGGAATCACTATCATTTAGGGTAGTTTTTAGAGTTTTTTATTGCATTAGTGTCGGTTTATGCTACTAACTCCTTGGTCCAGAAGCAGAAGATCAAAAGAAGCTAAAGAAGTAGTTATAAGCACTTAGGAGTGAAGATCGATCACAAAGCAAACCTTTTGTTGCCTCACCGCCCCTGCGGATCCCTGCAGCCAGCCTAGCGGGTGATGCCTTACATCGGATCGCTCCCTGCGCTTTCACCAGCGCCAACCATGAAGTGTGTCACCGCCCCTGCGCCACTCCTTAGCGCCCCTGTGGTGTCCTCCACTGACGAAACGAAGACCAGCTCACCTGCGCCTTCCACTGCGGCACTGCCTGCGCCTCAACATGGGAGCGGTAAGACGAAGAGGTTGTGTCACCGCCCCTTGGTTGACAAAGGGACACCCCGGCGGCTTGGCATCAGAAACGTCAGGAAAGGCGAAAGGTAAGACTTTGAAGAGCATTGAAGATCCGCCCTAGTGGAATTGTCTAGCCGCCCCAGCTGCTCTGAAGAAGTTCAACCGATTCTGCCTGAACCGCCCTTGCGGTTCCTGAAGGCCGCCCCTGTGGTTTAACGCCAGAAGCTTTACTCCGGCTATTTACACCACCTTTATGGCATTTAAGGTGGCGGTTTTGGGCCGGCCAATTACTCCGGCTTTTTACACTACCTATTTGTAGTATAAATAGTCCTTGGTTGATTGCTAGAATCATCCATCTTATCATCTAGTTAGTCAACAAATTATCCAATTAGATTGTCTTGCTCCCTTGTAATGAGTTGCTAACTCCCTTGCTACATTGGGTTGGTCTGAAGCTGCATTTTTACCTTGCTTGTAAGTTCTTTTTAATCTAAGTTTTCATTCAGTAATAGTTTGTGTTTCCTTGATCTCCATTGTCTAAATTGCATGTTTACTATTGCTTGAGATTGATCACCTTAGGTTCTAAAGTGCATGTCAACAACTAGGATTAATAGGTTCCGGGTTCAGGTCTATAATCTCGTAGCAACTGTAAGTAATAACGGGTTGTGATTACTTGAGGAAAAGGAACACAAATATAAAGATAAGTTTAACGGCTTTAATCTTCTCTTTATATCCCTTTGTCTTTATTTGAAAGCTAACTTGTTATTTGTTATTGTAGGTTTACGGAACATTAACCTGTTAAGTTGTGTTGATGCCGGTTGGCTTAACACATATATATGATCGAGACGGGAGATTACTTGAAAACTTGTAAAAGGAACTCACCAAAGTAGCAATTGCATGCTTAGAATCAACCTAGTGTAGATTCATCCATTATTGTCTTACTTGTAACATTAATCGTTTTCATAAGTTTTAGTGCATCAATCCAACCAAACCCCCCCCCCTCTTTTGTGTCACTTGTCACTATAATCGACAATTAGATCTAAAACACCTTAACTCTCTCGGGTTCGACCCTTACTTAATCACTATACATGTTCTTAGTGCTAAGTCGGGATTTACTTTTGATTTGGTATAGACGACCATAGAAATACCTTCGGTCAAATTTTGGCGCCGTTGCCGGGGAGTTTTAGAGTTTTATTGTTATTATTGATTATTGGTTTGAACCATTTTTATGGTTCAAACCCGTGCTACTAATTCCGGCTTTGCTTCTTTTGATGCAGAAATTGAGAGGACGCACATCCGGAAACGAAGACAACAACAACTTCAACAAGAGATGGCTGACCGTACTCTTCTTCAACTTACGCAGCCCACCTTGGCTCAAAACCCTCTTGCGGTCGCTATACCAACACTAGGGGAAGGAGTCAACTTTGAGCTCAAGTTGGGCCTCATCCACTTGCTCTCATCCTTCCATGGGCTAAGTGGTAAAGTTCCCATCAAGCACCTTGGGAAGTTCCATACTATGTGTATGAGCATGAAGCCGGCCAACATTACCAAAGAACAAATCATGATGAGGGCATTCGGCTTCACACTCAAAGATTCCGTGGATGATTGGTATTACCACCTTCCATCCGGGAGTATCGACACTTGGGAGAACCTTCACAAAGCGTTCTTGGAGAAATACTTTCCAGCTAAGAAGGCTAATAGCTTGAAGAAAGCTATAAGCAACATCGAGCAAGAGGCAATCAAAACACTCTACGAGTACTTCGAAAAGTTTGCACGCCTCCGATACAGCTGCCCTTTTCACGGATATTCAACTAAAGATTTAGTCTTGTACTTGTACAATGGCTTGCTAGACAATGAAAGGAGGGTCGTCGATGCGGCTTGCGGAGGTAATATTCTTAACTCTACTCCTGACCTTGCTTTGGAAAAGATACAAGAACTAGCGGAAGGAACCCGGAACATTGGAAGAACCCCGGCTAAGAAAGGAGTTCATGCTGTGAGCTTTGGGAAGAGTGAGATTTCCACCGAGCTCGCGGAATTGAAGGAAATGGTGAAGAGACTAACACTTATGGGAACACCGCAATAGCTCAAAGCTTGTGGAGTTTGTGCTGACCCGTATCATCCAATGGACATGTGCCCACAAGTTCAGGATGACGATGTTGAAGTAAGCGCAATGGTTATGGACAACCACAGCAACAAAGACCTAGGAACGATCCCTATGCACATAATTTCATGCCAAATTGGCGTGACCAATAGAATTTTCGTTGGAGGGATCAACAAAACCAACAACAGCAGCCCCACCAAGGTAAGTATCACTCAACTGAAGATATGTTCATGGTTTTGACTAAACACTTTGTTACTCATGTCCAAACAACAGAATCTAGCATCAAGAACCTTGAACAACAGGTTAGTCAAATGGCAGAAGCTATTTCAAGGACCGAATCAAGGCCTTTCGGAGGATTGCCTTCCCAGACGTTTATAAACCCCAAGGAGAATGTTAGTGCCCTAACATTAAGAAGCGGGAAGCAAATCCAAAAAGAACCAACAAAATAATCACAAAGCAAGCCTTCTATCGTTTTTTCCGCACCCACAGCCGCCCCTGCGGCTGCAGCTACGCCCAACTCAGAACGAACGACACCCCTGCGGCTGGGTGCCCCTGCCCTTGTGGTGACAACCACTGAGCCGCCCCTGCGCCTGCAAGCTGACGCACCTGCGGAAAACACAACAGAGGGTCTTGCTGAAAGGATACTTACGTCAGGCCTAACTTTCCACCGCTGTACTCCGAGAAACCACCGGCTCTTTTTCCTGAAGCCTTGAAGGAGTGAAGAATCATAGAAGACAAGGACCTCTTTGAGACTTTCTCCAAATGCGAGGTAAATATTCCTCTCCTTAAGTTGGTGAAAAGTATCCCTATGTATGCTCGTTTTTTGAAGGAACTTTGCACTATCAAGAGGAATCAAAAGCTAAAGGGGAAACAGAAAGTACAAGTGAGTGAGCATGTGTCAGTAGTTTTCCGGCGGAGAATGCCCAAGAAGTGCAGCGATCCGGGCATGGTAAGCATTCCTTGTGTTATAGGGGAAACCCGCTTTGACAAAGCAATGCTTGATCTGGGTGCTTCTATTAATGTCTTGCCATATTCGATTTACAAATCACTTGGCCTTGGGCCACTAATGGAAACTAGGATTGTAGTACAACTTGCTGATAGATCTAATGTGTACCCAAAAGGAATAATTGAAGATGTATTAGTGATGGTAGACAACCTAATTTTTCCCGCTGATTTCTTTGTAATAGATATGGAAAATGATTCGCATGCTGCACCCATTATGTTAGGTAGGCCATTTCTGAAAACGGCTAGGACTAAAATTGATTATGTTAGTGGTAAATTGACCATGGAGTTTGATGGAGAAGTAGTGGAATTTGACATCTATGATGCAATGAGATTTCCTAGTGATGATCATTCTTTATGTGCTATTGACATTGTTGAACCTTTTGTGCAAGATGTTTTTGATAACTCTGACATGGATGAATTAAGAAATGTGATTGAGCATGACATTGATGGTTTCAAATCAGATTATGTGATAACGTCTAGCATGAAAGAGGTCCTAGCCCAATTAGATGGGCATAAAAGGCTACCTATCTCCAATTTGGCCATTGGGCCCACTTTACTAACCCCAAGCGAGAAGCTTGTTCCGTCCATAGTGCAAGCACCTGAAATAGAATTGAAGGACCTTCCGTCACACCTCAAGTACGTTTTCTTTGGAGCACAGAATACCTTGCCGGTGATTATCTCCAACAAGTTAACCACCGGACAAGAAGACAAGTTGGTGAAAGTACTAAAGGAGCACAAGACGGCCCTTGGATGGACTATTGCGGACATCAAAGGGATAAGTCCTTCCACTTGCATGCATAGGATTTTACTTGAGGACGAAGCCAAACCCTCTAGGCAACCTCAAAGGAGGTTGAACCCACCAATGATGGATGTGGTCATAAAGGAAGTGTTGAAACTCCTCCAAGCGGATATGATCTTTCCTATCTCGGATAGAACTTGGGTTAGCCCTACCAAAGTAGTTCCAAAGAAGGGAGGCATCACTTTGGTGGAAAATCAACATGGAGATATGGTCCCAAGCAAAACACAAACCGGATGGAGAGTTTGCATTGACTACCGCAAGCTCAATAAGGTAACACGAAAGGACCATTTCCCATTACCTTTTATTGATTAAATGTTGGAACGTCTTGCAGGTCATCAATACTAATGTTTCCTGGATGGGTAGTCGGGCTATTTCCAAATAGCCATCGCACCAAAAGATCAAGAGAAGACGACGTTCACTTGCCCATTTGGCACTTTTGCATATCGCAGAATGTCATTTGGACTTTGCAACGCACCGGGCACTTTCCAACGGTGCTTGATAAGTATTTTCTCCGAATACATAGAAAATTTCATTAATGTCTTCATGGATGATTTTACCGTCCATGGAGATAGTTTTGACGCATGTTTAAAGCATTTGAAACTTGTTCTTGAAAAATGTGTTGAAACCAATTTAGTTCTTCATTCGGAAAAATGTCATTTCATGGTCGAACAAGGAATTGTGCAAGGATATGTAATATCCTCAAAAGGGATAGAGGTAGATAAGGCAAAAGTAGATGTTATTCAAAACTTTCCTTATCCTACTAATGTTCGGGAAATCCGATCTTTCCTTGGTCATGCAGGTTTCTACCGACGGTTCATCAAAGATTTCTCAAAGATCTCAGCACCCATGTGTGAATTGCTCAAGAAAGATGTCACCTTCATAGTGGATAAGGATTGCAAGAAGGCTTTCGACACTTTGAAGACATGTCTTACCACCGCACCAATTATCCGTTCCCCAGATTGGGAGAAACCTTTTGAATCATGTGTGACGCCAATGACACGCCGTCGGAGCTGTCTTAGGACAAAAAGACGGACGGGCCGCCCATGTGATCCATTATGCGTCTATGACACTCAATGGAGCGCAAAGGAATTACTCTACCACCGGAAGGAGATGTTAGTTGTGGTTTTTGCCCTTGAGAAATTCCGGCAGTACCTCCTTGGGGTAAAGGTAATTATCTTCACTGACCATGCACACCTTAGGTACCTCATGGCAAAGAAAGAGGCAAAGCCACGATTGATCCGTTGGGTGCTTCGAACGTGGTGGCCGATCATCTAAGCAAACTAGTGCAAGAGGAGGAAGATCCAGAAAAAAGATAGATAGCCGGAAGTTTTCCACACGATACCTTCTACTTAACTCTCTGTTGTGTAACCGCCCCCGTGCCTCACACCAGCCGCCCCTGCGGCCAGCCGCCCCTGCGGCTCTGTCTAGGCGCCCCAGCAGAATTGTCGACAGAGGTTTGTCTTAAGCTTCAATCTTTTAAGCCTTGGTTTGCTGACATTGTGAACTTCATTGTCAGGAAGGAGTATCCTCCAGAATTCACCAAGGCACAACGGGAGAAGGTAAAAGCTGAAGCTCGACACTATGTTTGGGATGGTCCTTACCTTTGGAAGCATTGTAGTGACCAAGTGATCCGGTGTTGCATTCCGGACAGTGAGGTACAATCCATCCTTACTTTATGTCATTCTGAAGCATGTGGGGGGCACTTTGGGGCAAACAAATTTGCAAGAAAAGTTTTGGATGCCGGTTTCTTTTAGCCACATATTTTTCGAGACGCTTTTGCATTTTGTAAAGTGTGTGATAGATGCCAAAGGGTAGGAAATATTTCAAGGAGACATGAAATGCCCCAATCCTCTCTTATATTTTGTGAAATATTTGAAGTTTGGGGAATTGATTTCATGGGGCAGTTTGCTACTTCATTCGGAAACACATATATCTTGCTTGCGGTGGACTATGTTTCCAAGTGGGTGGAGGCAAAGGCCACCAAAACTGATGGTTCAAAAGTAGTTGCAGCTTTTCTGAAGGAAAATATCTTTGCAAGATTTGGAATCCCAAAAGCCTTAATCAGTGATAGGGGTACCCAGTTTTGCAGCAAGACGATCACGGCTCTCCTTAAGAGGTACCATGTTCACCAAAAAGTATCAACAACTTATCATCCACAAACAAACGGCCAAGTTGAGGTGTCCAACCGGAAAATAAAGACCATCCTTGAAAAGACGGTTTCTCCCGGGTAGAAGGATTGGAGTGCAAGGCTAAATGAAGCCCTATGGGCATATCGAACAGCCTACAAAACTCCTATCGGAATGTCTCCTTTTAGGCTCGTGTTTGGGAAAGCTTGCCACCTACCGGTGGAGTTAGAGCACAAAAGTTGGTGGGCGGTAAAGAAGTGCAACACGAACATAGAAGAAGTGGGAGAATTCCGGAAGCTCCAATTGCAAGAGTTGGAGGAATTGAGGCTAGATGCATATGACCATGTTACCACATACAAAGAAAAGACCAAAGCATGGCATGACCGGAACATTCTCCGGAAAGACTTCAAGGTAGGTGATAAGGTACTTCTCTTTCAATCCCATTTGAAACTCTTTGCAGGTAAGTTGCGTTCGAGATGGACAGGGTCGTTCATAGTAGCCGAAGTATACCCTCACGGTGATGTGAATCTCTATGATCCCCAAACGCACAAGGTGTTTAAGGTGAACGGACAAAGGCTAAAGCTTTACCTTGAAGGAGTCAAGAACGATCCCATTAACGAGATGGTACTAGAGGAGGCACAGTCAGAGAAGTAGAGATCTTACGTCGAGCCAACGACGTAAAACAAAGGCGCTTCTTCGGAGGCAACCCGAAGGAATAAAAAGAGGAGTTTATGTCAAGGAATCCGCCCATGCGGCTTTGCATCCCGCCAATGCGGTGACACTCAGGCCTAGTGCCGCCCCCGGCGCTGGGCATGCGCCTACAACACGCCTGTCACCGCCCCCGCAGTGACATCCTTGACACGAATTCCCAGCGCCACCCCCGGCGCTAGGCCTGTGTGCCCGTCCCCCTTGTCGCCGCCCCTGCGGTGTCAAACTCCCGCCCCTGCGGGTTTACCTAGAAAAAAAAAAGAGGATCTCGAAAAACGCCTACACCTAGCACGCACCACCCACCAACCTTCTTCACCTAACACAAACCCTCCAAACTCCCCTCCTTCAGAAACACCCTCAACGCCCCTGCGCCCTCTGCCCACTAACAATCTTGCCGACGCCCCTACGCCGCCTCCGACAGCTAGCCACCAGTCGAAACGCCCCTGCGCCACCTTCTCCCACTACCCCCGTACTCTCTTACAGCCCTACGGCCTTCCTCCTCACCCACTTCACACATTCCACTCCATCTACACCACCGGCGAGGCTACACCACCAAGACCGTCACCGGAGCAACCTCAGCAACACCCTTTCCATCGCTCCTCAGAAATCACCTCTGCACTTCTCCCGCACCTACAGCTGCAAGCATCCGCCCCTGCGCCTCACCGCCCCTGCGCCTGCATAGCCGCCCCTGCGGAAATCACACTAGAGAGGTCGTTTTCTTTTCCTCATTTCAACATTTGCTAATCCTTTGCTTCAAATAGTTTCAAGAATGGAAGCCCCAAGGAAATACAAGATGAACGACGTAGAGTAGGAGCGTTATAGGATTGTGCAGGATCGAGTTGTGTATGCAACTCGATTTCTGCATATCCCAACTTTGGATAAACTGGGCATGCTCGAGAGCATGCAAGCGTTTTTGGAGAATGCCGGGCTCGAAGACTTCCTCCAGAAGAGTGCTCCAACATATCCCGAGCTCAGCACACAGTTTATCTCCACTTTCACAATGGACAAGGAAGACCTTGTTTGTATCGGCCTCACCTTCAAGTTCAACAAGATGAAATACACTCTCGACTATGCCGATCTACGGGAAGCTTTTGGGGTGACTATAAACCCCTCTGAGAACTGGTGGGATCCATTCCCGGCCCCAGACATGTGCGTGTTTTGGCAAGCAGCTACCGGGTCGGAATTCCATGCTGGGGGTGAGTACTTGTTCGCCTCGAAGTGTGCGTGCAAATAAGCTTTAAATTTATAAAACTATAATCAAGCAAGCGAACCCGCAGTGTACAGATCGGCGTAGTAAAGCAAGAATTCCAGAGTGTCGAACTCAAGGATTTGGGGGGAACAAATTCAGTTCGCAAATCGTCAAGCAAGTAATATAGTAAGCTTTGCAGATATTAGGAAAACAGCAACCCTAAAGATCCAGGTATCTAATTGTGGCAATCGATTCAAGATATACTAAAGAACTAAGGATAGAGTTAAGAGTTGCAAAGGTATGCTAAAGTAAAGCAATATACGGTGAAGTTCCAAGACTTTATATGACTTATCTAAAGACACTCTCTATAAAGGTTGTTGAGGCTTCAGTATAGAAATGATCTATAAACAAGAATTAATCTTAAATACCCAAACTTGTAACCCAACGATCAAAACTAACTAAAACGATTAAGGTTGTGACACTCGAAATCGAAGTAGAGGGTGATGAGTCTCACTACTACCTAGACTAGATTAAAGCTAATCTTTAACCTTGGATTAAAGTAAAAGCAAACCTCGTAAACTAGGGTAAATCACTGGCAGATCTTGACTTCCACGGCCGTGGAAGCTCAAGAATAGACCGTGATCTTGGTTCGTCGACGAGATCTCTCCAACTCTCAGGGTCCAATCAATTTACGATCGATCTATCATCATCTAAGCCACAATTATCAACCCTTCACCTTAGAATTTCTAAAGGGTTTTAGCCAATAACCATTGTCATGATATCAAAATTCAATTTAAGAAGAATGAAAGATGAAAACCTTCGAAAACTGAAATATAACTCAAAGTTAATCTCAATTCCAAATACCAAATAGGAATATCTAATGGATTCAGAATATAACACAAAACCTCACAAATATCTTAGGTAAGGACGAAGAACAGGATGTCAATCCGTCTTCAATAACAAAACCTAGAAAAGGGCGCAACTTCCGCCACACACGATCTTCGGAAATCCAAATTGCCGGCTCTTCCGTAGTTTTTCTCACGAAACCCTAGGGTTGGCTTTCTCCAAACGAGGTTGTCCAAGCCTAAAGCGAGCTCTCCCCCCAAAGCGATGATACCGAAAACTCTCTCCTCCCGCCTTTTTATAAGACGGGCAAAATAACCGTACCGGCCCACTGCGTAAATGACGTGGCAATAATTGGTTCGTCAAAAGATCGCCTAAATCACGGTCTCAAGAGATTCCACGACCGTGGTTTAGGGCGTGGAATTGGGTTACGGTCTCATATGTCTTCCACGACCGTACTTTAGGCCGTGTAACTCTCTGGAATGCTCCACGCTCATGATGCCAAGATCCACGGCCGTGGTTTAGGGTGTGGACTCTTCTACGGCCGTATTTTAGGGCATGGAAGTGTAAATTGCTTGTGGTTTCCTTTGTGTCGTGGCATTCCTCATCCTAGCATCTCCTTTGGCTTCTTTGATATGTTTCTAATCCTTGGATGTGCTCAAATCCTCTCCTATCTCTCTCAAATGGTCCGGTTTCAGCTCTTATTCACCTATAATCAACACCAAGCTAATTTAGACCTCCATATCGAAAATATAGATAAACTAGCTAACAAATGCTTTAATGCCTTATCAATGAACACTATAATGAATGAAAAACATCTAGAATAAGTGTCTAGAATATAGCAATATTTCATGCTAACTATACTCCAACAAACTCACTCACCCCAGTTTGAGGTTGATTTCAAAGATCCTCATGAGTGTCTTCTGAGGTAAACAAGGTCGCTCTCAAGGACCTCCCACTATTCTACTCCTGCCTTCCATAGAGCGAGAAGGTGATGGATTCGCCCTCTCTCTTCCCTGCCGCTTTGAAGCGGATAAGGAGGGATGAGCCGAGGAATGGCAGCTCCTCTCTACACTGAGGGGATGCTTAGGAGGTGCAAGCTCCTCCAGCGGGATGGGGAGAACCTATTTTGGATCTCCCTTGCAGATGGGATCCACCTCACCTACCTCCCCCGGCCTTTACCATTAGGAGGGGAGCTCTCCGAGCTCTACATTCTGGCAGATCCTTTCGTGCCGAGGAGGCCACTAGTGGCCATTGTGGAGAGGCATGCTGCCAGCTCCAGCCGGGCCCATCAGGAGGAGCACTTGCCCATCCCATATGACGAGGAGATGCCCACGGCGGCACCAGAGGAGGACCCGGTCCTTGCGAGCCTTCAGGCTCAGATGGCGGTTTTGACGACCCAGCCCCGGACATGGCAGTCCGATTACCAGCGTACTATGCTGGAGCAGCAACAGAGCTAGTAAACCAGTTTTGCCACCTCCATGACCTCACACTTCGACTAGAGGCTGGAGGCCTGGCAGGCAGCCCAGCAGCAACAGCTAGAGGCTCAACAGCTAGCTTGGCAGGCCAGTTTTGAGACATCTTTTGGTCACCGGATGTCTGCCCAGCATGACCGCATTGATGACATCTACCGCCGGCAGGAGCACTTCTTCCGCCACTTCCCTTACCCACTAGAGGAGGGTCCGGGTGGTCCATCCGGACCACCCCAGTGAGGGGTACATTTCTTTCCCTTCTCCCACATTTATCTTTGACTCATTTCCACTTTGAGGACAAAGTGTACTTCAAGTATGGGGGAGGGACATATCATTCCTTGTACAGTTCATTGAGTTGTTTTAGAATTTGTGTTTGCATTGTTAAATTCAATTTGAAAAAAAAAGCCAAAGAAGTGAAAAAAGGCATCGAAATCCTTGGATAAACCGAAAACCCGAAAGGGCGGTTTAGGTAAAAAGAAGGTAGTCCGACCAACCTTAGGTTGTGCAAAATTGGACTTGAGGGATGTGAGTTTAAGTGAGAAAAGAAGAAGAGTGGCAAGGTAAAAACCCGAAAGGGCGCCTTGGCAAAATGAGCGACACCGAGTGTAGGTTTCCCTTTCGGCGTTTTGGCGACATAATAAGGGGAGTCATAAGAAGGTTGTCCGGGTAGGCCACTCTTGGAGCGATAAGGATGGTAGTAAATCTTTTTCTCACATTTCTTCTCTTTTCTTTTTCTTTCTTGGCTTTTCTCTTCTTTTCCATTATCTTTCTGCTTACTCGTGCTTCCTGAGGCCTTTGAGTCTAGTTGATGTCATTTGGTTTTACTCAGGACGAGTAAAAGGTCTAAGTATGGGGGAGTTTGATAGGTGATGGAATCACTATCTTTTGTAGTATAAATAGTCCTTGGTTGATTGCTAGAATCATCAAACTTATCATCTAGTTAGTCAACAAGTTATCCAATTAGATTGTCTTGCTCCCTTGTAATGAGTTGCTAACTCCCTTGCTACATTGGGTTGGTTTGAAGCTGCATTTTTTCCTTGGTTGTAAGTTCTTTTTAATCTAAGGTTTCATTCAGTAATACTTTGTGTTTCCTTGATCTCCATTGTCTAAATTGCATGTTTACTATTGCTTGAGATTGATCACCTTAGGTTCTAAAGTGCATGTAAACAACTAGGATTAATAGGTTCCGGGTTCGGGTCTTTAATCTCGTAGCAACTTTAAGTAATAACGGGTTGTGATTACTTGAGGAAAAGGAACACAAATATAAAGATAAGTTTAACGGTTTTAATTTTCTCTTTATATCCCTTTGTCTTTATTTGAAAGCTAACTTGTTATTTTTTCTTGTAGGTTTACGGAACTTTAACCTGTTAAGTTGTGTTGATGCCGGTTGGCTCAACACATATATATAATCGAGACGGGAGATTACTTGAAAACTTGTAAAAGGAACTCACCAAAGTAGCAATTGCATGCTTAGAATCAACCTAGTGTAGATTCATCCATTATTGTCTTACTTATCGCATTAATCGTTTTCATAAGTTTTAGTGCATCAATCCAACCAAACTCCCCCCCCCCTTTTGTGTCACTTGTCACTATAATCGATAATTGCATCTAAAACACCTTAACTCTCTTGGGTTCGACCGTTACTTAATCACTATACTTGTTCTTAGTGCTAAGTCGGGATTTACTTTTGATTTGGGTATAGAGGACCATAGAAATACCTTCAGTCACCACGTCTCTCCGATGGGAATGAAACGTGCCGTCTTTTTCAGTCTGTCAACGATCACCTAGATGGCATCAAAGCTCCTACTGGTCCTCAACCCGCTCACAAAATCCATGGAGACGTCCTCCCACTTTCATTGCGGCACTGCCAGTGGATGGAGCTCACCTCCAAGCCTAAAATGCTCTATCTTGACCTGTTGGCAAGTTGCACACTTAGCCACAAATCTGGCTAAGTTGGGCTTCAACCCTCCCCACCAATATGAGCGTCTCACATCATGATACATCTTACTCGTACCTGGATGTAATGAGTAAGGTGTATAGTGAGCCTCCCATAAGATCCGATGTCTCAGCTTTGCGTCTGCAAGGATACACAAACGGTCATGTCGCCTCATAACTCCATCTGCTCCAAAGGAGAGCTGTGGTGGCTCCCCACGAGACATCCTCTCTTTAACCCTCGTCAAGATCGGGCAGGTCCCCTGCTTCTGTTGGATCTCATCCAACAAACCAGGTAGAACCTCTAAAGCAAACAACTGGGCATCCTCATCAGGAAATTGGATGTCCATCTCTAGCCAAGCTAGATCTCTCTGAAGCTAAGGCTGTAAAGTCAGTCTAGCAATCGCCTTCTCTCGAGGCGTCTTCCTGCTCAAGGCATCAGCTACAACATTCGCCTTGCCATGATGATATTAATTCTCAATGTCAAAGTCCTTGATCAACTCAAGCCATCGACGCTGGCGGTTATTCAATTCCCGTTGCGTGAAAATGTACTCCAAACTCTTATAATCTTTGAAGATCTGACATGTAGCACCATACAAGTAATGTCTCTAGATCTTCAAAGCATGAACTACCGCTACCAACTTCAGATCATGAGTCGGGTAGTTCTCCTCATACGTCTTCAGCTGTCGAGACGCATATGCAATCACTATGTCTCGCTACATCAGTACACATCCCAAGCCCAGCTTGGACGCATCACTATAAACCACAAAATCATCAAAACCTAATGGATGTGCCAAGACAGGAGCAGAAGTCAAACGCCTCTTCAACTCCTCAAAAATCTGAGCGCATTGGTCGGTCTATACGAATCTAGTAGTCTTCCTCCGAAGACTCGTCAGTGGACGGGCAATCACAGAAAATCCCTCCACAAAGCGCCTATAGTAACCGGCTAGGCCAATAAAGCTATGCACTTCATTGACGTTTGTCGGTGTCGTCCATGCAGCAACAGACTCGATCTTCGCCGGATCTACCATAATCCCGTCGTTGGAGACGATATGTCCAAGGAAAGCAACCTCAAACATACAGAACTCACACTTTGAGAGCTTAGCGTACAACTCTCTATCTCTCAAGATCTGCAAAACTGTCCTCAGATGACCGGTATGCTCCTCTCTACTACAAGAGTATACCAAAATGTCATCAATAAAGACCACCACAAACTGATCCAGGAAGTTGGTGAAGATGTTGTTCATCAACTCCATGAAATCTGTTATGGCATTCGTCATCTCAAATGGCATCACTACAAACTCGTAGTGTCCATAACGGGTACGAAATGCCGTCCTGTGCACGTCATGCTCTCTCACCCTTAGTTGGTGATATCCTGAACGCAAGTCGATCCGGGAAAAAACTGCGCTCCCTAAAGCTGATCAAGTAGATCATCAATACGAGGCAGTGGATACCTGTTCTTGATGGTCAAATGTTTCAGCTCTTTGTAATCTATACAAAGTCTCAATGATCCGTCCTTCTTCTGCATGAAGAGGCATGCTCCTCTCTGCTTGTTCTGCACTGATGATAGATTATGTCTTCCCAAGGTCCCAACCCCGGAAGACCTCTATTGGACCTATGTCGGTAGAGACTGTAACTGTTCTCTTACCCACATCTAACACCGCACGGTGTCTACGCATTCTGTCAATACCTAATATGACTTCTTCATGCATCAGAGGCATGACTAAGAAGTCAACAAGTAACACACGACTCCCTAAGCGTAGGGGAAAATTACTTATCTCCTGGGAACCTCTGACCCTACTACCATCAAGTAACCGTATAGTAAAGGGTTCCCCCTCTATGTAACAGAATGTTACCTGTAGCAGCTAGTGTTGGCGGCTCATCAATACTCCTCAACTCAAAAACTCTACCTTGAGCTCATCGGGCATCACTGGTACCGGCCTCTCTACCTCTACCTCTACTCGGTCCTGGAGCAGAACCTTGAGTAGCAGGTGTCTCTAGGACTCTCTACTGTCCTTGTGCCTTATACTGAGGCGGTCTCTACCCACCTCCTGTTGCACCAGCAGGGGAAGAACCCTGCTGTGATGACGCCTTGCCTTGACGGCAAAATGTAGCTCTATGTCCTTGCTTCCTGCATGAGAAGCAAGTAAGTGGGGCCCTCGGGCAATCAGCCCTCATCAGTAGTCTAGGTAGACACTGGAACACTCGAGTGGCCCTGTGTCTAACCTCTCCCGTATCCAGATGCTCTTGCATCAGTCGGTGCGGTACGCTGCCTCTTCTCAAACCGTCTTGTCTGAGAAGTCCTCCTCTAGCTAACTTTCTCTCTCTCATAGGCAGAGGCCCGATCCTGGTAGTCTGCCAATGAGTCATAGTGAAATCCCGCCATGTATGAGCGTGTGCTCTCCCTCAAACGATGGGAGAAAAGGTACACATGCTGGTCCTCAGATGGTGTAGCTGGACCCTGTTACATTAAGAACGTGTAGCACAAAAGTCTTAAATTTATAACTCGATATATTTTTCCTAACTCATAGCGAACCCACAGTGTAAGGGTCGTTTTGTAGCAAGATTAGTATTCGGAGGGAGAAAACAAAGACTAAGGTGAAATCGAATCAAATAAATGACTAAGGATAGTGTAAATGTAGTCTAAGAAAAGAGAAAGTAATAAATAAATGAAAATCATAATGTTTTTGGGTTGGTTTTGTGGTGATCAAACAAGATCACAATTGATGCAAGATTATAAAACAAACTAACAAATCTAGCTAGCAACTCAAACAATCAACACAAACACGAGATATGTAATCAAAGAGAGAAAAGCGGATTCTAGGGGTTAGGATTTCCGGTTATGGCATTGGACTCAAGCTTCTAATCAATCTTGGACTAGCTATGGTATGTTGGAAAGGAATGTTTCTCATATGGGATCAATCACCGGGTAGGTCTCATGATCCACTAATCCCGCAACTAAGGTCCTATCACCGGGTAAGTCTCTAGGAGCCTAAGGTTTGGACATCTACACAAACCGAATTGCTATCTAGGATTCTAACCTCTCCTCACCGGGTAAGTCTCGGGAAGGAAATTCCTAAACATCAATCCTAGCACATTCAGTCCAATAGCGGCTTGTGAGGCTCACTACTACCTAGAGTTCATCATCATTAGTACTTAAGGTCGGAAATCACCGGGTAGGTCTCTCCCCTCTCTTAGTTTGCTAACATTAGGTCACCCTAGGCTAGATTAAGCTTAACAAACACTAGGATTTCAACAATCTAACATCCTAACATTCAGATTTATCAATACAAGCACAACAAAAGCAAACCACGGGCAGATCATCAGAACCACAACCGTGGAAGAGGAAGAACAACCCGTAATTTTCAACAGCAGTTAAGTTCGAGCAAGCAAATCATCCAAGGATACATTTAAGTCTAGTCTATCATAGTCCAAGCCATAACCATCATTCCTTTACCCTAGAATCTCAACTACTTAGCCAACAACGTGTATTTTAACAATCAAACTCAACAAGCATACATTCATGGCTTCCATATCAAGAAAAATGAAATGAAAGAGAGATGAGACAAGTAGAACAAGAAAACCAAGATGAATAAATGTTAAGAAAGACTTACAACCCTTCAAAAGAAGGTTCAAATCATTCCTTACAAAGCCTTGCAAATGTCTTCAACAAGTTCACTAAAAAATCTCTGAATAAATATGAAAAACTCTAAAATTAATGTTTTTTTTCTTCTTCTTCTCCAAATGAGAGTGTTTTTTCTCCCCTCCAAGAGTAGCCTCTAATGGAATGTTGTGGAATGAGAGAGTGTGGGAGAGGATTCTCTAGCATAAGCCTGCTGGACAACTTATATCCTCCATCAAGGGCAAGAGTCAGTTATGGAGATCGTGGGACAGTTGTCACAGCTGTCCAGAGAGAATCACGGTCAGAACCACGTGCGTGGAATCTGGGTCTGGGCCGTGGTTTTGGTGGTTTAGCTCTCTTTTGATCGTAAAGCCATGAGTTGGTGCAAGGCATGCACCAACAAAGTCCTATATGTTCTCCTTAGCTCCTAGCTTGCTTCTTAATGAGTCCGGAAGTGTGTCATCGCGAGGATTGATCCTCGAATGTATCGATTAAGCTCCAAAAGCTCCCCAAAATACCTACAAAACCGACAATAGTTCGTGTAGACGTCTATCTCGACAATATGCATGAATCAAACATAAACGTCATGAACTAATGCTAAACTATGCATGAATAGCGGGAAAAACTATCTAAATGGATGCCTAAACTAATGTCATAAATCGTGTTATCAAAATACCTCATACTTAAGATTTGCTCGTCCCCGAGCAAGATCCAACTATAGGCTAAGAGATGACATGATTTATGAATGCAGAAAAACACAAAATCTTTTTGGAATTGTGCTTCTAACATTGGATCACCTTCATAGTCATGTTTCATGGCAATGGAACAAGAAATCATGCATCAAATGAATGAAGGCATGGAAAGACAATTATACTTAACTCAAAAGCATGCATGAAAGGAGAAAATGAAGAAGTCAAGATGATCATGAGTATATCCAATCTAGATCACTAAGTCTTACACACATGCAAATAGGTCGGAAGGACATAGGAAAGAAAAGGCCAAGAGGTGGTCTACCTCTACCTCGGCCTCCTCAAAGTGTTTGAGATACTCTTTGAACTCTAGTCCACCCATGGAGAAACGGTCTGAGCCATCAGACCAGGATGGATGGGTATGTTGTCTCCTGGACCCACCACTCCTCGTAGCTGGAACTACACTCTCAGCCACCTCCTCAAAAGCCTCCTCCACCAGTGGTGGATCTACAGCGGGAGTTGGTCCTTGTCCTATCCCTCCTGGAGGAAGAGGTGGTCTACCTCTACCTCGGCCTGCAGCAGTAGCTCTCGTCCGAGCCATCTACGGGGTATGCACACATAACGTATAAGGCTCTATATAGGCCATATGTATAGATATATATATATAATACTTAGTAGTACATGCATACATATCACCACATAAGAGATATCTATATATATATATCTATACTTTCGAGATCCTCAGATGGGTGACGGCTTTTGTACATACTATCCGAAAACACTTGTACTCGCTTTAAAACCAAAACCTTTTGAAAAGTCAGACCCCATGTGGGTTTTGTTTATTTATCCACTCTACCTTTATTGCAGATAGCAAGTGCCATTGTTGTCAACCTAAGGCTCTGATACCAACTCTGTAACACCCCAAATTCATAGGACTTGGAGTGCCACATTGGGCTAGGATCTCACAATGGATCCTGACCCTAGCCTGACAAGAAGTTCATTGGATCTTACAACAAGACACAGGTAGATGAAAAACCAAATACATAAAAGTTGTACATGATACATCAAAAGTGTTTACAAACACAAAGCCGAGTACAAAACATCAAACATAAACATCTGATACAAAAGATCCCATATCCCACGAATCCTAATGTACAGAAGTCCTCGGCTGGTCACACCACCTAGCTCACTCTACAGTCTTCCTAACCTACAGATCATCTATAATACGGTATACACCGTTAGCTACAACAATGAATAAGTATGAAGGTAATAGCACAACCACACATCAACATCTCATACATGCAATGCCACACATATTCATTTATTATCTTTCATTACGTTACTCCATTAATAAATCAACTTCTCTTGTAACACGAGGAGCCTTAAGAAACCCGTCCCATCCAACGTAACACAGGAGTTTGCATAGGGGTGATCATCACTCGTCCCCTCCTGTGAGATCATCTTTAGGGCACGTCCTCCTACCCGCAGGCGGAGGCAAGTGGTCACGACCCGTTATAATAAACTTGGGCCATTAAAGTAATAAATGGTCATCCTAGTCCGGCTTAGGTTATAAATGCCCAATCATATGAACACACACCACCATCACAATCACACAAACTCATAACTGAATGCTAAGTAACTCCTATAGACTTACCTCATATACTCGTATCCAATACCACGTCACAGCTTCCCCTTGGGGAAGAGATCAATGCCTGCAATAGCAAGGCACACGACATCACATACTGCAAGGGTTAGGAGACTCGTCTTCATAACCAAAACCAACCTACAACCTCAATCTAACCCTCAAGACCATAACAAGCTCACAAATGCCTACAGCATAACCTCAACATCAACACGAGTGCCTAAGGTACAACTCTGTCATACCACTTATCCTAACCAAGCTAGCCTAGCCAACATCTAAGCCAAGGCCAAAGGAAAGGAAGGAAGGAAGATATACCAAAAAGGTATGTACCAACAGAAGGAAAGAACTCCAAACTGACCCAGTGAGGCGCAGGGGCGGCTCACACCAGGCGTAGGGGCGGTCCACAGTAGGCGCAGGGGCGGCTTGGTTCAGATGCAGGGACGGCCAACTGTGCAAAGAGTTGGTCCCGACTTCTCTTTGATCCCTTACTCCCTTCACTTCACACAACCCTAAGCAGCAACCAGGAGCATCAACACGTCTCACATCCTCAACACACAACATCAACCTCATGATCATCCACAACTGAAACCAACACCAAACTCTTAAGAACTCTCTCACAAGATCAAGAAAGAGCAAAGAGGAGAAGAGTAAGGAGAAGAAGAACATAAGGGAGATGAAGGAGCTGGAATGAGGTAAGGAAACCCCTCATTAGAAGGTTGGGAAGCTTATATAGCTGCAGCCGCCCAAAACAGCAGGGGCGGATCAGCTAAGGTTGAGGGGCGGTTCACCTAAGGCGCAGGAGCGGCTCACAAGGTCCGCTAGGGCGGCTGACAGGGTCAAGGCAAGCTCAGCTAAGGCTCAGCAAGGCTCCTAGGCACCAAAGACTAAGGCTCTTACACAAAGCATCTACAACGCGACAAAACCCGTTAGCTAACTATTCGTATATATGGTAATGCATAAGCACAAGCACAAGTCATGGAAACATAAACACATCATCATGTTGACTTACATTTACCCGTTTTAATTATCTTTACATATAAGGTTGTTCGCTCCAAAAGGTGTGTGCAAACTTTAATATTTATACCAAGAATAATTGCAAATAAGCAAACCCACAGTGTACGGATCGATTGTAAAAAAAGCAAGAATTTCAGGGTCGAACACAAGGACTACTGCGTAATAAAGATCGGTAATTCAGGTTGTCAATAACAAACAAGCAACAAGCAGTGTTATCAAAGATGATGTAATAACCAGGTAAAGAAAATACGGATTATGGAGATTAAAGCATTCAGTTGTGGTTCCGACTCAAGATCTCAAAAGATAACATGGACAAAGTTGAGGTTTGCAAAAGGAAGGTGTTTCTAAGGGGAGAATAGATCACCGGGTAAGTCTCACTACTCACTATCCTAAACCAAAGATCCTTTTACCGTGTAAGTCTCAAGGTACGAAAGAAAGGAACTATAATCTCAAACCAACACACAACCCAAGGGGATAGAATCAACCTTTACCGGGTAAGTCTCAGGCTAACTCTCCAAGATGGGATGAAGGCACACTCAAACCCCAATAAAGGATAAACCTTTATTACCTACACTCATGATCTTGGGTATACAAACAAAGGAATCACCGGATAAGTCTCATCCTAGGCTTGAGTTGAACCAGGAAAGGTATAACAAGGATAGGATTTGGCAAACTGGAACCTCAACTCAAATAAGGATCAGGAAAGGTCTCGCCTCGCTCAGTTTGTGTACCATCTTGGTCGAGATGTTCCATGACTGACCGAGGTGTTCGTCGGTTAATGTAAAGGCTCGAGCTTTCAAGGTACAATGGGGTAAACGCTCATTCTTTCATCATCTTCCCCAGAACTTTCAGCAAATCACCCTAGAATCGCATAAAAACTTAGCCAACAATCATCATGATAACAATAATCAAATATATGAGAAAGGAATCTATATTCAAACAAGAAAACCTAAACACAAAGGTCTCAATAACTGAACCAAACAATTAATCAAACAAACAATCAGCGTTCCTCAATCACAATCGGAAAAGACAACAAACAAACCAAACTAAGGAAATCTTATAACTTCCTACAAACTTCCTTCAAAACTAGATTCCTTCCTTCCTTGAACTTCAACCTTCAAAACTTCCTTCATAACATCCTTCAACTTTTGAATCAGAGAATTGGTGATCCGGAGTTGTTTGAGTTCTAGAAAAACAGCCTCTATATATAGGAGAATTACCTTCCTAAGATAAAATATCTTAAGAAGATAATTTCCTTTATAAAAATACCTTGAAATCTTCCTTGCTTCCAAAATATATCAACCAAAAAGGATTTGCTTCCTTCCAGAAATCCATCCAAAAATATGTGATATTCACTTTCCAAAAATAAACGATCTCAGCCAAAGATAAAGATCTCGTGTCCCGTCATCACTTCGCCTCGGTCTAGACGCTCCTGAAGATCACCTCAGTCGATGTTACACTACACCAAACCGAGGTGAATCTCAGCTGAGTCTAAAACTCTCTTATCTGGTCCAAAATCAATCTTCTAAATCATTTCCATGCTTCCTGAGCTCTTCTTATGACTCCTCAATGCTCCAGAATGTAGCTCCAATGACTACTTAGCTTCCTTAGCTCCATTTCGGTCCAAAACGTGTCATTTTCCCTACAATTACAACGAAACTAGATGTAGACCTCGATTCCCGCAAAGGTAGACAAAACAACAATATAATCAAAGAATATACATCCATACATGCAGATTTATAAAGATAAAATTTCCAAACCAATCCCAAAATATAGACTATAATACATGCTATGAAAGGTCATCCACTCAAATCATATATATATATATATATATATATATATATATATATATATATATTAAACTATGTGACACGAGGAACGTATCATCCTCGCCTCTGGGTGCTATAGCCATCTGGAGTAGTATCGGCGCACAACTTGTGTGTACCCTATGGGAGTGGTGAAGTGCCAATCCAGTATACCAGGTCTGGCTTGACTTCAAATAATCTTCCAGACTCCTTACAAGATGAAAGGGAAAGGTTATCACTGCTAGTGTAAGGGGGCTATCAATAAAACATAGGTCGATAATAATCGGTATGACATGCTATCAAGCACATAACACACACCACTCATGTATACACCCAATATAAGGATGGTAGCTAAGTAAGTCGTACGGACTTACCTCAACCTCTGATACTCTCAACCACGGTCAACCTCAATCAACATAACAACACTGCCCAATAACAAGGAACAAGGATATATCAATCTTTTATCAATCAAAGGGGTCACACCTAGAGCTAAGGGATCCATAAGGATCAAGATCATCCTATAAGCCTCAAAACCTACTAATCCTCAAAGCCATAACTGGCACATATCGATATCATAAGCAACATCATCCTATCCTCATACACATGCCTAGCATGCTACTAAACACTCACACTAGGAAAGGAAGGCACAGGGGCTACATGACAAGGAAGGCGCCGGGGCTGGACACATGAAGGCGCAGGGAGGGCTCCTGGTGGTGCAGAGGCAGTTGGTGTGCAGTGACCACGTCTTACACTTTTCTTCGATTCTTCACTCGTCTATCTTCACTTCTTCATCATCCAGTAGTCCCAAACATACATATACATACATATAGACATCAATACATGCTTAGGAAGCTCATCACAAGATCAAACTTGTGGGAACCTATGCTAAGAAGGAAGAAAAGAAGAAAGGAAGAAAGAAAGAAGAGGAAGACAAAGAGCTTACCAAACCGAGCTCTAATAGAGAAAGAAACATCACACCACAACCATGGCTGGCTCTCTCAACAGCACAACAACATCCATCAACATCATCAACACCAACCAAGAACTCAAACTTCAGTAAAACAAGTTGAAATCAAGAAGAAGATTCAAAGTAGGAGAAGGGAAGAAGAAGATCGTAAGGAGAGAATATGGATCTCGAAGAAGATGAGAAACCCTCCTCTAGAAGCATAAAATTGGCTTAAAAAGGAAGCCAACCAAAAGCACGGGTCAAGGTCAACAAAAGCGGTTGCAACCCACCACAATCCGCAGGGGCGGACCCTGGAGGCGCAAGGGTGGATCAGATGGCCCGCAGGGGCGGTTGGTTTGGCCGCAGGGGTTGCTCATGTAGGGCTCAGCACCTGCATCTCAGTTGAGGTGCAGGCGCGGGATCTCTAGAAGATTAAGGCTCTTACATCTCACCACCCTAAATACAAGTTTCTTCCCAAAACATGCAAAATCCTAAATCCTCTCGAACTCATATGCCAAGGTATATCTCTCTCTATCAGAGGTATCACATATCTGCTCAAAAGGTCACAACCTATAACAATCTATAACCTTAAAATACATGCATGGAGGAATCATCAACTTCAGCAATCAAGATCATAATGCTATTCAAGGCATAAAGGAAAACCATCTCTAGCTAATCTATAAACACATCACAAGGCATAGAGGAATCAAATCTCTTGCCATACTCACATTACAGGGAATGGATGAAACACATCTCTAGCCATATCATACTCAAATCACAAGGTATGGAGGAAAAACATCTCCAGCGAACCTGTTACACTAGAGTTGTAGCACGCAAAAGTCTTAAATTTATAACTCGATATACTTTTCCTAACTCCTAGCGAACCCACAGTGTATGGGTCGTTTTGTAGTAAGGATAGTATTCCGAGGTCGAACACAAAGACTAAGGTTAAATCGAATCAAATAAGTGACTCAGGGTAGTGTAAATCTAGTCTAAGAAAAGAGAAAGGAATAAAGAAAAGAAAATCACAATGTTTTTAGATTGGTTTTGTGGTGATCAAGCAAGGATCACAAATCATGCAAGATTAACTAATCAAACGAACAACCAAGCTAGCAACACAAACAAGCAAACACAGACACGAGATATGTAATAAAAGAGAGAAAAGCGGATTCTAGGGGTTAGGAATTCCGGTTATGGCATTGGACTCAAGCTTCTAATCAATCTTGGACTAGCTATAGTGTGTTGTGAAAGGGTGTTTCTCAATTGGGATCAATCACCGGGTAGGTCTCATGGTCCACTAATCCCGCACCTAAGGTCTTATCACGGGGTAAGTCTCTAGGAGCCTAAGGTTGGGAATTCTACACAAACCGGATTGCTATCTAGGGATCTAAACTCTCCTTACCGGGTAAGTCTCGGGTAGGCAAGCCCTAAACATCAATCCTAGCACACTCAATCCAATAGCGTCTTATGAGGCTCACTACTACCTAGCGTTCATCATCTTTAGTATCTAAGGGCGAGAATTACCGGGTGAGTCTCTTCTCTCACTTAGATTGCTAGCATTAGGTTACCCTAGGCTAGCTTATGCTTAGCAAACACTACGATTTCAAAAATCTAATATCCTAACATTCAGATTTATCAATACAAGCACAACAGACAAAATCACGGGGAGATCATCTAGAACCACGGCCGTAGAAGAGGAAGAACAACCCGTAATTTTCAATAGATGTTAAGTTCGAGCAAGCAATTCATCCAAAGATACATTTAAGTTTATTTTATCATAGTGCAAGCCATAACCAATACTCCATTACCCTAGAATCTCAACTATTTAGCTAATAACATCCATTTAAACAATCAAACCAACAATCATACATTAATGGCTTCCATAGCAAGAAAATGAAATGAAAGAGTAATGAAACAAGTAGAACAAGAAAACCAAGTTGAATGTATGTTAAGAAAGACTTACAACCCTTCAAAAGAAGGTTCAAATCGTTCCTTACAAAGCCTTGCAAATGTCTTCAACAAGTTCATTCAAAAATCTCTCAAAAACTATGAAAACTCTAAAACTAATGTTCTTTTTCTTCTTCTCCAAATGAGAGTGTTTTTGCTCCCCTCCAAGAGTAGCCTCCAATGGAATGTTGTGGAATGAGAGAGTGTGGGAGAGGATTCTCTAGCATGAGCCTGCTGGACCACTTATATCCTCCATCAAGGGCAAGAGTCGGTTATGGAGATCGTGGGACAGTTGTAACAGCTGTCCAGAGAGAATCACGGTAAGAACCACGGGTGTGGAATCTGGGTCTCGACCGTGGTTTTGCTCAGACAGCTCTCTTTTGATCGTAAAGCCATGAGTTGGTGCAAGGCATGCACCAACAAGGTCCTATGTGTTCTCCTTAGCTCTTAGCTTGCTTCTTAATGAGTCCGGATGTGTGTCACTTCGAGGAATGATCCTCAAATGTATCGATTAAGCTCAAAAAGTTTCCCAAAATACCTACAAAACCGACAATAGTTTGTGTAGACGTCTATCTCGATAATATGCATGAATTAAAAGTAAACCTCATGAACTAATGCCAAACTATGCATGCATAACTGAAAAAACTATCTAAATGGATGCCTAAACTAACGTCATAAACCGTGTTATCAAAATACCGCATAATTAAGATTTGCTCGTCCCCAAGCAAGACCCAACTATAGACTAGGAGATGGCATGATTTTTAAATGCAGAAAAACAAAAAAAATCTTTTTGAAATTGTGCTTCTAACATTGGATCACCTTCATAGTCATGTTTCATGGCAATGGACAAATGCATCAAATGAATGAAGGCATGGAAAGACAATTATACTTAACTCGAAAGCATGCACGAAAGGTGAAAATGAAGAAGTCAAGATGATCATGAGTACATCCAATCTAGATCACTAAGTCTTACACACATGTAAATAGGTCACAAGGAATTAAGAAAGAAGAGGCCGATAAACGTTGTAAATAGGTGGGAATTTTTAGGTCATGTGATGCTAATCCGGGAAAGGAACTAACTCCAAAATTTTATTTTTGATCAACTTCCCCACAAGTGCATATTTTTCTCCATTTTTTCTTTGTTTTCTTTTCTTTTTCACTTTCTTTTTCTTTCACTTATTTTTTAGACAATGGCATTGGTGTACAAAAGCCGAAACCTTGGTGATTAGCGGACCTCGGGAGTTTTCCGAGGTGCCTCACACTGGGAATACATACCAAGGCTCGTTAGGACATTCGGTTTATCCGACTTTGGCAAGGCACAAACACCCGATTATGTGAATGGTGCCGAGTTACACGTCATCAAAACCAAAGTCCCCAAACCTATATTTATTTCTAAACTTTTCACAACAAATTCAGCACTTTATACACAACATTCATTCATCAACAACTTCACCCCACACTTGCTTTTCACACACTCAACACACTAGCATGCTCCTATTCCCGGATGGGTCAAAAGAGGTCAAATTTTTATATCAATTGAGGTGCTCAAACAACATGATCAAGATGAGAAGTAGAGAAAGATGAATTGCCTTAGTCATTCCTAGATGATGTGCAAGAACTAGCATTTAATTTCGACCATCAATCCTCAATCCAGCCAAGGCAAACATCATGATCAAAATTCATACATGGGATTCAAGATAAGTAATTCAAGTCCACATATACATACATCCATTTAACACACAAGGCCATTCATAGCCAATTCACAAGACAATCTCATCATAAGGGTCATACCCAAGCTTAGAAGCACTAAAAAAATTTTAAATTTTCTGGTTTTTTGGATTTTTTAGACATATGTACGTATAATGCAAAACATAATGAAACATGTGACAATATTAAACTATCCTAGATGCTAATCATGCAAATGATCATGAAAACCCCACCCCATACTTAGATACACATTGCCCCCATTGTGCAAATCAAGTAAAGAAGAGTGAAAGAGAGTCCTCACAATGTAAAAATGGTGTTGCTTTGGTATTTTTGTTCACTCATGTGGAGTGATGGTGGATGATCAACCAAAGGTGGTAGAGAGCTCTCGATGTTCATTATGGCGTCGGGACCTGCGCTAAGCACCGCTAGCCGTCCAAGTCCCACGTCCGCTCCACCCACATTTGATGCGGGATCATCATCATCATCCTCATGCCTTGCAAGGCTTCCATGCTAATTAGACTCTAGCACACAAACACCAAATACACACAAACACACATATACAGAAAAATGAAAAACACAACAAAAATGAAAAGGGAAAGACATGTACCAATAGGTTGCCTCCCATTAAGTGCTTCTTTAAGGTCATTAGCTTGACCAAATTCGGGGGCGTCTCACTCATGGTAAAGTAGGGAAATCATATCCACCGGAGCTTCCGGGATATACTTCTTCAAACGGTGCCACTTCACCTTAAAATCTCCACAATGCTCCCCTCCTATCTCAACCGCTCCATGGGGAAAGATCTTCTTCACCACATAAGGAGCCGTCCATCTTGACTTTAGCTTTCCGGGGAAGAGCCGCAACCTTGAGTTGAAGAGAAGGACTAAGTCACCTTAACTCAGCTCCTTTGGGATGACACGTTTGTCATGCCAACGCTTGGTCCTTTCCTTGTAAATCCGGGCCTTTTTGTAGGCATCAACAACATTTATGTCTAGCAAGCTTTTCTCACCGGCTTCCTTGAGGTCAAAATTCAGCCACCTTATGGACCAATACGCCTTATGCTCCATCTCCACCGGAAGGTGGCAAAACTTTCCATAAACTAGCTTGTAGCGAGTGGTACCAACTGGTGTCTTGAAGGCGGTTCTCTATGCCCACAAAGCATCATCGAGCTTCATAGCCCAATCCTTTCTTGTCCTAGAAACCGTCTTCTCAAGTATCCCCTTTATCTCCCGGTTGGAGATCTCCACTTGGCCACTAGTTTGGGGATGGTAAGGTGTTGCCACCTTACGAGTCACCCCATACTTAGCCAAAACTGTCCCAAAGTTCCTATAGGTGAAATGCTTCCCCTCATCACTTATGATCACTCTTGGTGTTCCAAACCTAGGGAAGATGACTCGGTTGAAGAACCGCACCACAACTTTGGTATCATTTGTGGGAGAGACAATTGCCTCGACCCATCTCGACACATAGTCCACCGCCAATAGAATGCAGAGGTTGCCACATGAAGAGGGGAATGGCCCCATGAAGTCCACACCCCATACATCAAACACTTCAACCTCTTGTATGTTGTTCAAGGGTATCTCATTCCTCCATGAGATGTTGCCTGTCCTTTGGCAAGCGTCACATGTTACCACAAAATTCTCAACATCCCTAAACAAGTGAGGCCAATAAAAGCCGGATTGCAACACCTTTGCACACGTCTTGTGTGAGCTATCATGGCCTCCACATGGCAAGGAGTGACAATGGCGGATCACACTCTCCACCTCATCCTCCTGGATGCACCTCCTAAAGACTCCATCCGGCCCTCTCTTGAACAAGAGAGGCTCTATCCAATAGTAATGCCTCACATCCTTGAAGAACTTTTTCCTTTGGGCATATAATAGACCAGGTGGCACCTCCTCACACACAAGGTAGTTCAATATGTCGGCATACCATGGCTCACTCCCTCTAGACAGTTGAAGCAAGAACTCCTCCATCATTTGCAATTGCTCATCCCAGAATGAGTCATCAATCGAGATGTCATCTCTTTCAATCTCCAATGGTGGTAGCCTACTAAGATGGTCCGCCATTGAATTTTCGGAACCCTTCTTGTCCCGAATTTCCAAGTCAAACTCTTGGAGGAGAAGGATCCACCGTATCAAGCGAGGTTTGGCATCCTTCTTTGTGAGGAGATAACGGATCGCAGCATGATCCGTGTGCACAATGACTTTGGCTCCCACAAGATATGACCGGAACTTCTCAAAGGCATACACCACCGCTAGCAACTCCTTCTCGATTGTGGCATAGTTGAGTTGGGCATCATCTAGCGTCTTGCTAGCATAATAGATGGCATGTGTAAGCCCATCTTTCCTTTGTCCCAAAACAGCCCCAACGACCACATCGCTTGCATCACACATTATCTCAAACGGAAGGTTCCAATCCGGAGGTTGCATGATAGGGGCGGAGATCAAGGCATTCTTCAACCTACAAAACACTTCAAGGAAATCCTTGGAGAAAACAAACTCAACATCTTTCATTAGTCGGTTAGTGAGAGGTTTAGAAATTTTAGAGATATCTTTTATAAACCTCCGATAAAAACCGGCATGCCCTAAGAGACTCCTTACCCCCTTCACCGAGGTAGGTGGTGGCAACTTCTCTATCGTTTCTATCTTTGCCCTATCAACCTCAATGCCTCGTTGGGAAACCAAATGTCCCAACACAATGCCTTCACTCACCATGAAGTGGCATTTCTCCCAATTCAAAACAAGGTTAGTTTCCTCACATCTCTTCCACACCAAGGACAAGTTAGCTAAGCAATCATCAAATGAAGATCCATAAACCGAGAAATCATCCATAAACACTTCCATGATGTTTTCAATATATTTAGAAAAAATGGTCATCATACACCTTTAAAAGGTGGCAGGTGCATTACACAACCTAAATGGCATTCTCCTATATGCAAATGTTCCAAGGACATGTAAATGTTGTTTTCTCTTGGTCATCGGGGTGAATAGGGATTTGGAAAAATCCACTATAACCATCTAAGTAACAAAAGTCTGAATGTTGAGCTAATCTCTCTAGCATTTGGTCAATGAAGGGAAGAGGGAAGCGATCTTTCCTAGAGGCCACATATAGCTTCCTATAGTCAATACACATTCTCCACACCGTAACCGTCCTAGTTGGGATTAGTTCATTGTTCTCATTAGTTACTACGGTCATACCACCCTTCTTAGGAACTAAATGTACGGGACTAACCCAGTAACTATCCGAAATTAGGAAAATGATTCCCGCATCTAGCAATTTAAGGATCTCTTTCTTCACTAATTCCTTCATTATAGGGTTCAATCTCCATTGAGGTTCAATTGAAGGTTTATGATTATCTTCCATCAAAATTTTAAGCATGCACAAGGAAGGTTTAGTGCCAACTAGGTCATCAATAGTGTAGCCAATAGCTCTCCTATGCAATCTCAACTCTTGCAACAATCTATCAAGTTCATCATCATTCAAAGATGCATTCACAATAACCGGATAAGTAGATTTTTCACCAAATGAGAGTGTTTTTGTTCCCCTCCAAGAGTAGCCTCCAATGGAATGTTGTGGAATGAGAGAGTGTGGGACAGGATTCTCTAGCATCAGCCTGTTGGACCACTTATATCCTCCATCAAGGGCAATAGCCGGTTATGGAGATCGTGGGACAGTTGTCACAACTGTCTAGAGATAATCACGGTCAGAACCACGGGCGTGGAATCTAGGTCTGGACCGTGGTTTTGCTCAAACAGCTCTCTTTTGATCGTTAAGCCATGAGTTGGTGCAAGGCATGCACCAACAAGGTCCTATGTGTTCTCCTTAGATCCTAGCTTGCTTCGTAATGAGTCCGGAAGTGTGTCACTTCGAGGAATGATCCTCGAATGTATCGATTAAGCTCCAAAAGTTTTCTAAAATACCTAAAAAACTGACAATAGTTCGTGCAGATGTCTATCTCGACAATATGCATGAGTTAAACGTAAATGTCATGAACTAATGCCAAACTATGCATGATTAACAGTAAAAACTATCTAAATGGATGCATAAACTAATGTCATAAATCGTGTTATCAGAACCTATGTCAATCATAATAGCATGGAGGAATAACCATCTCCAACTATATCCTAGTCGCATTCAAATAACATGGAGGAAAGAACCATCTCCAGCTATAATCATAACTGGAGCTAGCACATCAAGATCTAATAAGATCACATATCGCATCATAGCTAGCACTAAAATAAACACATCAAAGCACATAAGAACATATTCACAACACTCACTTAGATAGCACTAAGATCTACTTATCGATCCTACAGGTGCATCTATCTCGGAAAAAAGCTCTAGATAGTTCCTCTGGATACGATCCTTAGTCTCCCATGTATCCTCATCACGTCCTCGTCTTGACCAGTGTATCCTAAACATGGGAATGTCCTTCGAACACAAGCGTCTCATACCTTGCTTTAGGATTGCAATTAGATGCTCAACAAAAGTGTGGTCGGGATAAACCACCAAATCATCACAAATCATAATGTGTCTCGGATCAAGTATATACTCCCTCAGTTGAGACACATGGAATATGGGATGAACACCTTCTAACCTCGGACGTAAAGCTAATCTGTATGATGCCCTCCCAACTCTATCAAGTATCTTGAAAGGACCAACATATCGGGTACTCAACTTTCCCTTTACGCCAAAACGTCTGACGCCTTGCGTCGGAGATACTCTCAGCCAGACATGAGCTCCCACTCTGAACTCTAGAGGTCGATGCCTCCTGTTTGCATATGACTTCTGGCGACTCTAGGCAGTAAGCATCCTCTCTCTGATCAGCGCTACTCGAGCCATATCATCCTGAATTTGCTCTGGCGCTATACCACTAACACTGCTAGACTCATCCCAACATAACGGTGTACGACATCTATGCCCATACAATGCCTCACAAGGGGCCATCCCAATCGATGCATGCCAGCTGTTGTTGTATGAGAA
The DNA here is from genome assembly GCA_033239045.1 of Fagopyrum esculentum. NCBI lineage: Eukaryota > Viridiplantae > Streptophyta > Magnoliopsida > Caryophyllales > Polygonaceae > Fagopyrum > Fagopyrum esculentum. The sequence goes on along the minus strand of BSUD01000008.1, from coordinate 22,507,543 downwards.
CTCAACTAGTGGGATATGATTTGTCCACACTTGTCCCCAATCCAACACACAAGCTTGTAGCATATCCTCAAGGGTCTGGATGGTACTCTCTGACTAACCATCTATCTGATGATGGAATTCAGTCGTAAAGTGTAGACTCGTCCCCAGAGCAGTCTGAATCTACTGCCAAAACCGCGAGGTAAATCGCCCATCTCGATCTAAGACGATCGTCCTTGCTACACCATCCAGTCTCACTATTTGCCTAGTGTTCTCCTCAGCTAATCTTCTCATTGGCCACGTTTCCCAAATAGGGATGAAACATGCAGTCTTCGTCAGTCTATCAACCACAACACAAATAGCGTCAAAACTCCTACTGGGCCTCAATACAGTCATAAAGTCCATGGACAAGTCCTCTCACTTCCACTGCGGTAATGGCAGTGGATGGAGCTCACCTCTAGGTCTACAATTCTCTATGTTGACTTGTTGACAGGTCGCACACAAAGCCACAAATCTTGCTACATCGGGTTCAGCCCTCCGTACCAATATGATCGTCTCACATCATTATACATTTTACTCGTACTATGATGTACTGATTAAAGTGTATAGTGAGCCTCCTATAAAATCCTCTCTCTCAGCTCCACATCAGCGGGTACACAGACGCGGTCGCGGCGTCTCATCACTCCATCTGCTCCTATGGAGAACTGTTGTGCCTCACCACGAGACATCCTCTCTTGAATCCTCAACTAGGTCGGGAAGGTCCCCTGCTTTTGTTTGATCTCTCAGAACAGATCAGGTAGAACCACTAAACTGCAAAACTAGGCATCTTCATAAGGAAAATGGATGTCCAACACTAGCCAGGCTAGATCTCTCAAAATTTGAGGCTGAACTATGAGTCTCGCAATCGCCTTCTCTCGAGGCGTCTTCCTGCTCATGGCGTCAGCGACAACATTCACCTTCCCTGGATGATACAATATCTCAAGGTCAAAGTCCTTGATCAACTCGAGCCCTCTACGCTGACGGTTATTCAATTCTCGCTGCGTAAAAATGTACTTCAGACTCTTATGGTTTGTGAAGATGTGACACGTAGCACCATACAGTTAATGTCTCCAGATCTTCAAAGTATGACCAACAGTGCCAACTCTAGATCATGAGTCTAGTAGTTCTCCTCATACGTCGTCAACTGTCAAGATGCATATGCAATCACTCTGCACCTCTACATCAACACACATCAAAAGCCTAGCTTGAATGCATCATTGTAAACCACAAAATCCTCGCTACCCTCTCAATGTGCCAAGATAGGAGTAGATGTCAAACGCCTCTTCAACTCCTCAAAATTTTGGGCACACTGCTCAGACCAAACAAATCTAGTAGTCTTCCTCAGCGGACTCGTAAGTGGACGGGCAATCATAGATACAAATCTGGTAGTCTTCCTTGATGTTCGTCGGTGTCGTCCACGCATCTACTGACTCGATCTTCGCTGAATCAACCTTGATCCCATCGGCTGAGACGATATGACCCAAGAATGCTGCCTCTGGCATCCACAAGTCGCACTTAGAGAGCTTGGCGTATAACTCTCTATCCCGCAAAACTCACATCACAATTCTCAAGTGTCCTGCATGCTCCTCTCTACTACGAGAGTACACCAAGATATCGTCCATAAAGATCAACACAAACTGATCCAAGAAGTAGATGAAGATGTTGTTCCTCAACTCCATGAAGGCCGATGGAGCATTCGTAAGCCCAAATGGCATCACTATAAACTCTTAGTGTCCATATCGGGTCCGAAATGCAGTCTTGTGCAAATCCTGCTCTCTCACCCTCAACTATTGATATCCTGAGTGCAGATCAATACTTGAAAACACAGTCGGTCATTGGAGTTGATCCAGCCGATCATCAATACTGGGCAGTGGATACTTGTTCTTGATGGTCACCTTGTTCAACTCTTTGTAACCAATGCATAGTCTCTACAATATGGGGCCTTCGAGATCGGTCTCGTACCAGGCTCCAACTCGATGCCGAAGTCCACAGTCCTTTGAGGCGGCAAACTAGAGGGCTCAGCAAATACATCTGTAAATTCACAGACCACTAGAATATCCTCCAATGCTGGACTCTCCCCATCCTTCATGCCATAACACCTGAAGGCATCACATCCCTGTGCTATCAACCTCGCTGCTCGTATTGCACTGATGACAAAACCCGTCTTCCGAAGGTCCCAACCTCGGAAGACCTCTCTCTAACCTAACTCGGTAGAGACTGTCACAGTCCTTTTACCTACATTTAAATCGCACGATGTCTACGCATCTAATCCATACCCAAAATGACTTCCTCATGCACCAATGGCATGACAAAGAAGTCTACAAGCAACACACGAGTCCGTAAACGAATTGGACAACGTATCTCGCGTGTACCTCTGACCCTACTACTATCAGGTAACCCTATAACAAAGGATATCCCCTCCATCGTAGCTAAACCCAAACGCTCAACACATACATCAGAAATAAATGAATGCGTAGCACCCGTATCAAATAAAACTCTAAAAGGTAAACCATCAATTAGAATGGTACCTGTAGCAACCGGTGTAGGTGGCTCCTCGGAACTCCTCAACTGATAAACTCTACCTTGAGCTCCTCTGGTGTCAATGGTACTCCAACCACGACCTCAACCTCTAATCTATCCGGGAGCAGATCCCTGAGTAGAAGGACGATCAGGGACTCTTTGTTGTCCTTGTATATGTTGCTGAGTTGGCTTCTGCCAACTCCTGCCACACTAGCAGGGGAAGAACCTTGATGTGATCTAGCTCCACCCCGCCTACAAAAGGCAACTCTATCAACTAGTCTATCATAGGTGAAGCAATTCACTAGCGGTCTCATACACTCTGGTCGTATATGTCTAGGATGACCATAATTAAAGCATTGTCGTCCCTTCTTTGCAACCTATGAAGATGAGGGGTAACTCTGGTGTCTCTGGCCCCCCCGAAAACCTGAAGCTCCATCATCGCCACTGGTATGCCCAGTCCGCTGTCTCTTCTCAGTCCATCCTTTTTTAGAAGTCCTCCTATGACTAGCCCACTAACGCTCATAAGCTGAGGCCCGGTCCTGATAATCTGTCAGGGACTCGCAATGGAAACCCTCCATGTAGGAACGTGTACTCTCCCTCAGTCGGCGGGAGAACAGATACACGTGCTACTCATCAGAAGGTGCAGCTAGGCATAGTAGCGCCAGCTCCATCTGGAAGCGGTTGATGGCATCTACTATCGGCACATCCTCAAAGTTTGCCTCCACAAAGTCCTGCAGTTTCTCCTTCCTCAGTGAGGTAGGGCAGAAACACTCTCTAACCATACTCCTTATTTGATCGTAGCGAGTGGCTCGACCCCGCATGGTCCTCCACCGTTGGTGAGTTAGGTCACAGAATAGAGTATGTACTACCTCTATTCGTGTGTATCCTTGATAACGTGATTTATGACGTTGGTTTAGGCATTCAATTAGATTGTTTTTCCCATTATTCATGCACGGTTTGACATTAGTTCATAACGTTTACGCTTAATTCATTCATATCTTTAGAAAAGACGTCTACACGAGCTTTTGTTGGTTTTGTAGGTATTTCATGGATCTTTTGGATATCAATCGATACATTCGAGAGTCAAGCCTCATGGTGGTACACATCCAAAGCTTTGAAGGAACATAATTGGAGCAATGAAGGACACAAAGACCCTTATTGGTGCAAGCAATGGGGCAACTCATGGCTAGACGATCATAACAAGTCTCTATTGAAGAAAATCGGACCAACACTCAGGAAAATCGTCCGATTTCGGACTGGGTCGACTTTTTGGCCTTTGACAGCTTAAGCCACGTGTCCCACGATCTCTTTGTCCGGCCCTTTCTCTTGATGGAGAATATAAGTCGTCCTGCAAGCTGTTGCTGAGGAGCTCTCCCACATTCTCTCACACATACCTCACCCCATTGGAGGATAGATTTGGAGAAGAAGAAAAACTCTCTCATTTTGGGGGAAGAAGAAGAACATCAAAACTTAGAGTGAAAGTGAGTTTTTGAGTGATTTTTAGTGATTTTGGTTGAAGAACTCTTGGAAGGATTGTTAGGAACGTTTTGGAACCTCTTTTGAAGGATTGTAAGTCTTGCTTAAACTTATATTCAGCTGAGATTCATTGTTTTTACTTGCTTATCTTTCATCATCCATCTATGAAAACCATGTATGCTTGTGTGATGATTTTGGATCTTGAAATGCATGTTATAGGCTAGTTTATTGTGATTCTGGAGTGATGGATTGATGGTTATGGCTTGGGTGATGATAGGATGGGCTTGTATGTTAGTTTAGGATGATTTGTATGCACAAAACCTAACACAGACAAGAAAATCGACCTGTTCATAGATTAAATCGTCCGATTTTCCTTAGGATCCACCCGATTTATCTCTCTTTTGCTCTATAATTGATGAATCTGTATGTTAGGATGTTAGGTTGTTTAAATCCTAGTGTTCATTAAGCATAATATAGCCTAGGGTGACCTAATGCTAGCAAACTAATTGAGGAAAGAGACCTACCCGGTGATTTCCGATCTTAGATACCTAAGATGATGAACTCTAGGTAGTAGTGAGCCTCATAAGCCGCTATTGGATTGAGTGTGCTAGGATTGTTGCTTGAAACTTGCCTTTTCCGAGACTTACCCGGTAAGGAGAGGTTTGCCCCTTGAGTAGAGTCCGGTTTGCGTAGAATTCCCAACTTTAACCCCTTGAGACCTACCCGGTTATAGGAGTTTAGTGCGGGATTAGTGAAGCAAGAGATTTACCCGGTAATTGCTTCCACTAGAGAAACACCCTTTCCCAACACCGCAGCTTTGTCCTTAGAATCTTTAGAAGCTTGAGCCCAATTCCTTAACCGGAAATCTTGACCTCTAGAATCCACTTTTCTCTCTTTGATCACATATCTTGTGTTTGTGTTGCTTGTTTATTTTGCTAGCTTGAGTTGTAAGTTTGATTTGTTATCTTGCTTGATTTGTGATCTTTGCTTGATCACCACAAAAACCCAACAAAAAAATATCATGATTTTCATTTCTTTATTTCTTTCTCTTTTCTTAAACTAGATTCGCACTATCTATGATTACTTGTTTGATTTGATTTCACCTTAGTCTTCGTGTTCGACCTCGGAATACTATCCTTTCTACAAAACGACCCATACACTGTGGGTTCGCTAGGAGTTAGGAAATTATATCAATTTTATAAATTGTAACACTTTTGTGCTACACAATCTTAGCGTAACAAGTTTTTGGCGCCGTTGCCGGGGACTAGGTCTAGATTGAGTCATTTTTGTGATTGTTTATAGTGTAGATCTTTCTTGTTGCTTTTGATCTCGTTTGGTTTGTGTCTTTGCTTTTCAGGACATCTCTCACTCTTTAGGTGTATGCGAAGATCTCGTGGCAAGGATTTAGCACCATTCGATCCCGAACCGGAGAAAACCCTTAGATCTAGATCCGAGAGCATTAGAAAGGGAAAAGAGATGGCCAGAAGAGATCTCCAAGCTGAGTTGGATGAGGCTTTAGAGCAAATTAGGCTAAGAGATGAGCTCTTGGAGAATGAAAGGAGACTTGTCAATGAGAGGGAAGAAGCAACTAGGAGGGAGATTGAAGAGATTAGGTAAGCTCTTGTGCAAAGAGAACTTAATCGTCAACAACCTCCACCTCCACCACAACCGCAGCCAGCGGCGGTTAATATTCGGGTTGTGCCCATTGCTATTGAAGAGCCACAAACGTTAGGTCAACGTATGGATCCGGCACAAAGAGCACACCGTCCGGGTGTGAACTTAGGAGATCCCGCAGCCCATGATTACGAGCTCCGCCCTCAAGTTCTACAAATGATCCGGCATAATCAATTTGGAGGGATGGAAGGAGAGTCTCCCCATCAACACTTGATGAACTATGAGATCTTGGTGGAGAATCTTAGACCGCCTAGATTGGAGAGCAACAACAATAAGCTAAGGGCTTTCTCCTTCTCACTTAAGGATAAAGCCTTGGCTTGGTATCAATCTATTCCACAAGGGCGAGTGAGTAGTTGGGAGGAGATGACAACCGAGTTTTTGACAAAGTTCTTCCCACCTTCCAAGACTACCGAGTTAAGAGGGAAGATCAATGCCTTCGTGATGAAGGATAGAGAAAGCTTATTCAAGTCTTGGGAGAGGTTCAAAGACCTTCTCCTAGATTGTCCATACCATGGTATACCGAAAATTGAGCTTTTGGAGATCTACTTCAAGGGACTTGATGAAGATAGCCAATTCAAACTTCAATCTCTTTCCGGTGGGACTTTCATGGAAAAGAATGTGGATGAATCTTGGGAGTTTGTAGAGAAACAAGCTTTGGTGATTTAGAAGTACGCCCATAGGAAGAGTGATGGGAGGAAAGCAGGAGCATATGAGGTGAGTGAAGTCATCATGAGTAACTTCAAGCTTGATGTAATCAACAATGAGCTTAAGTCTTTGAGGGAGTTGTGTGCTACAACTTTGAAGAATCAAGCAACCCCTCAAGTGCAAGTGCAAGGAAACTTGTCTTCCAAAGAGGAAGATGTGAACTACATGGGAAGGGGCAATTACAACAACTATCAAGGCCCAAGGAACTTCAACAGCAACCGGCAATTCAACAATTACCGGCTCAACCACAACCATCCCGGGTTTTCCTATTCTAACCTGGATGGAGCCTTGAACCCTCCCGCTTCTACAAGCGCAGCTCCACCACCAAAAGCGTCACAAGAACCTTCACCCGGATTTACTGAACCTCCAAAGGATAGAACCGAGATGATGTTTGAGCAATTGCTTGGAAGGTTGAGTGGTCTTGAGAGCACGGTGACTTCCATTTCTAAAGCTCAAAAGGTGCTGGAAGCACAAGTGTTCCAAAAGGCGGGTGAAGCTCATAGAGATCCGGGAAAGCTTCCCGGAAGAACCAAAGATAACTCAAGAGGCCAAATGTTGGCCATTACAACAAGGAGTGGGCTGAGCATGAAGGATCCCTTACCCAAGGAGAATGCTAAGGGAAAGCAAGTGGTGATAGAAGAAGAGCCATTGCAAGAAGATGGAGGAAAGAGCAAGGATGATGAGCCATCATATGTGGCACCACCTCTATTCAAGCCACTACTACCATTCCCACAATCACGAGCAAGAGCTCGTTTGGACAAACACTTCGGTAAATTCCTTGAACTTATGTCTAAATTGCATATTAACATTCCGTTCATGGATGCTATTCTAGGAATGCCAGCATATGGCAAATTCTTGAAGGAAATACTCTCCAACAAAATGAAGTTGGAGGAGTATGGGGAAGTGACGATGACAAAGAGTTCCTCGGAGTTGATTCAAACTATGAAGGAGGAGATGCCTCCTAAGCTAAGAGATCCGGGATCCTTTTGCGTGCCAATTGGAATGGGAGAAGTGAAGTATGACACCCTATGTGATCTTGGGGCAAGTGTAAGCATCATCCCGCTTACACTTTGCAACAAGGGTGGGCTAGGAGAGCCAAAACCGGTCAAGATGACCCTTTACATGACGGACCGTTCAATCACTCACCCGGTTGGAATCTTTGAAGACATACCGGTGCAACTAGGGAAGTTCTATGTTCCCATAGACTTCGTTGTTTTGGACATCCCGGTAGACTATCCGGTTCCTATCATCTTGTGGAGGCCTTTCCTAGCTAGTTCCGGATGTTTGGTGGATTGCAAAAATGGAATTCTCTCTTTCAATATTGGAGAAGAGAACATCAAGTTTAATTTGTCCACAATGGTGAAGGGGCCAGCCCTAGGTGAAGATGTCTTCAACATTGTTGAGGAAGAGGAGTCTAGAGAAGTTGTGAGCTCAATCTTGCTCAAGGATCAACTTGAGAAGGCTCTTAGCTCGAGTTTGATGGAGGAAGGAGTTGAGGAGAGTAGCAATGAAATGATCAAGGCCTTGAATGCATTGGATGAGCTACCAAGTGATGGATTTGATGTATTAAAAGAAGGGACAAACACCCGTAGAAAAATCGGACAGAGGGGTCAAAAATCGGCGGATTTTTTCACAAATCCTGAATTTTCAACCGATTTTGCAAATGCCGTAGCTGAAATCGACCCCTAGATCGTCCGATTTTCTTCACAGGGGGTCGATTTTCCTGAGTCTTTTGAGCATCATCCAAGTGTTTGTGAGCAATCATCAAGGGACTTAGGTGAGACTTCCATGGCATTGGAATCATCTCAACCTACATTGTATGGATCATCTCCAACCGATAAAGGTCCTCCTAAACTTGATCTAAAACCTCTTCCTTCTCATTTAAAGTATGCTTTCCTTGGCTCAAATTCTACTTATCCGGTGATTGTAAATGCATCTTTGAATGATGATGAGCTTAATAGATTGTTTACTGAATTGAAACTGCATAGAAAGGCAATAGGATACACCATTGATGACCTTGTTGGCATTAAGCCCTCTTTGTGCATGCATAAGATATTGATGGAAGATGACCATAAACCCTCTATTGAACATCAAAGAAGATTGAATCCTCTAATGAAAGAGGTAGTCAAGAAAGAGATCATTAAGTTGCTAGATGCGGGAATCATCTACCCGATTTCGGATAGTAAATGGGTTAGTCTCGTACATGTGGTTCCTAAGAAGGGTGGTATGACCGTAGTAACTAATGAGAATAATGAACTAATCCCTACTAGAACGGTTACGGGATGGAGGATGTGCATAGACTATAGGAAACTAAATGTGGCCTCTAGGAAAGATCATTTCCCTCTTCCTTTTATTGACCAAATGCTAGAGAGATCAGCTCAACATTCGCACTTTTGTTACTTAGATGGTTATAGTGGGTTTTTCCAAATTCCTATTCACCCGGATGACCAAGAGAAAACAACATTTACGTGTCCTTGGAGTACATTTGCATATAGGAGAATGCCATTTGGGTTGTGTAATGCACCCGCCACTTTCCAAAGGTGTATGATGGCTATCTTTTCTAAATATATTGAAAATATCATGGAAGTGTTTATGGATGATTTCTCTGTTTATGGATCTTCATTTGATAATTGTTTAGCTAACTTGTCTTTGGTGCTTAAGAGATGTGAGGAGACAAATCTCGTCTTAAATTGGGAGAAATTTCACTTCATGGTAAGTGAAGGCATTGTGTTGGGACACTTGGTGTCCAACTGTGGCATTGAGGTTGATAGGGCTAAGATAGAGACGATAGAGAAGTTGCCACCACCTACCTCGGTGAAGGGGGTAAGGAGTTTTCTAGGGCATGCCGGTTTTTACCGGAGATTCATTAAAGATTTCTCTAAGATTTCTAAGCCTCTTACTAACCTACTAATGAAAGATGTTGAGTTTGTTTTCTCCAAGGATTGCCTTGAGGCTTTTTGTAGGTTGAAGGATGCTTTGATCACCTCCCCCATCATGCAACCTCCGGATTGGAGCTTACCATTTGAAGTGATGTGTGATGCAAGTAATGTGGCCGTTGGGGCTGTTTTAGGACAAAAGAAAGATGGGCGTACGCATGCCATCTACTATGCTAGCAATACGCTAGATGATGCCCAACTTAACTATGCCACAACCGAGAAGGAGTTGCTAGCGGTGGTGTATGCCTTTGAGAAGTTCCGGTCATATCTTGTTGCAGCGAAAGTCATTGTGTATACGGATCATGCTGCGATCCGTTATCTCCTTACAAAGAAGGATGTCAAGCCTCGCCTCATTCAGTGGATCCTTCTTCTTCAAGAGTTTGACTTGGAAATCCGGGATAAGAAAGGGTCCGAAAATTTTGTGGCGGATCACCTTAGTAGACTCCCACCATTGGAGCTTGAGAGAGACGACATCCCGATTGATGACTCATTCCGGGATGAGCAATTGCAAATGGTAGAGGAGTGCATGTTTCAAGTGTCAAGGGGTAATGAGCCATGGTATGCCGATATTGTGAACTACCTTGTGTGTGAGGAGGTGCCACCCGGGTTATCCTATGCCCAAAGGAAGAAGTTCTTCAAGGATGTGAGGCATTACTATTGGAGTGAGCCTCTCTTGTTCAAGAGAGGGCCGGATGGAGTCTTTAGAAGGTGCATTCCGGAGGATGAGATGGAGAGTGTGATACGCCATTGTCACTCCTTGCCATGTGGAGGCCATGCTAGCTCACACAAGATGTGTGCAAAGGTGTTGCAATCCGGTTTTTTATTGGCCTAACTTATTTAGAGATGTACAGATTTTTGTGGTAGCATGTGATGCTTTCCAAAGGACGGGCAACATCTCAAGGAGGAACGAGATGCCCTTGAACAACATACAAGAGGTGGAGATATTTGATGTTTGGGGTGTGGACTTCATGGGACCATTCCCTTCTTCATGTGGCAACCTCTAAATCTTATTGGCGGTGGACTATGTGTCGAGATGGGTGGAAGTAATCGCTTCTCCCACAAATGATGCCAAGGTTGTGGTGCGGTTCTTTAACCGAGTGATCTTTCCTAGGTTTGGGACACCAAGGGTGATCATAAGTGATGGAGGAAAGCACTTCACTAATAGGAACTTTGGGGCACTTTTGGCTAAGTATGGGGTGACTCATAAGGTGGCAACACCTTACCACCCCCAAACTAGTGGCCAAGTGGAGATCTCTAACCGGGAGATAAAGGGAATTCTCGAGAAGACGGTTTCTAGAACAAGAAAGGATTGGGCTATGAAGCTCGATGATGCTTTGTGGGCTTATAGAACCGCTTTCAAGACACCGATTGGCACCACTCCCTACAAGCTAGTTTATGGCAAGTCTTGCCACCTTCCGGTGGAGATGGAGCATAGGGCATATTGGGCCATAAGGTGGCTGAATTTTGACCTCAAGGAGGCTGGTGAGAAGAGGTTGCTAGACATGAACGCTCTTGAGGAGATCCGGTTGGATGCTTATGAAAATGCCCGGATTTACAAGGAGAGGACCAAGCATTGGCATGACAAGCGTCTCATCCCAAAGGAGTTGAGTGAGGGTGACTTAGTGCTTCTCTTCAACTCAAGGCTGCTGCTCTTTCCCGGAAAGCTCAAGTCAAGATGGACGGGTCCTTATGTTGTTAAGAAGATCTTTCCTCAAGGAGTGGTGGAGATAGGAGGAGATCATTGTAGTAACTTTAAGGTGAATGGGTACCGTTTGAAGAAGTACATCCCGGAAGCCCCGGTGGAAGTGATTGCCCCACTTCACCTTGAGTGAAACACTCCTGAATTTGGTCAAACTAATGACCTAAAAGAAGCACTTAATGGGAGGCAACCCATTGGTACATATTTTTCCCTTTTATTTTTCTTGTTTTTGTTTGATCTTGCTCTTGGTGTACTTTGTTTTTCTTTTATGTTTTTGGGTGCTAGATCTTGTTGATTGTCATGTGTTATGAGATGTTGGAGGTCATGTGAAAACCTCATGGAACTGCTGAAGGTACAAGATCCGAGCACATGGATGAGGAAGAAAGCACCCAGGAAAATCGGACTGATCTTGCACAAAATCGGCCGATTTTCCTGGGTAGTTGGTCCGATTTTTCCTTCTGTCAAGGAAAGTGATGATCTCCAATCAAGCATGGGTGGAGCGGACGTGGAACTTGGACGGCTTGCGGTGCCAAGCGCGGGTTCCGACAGCATAATGAAAACCAAGAGCTCTCTACCTTCCTTGATCGATCATCCACCATCATCATTCGATGTGAACCGAAATACCACAGCATCACCAATTTTACATTGTGAGGACTCTCTTTCACTTCTTTATTTAGTTTGCACATTGGGGACAATGTGTTTCTAAGTATGGGGTGGGGTTTTCATGATCATTTGCATGATTAGCATTTAGGATAGTTTAATATTGTCACATGTTTCATTATGTCTTGCATTATACATATATATTTCAAAAAATCAAAAAAAATAGAAAACTTTAAAAAAATTTAGTGCTTCTAAGCTTGGGTGTGACCCTTATGATGAAATTGTCTTGTGAATTGGCTATGGATAGCCTTATGTGTTGAATTGATGTATGCATATGTGGACTTGAAGTACTTATCTTGAATCCCATGTGTGAATTGTGTCATGAATGCTTGCCTTGATGGGATTGAGGATTGATAGTCGAAATTACATGCTAGTTCTTGCACATCATTTAGGAGTGATTAAGGCAATTCATCTTTCTCTACTTCTCATCTTGATCATGTTGTTTAAGCACCTCAATTGATATAAAATTTGACCTCTTTTGACCCATCCAGGAATAGGAGCATGCTAGTGTGTTGAGTGTGTGAAAATCAAGTGTGGGGTGAAGTTGTTGATGAAAGAATGTTGTGAATGAAGTGCTGAAATTGTTGTGAAAGTGTAGACAAAAATATAGGTTTGGGGACGTTGGTTTGAATGACGAGTAACTCGGCACCATTCACATAATCGGGTGTTTGTGCCTTGCCAAAGTCAAATAAACCGATAGTCCTAACGAGCTTTGGTATGTGTGCCCGGTGTGGATGCACCTCGAAAAATAAAAAAAGCCCGAGGACGGCTAATCACAAAGGTTTCGGCTTTTGTACACCAATGCCATTGTCTCAAAAATAAGTGAAAAAGAAAAAGAAAAGATGGAGAAAATTATACACTTGTTGGAAAGTTGAGCAAAAACGAAATTGTGGAATTAGTTCCTTTCCCGGATTAGCATCACATGACCTAAAAATTCCCACCTAATCACATCATTTCTTAGCTTCTTCTTTTCTAAGTCCTTGTGACCTAATTGCATGTGTGTAAGACTTAGTGATCTAGATTGGATATACTCATGATCATCTTGACTTCTTCATTTTCACCTCTCATGCATGCTTTCTAGTTAAGTATAATTGTCTTTTCATGCCTTCATTCATTTGATGCATGATTGATTGTCCATTGCCATAAAACATGACTATGAAGGCGATCCAATGTTAGAAGCACAATTCCAAAAAGATTTTGTTGTTTTTCTACATGCATAAATCATGTCATCTCTTAGTCTATAGTTGGGTCTTGCTCGGGGACGAGCAAATCTTAAGTATGGGGTATTTTGATAACGTGATTTATGACGTTGGTTTAGGCATTCAATTAGATAGTTTTTCCCGTTATTCATGCACGGTTTGACATTAGTTCATAACGTTTACGCTTAATTCATGCATATCTTTAGAAAAGACGTCTACACGAGCTTTTGTCGGTTTTGTAGGTATTTCGGAGATCTTTTGGACATTAATCGATACATTCGAGAGTCAAGCCTCATGGTGGTACACATCCAAATCTTTGAAGGAACATAATTGGAGCAATGAAGGACACAAAGACCCTTATTGGTACAAGCAATGGAGCAATGTTCGCTCAAAAGGGTATGCGTCAAAGTCTTAATATTTATATCTAGAACTCAAAAGCAAAGCGAACCCGCAGTGTACGGATCGGCTGTAGAAAGGTAAGAATTCCAGAGTCGAACTCAGGGAGTTGGTGAGAAAAATTCCAATTTCAATTATCTAGCGAAAGTATAAAAGCTTTTGTGATATGATAAAGAGAGAAATGATTCCAAGGATTCAAGTATCCGATTTAGGCTTTCGATTCAAGACACTTCTATAGATATAGGACAGAATTTATATTGCCAAGATTAAATGTTCAAAGATAGGATTCGTACGATGAAATTCCGAAACCTATATGACTAATCTATAGGTTCTCTCTATAAAGGTTGTTGACGCTGCGATATAGAAAGATCTAAAGACAAGAATTATGTTCAAACTAACTATCTAAAACTCCAGGATGTGACTCTCCAAAGTAAAGAATAGCAAGCACAATTAAAATCTTAATAAAGGATGTTGAGTCACTTTATTACCCAAAACTTGCAGTTTTAATCTATTAAATATAGAAACAGGTTTGAAGTGTATTCCAACATTCAATTAGAGGATAAAAAGGTTAATCAAGATTGGGATTTAGGCAAGTATTAGTTTTGATTAAAGATTGATTCAATTAAAGTTCGTCAGAAGGATAAATCGCCCTGTTCATAAGAAAAATCGGCCGATTTTCCTCAAGAACAGCCCGATTTTCCTGTTTGTCGCAAAACTAAAATCTAAATTCTCAGGGTCCTAATGTTTGAATGAGTTCAGTCTATCATCATCTAAGCCTTAATCATCAACTATTCTCCCCAGAATCACAAGGTTTTTAGCCAACCATTTTCAAAATCGAATCAAATTAATTATTGAAGAAGATATCGCAAAGAAACCAAATCTTGAACGAAAAATTTCTATAACTTTCAAATCTGTAAAACAATCGTCAAATCTGTTCAATGTATCTCTCAACAACTCAATTTCGTGTTCACAAACCACAAACAAGACAATGGAACAAAGAAATCTCACAATCAAAGATCAAGAATGACTTTCCGGTAAAAGCTCTTCAATCTCTCTCCAAGAATCGTTGATTTCTCCAAAACGTGTAAAGATTCTCTGATGCCACTTGCTCTAATCTCCCCTTGGAGAATTTGACTCCAAGTCCCGGGGCTGTCACCGTCCTCCCATCAATGTTGAAGGCTATCGAATATATGTAGGGATCTCCCTAGGGTTTAAAGATAAAACCCTAAATATTTGGGCTGAAAAGAAGTCGAATCCGCTGGTATCAGAAGATACTCTGGCGCGTCAGACGGTATCAGAGAATACTTTGGGCCGCGTCCGACGGTATCAGAAAATACTTTGGGCCGCGTCAGATGGTATGAGAAGATACTTTGGCGCGTCCTAAATTCCTTTTATCCTCCTTTTTGTCCCGCTTCAAGGCTTAATCCTTAAATATGCTATTTCGCTCCATAATTCGCCAAATTACCTACAAATGCAATAAAACTCTATGTAGACCTCTATTCTTGCAAAGTAGGTGAATATAACCATAAATGCCTTGAAAGTATGTCTATGCATGCAAAATAAAGGGAAAATCTATATAAATACATGCCTAAAAATAGGTCATAATTCATGTCATCAAAATACCCCATACTTGCCCCTTGCTTGTCCCTAAGCAAGACTCAAATTTAAAATACAAGATGTCATGGATTATGTATGTATGAAAACTCAAAAACTTTTCTTTTGGTAGTGCTTCTTCTTATTGGATCACCCTCAAAGTGATATTTCAAGGCATAAAAAGGCAAAGTATGTACCAATGATAACTATAAGATGAACTAACTTCCTTTTCTTTCTTGAAAACACAAATAAAGGACATGATAAAGATGTAGAGGTAATCAAAGTCAAACAAATCTAAGCCATGAAGCCTTAAACACATGCATAAAAGTCTCAAGGTCTTCTAATCAAAGAAAAGGTTCAAGAAACGTATTAAGGGAAGGAATTCTTTTTGGCAATTGTGGTGCTAATCCGGGAAAGAGGAACACATAATACCTTCAAAATTTTTCTTCACCGCACATGCTTCGCATGTAGAAAGCTTTGCTTTCATTATACTTTACTTTTTGAGAGTATGGACAGCGGTGCACAAAAACCGAAGCCTAGGAGATCGGCGTTTTTCAATTTTGAGATGCCTCAAACCCTTGATGCACATACCATATCCCGTTAGGACTTGTCGTTCAATCGGACTTTGGCAAGACAGAAACACCCGGCTATGTGAATGGTGCCGAGTTACTCATCCTCATGTTCAACGTCCCCAAACTTATGAATTTATGCACTTTCTTTTAATACATTTTCTTGGCCCTCCCACATCAAACATGCCTTTTTCTATCACTTATCCTGATTCCCGGATGGTAAAAGGAGGGGTACATATTTCATTGAGGGGCTAGCATGATCAAGATATGAGAAAAGAAAAGAAGTGAATTGCCTTAGTCATCCTTAAATGGTGTAAAAGAACTTGTAATATAGCTTCGACTATTATTTCATTCTCTCATCAAAACAACTAAATCATATAACTTATTCATGTATTCAAGTAACAAAAGCAATTTCATTCATGCTATAGTCAAGATCTCAACATAACTAAGCGTCTTTTTGCCTATCCATATACACAATATTCATCATAGAGGTCATTTCCATATAAGAAGCACTTTAAATTTTTGAAAGTTCATATGTTTGAAAAAGTCATGCAAATGCAAATGTTGATAAAAGAAAGCAAGTAGTGCAAGAGTTATTACAAGCCAATTTGTCAAGAGTAGTGGAAAGTACATAGAGTGCTAGAATGAAAAATAAGGTTTTGTAAGTACCCCCACCCCATACTTGACATCCACATTGTCCCCAATGTGAAAATCAAGCATAAGAAGGAGAAAAATACTTACAATGTAAAAGAAGTGGAAGCTCAATCCTCTGTCGGTGGTGGAGGTGGTGGATATGGATACATCGGTGTGGAGGGATCGTAGAAGTGGCCGAACTGGTGGTAGTACATGTCGCTCATCTGGCCATCATAGGACGAATGCCTAGCGTCCGTCTCCTCCCTGTAGCTCCTGAACTGTGTGCTCAGGGTGTCATAATCGGTGCGGAGGGCACGATAGTCGGTGCTGAGGCTCTGGAAGCTAGTGACTAGCTCCCTGAAATGGCGTGGAGCTCGGCGTCCTCGTCTAGGGCCTGGAGCATGTGCATAGGAGTGTCGAGGTGGCTGCATGTCATCCTCCGTCTCCTCATCCTGCCTGCTAGTCCTGCTCGGTCCTACTCCATGAGTGTTAGTGTCCATGGCATCCGTAGCATGCCCACTATGAGTATCACTCTCAAACTCGAGCATGGTCTCCTGTCCGCCATCCTCATCTTCCTCTGAGTCACCTGCATCATCATCATAGTAGGTAGGGGGTGAGAACTCCTCAAGCATCGCTTCAAAAGTCTCCTTCCAGTTCCTCTTATTCCGAATGGTGTATTCGGATTTCCATATGATCTCGGATGGCTTCTTCTTCGGATCCCTGTGCCATGGCATCGGCACATGAAGAGTTCCTCTCCCACGAGGAATCAAGACCTGGCGAACCACCAACCTCTGTGAGCCTAAAGGAAGGGCACTCTCAGCTAGAGTGCATCCCGAGAAGTCATAACCTAGAGTCCTAGCCACATGAGTGACCAGGCCTCCTGCGCAGATATCACCCTTGGCTTTGTTGGCTATCTTTCCTAGATA
The DNA here is from genome assembly GCA_033239045.1 of Fagopyrum esculentum. NCBI lineage: Eukaryota > Viridiplantae > Streptophyta > Magnoliopsida > Caryophyllales > Polygonaceae > Fagopyrum > Fagopyrum esculentum. The sequence goes on along the minus strand of BSUD01000008.1, from coordinate 22,490,542 downwards.
GTCAGCAAGCATGGTGGAGATGTCGGGAGTGGTGGTGGATGTCATGCAGTAGAGGATGAAAAGCTCATCAGCCTTGAGCTTCTGTGGAGTCTCAGTCCGGGCAAACAAACTCTCACTGAGTATCCTATGCACTACCTTGAAGGAAAGGTTGTACATGCTTGTCTCCTTAGAGTTTCCGGGTCTCCACTTATCCCCTCCGTACTCTCCTACGGAAATAGCCTCCCAAAAATCACTGGCATTGAGGCCTCTAGCAAATGTGCCTGCATCTGAATAAGAAAAGCCAAACAAGTCGCCAAAAGCATCAATAGACAAAGTGTGGTCTTGGCTCATGAGGCGGAAAGTGACCATCCTTTCCCTAGGATCGTGCTCAAACGTGCTAAGAAATTCTAGGGTGATCTCCCTATAAGCGTCTTCCCTGATCGTAGCAAACTGTCTCAACCCTGCTCTATCAAGCATCATATCAACATCCTCTCGAACATATAACGAATCTAAGTCATCAAGTACTATGTAGCGAGGAGGGGTGAATGGGCGATCTATAATGCGTTCATAGCGTTTCTTATGCTTGGATAGGGGAGGGGGAAGCTTAGGGATGTTGGTAGGTGGTGGTGGAGGTGGGGCAGGGGCTTTGGAAGAAGATCCCTTCTTCTTCCCCGTGTTTCTAGTTATCCTCTTGACAAGATCCATTCTAAGTCCTAAAAATCGACCTGTTCTTCACAAAAATCGGCCGATTTTTCTGGGCTGGGTCGATTTTTATCTCGATTCCAACGATTCTCACAATTTTGTAAAGTTCTGTTCAATCTATCACTACATACAGTTCTCTACAATGAATCCTAAGCAAATTCCTCTATCAATTCCAACAACAAAGCACTTCCTAGGCAACTTCGATTTCAAGAGAGAAAACTTAGGTTTTGGAAAGAAAAACCTGAATTTCTTGTGGAGCAGTCGATTGCTGTGCGTATTGTTGTTAGATCCGTGTTCCTTGTTGAAAATGCTTCAATTTGGAGTCAAGAATCTCTCGAAATGGTTAAGAAATGAGGATTTGGGGGTGTGGCGATTTTCCGGCGTTCTTGAGAGAGGGGAATCGAGAGTTGAAGATGTGGGAATGAAGAAGATCGAGTGTGAGGTTCTTATATAGGGTCGACGATTTCTGAAGAAAATCGGCCGATTTTTCTGGTCGATTTATTTGTCGGGGCGATTTTTCTCCCTGACCGAAAAAAATCGGACGATTTATTTTGGCAGGTCGATCTCCAGGTCGATTTTTGTTTCTGTTGTGAAAAATCGTCTTGCTCTGTTACAGAATCGGACGATCTTTTTGTGGTAGGTCGATTTCCTTCCTTGTTTTTCTTGAATCTCGATGATATAACTTAATTGTGCTCCATTCTCCGTGAATCTCTCACATTTGAGCCTAGTTTCCTGCGATTAATGACACGACAAACCAAGAGTGCATCGAGGAACAAGTAAAAACGAAAAACAAAGAAACAAAACAATTAATCTATTCTAACTTAAGCGAGGGAAAGAAGGGAAACTATACTATCATTGGGTTGCCTCCCAAGAAGCGCTTAATTTATCGTCTTTAGCTAGACGGTGTATGATGTTGTGTTCAATGGAGGAGGATAGGAGCTATCTCCTCGACTGGAGCTTCCGGTGTGTATTTCTTCAACCGTTGGCCATTAACCTTAAAGCTTCCGCATTGTTCACCCCATACTTCAACTGCACCATGGGGAAAAATTCTTTTAATCACAAAAGGTCCTGTCCAACGGGATTTGAGTTTACCTGGAAATAGACGCAGCCTTGAGTTGAATAGGAGGACTTGGTCCCCTTCCTTCAAGTCTTTCGGGATGATGTGCTTGTCATGCCACCGCTTTGTCCGTTCCTTGTAAATCTTTGCGTTCTCATACGCGTTCAGTCGGAGCTCATCTAGCTCATTGATGTCTAAGAGCCGTTTCTCTCCGGCTTCTTTCATGTCGAAGTTGAGCCACTTGATAGCCCAATAAGCCTTGTGTTCTAGCTCTACAGGAAGATGACATGATTTACCATAAACGAGATTATAGGGGGTCGTACCTATTGGTGTTTTGAAGGCTGTCCTGTATGCCCATAGTGCATCATCAAGCTTCATCGACCAATCTTTCCTCGTTTTAGAGACGGTCTTCTCTAAAATCCCCTTGATCTCTCTATTTGATATCTCGACTTGTCCGCTGGTTTACGGATGGTAAGGTGTAGCTATCTTATGGGTCACCCCATACTTAGCTAATAGAGCCTCGAATCGAGGGGCTGTGAAATGCGTTCCTCCGTCACTAATGATGGTTCGGGGAGTTCCGAACCTTGGGAAGATCGTTTTGTTGAGGAATTTCACCACTACCATTGCATTATTAGTAGGAGAAGCGATTGCCTCTACCCATCTTGAGACATAGTCTACGGCAAGGAGTATATACTGGTTGCCGCATGAAGATGGGAAAGGTCCCATAAAATCGATGCCCCATACGTCAAAGATCTCTACTTCTTGTATGTTGTTGAGAGGCATCTCATTCCTCCTGGATATATTACCTGTCCTTTGACAAGCATCACAAGAAACCACAAACTTTTGCACATCTTTGAAAAGTGTAGGCCAATAAAAGCCGGAACGAAGTACCTTAGTACATGTCTTGTGGGAACTAGCATGTCCACCACATGGTAGAGAATGGCAGTGTCGGATGACACTATCTATCTCATCTTCGGGAATACATCTCCTGTAGATGCCATCTGGACCTCTTTTGAATAGGAGACGTTCGTTCCAATAAAAATGCCGGACGTCATTCAAGAACTTCTTCCTTTGAGCGTATGAAAGTCCGGGTGGAATCTCCTGACAAACAAGGTAATTTACAATGTCAGCAAACCATGGGTCATTACCTTGTGATATGTGTTGAAGACACTCTTCAATCTCGTGCAACTGCTCGTCAGGGAAGGAGTCGTCTATCGGAAGCTCATCTGACTTGCCGGTGAGCTGTGGGAGACGACTAAGGTGATCGGCGACGGAGTTCTCCGATCCTTTCTTATCACGGATCTCTAAATCGAACTCTTGCAAGAGTAATATCCATCTTAGAAGCCTTGGCTTCGCATCCTTCTTCGGGAATAAGTATCGGATTGCGGAGTGGTCCGTATAGACTATCACTTTCGCACCTACAAGATAGGAACGAAATTTCTCAAATGCATATACTACGGCTAAAAGCTCCTTTTCCGTAGTTGCATAATTATACTGAGCCTCATCTAGCGTTTTGCTAGCATAGTAGATGGCATGAGTGCGACCATCTTTCTTCTGACCAAGAACGGCTCTGATAGCGACGTCGCTTGCGTCGCACATGACCTCGAAAGGGAGAGTCCAATCGGGTGGTTGGATGATTGGTGCCGAAATCAATGCTTCTTTGATCCTGCAAAAGGCATCTAAGCAATCTTTCGAGAATTCGAAAGTCGCATCTTTCATCAAAAGATTAGTCAAAGGTTTTGAAATCTTGGAAAAATCCTTTATGAATCTCCTGTAGAAGCCTGCATGTCCTAAGAAGCTTCTAATTCCTTTTACTGATGAAGGGGGAGGTAACTTCTCAATGGTCTCTATTTTTGATCGATCTACCTCTATCCCCCTTTGTGACACTAAGTGACCTAACACAATTCCTTCGGTGACCATGAAATGACACTTTTCCCAGTTTAAGACTAAGTTAGTGTCCTCACATCTCGTAAGAACTAGTGAAAGGTTATAGAGACAGTTATCAAAGGAAGAACCATATACCGAAAAGTCGTCCATGAAGACTTCCATGATATTCTCTACGTATTCGGAGAAGATTGCAATCATACACCTTTGGAAGGTGGCTGGAGCGTTGCATAAGCCGAATGGCATTCTTCTATAAGCGAACGTACCCCATGGGCACGTAAAGGTTGTCTTCTCTTGATCATCCGGATGAATTGATATCTGAAAGAAACCGCTATATCCATCTAAATAACAAAAGTAGGCATGTTGGGCTAACCTTTCCAACATTTGATCGATGAAAGGAAGGGGAAAGTGGTCCTTCCTCGTGGCTACGTTCAGTTTGCGGTAGTCGATGCACATTCGCCACCCTGTAACTGTCCGTGTAGGGATGAGTTCGTTGTTCTTGTTGGCAACAACGGTAATGCCTCCTTTCTTGGGTACTACTTGTACCGGACTCACCCATTTGCTATCAGAAATAGGGAAGATGATACCTGCATCAAGTAGCTTAAGGATTTCTTTCTTCACGACCTCTTTCATTGCCGGGTTTAACCGTCTTTGAGGTTGGCGTGAAGGTTTATAATCCTCTTCCATTAATATTTTGTGCATACATAGAGAAGGCTTTATTCCTACTAGATCATCAATGGTGTAACCTAGTGCTCTCCTATGTTGCTTCAGAACATGCATGAGTTTCTCTAATTCATCATCATTCAAGTTTGCATTGACTATAACCGGATATGTGGAGTTAGTGCCAAGGAATGCGTACCTTAAATGCGTGGGAAGTTGCTTCAATTCTAGTGATGGAGGTACCTTGGTTGGTGATGAATCGTGACTTTCGGATATTGTGGGGGAGATCTCTATAGGTGTGGGTACCTTATCATTAGATTCGGAAGCGGCTGTGGTGAAGTCCGGAGAATCCATAGAATTACTCAGTGAATCGACCCCCTCTGTAATAAATCGGTCGATCTTCTGCACGATTTTTCTTTCTGTTGGAAAAAATCGTGCTTCCTCTTTATGAATCGGGCAATTTATTATCGTCAGGTCGATTATAGTTTCTGTTGAAAAAAATCGTGCTGAATCTTCAGAAATCGGACGATTTATTTGTGACAGGTCGATTTTCTTCACAGTTTCCGGAGTCCACTCTAGCTCTTCAATTTTTGCTTCTAGCTCTTCCTCCATAACATTTAATGCTTTCACATCCTCATTGCAGTCATGTTCTATCCCTTCCTCCATGATGCTCATGCTAAGAACCTTTTGAAGAGGGTCTTTCATCAAGATCGAACTTACTATCTCTCTAGACTCTTCTTCCTCAACAATTTCAAAAACGTCATCCTTCAAGGCTGGCTCCTTGATTAAGGAAGATAGTATGAACTCTATCTTTTCTTCACCGATGTGGAAGGATAGCTGGCCGTTCTTGCAATCCACCATGCATCCAGAGGTGGCGAGGAATGGTCTCCCAAGGATGATGGGAACTGGGTAATCTGCAGGTATGTCAAGAACGACAAAATCTATAGGTATGTAAAACTTACCTAGCTTTACCGGGATGTCTTCTAATATTCCCACCGGCTTAGTGGTAGAACGATCAGCCATGTAGAGTGTGATCTTCACCGGTCTAGGCTCTCCTAGACCAACTGCTTTGCATAGAGCTAGAGGTATGATACTCACACTTGCTCCAAGGTCACAAAGAGCATCATAGGTAGCTTCTCCCAAAGTGATGGGTATGCAAAAGGATCCTGGGTCGCGGAGCTTGGGTGGCATATTCTCCGTCATAGTCTTGATGAGTTCGGATGATTCCATACTCATCTTGACTTCTCCTATATCTTCTAACTTCCTCTTGTTAGAGAGGATCTCCTTTAAGAATTTCCCGTAAGCTGGCATACCTAAAATCGCATCCATAAAAGGTATGTTAATATGGAGCTTACTCATAAGTTCAACAAACTTACCGAAATGTTTATCTAGGCGTGCTTGCGCTCTAGATTGAGGAAAAGGTAGAGGTGGCTTGTAAGCGGGAGGAGGAACATAGACTTCTTCCTTCTCTTTTGCCTCTCCTTCTTTTGTGGAGGTATCAACTACTTGGGGTTGAGGGTCGACGGTCGTCTTCCCGCTCCTAGTAGTTAAAGCCATAACCCTTCCCTTTGGGTTATCTTCTGTCTTGCCGGGAAGCTTCCCTTGATCTCTTGGAACTTCTCCGGCCTTGTTGAATACTTGGTTTTCTAAAGCTTTGTGAGCTTTGTCACCGAAGTAATGTAACTCTCCAATCCTTGTAGCTTGCCTAGGATCGTCTCTAGCATAGGATCCGGTTTGTTTGATCCGCTTGATTGTCCTTGGCTTGTAGAAGGGGTAGAAGAAGATGGAGGGGTTAGAGCCTTTTCAGCATATGAGAAAGGATTACCTGAACCTTGCTGATTTGACCTCCAATTGTTGTTATTTGAGTTCCTGTTGTTGTTATTGTTCCAATTGGAGTTTCGGTTGTTATTGTTGTTGTTGCTCCAATTGGAGTTCCGGTTATCATTCCTTTGATTGTTGTCTCGCCCCATGTAGTTGGCTTCTTGCTCTTTAGTCTTTTGAAGACTTGTTTTGAGCACTTCCCTCAATTCGTTGATGTCATCTTTGAGGGAGAATATTTGTGTTTGAGCCGCTTGATTCAACTTGGCTCCAGGATCGCCTTGATTCCGGCTACTCGATTCCACCTTCCGGTGGGAGTACTTCTCAATCACTTGGGCTTGCTTCTCAATGAAGTCCCAAGCATCATCCTCTCTCATATCCATAAACGTGCCGCAAGATAGAGATTGGAGGTTGAATTGTGTTTCCACATCCAACCCTTTGTAGTAGATCTCTAATAATTCCAGCTTGGAAATGCCATGGTGTGGGCAATCCAACAAGAGATCTTGAAACCTTTCCCAAGATTGAAACAAGCTTTCGTTAGGTTTCATAGAAAAAGCATTTATTTTACCTCTCAATTCCGCTGTTTTGGATGGCGGAAAGAACTTGGTAAGGAATTCCGAAGACAATTCCTCCCATGTAGCTAACTTCGCAGCTGGAAGTGTTTGGTACCAAGCTAGAGCTTTGTCCTTCAACGAGAAGAAGAACGGCTTGATCTTGTAGTTGCTTGTGGTAGCCTTCTTTGGCTTCATAGTCTCCATGAGAATCTCAAAATTCTGCAAGTGTTGATGCGGAGATTCAGTACTTGCTCCGCCATATTGACTTTGGCGAACCATAGTAATGACTTGTGGTGAGAAGCTAAACTCCTGGATGTCTTCAGCTCCGAAATCCACACCTAGACGGCGCGGTTGCTGAATTAGATCCATCCGCTGCCCCAAAGTTCGGGGTCTATCTTCGTTATTGACAGCTCTGACATTCCTAGTCGTAATGCGAGGGACGACCCTAGGTGTTGGAGTGTTTCGGTTAGGAAGAAGTGATGGATCAATCTCTTCAAGTTCCGGCATATCCGGATCAATCTCGTCATCCTCAGACGAGTCATCTCGAATGGACTTAGTTGGTGTCTTGACTTTCTTCTTCTTCTTGGAGTCGTTCAACTCCAACTTCATGTCCAACATCATAGCTCTTAGTTCATCAATCTGAAATTGATGACTTATTTCAGCTTCCTTTCGAGCCTTCTCACTCAGCTGGAGTTGGCGTTGAGCTTCGTTCAATTCAGCCTTGTAGTTTCTCTCGTCGTTTTCAGCCATTTTCTTCTCCTTCAACTTTCTCCTTAAAGTTCTTTCTAATTCGGGATCGAAAGGAATTATATCTTTAGTGGATCTAGTCTTTCGCATATACCTAAAGAACCTGCAAAGATCACTCAAGTAGACTAATCAAATCACAAGAGCAAGAGCTCTCAAGCTAGACAACCGAAAACCGGATTTGATCTAGGCCAAATCCCCGGCAACGGCGCCAAAAACTTGTTCGCTCAAAAGGGTATGCGTCAAAGTCTTAATATTTATATCTAGAACTCAAAATCAAAGCGAACCCGCAGTGTACGGATCGGCTGTAGAAAGGTAGGAATTCCAGAGTCGAACTCAGGGATTTGGTGAGAAAAATTCCAATTTCAATTATCTAGCGAAAGTATAAAAACTTTTGTGATATGATAAAGAGAGAAATGATTCCAAGGATTCAAGTATCCGATTTAGGCTTTCGATTCAAGACACTTCTATAGATATAGGACAGAATTTATATTGCCAAGATTAAATGTTCAAAGATAGGATTCGTACGATGAAATTCCGAAACCTATATGACTAATCTATAGGTTCTCTCTATAAAGGTTGTTGAGGCTGCGATATAGAAAGATCTAAAGACAAGAATTATGTTCAAACTAACTATCTAAAACTCCAGGATGTGACTCTCCAAAGTAAAGAATAGCAAGCACAATTAAAATCTTAATAAAGGATGTTGAGTCACTTTATTACCCAAAACTTGCAGTTTTAATCTATTAAATATAGAAACAGGTTTGAAGTGTATTCCAACATTCAATTAGAGGATAAAAAGGTTAATCAAGATTGGGATTTAGGCAAGGATTAGTTTTGATTAAAGATTGATTCAATTAAAGTTCGTCAGAAGGATAAATCGCCCTGTTCATAAGAAAAATCGGCCGATTTTCCTCAAGAACAGCCCGATTTTCCTGTTTGTCGCAAAACTAAAATCTAAATTCTCAGGGTCCTAATGTTTGAATGAGTTCAGTCTATTATCATCTAAGCCTTAATCATCAACTATTCTCCCCAGAATCACAAGGTTTTTAGCCAACCATTTTCAAAATCGAATCAAATTAATTATTGAAGAAGATATCGCAAAGAAACCAAATCTTGAACGAAAAATTTCTATAACTTTCAAATCTGTAAAACAATCGTCAAATCTGTTCAATGTATCTCTCAACAACTCAATTTCGTGTTCACAAACCACAAACAAGACAATGGAACAAAGAAATCTCACAATCAAAGATCAAGAATGACTTTCCGGTAAAAGCTCTTCAATCTCTCTCCAAGAATCGTTGATTTCTCCAAAACGTGTAAAGATTCTCTGATGCCACTTGCTCTAATCTCCCCTTGGAGAATTTGACTCCAAGTCCCGGGGCTGTCACCGTCCTCCCATCAATGTTGAAGGCTATCGAATATATGTAGGGATCTCCCTAGGGTTTAAAGATAAAACCCTAAATATTTGGGCTGAAAAGAAGTCGAATCCGCTGGTATCAGAAGATACTCTGGCGCGTCAGACGGTATCAGAGAATACTTTGGGCCGCGTCCGACGGTATCAGAAAATACTTTGGGCCGCGTCAGATGGTATCAGAAGATACTTTGGCGCGTCCTAAATTCCTTTTATCCTCCTTTTTGTCCCGCTTCAAGGCTTAATCCTTAAATATGCTATTTCGCTCCATAATTCGCCAAATTACCTACAAATGCAATAAAACTCTATGTAGACCTCTATTCTTGCAAAGTAGGTGAATATAACCATAAATGCCTTGAAAGTATGTCTATGCATGCAAAATAAAGGGAAAATCTATATAAATACATGCCTAAAAATAGGTCATAATTCATGTCATCAAGCAACTCATGGCTAGACGATCATAACAAGTCTCTGTTGAAGAAAATCGGACCAACACTCAGGAAAATCATCCGATTTTTCTGACTGGGTCGATTTTTTAGCCTTTGACAGCTTAAGCCACGTGTCCCACGATCTCTTTGTCCGGCCCTTGCTCTTGATGGAGAATATAAGTAGTCCTGCAAGCTTTTGTTGAGGATCTCTCCCACATTCTCTCACACATACCTCATTCCATTGGAGGATACATTTGGAGAAGAAGAAAAACTCTCTCATTTTGGGAGAAGAAGAAGAACATCAAAACTTAGAGTGAAAGTGAGTTTTTGAGTATTTTTAGTGATTTTGGTTGAAGAACTCTTGGAAGGATTGTTAGGAACGTTTTGGAACCTCTTTTGAAAGATTGTAAGTCTTTCTTAAACTTATATTGAGCTGAGATTCATTGTTTTTACTTGCTTATCTTTCATCATCCATCTATGAAAACCATGTATGCTTGTGTGATGATTTTGGATCTTGAAATGCATGTTATAGGCTAGTTTATTGTGATTCTGGAGTGATGGATTGATGGTTATGGCTTGGGTGATGATAGGATGGACTTGTATGTTAGTTTAGGATGATTCGTATGCACAAAACCTAACCCAGACAAGAAAATCGACCTGTTCATAGATTAAATCGTCCGATTTTCCTTATAATCCACCCGATTTTTCTCTCTGTTGCTCTATAATTGATGAATTTGTATGTTAGGATGTTAGGTTGTTTAAATCCTATTGTTCATTAAGCATAATATAGCCTAGGGTGACCTAATGCTAGCAAACTAATTGAGGAAAGAGACCTACCCGGTGATTTCCGATCTTAGATACCTAAGATGATGAACTCTAGGTAGTAGTGAGCCTCATAAGCCGCTATTGGATTGAGTGTGCTAGGATTGTTGCTTGAAACTTGCCTTTTCCGAGACTTACCCGGTAAGGAGAGGTTTGCCCCTTGAGTAGAGTCCGGTTTGCGTAGAATTCCCAACTTTAACCCCTTGAGACCTACCCGGTAATAGGAGTTTAGTGCGTGATTAGTGAAGCAAGAGACTTACCCGGTAATTGCTTCCACTAGAGAAACACCCTTTCCCAACACCGCAGCTTTGTCCTTAGAATCTTTAGAAGCTTGAGCCCAATGCCATAACCGGAAATCTTGACCTCTAGAATCCACTTTTCTCTCTTTGATCACATATCTTGTGTTTGTGTTGCTTGTTTATTTTGCTAGCTTGAGTTGTTAGTTTGATTTGTTATCTTGCTTGATTTGTGATCTTTGCTTGATCACCACAAAAACCCAACAAAAAAATTTCATGATTTTCATTTCTTTATTTCTTTCTCTTTTCTTAGACTATATTCGCACTATGTATGATCACTTGTTTAATTTGATTTCACCTTAGTCTTCGTGTTCGACCTCGGAAATCTATCCTTGCTACAAAACGACCCATACACTATGGTTCGCTAGGAGTTAGGAAATTATATCGAGTTTATAAATTGTAAGACTTTTGTGCTACACAATCTTAGCGTAACAGTCCTCTAGACATCTGATAGACTCTAGAGATGAGTCCACATGTCCAATCCAAACCTCAGTCTCCAATCCCACCTTCCGAGAGAAAGGGGGTACTCCCAACTGATGGAATGCCTTCAAGCAGGTATCTAGTCGAGGCCCTCTATACTCCTCAGGAGCTCTAACAGTCTCAGCATCACGTGCTTGCATATATAATTGGCACCTGAGTAGCTCCTTAGGACATCTCAGAAGATCTCTCATGTGCTAGCAGATCCGGGGCATGTCTACCCCCTCTAGCAGCCTCCTCTACTCGTCTGATGTACGCACGAAACTCTAGTCCACTCATAGAGACACAATCCGAGGAATCTGACTTGACTCGCTGCAACCGTTGTCTCCCAGATCCACCGCTCCTAGTCTCAGGAATGACGCTCTCAGCAATATCCTCATGAACATGCTCTGTCACTAGTGGATCAGAAGCGGGAACTAGTCTCTGTCCTATCACTACCGGAGGAAGAGGTGGTATTCCTCTACCCCGGCCCACTATAGAAGTTGCTCTAGTCCGAGTTGTAACACTCCGAATCCGCGGGATATCGGAATGCTACGGGTGGGACCTCACAATGGGTCCCGACCCTTAGCTTGACAACAACTTCACCGGACCTTTCCAACATGGCACAATTAAAGGCAAAAACTCAAATCGTTTATATTGTATGCGAGAAACTGAATTGTAAAGATACAAGGTGGAAACTTAGCCGAGTCCTCAAAACGACACAAACCTCAAAACATAAATCCAAATCCATACATCCAAAACCATAAAACCGAACGTAATCAGAATAATCCCAAAAACATCCCCGTCTTATAATGTACGAAGATCCTCGGTTGTCCACTCCTCCACCTCACTCGGCAGCGTCCCTAACCTGTGGGGCATCTACACAAGCCGCTTAAAACCATTAGCTCTATTCTAAGCATTAGAAACATAGTGAAGGCACATACACACTCATACATCATAACATCACATCATCATGCTCAACAAACAATCCAGTTTATTATCTTTACTTGTTAGGTCGTATATCGTTCTAATTCAACTTAGGTTTGTGACACGAGAATCCCCGAAATTCGCCTCGGTCCCTACTTACCGGCATGGAATGGTACTGATGCATCCGACCGTCTACCAGCACGGGATAGTCGTCAAGAACCTCCTAGCTCTCGCGGGAGCCAGACAAGTTGTCACCGCCCGTTATCATACACTTGGGCCAAAATAATATATGTAAAATTTGGTGGTATATTACCGGTTTATATGCTATCACGAAAGCAATAAAATACACACCACCAAACACTCAATGAATCTAATACATAGAATACAAGTTAAGTAAGTCCGAAGACTTACCAAACTCAAGGTAACTCGAACAAACCACTCTAAACTTCCCGCAGGAAAACGCTCAGGCCTGATCACAACGAGGCATACTATCATCACATAACCAATAGGAGAACAACTCTCGTACGGTCAAACTCGTCGATGCACATAACAATTCATAACTAACAAGGGAGAAGATACTCATACACGGTCCAAGGTGAAAGATGATCTACGGACGTCGGGAACGGGTTCGATGGCCTTTATCGGGGCGCTTCCGGACCTATGACCAAAGCTAAGCAAAATTAGCTTAAACGCTAATTTTTAAAGGAAGGTTTAGCGCATAAAGATATTCCAATGAAAAACTCCTCTTTCGAAACCAAGGTTAAACTCGTTAAAACCTATTTCCGGGCAAAATACCCAATTTGGAAAGTTCACCATAAAACCGCAATTCAAACTCGGGCCATCAATCGAATTTAAACCAACAAAGGCACCATAGTTAATTTGCAAAGGAGTTGGGTCACAAACTACAACAAAATTAAGGGTCCAATAATGTAATAATTTACATCAGGGGCATAATAGTTCATTTCTAAAAATTCTTGGGTCACAACTGCAGTTATTAACAAAGTGGGGCCAAAATTGCAATAATCACAAAAGAAGGGGCACATTTACAATTACTCAAAATCATCTCTTCACTCTACTGTTGAAGCACGACATAAGAAGAGGAAAGGGGAGAGGGCTCCCGGCGGCTGCCCAAGCGGAGGAGAGAAGTAGGCCAGCGTCGGTGCAGGCGGCGGCTCTACTGGCGTCGACTCAGAAGAAGGCGGCTGGAGGTTGTTCAGAACCCTTCCTCCCCGCAGTTACTACACCAGAACAGAGGGAAGCCGGCCAACATTAACATAGAGAAGGAGCAAGGAAAGAAGAGAGGGAAGAGTGGCGGCGACTTACTTCGCCGGCTATCCAAGTTGCTCGAGGCGGAGGCAAGGGCGGCTGTAGCTTCTACCCGGCGGATCTCGCAGCGGCGTCGATGCTGTTGCTGCACCGGACGAGGGCAGAAGAGAGGAACAATGGTGAGTTGAGAGGTTGCGACAGAGAGAGAAGAGGAGTGAGGGAAAGTGTGAGGGAGAGAGAGAAGGGGAATGTGCTGCTTGGGGTAGTGATTACAGGAGGAAGGGGGAGGAGGGGCTGCAGCCTGTAGGGGCGAGGGAGAAGGCACGGACGGCGGGCCCTACCTGGTAGGCTGCAGACGGAGGGAGGGGAACGAGGAGGCGGTATCCTCCTGGGTGGACAACTCTAGCGCACAAGAGACAAAAGAAGAAAGGAGAAAAGAAAAAAAAAAGAAAAGAAAAAGAATAAAGAAAAAGGGGATAGGGCAAAACTCGATTAAACGATCGGAACGGGATTTCCCGGATCGGTAAATCCCAACTTTCCAAAAAAATTAAATTAATAAAAATACGGAAATGCATACATGTATCTCAAAATAATAAAATACCCAAAACGATATTTTTAAATATAAAAATACTTTAAATATCAAACTCGAGCTACTAACGAATCGATAGAAGGGGGAAATAAAAAGTCGGAACGTACCCAAATAAACGGGGCGTTACATGAGCCATGTGCTGGCTATGCACACCTAGCTTGACAACAAGTTAACTGGACCTTACAACAAGGCACCGGCAGATTTAAAAATAAATATATAAAACGATACAAATGTATAACAAAAGATTATACAAAACCATAGCCAAGTGTAAAACCACAACAACAACATATACAACATGTACAAACATCCCCAAAAGCCCACGCAACACCTATGTGCGGAAGTCCTCGGTTAGTCAGCCTGCCGGATCACTCTGCAGTCCTCCTAACCTATAAAACATTTACAACACGGTATAAAACCATTAGCCAACCATTCATATATAAGTAATGCATAAGCACAAGCACAAGTCATGGAAACATAAACACATCATCATGTTAACAGACGTTTACCCGTTTTAATTATCTTTATATATAAGGCCATCCACTCAAATCGTATATATATAGATATATGAAACTATGTGATATGAGGAACGTATCATCCTCGCCTCTGGGTGCTATAGCCATCTGGATTAGTATCGGCGCACAACCCGTGTACCTTATGGGAGTGGTGAAGTGTACATCCCGTATACCAGGTCTGGTCTGACTTCAGAGAACCTTCCAGACTCCTTACAAGATGAAAGGGAAAGGTTATCACTACAACTGCAAGGGGGCTATTACATAAAACATAGGTCGGTAATAATTAGTATCGCATGCTATCAAGCATATAACACACACACCACTCTTGCATACACCCAATATAAGGACGGTAGCTAAGTAAGTCCTACGGACTTACGTCAACCTTTGATACTCTCAACCACGATTAACCTCAATCCAAATAACAACACCGCCCAATAACCAAGCACAGAGATATATCAATCTCCTATAAATCAAAGGGGTCACACCTAGACCCAAGGGATCCATAAGGATCAATATCATCCTATAAGCCTCACAACCTACTAATCCTCAAAGCCATAACCGACACATATCGATATCATAAACATCATCATCCTATCCTCATACACATGCCTAACATGCTACTAAACACTTACACTAGGAAATGAAGGGTTCAATTCATCCTAAGAAAGCCTTGAATAAGATGCACCTGCGTGACAAGGAAGGCGTAGGAGCTGGACACAAGAAGGTGAAGGGGCGGCTCTAGGTGGCGCAGGGGCGGTTGGTGTACAGTGAGCACGTCTTCGACTTCTCTTCGATTCGTTACTCGTCTCTCTTCACTTCTTCACCATCCAGTAGTCCCAAACATACTTATACGTACATATAGACATCAACACATGCCTAAGAAGCTCATCAAAAGATCAAACTTGTGGGAACCTAAGCTAAAAAGGAAGAAAATAAGAAAGGAAGAAAGAAAGAAGCGGAAGATGAAGAGCTTACCAAACTAAACTCTAACAAAGGAAGAAACCTCACACCGCAACCTTGGTTGACACTCTCAACAACACAACAACATCCATCAACATCATCAACATCAACCAAGAACTCAAATTCTCACCAAAACAAGGAGAAATCAAGAAGAGGATCCAAAGGAGGAGAAGGGAAGAAGAAGACCGTAAGGATAGAAGATGGAGCTTGAAGAAGATGAGAAACCTCCTCAAGAAGCAAAAATATAGCTTATAAAGGAAGCCAACCAAAAGCACGGGTCAAGGTCAACAAAAGCAGCTGCAGTGAATACCCGAAAATTTAATTTCCGGTAAGTCCCGAGTCATCATAAATCTTGTCATATTATGTGAAGAGTTAAGCACAAAAAATGCTTTTATCAACTTCTATAATTTTATGTGAGGCTTCAATCTTCTTACTTAATCCTTAGTTTTATAATTCAACACATTTTATTTTTTTTATGTGGAACTTACACACATAAAATATATCTATCTTCCTTAGAGTTTAATTCTTGCAAAATTAAAGGTCATGGGCTAATTTTTAACAACACTCAACAAGGCCTTCCAGGCCCGTTAAGAAAAGAAGCAATTACGTTACTTCTCAGCCTCCTTCCCTCTTGCCCTAGTTCAGATTTCACGTAACCCTTGCCTCCCTTCCCTTCCCTTCCGTTCTATCTCTTCTATCATAGCAGCAACGCCAGTGTGCCAGGGCTGCGAGCAGGTCTTCGGCTCTCTTGTCCTCGAGTGTACCCATGGCTGCGAGCAGGTCTTCGGCTCCCTTCTGCTCGAGTGTACCCATGGCTGCGAGCAGGTCTTCGGCTTCCTTCTCCTCGAGGGAGCGAGTCAAAACCATCAGCAGCGGCACCCTCAGGACGGACTTCTTCCCTTCGAGCCAGCAAAAAGTGTAGACGCTCCTATTTCTATCTAAACATCGATCTTCTCAGCCCTTGCAAACAACAACAGCAGCTGGTGCTACATTCTTCACCCTTCGAGTCATGGAATCGAGTAAGATCCTTATCCTTCATTCCTTAGTCCTTCTCTTCAATCAATCCTTAACATATATATGCTGATGTGAGCACCCTTTGTGTCCTCAATCCGTCCCTAACAGCCTCAGAAGATAGCTTGAAGAGCTGAGGCGTTTTCTGAGTTTTCGGAAGTGAAAAACAGTCAACTTCGGGTCAAGATTTGAGTAAGTTATACTCCTCCTTTGTTTCTGAATTTTTGATATGTTGTAGTCAATAGCACATAGTAGATCATACTAAAATTTGGGAAGAATCGGAATTACGGTTTGATAGTTGTTATGTTGCAAAGTTGACTCGTCATGCAGTTTTTATAAGTGTGCTGAGTGTTGAGAAAAACAGCATGTGATGCAGTTTTGTGAGATGGTTTTGAATAGGCTTTTGATATCCTTTACTGCTGAATTTTGGATATATTATAGATAAGATTTTATAGTAGACCATATCAAAATTTGAGAGGAAACCAGCGAGTGTTTTAGGATTTATGAATTTTCAAAGATTGGGTCGTAAGCTGTTTTTTTCTGTTGTGCTGAAATTTCTTAGGTGTTGGAAAAACTGCTAGTTTTGTGATCCAGATTTGGGTAAGTTAGACGCCTCCTTTATTGCTGATTTTAGGATATGTTATAGTTGGTATTTCATAGTAGAACACACTAAAATTGAGAGGAATCCGAGTTGCAGTTTAAGAGTTATGGCGTCCCAAAGTAGAGACCTTGAGCAATTTATAGGTTATGCTGAATGTTGTTTAAACTGCTTGTGATCCAGTTTTGTGATATAGATTTGATTGGGTTATATTTCTCGGTTAGACTTGAGTTTCGGATATGTCATAGTTAAGACTTCATAGTAGAATATATAAAAATTTGAGAGGATTCCATCGAGAGGTTTAGGAGTTATGATTTTTCAAAGTCGAGGCTGTAAGCAGTTTTCTTGATGGTTGCTGAAATATTCTAAGTGTTAGAAAAACTGATTATGATGCAGTTTTGTGAGGTAGATTTGGAGGGGTTATTGAACTTGATTTTTGGATATGTTGTTGATGGGTATGTATAGGAGCATGTAGTAAAAGTGGAGAGCGGTCCGTAGGGTTAATTCAGATTTAGGATATTCCGAAGTTAGGTATAAGTATATTTTAGTTTAGAAGAGTTGTGTTAGGTTTTAAGTGTCGATCAATCTTATGCGTTTATGTTCTTGTGAGGATGTTGGGCCTAGAAATCTAAGGACTTCTAGTTGACTAGAGCATTGTTTGATTCGTGTGCCTTGTGTTGAACAGGCGTTGTGCGTTTTCCCGAGGGGAACTTGAGAGTGTGCTAATCGGTTGCTCTTGGAGACTGGTAAGTCCACGGACTTACTTAGCTGGCTTCTTGTATGAGTGTAATGTGTATGAGTCGTGTTTGTTAGTTATGATAAACAACGAAACCGGATTAGGCCGACTTTATTATTTGCGTAATTGACCCAAATGTATGATAACGGGTCGTGACATCATCTGCCTAGCTTTTGCGAGAGTCTAGGAGGTTCCATGGGTCCACCCAAGTCAGGTAGACGGTCATATGCGTTAGTACCATTCCGCGTTGGTAAACGGGGACAGGGGTGAGGTTTGGGAATCCCTCGTGTCACAAAATAAGTATCATTAGTAATAACCTATCACCTAACTAAAGATAATAAAAGGATTGAGTGTTGCATGTTGATTGTGTATTTTGTGTGTTTGTACTTTTACCTTTATCCTTATGCATAGAATGTTAGCTAACGGTTTTATACCGCTTGTAGATGCCTTGCAGGTTAAGACAGTTGTAGAGAGATCCGGAGGAAATGGTCAGCCGGGTCCACGTACTCATTTAGTTGGGGACGGGAATGTCTTCTGTTCTTTATATGCGTCGTTTTAGTTTCTTTTCTTGTAAGGCTGATACCTATTCTCCATGTATATATTGTTTAAAGTTTTCAAATCTTTTTTTAATACTTTTGTGCCTTGTTGTAAGATCCAAGTAAAATTGTTGTCAAACTAAGGTCGGGACCCATTGTGAGGTCCTAACCAGTAGCTCCCCGAGTTTTCAGAATTTGGGGTGTTACAATATGGTATCAGAGCCAATTTGGCAACAATGGCACTTGAAATCTTCTGAAAGACCAAATGTATAAAATAACTGTAACCCGAAAGGGGTCTAAAATTTTCAAAACGGATTTATGTTTTTGCATGCACGCATAGTCGGGTTGTTGGGTTAGTAGTACGTCGGACCACCATCGCTCTCTGTGGATCTCTGCAACTTGGATCCATAGGAGTTAGCTTATAGACTTTTTATGATGTTTAGTATAATATGTTAGATACATGTGTATGCTTAGCTTGTTAATATCCCAAAGGATATTTTATATCCTTTAATCGTGATATCACAAAGCGATTATCGCTTCATGATAAATCAACAACGGACTTGAAGAGTCTCCAACACGAGGTAATGAAATCATACCTTGAATTGAGTATTATACTTTGGTGGGCGGCTTTGTGATCCTTACAAATCATCCAAAGAACAAATGATCAAGGAAGTAAAGTGGTGAAGAAAACTTTTACCACAAGCACAATCAGATGAGGAAGAAATCCTTGAGTCAGTTCAGTTAGAAGGAATAGAAGGTCGTACAAGGAGCTCGGGCATACGAGGCCGAGAGACGGAATTAGAAGAACCATGCAAGAGACTACAAGAGTGCGGAGTAGAAATAACAATATCGGAACGAGACAAGTAGAATTGAGTACAACCCCGATTTCCTGAATCAAGGACATTACAATCGAGACAGATGCCCATAGACCATTATGGGCATGAGAAACCAGAAGAGACAGAGTGTCAACCCAGGTGTGAGAATCTAAGGTGCACGGAATTAAGACCAACAATTGAGTATAAAAGCGAAAAGGCAGACCCCACAAGTGTGGGGAGGTTTTGACCTCCTTAGAGATATAAGAAGTTTAAAAGAAACCACAACGCCAATATCCAAAGAATGGAAGCCTGTAGCAGGGTCAACAGAGTTTCATGACGGCAATATTACCACAAACCCCAGTGAAGAAATGTGCATGGGAGAACGGCCTTGCTGGACTCGAGAGTCCAGGGTAACCCGAATTATCACGGGGCCTAAGTGTTACGCTAAGATCGTGTGATGCGCAATTGGGTTTTAAATTTATACTCGTTATAATTCTCCTAACTCCTAGCGAACCGGCAGTGTACGGGACGTTCGTAGTAGGGATAGTATTCCGAGGTCGAACACAAAGACTAAGGTGAGATTGATTCAATTTATGATTAAGTCTAGTGAAGATCTAAGTTAAGAAAAGGGGAAGAAATAAAGAAGTGAAAATCTCAAATGTTTTTGGTTGGTTTTTGGTGATCAATCAAAGATCACAATTCATGCAAGTATTCAATCAACTAAACTATGAATCAACGCAAATAAACAAACTAAACAAGATATAGATCAAAGAAAGAAAAGACGGATTCTAGGGGTTGGAAGCTCCGGTTATGGCATAGGACTCAAGCTATCTATTCATTTCTTGGATTAACTATGTTGGGGTTAAGTGTTTCTATGATTGGGATCAACCACCGGGTAAGTCTTATGATCCACTAGTCCATTCCCTAGATCTCATTACCGGGTAGGTCTCTAAGAACCTAAGGGACGGAATTCTACTCAAACCGAATTATAACCTAAAGATCCAACCTATCCTTACCGGGTAAGTCTCGGAAGGGTTAGTCTTAAGCTACCATCCAGCACACTTAATCCAATGGCGGCTTATTAGGCTCACCACTACCTAAGGTTTGTTATCTTTGGAATCTAAGAGTAAGGATTACCGGGTAAGTCTCTCCTAACACTTAGATGCTAACTCTAGGTCACCCTAGGATAGATTTAACTCAACAAACACCTAGGATTTCAACATTCTAACAATCTAAGATTAGATCCATCGAACCAGGAAAATCACGGTTTGTTCTACCTAAACCACGGCCGTGGTTTGGCAAGATCTGGCCGTGATTCCTAACAGAGGATACGTTCAAACACACAAGTCATCCAAGGGTAAATCTAAACTCATCCTATCATATCACTAGCCATAACCATCCTTTCCTTACCCTAGAATCACATCTATTTAGCCTACAACATTCATAATAGAAATCGAAACAAGCAAACACAAAGTCATGGCATTCATTTGCAAGATAATGAAGAAAAGAGATGAACAAGTGAACTAAAATCAAACCAAGCTGAAGATAGAATTTGGGTGACTTACAATCCTTCCAAAAGAAGGTTTAAAAGATTCATACAACTCTAGAAATAGAATCCGGACTTCTTCACTACAAAATCTAGCAAAGTGTGGTAATGGTGTGAGTGCTTCTTCTCCTCTTCAATGGAGCTCTTCTTCTTCCTTTTTGACACTTTCCTTCCTAGAAAAACCTCTTGTTGAGAGAATATTTTTGTTAGAGGAAATGGATAATGGATGAGCTGATCCAAGATTGCTCCCAGCTGCCTCTCACAGCCCATGAAGGACCACTTTTATAACAAACTTGCATGAGCTGGCCATGAGAGTCGTGGCACAGCTGTCACAAGAATCTGGCAAAATCCACGGTTGATTCCACGGCCGTGGAGTGTCAGAGAACTGTGATTCTGTGCAGAAACTTCGCCGTGGATCATTAAGCTGTGATTTGGTGCATGGCTAGTGTTGGCAAGGTCCCATGAGTCATCCTTAGCCTTTAGCTTGTGTCCTAATGAGTCCGAGGGTGTGTCATCTAGATGAACGATCTTCAAACGCACCGTTTTAGCTTCTAAATTTCCCGAAATACCTATAAAACACGCACAAGTCCGTGTAGACGTCTATCTCGACAAAATACGTGAATTGAGTGCAAAACGTCTTGAACTAATGCTAAACCATGCATGAATGAGTGAGAAATCTATCTAAATGGTTACCTAAAACTAAGTCATAAATCGTGTTATCAAAATACCCCATACTTAAGGTTTGCTCGTCCCTGAGCAAATTCCCAACTATAGACTACGAGATGACATGATTTATGTATGCAGAAAAAAAAAAGGCAAAAATTCTTTTTGGGTTTGTGCTTCTACTATTGGATCACCTTCATAGTCATGTTCAATGGCAGTTGGACAAGCCATTATGTATCAAACGAATAAGGGCATGGAAAGACAATTGTACTTAACTCAAAAGCATGCATGAGATTGTAAGGATGAAGAGGTCAAGAAGATCAAGAGTATATCCAATCTAGATTACTAAGTCTTACAAACATGCAAGTAGGTCATAAGGTCTTGTGACATAAAAGGCCAAGAAACGTTGTGATTGGGTGGGGGATTTCTCTAGGTTATGTGATGCTAATCCGGGAATGGAACTAACTTCACATCCTTGTCCTCGATCAACTCCTCTCAAGTGTAAATTTTTCCCTATCTTGCTTTCTTTTCTTTTTCTTTGACTTATTTTTGAGACAATGGCATTGGTGTACAATAGCCGAAACCTCGGTGATTAGCCATCCTCGGGCTTTTTCTATTTTTTGAGGTGCATCCACACCGGGCACACATACCAAAGCTCGTTAGGGCTATTGGTTCTTTTGACTTTGGTAAGGCACCAACACCCGATTATGTGAAGTGTACCGAGTTACTTGTCATTTAAACCAACGCCCCCAAACCTATATTTTTGGCTACACTTCCACAATTATTTCAGCATTTTATTCATGACATTCCTTTCATCAACAACTTTACTCCATACTTGCTTTTCACACACTTCAACATGCTAGCATGCTCCTATTCCCAGATGGGTTAAAAGAGGTCAATTTTTATATCAATTGAGGTGCTCAAGCAATCATGATCAAGATGAGAAGTAGAGAAAGATGAAATGCCTCATTCATTCCTAGATGGTATGCAAGAACTATCATGTAATTTCGACTTTCAATGCTCAATCCATTATAGGCAAACATCATGATCACAAATCATTCATAGAATTTAAGAGAAGTAGTTGAAGTCCACATATGCATTTATCAATTCAACACATAAGGCCATCCATAGCCAATTCACAAGACAAGATTCATCATTAGGATCATATCCAAGCCTAGAAAGCACAAAATTTTTTTTAATTTTCTGATTTTTATGGGATTTTCGATTTAAGTATGTACAATGCAAGACATGTGCAAATATTAAACTATCCTAGATGCTCATCATGCAAGGATCATGTGAACCCCACCCCATACTTAGAAACACATTGTCCCCATTTGTAAATGAAGTAAAGAGAGTGAAAGAAGGTTCTCACAATGTAAAAGTGGTTTGCTATGGTATTTGGGATTTCTCAAGTGAATTGATGTTGGATGATCCTATCAACCATGGTAGAGAGCTCTAAGCATCCATCAAAGCGTCGGAACCCGCGCTAGGCATCACTAGCCGTCCAAGTCCCGCGTCCGCTCCACCCATAACTGGTGAGGGGTTCATCATTCATATGCCAAGAAAAGCTTCAAATACCACTAATGCTCTAGCACACACACAAAGTAGACAAAACACACACAAAGATAGAAAAATCTAAAAACGAAAACAAAACGAAAAAGGAAAAATGTTACCAATGGGTTGCCTCCCACGAAGCGCTTCTTTAAGGTCATTAGCTTGACCAAACTCGTGAGTGTCTATTCAAGGTGAAGTGGGGCAATCATGTCCACCGGAGCTCCCAGAATATACTTCTTCAAGCGGTGCCCATTCACTTTGAAATTTCCACAATGCTCCCCTCCTATCTCTATAGCTCCATGGGGAAAGATCTTCTTCACCACATATGACCCGGTCCATCTTGATTTGAGCTTTCCGGGAAAGAGCCTTAGCCTTGAGTTGAAGAGAAGGACAAGATCTCCTTCACTCAATTCCTTGGGGATGATCTTCTTGTCATGCCATCTTTTGGTCCTCTCCTTGTAGATCGGGGCATTCTCATAAGCTTCCAACCGGATCTCCTCAAGGGCGTTTATATCGAGCAACCTCTTCTCTCCCGCCTCATTGAGGTCAAAATTTAGCCACTTAATGGCCCAATAAGCTCTATGCTCCATTTCCACCGGAAGATGGCAAGACTTTCCATAGACTAATTTGTAAGAAGTGGTGCCAATTGGTGTCTTGAAGGCGGTTCTATATGCCCACAATGCGTCATTGAGCTTCATAGCCCAATCCTTTCTAGTCCTAGACACCGTCTTCTCAAGGATGGCCTTGATTTCCCGGTTGGAGATTTCCACTTGACCACTAGTTTGGGGATGGTAAGGTGTTGCCACCTTATGAGTCACCCCATACTTGGCCAAAAGTGCCCCAAAATTCCTATTTGTGAAGTGCTTTCCTCCATCACTTATGATCACCCTTGGTGTTCCAAACCTAGGGAAGATTACTCGGTTGAAGAACCGCACCACCACCTTGGCATCGTTTGTAGGAGAAGCGACTGCCTCCACCCATCTTGACACATAGTCCACCGCCAATAGGATGTAGAGATTGCCACATGAAGAAGGGAATGGTCCCATGAAGTCTACACCCCACACATCAAATATTTCGACTTCTTGGATGTTGTTCAAGGGCATTTCATTCCTCCTTGAGATGTTGCCCGTCCTTTGGCAAGCATCACATGTCGCTACAAAACCTTGCACATCTCTAAACAAGTTAGGCCAATAAAAACCGGATTGCAATACCTTTGCACACGTCTTGTGTGAGCTAGCATGGCCTCCACATGGTAAGGAGTGACAATGCCGGATCACACTCTCCACTTCATCTTCCGGTATGCACCTTCTAAACATTCCATCCAGCCCTCTCTTGAATAGAAGTGGTTCACTCCAATAGTAGTGCCTCACATCGTTGAAGAACTTCTTTCTTTGTGCATATGTCAATCCGGGAGGTACTTCCTCACATACTAAGTAGTTCACGATGTCGGCATACCATGGCTCACCTCCTCTAGACACTTGGAATAAGCTTTCTTCCACCATTTGCAATTGCTCATCCCGGAATGAGTCATCTATCGGGATGTTATCTTTTTCAAGCTCCAATGGTGGGAGTCTACTAAGGTGATCCGCCACGGAGTTCTCGGATCCCTTCTTGTCCCGTATTTCTAAATGAAACTCTTGAAGGAGAAGGATCCACCGAATCAACCTTGGTTTGGCATCATTCTTTGTAAGTAGCTAACGGATCGCAACATGATCCGTAAAAACTATGACCTTCGCTCCAACAAGGTATGAGCGGAACTTCTCAAATGCATACACCACCACTAACAACTCCTTCTCGGTGGAAGCATAATTGAGTTGGGCATCATCTAGCGTCTTGCTAGCATAATAAATAGCATGAGTGCGCCCTTCTTTCCTTTTCCCCAAAACAGCCCGAACGGCTACATCGCTTGCATCACACATGATCTCAAATGGTAGACTCCAATCCGGAGGTTGCATGATAGGCGCGGAGATCAAGGCGTTCTTCAACCTACAAAAGGCCTCAAGACAATCGTTGGAAAAGACAAAATCAACATCCTTCATTAGTAGGTTAGTGAGGGGTTTAGAGATTTTAGAGAAATCTTGAATAAACCTCCGGTAGAAACCGGCATGCCCTAAGAAACTCCTTACCCCCTTCACCGAGGTAGGTGGTGGCAACTTCTCTATCGTCTCAATCTTGGCCCTATCAACCTCAATGCCACGGTTAGACACCAAGTATCCTAACACAATGCCTTCACTTACCATGAAGTGACATTTTTCCCAATTTAAGACAAGATTTGTCTCCTCACATCTTTGCAATACCAAGGACAAGTTAGCCAAGCAATTATCGAAAGAAGAACCATAAACAGAGAAATCATCCATGAACACTTCCATGATATTTTCTATGTATTCCGAAAAGATAGCCATCATACACCTTTGGAAGGTGGCGGGTGCATTACACAACCCAAATTGCATTCTCCTATATGCAAAAGTACCCCATGGACATGTAAAGGTTGTTTTTTCTTGGTCATCGGGGTGGATAGGGATTTGGAAGAATCCACTATAGCCATCTAGATAGAAAAAATGAGAGTGTTGAGCTAACCTTTCTAGCATTTGGTCAATGAAGGGGAGAGGGAAATGATCTTTCCTAAAGGTCATGTTCAATTTCCTATAATCAATGCACATCCTCCACCCCGTAACCGTCCTAGTCGGGATTAGTTCATTGTTCTCATTGGTTACTACGGTCATTCCACCCTTCTTAGGTACTACATGAACGGGACTAACCCACTTACTATCCGAGATAGGGTAGATAATTCCCGCATCTAGCAACTTAATGATTTCCTTTTTGACTACCTCTTTCATTATAGGATTCAATCTCCTTTGATGTTCAATAGAGGGTTTATGATTTTCTTCCATCATGATCTTATGCATGCACAAAGAAGGCTTAATGCCAACCAAATCATCAATAGTATAACCAATGGCTTTTATATGCAATCTTAGTTTATGCAACAACTTAGCAAGTTCATCATCACTCAAGAATGCATTAACAATCACAGGATATGTAGAGTTATCACCAAGAAATGCATACTTCAAATGAGAGGGGAGGGGTTTAAGTTCAAGTGAAGGAGGACCTTTATCGGTTGGAGACGATCCAAATAAGGTTGGATGAGATGAATCCAAAGCAAATGAAGACTCTTCATGGCTCCTAGAAGCTTGATCACCATCAAGAGCTGATCCAGGAAAAATCACGGTTGAAATCACGGTTTGCTCAACTTCCACGACCGTGGTTCTTGACAAGCTTGCTTCCCGGAGTTGTCCAGAGAGTTTGACGGCCGTGGAACATAAATATCGACCGTGGGATTGGCAGCTGTTCAACACCTCTTCGTGGCCTTCAAATCCAACTCTTGGCTCCTCTTCTAATGCTTCCAAAGCTTCGACCTCTTCATTGCAAGCCTCCTCAACACCTTTCTCCATCATACTTAAGGTGAGAACCTTCTCCAAGGGGTCCTTGATCAAGATCGAGCTCACAATTTCTCTAGATTCCTCTTGCTCGACTATGTTGAAGACATCTTCATCAAGGGTTGGCCCTTTCATCATTGTGGAAAACTTGAACTTGATGTTCTCTTCTCCGATGTTGAAGGAGAGAGTCCCGTTCTTGCAATCCACTAAGCATCCGGAAGTGGCTAGGAAAGGTCTTCCTAAGATGATGGGAACCGGATAATCCGCCGGAATATCCAAGACGACAAAGTCAATTGGCACATAGAATCCTCCTAGTTGCACCGGGATGTCTTCTAAGATCCCAACCGGATGAGTGATAGAGCGGTCCGCCATATAGAGGGTCATCTTGACCGGTTTTGGCTCTCCTAGCCCTACCTTGTTTCAAAGTGCAAGCGGTATGATGCTTACACTTGCTCCAAGATCACAAAGGGCCTCGTACTTCACATCTCCCACTCCAATTGGGACACAAAAAGAGCCCGGATCTCTTAGCTTGAGAGTATTTCCTTATCTCCCCATACTCCTCCAACTTCCTTTTGTTGGAGAGTATTTCCTTCAAAAACTTGCCGTACGCCGGCATTCCTAAAATGGCATCCATGAACGGAATGTTAATATGTAATTTGGACATTAGTTCAAGGAACTTACCAAAGTGATTGTCCAAACGAGCTCTTGCTCTTGATTGTGGGAATGGTAGTGGTGGCTTGTATGGAGGCGGTGCCACATAGGTTGGTTCTACATCCTTGCTCTTGCCTCCATCTTCTTGCAATCTTCCCTCTTCTACCACTACTTGCTTCCCCTTAGCATTATCCTTGGGCAAAGGATCTTTCATATTCAACCCACTCCTTGTTGTGATAGCCAACACTTGGCCTCTTGGGTTGTCTTGGGTTCTTCCGGGAAGCTTTCCCGGGTCTCTATGGGCTTTACCCGCCTTTTGGAACACTTGTGCTTCCAAAACCTTTTGAGCTTTAGAGATTGAAGTCACGGTGCTCTCAAGACCACTCAACCTTCCTAGCAATTGCTCAAACATTATTTCGGTTCTATCCCTGGGAGGTTGAGTAAATCCGGGTGGAGGTTCTTGCGAAGCTCTTGGTGGTGGAGTTGTGCTTGTGGAGGAGGAAGGATTCAAGGCTCCATCCGGGTTAGAGTAAGAAAATCCGGGATGGTTGTGGTTGGGCCGGTAATTGTTGAATTGCCGGTTGTTGTTGAAACTCCTTGGGCCTTGGTAATTGTTGAAGTTGCCCCTTCCCATATAATTCACATCCTCCTCCTTGGAAGACAAGTTGGCTTGTGGAGGTACTTGAGAAGTTGCTTGGTTCTTCAAAGTTGTAGCACACAACTCCCTCAAGGATTTCAACTCGTTGTTGATGGCGTAAAGCTTGAAATTGCTCATGGTGACTTCACTCACCTCATATGCTCCCGCCTTTCTCCCTTCACTCTTCCTATGGGAGTACTTCTCAATCACTAAAGCTTGCTTCTCCACAAACTCCCAAGCATCATCTACATATTTCTCCATAAATGTCCCACCGGAAAGAGATTGAAGCTTGAATTGGCTATCTTCATCAAGTCCCTTGAAGTAGATCTCCAATAGCTCAATTTTCGGTATGCCATGGTGTGGACAATCTAGGAGAAGGTCTTTGAATCTCTCCCAAGACTTGAACAAACTTTCTCTATCCCTCATCACGAAGGCGTTGATCTTCCCTCTTAATTCGGTGGTCTTGGAAGGTGGGAAGAACTTAGTCAAGAACTCGGTTGTCATCTCCTCCCAAGTACCAACTCGCCCTTGTGGAATGGATTGATACCAAGCTAAGGCTTTGTCCTTAAGAGAGAAGGAAAAAGCCCTAAGCTTATGGTTGTTGCTCTCCAATCTTGGCGGTCTAAGAGTCTCCATCAAGATCTCATAGTTAATCAAGTGTTGATGAGGGGACTCTCCTTCCATCCCTCCAAATTGATTATGCCGGATCATTTGTAGAACTTGAGGGCGGAGCTCATAGTTGTGGGTTGCGGGATCTCCTATATTCACACCCGGTCGGTGTGCTCTTTGTGCCGGATCCATACGTCTCCCTAGGGTTTGTGGCTCCTCAATAGCAATAGGTACAACCCTAACATTAGCCGCCGGCTGCGGTTGTGGTGGAGGTGGAGGTTGTTGACGATTAAGCTCTCTTTGCACAAGAGCTTGCCTAATCTCTTCAATCTCCCTCCTAGTTGCTTCTTGCCTCTCATTGGCAAGTCTCCTTTCATTCTCCAAGGCTTCATCCCTTAGCCTAATTTTCTCTAAAGCCTCATCCAACTCAGCTTGGAGATCTCTTCCGGCCATCTCTTTTCCCTGTCTAATGCTCTTGGATCTAGATCTAAGGGTTTTATCCGGTTCGGGATCGAAAGGAGCTAAATCCTTGCCACGAGATCTTCGCATGCACCTAAAGAGTGAGAGATGTCCTGAAAAGAAAAGACACAAACCAAACGAGATCAAAAGCAACAAGAAAGACCTACACTATAAACAATCACAAACAATGACTCAATCTTAACCTAGTCCCCGGCAACGGCGCCAAAAACTTGTTACGCTAAGAATGTGACACGCAAAAGCTTTAAATTTATAACTCGATATATTTCTCCTAACTCCTAGCGAACCCGCAGTTTACGGGACGTTTTGTAGTAGGGATAGTATTCCGAGGTCGAACACAAAGACTGAGGTGATATTGAATCGATTAGTGACTAAAGATAGTGTTGATCTAGGCTAAGAAAAGAGAAAGAAACAAATAAATGAAAATCTCAATATATTTGGGTTTGGTTTTGTGTAGTGATCAATCAAGGATCACAATGATATAATATAGCAATACAAACTAAGGATCAAGCTAAAACACAAATACACAAAGCAAACACGAAATATGTGATCAAAGAGAGAAAAGCGGATTCTAGGGGTTGGAAATTCCGGTTATGGCATTGGACTCAAGCTATCTAATCAATCTTTGGATCAACTATAGTATGTTGGGAGTGAGCGTTTCTAGATTGGGATCAACCACCGGGTAGGTCTCATGGTCCACTAGTCTGTTCCTAAGGTCTCATCACCGGGTAAGTCTCAAAGAGCCTAAGGATAGGAATTCTACACAAACCGGATGGTTATCTAGGGATCTAACCTCTCCTTACCGTGTAAGTCTTGGGAAGGCAAGTCCTAAACATCAATCCTAGCACACTCAGTCCAATAGCGGCTTATGAGGCTCACTACTACCTAGAGCTCGTCATCTTCGGTATCTAAGAGCAAGAATCACCGGGTAGGTCTCTTCTAACTCTTAGTTGCTAACACTAGGTCACCCTAGGATAGATTTAGCTCAACTAACACTAGGATTTCAACAATCTAACAACCTAACACTTAGATTTATCAATACAAGCAAGGTAGAAGAAATTACGGGTAGTTCATCAATTCCACGGCCGTGGAACCTACTAGAACAAACCGTGATTTACAACAGTAGCTAGGTTCGAGCAAACAAATCATTCCAAAGGTACATCTAAGTCCGTTCTATCATGGTCCAAGCCATAAGCATCTTTCCCTTACCCTAGAATCGCATCTATTTAGCCAACAACATGCATCATATTAATCGAACTCATTAAGCATAGAATCATGGAGTCCATAGCAAGTAAATGAAGTGAAATAGAGATGAACAAGTAGAACAAAGAAATCCAAGCTGAATATGAGTTTAAGAAATACTTACAACCCTTCAAAAGAAGGTTCAATCGATTCTTACAAAACCTTGCAAAACGTCTTCACAAAACTCACTCAAAACTATCAAAAACTGAAAATGGTGTGTTCTTCTCTTCTTCTCCAATGGAGCCTTTCTTCTCCTCCAAGAGTAGCTCCAATCCAATCTTCCAATGAGAGAATATTGTTGTTGAGAGTGTGGGAGATAATGGGAGTGAGGGGGTCTGTTCCTAACAGCCTTGCAGGACCACCTTTTCTCCTCCAAGAGTAGCTCCAATCCAATCTTCCAATGAGAGAATATTGTTGTTGAGAGTGTGGGAGATAATGGGAGTGAGGGGGTCTGTTCCCCAGACAGCTGTCACAACTGTCTGGGGAAAACCACGGCCTATTTCCACGCCCGTGGAAGTCCCATTGGCCGTGGTTTTGGTGCCTCAGCTTGTTTTGGATCATTAAGCCACGATTTGGTGCTTGGCATGCACCAACAAGGTCCCATGTGTCCTCCTTAGCTCCTAACTTGCATCCCAATGAGTCCGAAGGTGTGTCATCTCGAGGAATGATCCTCGAATGTATCGATTAAGCTCCGAAATCTCCTAAAACACCTACCAAGCATGCAAAAGTACGTGTAGACGTCTATCTCGACAAAATACATGAATTGAGTGCTAACGTCATGAACTAGTGTTAAACCATGCATGAATGAGCGGGAAAACTATCTAAATGAGTGCCTAATCTAACATCATAAATCGTGTTATCAAGCAGATCTGAGTTTCAAGAATATATGTAGCAAGTTTGTGAAGCTGTGATAGCGGGTAGACTTACACCGGATCTACCAACGTCTGCGAGATCAACTAAAGCTTAAAGATCAAAGAAGAAACAACGAGTCAAACTAGAGAAAGATGAGGTAGGGGTTCCAGGTGGTAGACAGAGTCCGGCTTGTGGACATTTGAGTAGTTCCCGTTCTATATGGACTCCTAGTGAGACGAGAACTTGTTACAATTGCGGGAATCCTGGACACATAAGACCACATTATCCGAAACCGCCGGTGAATTGCTTCACATAGTGATAGACCAGGACATAAAGATGCCTTATGTATGCAAGGTGGAGTGGTATCACGACACGGTTCTTCTGCCAATATGACGGGAGGTGATCAGAGGACCCCTCAACAGTAGACACATGGACAACAGAGAATCCCAAATCGTCAGCCTACTCACGGATCCATTTCCAGACCGAGTAAAGACTAAGGTCGTAGTGGGAATGCCATAGACACTAGAAGAGCTCCGGGTAGAGCCTTGGAGCTGAGAAGTGTAGTAGAGTATCTGTACTGGTCAAAGTTGTGGGGCGTTTATGTCGCAACTGTGGCAATCCAGATCATTTGTGTTCTGAGTGCCCTTTGGCACCGATATCTTGTTTCACCTGTGGTGAACTAGGCCATCTGGCCTCTTTCTGTTAGCGAGGTGGTGTTTCTTCTCAGCAAGACCTTCCTCTTTCCGGTGCAGATGGAGTGGAAGTGGAGGCTATGGCAATGACCTCAGTGATACCTGAGGAGCATGGATCTGAGATTGAATGATGCTATGCAGTGAAGCTTTTGGTGTTAACTGTACATGTACCATTCTAGTTAATGGTTTACCAAGTGGAGTTTTGTTTGTTGTGAGTGTTATGCACTTCATGTCTTTCGATGCATGTGTTAATAGTGGATTGTGGAAACAGTAGCAGATAAATTTTCCTTTACAGGATTACCTATTAGGGGTCTGAGGTACCCGTGAGATATGTGTTTGTCCCATTCATTCTGGGACATGTCTATGGTTTGGATGAATAGATATCATCTCATGTTAGATATCAATTGGAAGGTAGTTACAGTTTCTACTGAGATCGATTAGATAGAGGTCTTCCGTGGCTACGACCTTTGGAGAGATGAGTTTTGTTATTAGTGCCATATGAGTAGTGAAGATTACAACACAAGAGGTGATGTTTTTTGATGTTATGCCATGAAGAATAAAGTTCCACGTTGAAAGATGTTCCAGTGGTTTATGAGTTTATAGACGTGTTACGGCATCATCTAGTTGCCACCTCAACAGAGTGTGGACATTGTTATTGAGTTGAAGTATGATACGACACTGGTTGGGAAGGCCCATACTATATGGTGCTTGTTGAGATATTTTAACTGACAACTCGAACAATTGACTGAGACGGACTTCTTTTACCCTAGTATATTCAGTGTCTCGTATTGACGACCTGATGAATTAGCTTCAAGAAGCAATTGTGTTTTCTAGATTCCCTTGCGCTTAGGATATCACCAATTGAGGGTGACAAAACAGAATGTGCATGGTATAGCGTTTCGTACCCGTTATGAGCACTACGAGTTTTAGTGATGCCATTTGGAATGATGAATGACTTAACAAGTCTTCAGAGAATAAATGAATAACATCTTTTTCCTTGATCTTGTTGTTGTGGTTTCTTTTGATGACATGTTGGTAGACTCTCGTAGCAGAGAGGAGCAGACCGGTCATCTAAGGACAGTTCTGCATATTTTGAAAGATAATGGGCTAAATGCTACGCTCTCTAAATGTGAGTTGAGATGTCAGTGGTAGCCTTCTTAGGCCATGTTGTTTCCGCTAGTGGAATCATGACTGACCTGGCGAGGATTAAGTATGTTGTAACATGGACGATATTGATGAACCTCAAGGAATGCATAGTTTTCTCGACCCATACGATTACTTCCAATGTTGGAAGGAAAAATTTTATGTGAATGTGTATCTACTTACGAGTCTTGTAAGAAAGACCACCAGATGGGTGTTGTCAAGTAATATACTAGAGCTTTGAATAATTGAAGAGGCACTTGACCTCTGCTTCCATTCTGTTATAGTCAGAAGATTCAAGGGATCCCGTGATTTATGCTGAAGACGGATGAGAAGGACTACTTGATTCATGATCTAGAGTAGCAGTGGTACTTCAAGCCTTGAAGATTTAAAGATAGTACCTACATGATATCACATGTTAGGTTTCCACAGACCATAGGAGGCTGAAGTGCGTTTTACGCTGTGGGAGTTGAATAACCACTACCGTTGAGGGCTCGAATTGATCAAGACTTTAACATGGAGATTTCATATCATTTAGAGAACTTGAACGTTGTCACTTACAACTTGAATGGAAAGACGCCTCAAGAGAAGATAATTGCTAGGCTGACAGTTCAACCTCATCTTCTGAGAGATTTAGCTTGGCTAGAGTTGTACAATCAGTTCCTTGATGAGGATACCAAGTTATACCTAAGAGGTTCTACCTGGTGTGTTGGATGAGGTCCAACAGAAGCAGGGGAACTGCCTGACCTTTACGAGGTTTAGAGAGAAGATGCCTCGTAATGAGGTACCACAGTTCCCTATTAGAGCAGATGGAGTGATGGAGCGCCATGATTTTGTGTACCTACTGATGCAAGGTTGAGACAGAGAATCTTCTAATATACTCACCTTATACAGTACATTTAGGTACGAGTAAGATGTACCATGAGGTGAGATAATCATAATGATGAAGAAGATTGAAGTTGATGTAACCATAAGGAGTATGTCCGACCTAGAGATGAGCTTCATCCACTACTAGTGTAGTAGTGGAAGTGGGAGGACACCTCTACGGACTTTGTTGTGAGATTGTGGCCCCGTGGAAGATTGAGGTTACTTGGATTGTTGGTGACATATTAATGAAGTCGACACGGTTCATTCCTATCAGAGAGACGTGGTCAATAAATGGATTGGTGGAGGAGTACACTAGGCAGATAGTGAGACTCCATAGAGTACCGAGGACAGTCGTTTCTGATCGAGATGGGCTATTTACCTCGAGGTTTGATAACCGATTCAGACTGCTTTGAGGGATAGAAAGGACCATATGGACCCTTGAGAATATATTATAAGATTGTCTTTTGGATTGGAAGCATGGATGGTTAGTCAACCTTCATTCAACGAGTTTATTATATGACAATGTTTGACTTGCATCTTTGGAATGGCTCTATGACTTCAAGTAATGCTGATTAGAGGAAGAATGATGGCTACACAATGTAGCCAGATAGCATATGTAGACAAGAGGCGTTGACCTCTAAAGTTCAAGTGGAAGTTCATATTCAGATGGAAGTATCTCCGCTATGAGATGTCAGATGTGTTGACATAGAATGGAAATTGAGTTTCCAATATATCGGTTTAATTGAGATCTTGACCAGTATTGTGAAGGCAGCATGATGTTTAGCTTTGCCTCTGAGGTCAGAGGATATCCACCCAGCATTTCATGTGTCTCAAATGATGCGCTCTTCGTCAGTTGAACGCAAGGATCCGCCGGTGGTGTTCCTCCGACAACTTCTTTTTATGTATTTTTCGATTTATATGGGATATGCCAAGCAAGGAATCGTCTAGCCTCGCACCTTGGATCTCCTTGGCTCGAGACCTTCTTTCCTCAGAATCTCACTTCGGAATTGGGATCTCCTTCGTCCTCCTAGCCTCGCACCGTAAGGACACCACTCGGCCTCTCACCTTGTGGGTTTCGAAACTTCGGCCTCTCACCTTGTGGGTTTCGAAACTTCGGCCTCTCACCTTAGTCTCTAGGTTTGTTTTTCTTAAAAGTGAAAACACAACTTTGGTTTGACTCAACTCTATAATCTAATTAAAAAAAGTGGGTAGGAGATGGCCTTATATGGCTGAAATATTCAGCACCAACTCCCCACAATAATGGCTTACAAGTAGTTCAAGAGTTGGATACTAAATGAAGGAAAGCCTAGGGTCTTTCAACCAACAACTTCAAGTAATAAATGGCCTAAAAACCATACATATGGCCGGCCACATTAGAGCTCCAAGGTTCCAAAAACGTGGCTGAAAGAAACCCAACTAAAGTGGTTTTAAACCATGAAATAAAGTCAAGCATGACCACATAAAATAAAAAAAAGGTTACATCTAAGGTCTAAAGTGATCCGGCATCCTCAATCGCCTCAAGTATATTCACCAAGTGATAGTCATGGACGTTCTTAAATGTCGGAGCTCTGAAAGGATGGTAAGTCAAAGTTGTTTCGCCTAGCATTGGGGCTCTAGCTCGAGTGAGAGATGGTGTTGATCTTGGTGCGGTCACATCGGTCTCGTTGCTTAAGTCCGGCGGGCTCACATCATCCCCTCCTCCTTGGAAAGGATTCGACCCCAAATCCGCCAACTCGTTCTCCGCATCCTCGACCTCATCACCTACATAAAATGGAGACAAATCAGCAACATTAAACACATTATGGACACCATACTTAGTAGGAAGTTCAATGCGATATGCGTTATCGTTAATCTTCTCAAGGACCCGGAAAGGACCATCCGCTCGTGGGTTGAGCTTAGATTGCCGAATAGAAGGAAAACGATCCTTCCTTAATTGGACCCACACGAGGTCTCCCTCCATGAAGAGCATTTCCTGGCGCCCTCTTTTGGCTTGGTTGACATATTGCTCGGTACATTTTTCTAATTGGATTCGGACCCGCTCATGCAAACCTTTCACAAACTCAGCTCTAGATTGCCCATCCACATCAACGGGTTGCGGAGCCGGTTGAGGAGTCAAATCCATCAAAGTAAGACGATTGTTGCCATAAACAATTTCAAAAGGGGACTTCTTGGTTGCCGAATGAATAGCCCGGTTTACTACCTCAGTTTGTCCATCCGTTTGGGGATGACAAGAAGTAGAAAAACACAACTTCGTCCCCATCTTGGCCCAAAGTGTCTTCCAAAAATAGCTAAGGAACTTAGAGTCTCGGTCCGACACAATTGACCTAGGTATCCCATGCAGCTTAACAATATGCTCAAAGAAAAGGTTAGCCACATTTGACGCATCATCAGATTTACTACAAGCAATAAAATGCGCCATCTTAGAAAACCTATCAACAACCACGAAAATTGAATCATATCCTCTCCTAGAACGAGGTAATCGTAGGACAAATCCATGGAAATGTATTCCCAAGGAGAGCTAGCAATAGGTAAGGGTAAGTATAATCCATGTGGGTTAGCCTTAGACTTAGCCTTACGACAAGGTACACAACTAGCACAACATCTCTCAACATCACTTCTCATCTTAGGCCAATAAAAGTGTTCCCTCAATATGTCTAAAGTCTTCGTAACCCCAAAATGACCCATCAATCCTCCTCCATGGGCCTCTAAAACAATCAAAGCTCGCAAAGAACAAGTAGGCAAACATAACCTAGAAGCTCTAAACAAATATCCATCATGAATGTAATAACTACTAGCATGAGAGTCACTACTGGAGCGCAAACAAAGCGCAAAAATGTCCCGGAAGTCCACATCAAGAGCATATAAATCACGCATCATCTACGATGTTGTCCTTTCCCTTCTTGTAGCGCACCACATATGGAAAAGCTTCAATATACTCCACCTATCGTGTATGGCGTTTGCTCAACTTGGCTTGTCCTCTCAAATACTTCAACGACTCGTGATCAGAATGTATAACAAATTCACGAGGTAGAAGATAGTGCTCCCAAACCTGGAGGACCCGAACCAATGCATATAACTTCTTGTCGTATGTTGGGTAGTTCAAGGCAGCTCCTCCCAGTTTCTCGCTAAAGTATGCCACGGGGCGTCCCTCCTGCATCAAAACTCCTCCAATCTCGATTCCCGAAGCGTCACACTCTATCTCGAAGGTTTTTGAGAAGTCCGGAAGCACAAGAACGGGGGCATGGGTCAGCCGCTCTCTAAGTATCATAAAGGACTCCTCTTGAGCGGATCCCGACTCAAATTGCACGCCCTTCTTGGTCAACTCGGTAAGGGGGGTTGCAATGGTGCTAATGTTCCGAACGAACCTCCTATAGAACCCAGCAAGTCCAAGGAAACTGCATATGTGAGGGACCGTTGTCGGACGTGGCCATTCTGATATGGCCTTGGTCTTTTCTTCGTCCACTCGCAAGCCTTCCTTTCCTACCACAAAACCCAAAAAAACCACAGATTCCGAGCAAAAATGGCATTTCTTAAAGCTTACAAACAAATGTTGTTCTTTAAGCACAAGAAATACACTTCTCAAATGTTCAACATGCTAATCCAACGTCCGACTATAAACTAAGATGTCATCAAAATACACCACAACAAATTTTCCTAAGAAATCACGTAGGACATGGTTCATTAGATGCATAAACGTACTAGGTGCATTTGTTAATCCAAAAGGCATTACAAGCAACTCATATAATCCATACTTAGTTTTGAAAGCAGTTTTCCATTCATCACCCTTATGCATCCGAATTTGATGATATCCACTCCGAAGGTCTATTTTAGAGAAAAGAGTAGCACCGAAAAGTTCATCTAACATATCATCAAGACGAGGAATAGGATGTCGGTACCTTACAGTTATTTCGTTCATGGCACGACAGTCGACACACATCCTTCACCTCCCATTTTTCTTAGGTACCAATAGCACAGGAACGGCACATGGGCTCAAGCTCTCCCGAATTTATCCCTTTCTCAAAAGGTCCTCCACTTGGGCTTGTAGCTCCTTTGTTTCCACCGGGTTTGCTCGATATGCAGGCCGATTTGGAAGGGTTGATCCGGGTATGAAATCAATCTGATGTTCTATGCCTCGGATAGGGGGTAGTCCCGGGGGAATCTCTTCGGGCATAATCTCCTTGAACTCCTCAAGTAGCCCTGAAATACAAGAAGGCAAAGACAAATCATTAGCTTCCATAGTAGATAAAGATGTTACACAAACAAGAAGGAAGCAAATATCCCCCCTTTCTAGGACTCGACGGGCATCGTGTAGCCGTGCGGTGAGTAGGGTCTTGAGGTCGGATGCTGTTTCAAGAACCATCTTAGTCTTCCCCTTTGTCCTTGCTGCCTCAACTTTCTCCAACCTCATCCTTTCTCTACACATGTGGTCTTCCATGATCTCGGATGGGCTGAGGGGCATGAGTTTTACTTTCTTCCAGGCCTTGGCGAAGAAGTATATGTTGGTGTAACCATCATGAAACACCCTTCGGTCAAACTGCCATGGTCTCCCAAGTAAGAGATGGAAAGCTGTGATTGGAAGCACATCACAAATAATGTCGTCTTGGTGTGGTCCGATGGCAAAGTGAACAAAACATTGCTCCTTGACTTGAAGGGAGCGTTGGTGTTGAGCCACTAGAGCGAATAAGGTTGTGAGTGCGCCTTCGTTTTGAGTCCTAGGTGTGCAACGACCTCCTGACTAACAATGTTACAGCAAGACCCACTATCAATAATAACAGTAAACAATTGTCCCGAAATTAAACAACGAGTGTTAAAGAGATTCTCTCTTTGTGAGACATCGGGAACAAGTTCGCTTGCTTGTAGGGCCTTTTTTGTGACAAGGCAGAAATCTCCCATAGGAGCACTAGCTTCTACTACAACACCGTCTATGATTGGAACTACTGTTTCATAGTCATCTTCGGATTCATGATTCTCGGTGACCTCTTCCCCAAATGCATTCAATAAAACCTTACGGGGATTAGGGCACTCCCAGGCGTAATGACCATGCTCATAACACTTGTAGCACTTCACTTCCCTAGTCCGGCTCGTTTTTGGAGTTGGTGGAATACTAGAGTTAGTGGCGGAGGTGGCCTTGGGAACTACAGTTGGAGATGAACCAGTTGTATGGGTAGGACGATTATTTCGAGAGGGTTCAGTGGATTCATGACTTGTCCCTCGTCTTGTTGATCCGGATGCCTGACGTTTTTGGATGACATTATAGGCACGGGTAGCATGGTGTAGGGCATCAGTTAGGCTTGTGTGTCGGAGTTGTTCAACTATTTCGGACACATCGGGGTTAAGCACAGATGGGAACTTGGCTAGGATATAGTCGTCGGGCTGTCAGGTTCCCATTCTCTGAAGGAGAGTTCTCAACTCTTTGTGGTACTCGTCTGGAGTTCGGTTACCTTGGCGTAGCCTTTCAAGTTTGAGCAACAATTGCTGCTTGTAATCCGAAGGTATGAACCGAGCACACATCCTTCTACGGAGTTCAAACCAGGTGTTGATGTGCGGCTGTTGATGTGCCTCCACATATTCCAATTCTTCCTGCCACCAAGTTAGAGCAAAATCAACAAAATGAATAGTAACAGCTTCAATCTTTTCATACTCGTTAAAATCATAATAACGGAAGACTTGTTCAGCCTTAGTCTCCCACTCAATGTAGGTCTCCGCTTCTGCAGTTCCGGTGAAGTTTGGAACATCCACTTTTGATCTATGGTAACGCCTCCTATTGCGGTGATCACAATTTTCTTCTTCGTCCGAGTAATCGTGTCGAGAAGCTTGACTATGGTCCCGGATGTAATGACCAGTTTTTTTTTTTTCGTTACGCTTTGATAGGGTTAGAGAAGTTTAGGAAATAAATAAAAATTTAGTGAGACTAGGACATACCAGTTTATTCATGGAAGTCGTTAAATTAAGTACCTCGTTCTAAGTTTCGGGACGAAACTTATTTTAAGGGGGTACTGATGTAATATCCGGATTTTTTATTCCGTTTAATTCCGAATCAATTCGGACTTCGAGCAGTTGACGAAAAAAAAAAAAAAAAACTGGTCATTACATTTTTATTTATTTCACATAAAACGGTAGAATTAAATCAAACCCTAATTCTTATAATTATTTATTATTTTATGTAGAATTTAATTCACATAAAATGATAGAATTATATCAAACCCTAATTCTTATAATTATTTATCATTTTATGTAGAATTTAATTCACATAAAATGATAGAATTATATAAAACCCTAATTCTTATAATTAATCCTTAACGACGACTTTAGACGATATCATGACAAGGCTGAGACAAGACTGTGACAAAGTTGTGACGAGACCATGACGAGTTATGACGAGGCCATGACAATTCCGTGACAAGGTCATGCATGGGCTTGACAAGGCCATGACGAGTTTTGACAACCCAGCCCACCTTTGCTTTTTACAATTTCAGCTCACCTTGGTTCAGCCCAACTCTCA
The DNA here is from genome assembly GCA_033239045.1 of Fagopyrum esculentum. Classification (NCBI taxonomy): domain Eukaryota; kingdom Viridiplantae; phylum Streptophyta; class Magnoliopsida; order Caryophyllales; family Polygonaceae; genus Fagopyrum; species Fagopyrum esculentum. The sequence goes on along the minus strand of BSUD01000008.1, from coordinate 22,450,912 downwards.
TGTTAGCCTCACCTCAGCCCATTTATGTGCGTGCTCCCAGCCTGCTCTCGACCCGGCCCAACAGTAGATTTCCCATCTGCATCATCCCAGCTCACGCCGCAACACATCAACACTAATTCACCGTCACGCTGGAAGATACTCCGGAGCTCTCTCCTTCTTCCTTCGACAAGCATGGCCGCCTCTCGTTGCCATACTAGGAGCGAACATCTCGCTGCTAACCTAACGCCTCTCCTCGCCTGCTGCATACTCGACTGAAGCCGTCTCCTTCTCCCCTTCGTTCCAAGACAGCAAGTGGCCTTCCATCCCCTTCGGTTCGTGCACAACAGCGCCAGGGGAACAGCAGATGGTGCGTGTTTGCTCTAGCCGCTGGGCAGTTGAGAACCAGGTTGTGGGAGCGCCGCACTAGGGTCGCGGGTGCGCCTCCTGGGCCACTATCGCACCACTCTCCAGCCCTCCAATCACGCAGCTACAACGACACAACATAGCCAGCCCTAGAGTGCGTATCCTACTCACTGCAGATGCGCTACAGGGACAACAGCAGCCTTCGGGCCATCTTCCTTCATGCCTTCGAGTCTCGGAATAGGGTAAGGCTTGTAACCCTTGCTACACTACACTTCATTCCACCTTTTCCTTGCCTAACGTGTACCCGTTTCGTCTGTTAAACCTACTCAGAACAACCGTAGGAGAGATGTATAGATTCTTGCGTTTTCCAGAATTTTCGGAAGTGTTGAGCAGTCAACTTCGGGTCCATTTTTTGGGTACGCTAGACTCTTCCTTTCTGGCTGATTTTCGGATATGTTTTAGTCGATATTGTATAGTATAACATACTAAAATTTGAGAGGAATCCAAGCTACGGTTTGAGAGTTATTGTGTTCCAAAGTTGACGCCTCGTGCAGTTTTTATATATGTGCTGAGTGTTGGGGAAAACAGCAAGTGATGCTGTTTTGTGAGATGTTTTTGAATAAGCTCTTGATCTCCGTTGGGCTTCAATTTTGGATATGATATAGTTGACATATTGGTGTAGAACATATTAACATTTGAGAGGAATCCAACGAGTGGTTTGGGAATTATGATTTTTCAAAGATTGAGTCGTAAGTAGTTTTTCTGTTGTGCTGAAATTCGGTTTTGTGAGATAGTTTTAAATAGGATTTTGTTCTCCTTTGCGGCTGAATTTTGGGTATATTATAGATGAGATTCTATAGTAGAACATATCAAAATATGGGATAAATCCAGCGAGTAGTTTAGGAGTTATGATTTTTCAAAGTTAAGACAGTGTGTTGTTTGTTAAGTGTTGTAACCAATATTGGAAATTTTTGTAGAAGTGATGGTTGAACAGTTTTAAGAAATTCTTATTCCTAGGAGTAGATGAGATTTCATAAATGATCTAGGGAATTATTTTGGAATTTTTATATGATTATTCGAATTTTATATTTGAAGCCGAAGTTGGACCTTAACGATCATTCGGAAAATAAGAAGAATGTGTCAATTGCCAGTTTGTAACCAAACTCATCTTTAAGAGTTATAATATGACATTTTAGTCTCAAATAAGAGTTTAGACATAAATTATGGAATTTTTAAAAGTTTCGGGACCAAGGGTAAAATGGTCATTTTACCATAAATTAATACTGTAATCAATTCCGTTCCATTAAGGCCTGCTATCTTAGAAGTCTTAGACATCTAATCACCTAGAAAGTGTGTTGACACACTTGCCTCCTTTGACAGGCCACTGAATTCCTACTATACACATCGATTTGCGAATTAGAAAGTCGAGATCTGATTCAGGTAAGTCCACGGACTTACTTAACTGGCTTCTTGTATGATTGTAATGTGTATGAGTGGTGTTTGTTAGTTATAATAAATAACGAAACCGGATTAGGCCAACTTTATTATTTACATAATTAACCCAAGTGTATGATAACGGGTCGTGACATCATCTGCCTAGCTCTTGCGAGAGTCTAGGATGTTCCCTGCGACCAGCCCAGTCAAGTAGTAGGTCAGATGCATTAGTACCACTCCGCGTTGGTAAACGGGGACAGGGGCGAGGTTTGGAAATCCCTCGTGTCACTAAATAAGTATCATTAGTAATGGCATATCACCTAATTAATAGATAATAAAAAGGATTGAGTGTTGCATGTTGATTGTGTATGTTATGTGTTTGTGCTTTTACCTTTATACTTATACATAGAATTTTAGCTAATGGTTTTGTCCGTGTTGTAGATTTGTAGAGATAGACAGTTGCAGAGAGATCCGCAACATATGGTCAGCCGGGTCCACGTATTCATTAGATGGAGACAGGGGGTCTCTCATACGACATGCAAGTTATGTATCTATATATATGTTTTGTAAGGCTGTCACATGTGTACATTCATACATTAAAAATAATATGTTTTGAAATTGTTTTAAATGCATTTGTGCCTTGTTGTAAGATCCAAGTAAAATTGTTGTCAAACTAAGGTCGGGACCCATTGTGAGGTCCTAACCAGTAACTACCCGACCTCTGGGTTGGCAACAATGGCACTTGAAATCTTCTGAAAGACCGATTGTATAAGATAACTAGAACCCGAAAGGGGTCTAAAATTTTCTAAACGGATTTTTATTTTTACACACACGCATAGTCGGGTTGTTGGGTTAGTAGTACGTCGGACCACCATAACTTTCCGTGGATCTCTCTAACTTGGATCGATAAGATTTAGTATATAGACTTTTTATGATGTTTCTTATTATATGTTATATACATGCGTATGCTTAGTTTTTTTTTTATTTTTTTTGTATCCTAAAGGATATTTTATATCCTTTAGTCGTGATATCACGAAGCAATTATCCCTCATGATAAATCAACTGCGGACTTGAAGAATCTCCAACACGAGGCAATGGAATCGAACCTTGAATTGAGTATTATACTCGGGTAGGCTTGGTGATCCTTACAAATCACCCAAAGTACAAGTGAGCAAGAAAGTAAAGTGGTAAAGATAATTTTTACCATAAGCGCAATTGGATGATGAAGGAATTTCTGAGTTAGTTCCATTAGAAGGTCGTACAAGGAAGTCGGGCATACGAGTCCGAGAGATGGAATTAGAAGAACCATCATGGAGACGAGAAGATCTCCGAGTGGAGATAACAACATTAGAACAAGAACCAAGTAGAACGGAGTACAACCAAGATGGCGAGATAAAGGACGTTAAAACTGTGGCGAATGCTCATAGACAATTATGGGCATGAGAGATCTGAAGAGATCGGGTGTCGAACCGGATATGAGGATCTGAGGTGCACAGAATGGAGACCTACAATTAAGTGTAAAAGCGAAAAGGCAGACACCACAAGTGTGGGGATGTTTTGACCTCCTCAAAGATATAAGAAGTTTGAAAGGGTCCGCGACGCCAATATCCAAAGAAGGGAAGCCTAGAGCAGGGTCAATGGAGTTTCATGAAGGCGATATTACCACCAACACCAGTGTAGAAATGTGTATGGGAGAACGTTCTTGCTGGACTCGAGAGTTTAGGGTCACCCCAATTATAATGGGACCTAAGCCATCAACGCAGACGGTCCATGGAAAAGGAACTACAAGTGGATGATCATTATAGCCAAAATAATTTCAAAGATGCTTGCAAGCTATCGAGGAAAACTGGAAAAAACTATTTATGTCAGATGGATGACCCAATCAGACTAGAGGAATGGAGTTACCCAAAGGAAGTGGAAGGGTTAAAGATAGAACAAACTAAAGAAGTATAAAAAGATTAATGGAGTAGGTGATGCTTACCAAAAGTTTAATACCAAGAGAGGTATGAAATTGAGATAAGTCAATTATAGACTGACCGATGTCAACCAAGGACGTGCAAGTATTGTTTGGTATTGACGAGTTAAGTGTCGTTAAGAAGAGATATTTGTGACTGTGAATCTATGGAGTAGCTTTACCGACGCCTTAGAGGATTTCCTCAAGTAGGCAACGACAACCTTCTTGGATGATTTAAAGGTATAAAGAGAAACGTTTTAAGGATTACTTCTTGGCTAGTTAAGATCAAACTCCGGTCGAGTAAGGGGGTTTGGATCCGTGGTAGAAGAATTTGGAAAGTAAGAGGAAGAAGTTGTTTTTCAATCGTTGTTTTATTTTCTTAAGGCAAGAAAACAAGGTACTTTGTACTTCATCCGTATAAGACTCATGGTGTAACGGGAAGAAAGAGTTTTGGGGCAATCATTTTATACTTACAAAAAAGGTCCTTAGGATTAATGAGTGACAACAGGATAAGCAGAGTAGCGCAGCGGAAGCGTGGTGGGTCCTAACCCACAAAGCAAGAAGCTCAAGGGTAGTGATGGATGTCGTGCCGAGTTTAAGATGGTGATAGTTGGAGAAATGCATTCTAGTTGGAAGAAACGTGAGATAGGCTATGTGAGTGACTGGAAATGTTGTACGGAAACTTATGTGCATGTAGAGGTAATAGAAGCAGCCTATTACCCTATTATTGATCCGAGTGAAGAGTGATGACTTTGCTACATGTTGCCAGACAAGTAATTTTGGAAATCTATACTAATGAAATACTCTAGAGTGAGTTTTGTGCATGGCCTGCACTAGAAAGATCAAAGTGAGTAACTACCATCCTGAGTCGAAGATACATTAGAAAGAGAAGCGACAGGAGCATACTTGCAACCTAGTACCCGTGCTTAAAGAAAGCATAATCTCGGAGTAGATTTTAGGTGTAATGTTATGTCGGAACAAAGCCTAGTTGCGCTTTGAGTTAGAGGGATATTAGTAGTCCGATAAAAGTGGAGGATACAAGATTTCAATGTTGACGGTGTGTTAGCATTTATTGAGTATTTATGATCAAATAACTGTGATATAAGATCACTTTGTGCCTAATACCGTCATTCCGGACATGTTCTATGTCACTTAAGATCTTGGGAAATGTGTGGTAAGCCTAGGTTAGAGCTAACTATATATTAGAGATCTATAAATAATATAATAATGTCAAGTGAACAAAGAGGATGACCACTAGATTTGATTTTAGTTGTCTCGAGTGTTAGACCTGTAAAGGGTAAAGGTGACGATTCGTTACCCGAGGAATAAGATGACCGAGTAATATTAAAAGACAAGACCAAGTGAGTAGTGATACGAAGAGTATTGAGCACTTGGTAAGTGTTGGTGGATGTCCAAGACCTTGGACCTGATGGTGTAGTCAACACCTTTTCAGAAGGGCGGAAGCAAGTGGTAATATCGAAGGGAAGAAATTTGAATAGATCATTTTCCATAGGGTCATCAAAGGATCTAGAACTCAGTTATGTAAGGCAACCATTGGAAGTTTTAAAATAGTTTAAAAGTGACTGATGGACAAATATTCCTCACCCTATTGGAGAGTGCAACTTCAGTTTTCCACGGAGACTAAGTCTGGAAACTGAGTTTGAGATTTTCAGTTGGAGAAATACATACCAGACACGAGTTAAGTCATCAGATTGGAGGATCAGACAGTTGAGCCGGATGATATCGGTGAGATTCCCGGTAAACACTCTAGAACGTGTTAGCAGGCGCTTGTGATCTAAGTACCTGAAAAGATTAAAGATTCACTAGTTTTATGAAAAGCCGATAAGGCTACCTATGATTGGGGATAGTAAGAGACGTAACATTTCAAAGACCTATGTAGCTATAGTTGTAACCTCGGGAGTGACGAGTTAGGGCTTGACCTTGTATCTGTGTTATTGTTTGACTGCTTGTCTATTTCATGATTGAGTGTTTAGTCAGGGATATGTGCTTTTGGTAATCTTGATGTGGGGGAAACTTAGATGTGGACACAACGAGACTTTTGTGTAGTGATCAAAGACACCCATTTGGTGGCTTAAAGGCCGATTATGATTGTTTTACCCTAAGTTTCGGGATGAAACTTATTTTGAGGGGGATCTGATGTAACGACCAGTTTTTTTTTTTTTTACGCTTTGATAGGGTTAGAGAAGTTTAGGAAACAAATAAAAATTTAGTGAGACTAGGACATACTAGTTTATTTATGGAAGTCGTTAAATTAAGTACCTCGTTCTAAGTTTCGGGACGAAACTTATTTTAAGGGGGGTACTGATTTAATATCCGGAATTTTTATTCCGTTTAATTTCGAATCAATTCGGACTTCGAGCCGTTGACGGTTTCCCATTCTATCTAGTATTTCTTTCTTCACAAATTTTATCATGTTATGTAGAATTTAATTCACATAAAATGATAGAATTATATCAAACCCTAATTCTTATAATTATTTATTATTTTATGTAGAATTTAATTCACATAAAATGATAGAATTATATCAAACCCTAATTCTTATAATTATTTATCATTTTATGTAGAATTTAATTCCCATAAAATGATAGAATTATATCAAACCCTAATTCTTATAATTAATCCTTAATGACGACTTTAGACGATATCATGACAAGGCTGAGACGAGACTGTGACGAGACCATGACGAGTTATGACGAGGCCATGACAAATCCGTGACAAGGTCATGCATGGGCTTGACAAGACCATGATGAGTTTTGACGAGTTTTGACAACCTAGCCCAACATTGCTTTTTACAATTTCAGCTCACCTTGGTTCAGCCCAACTCTGATGTCAGCCTCACCTCAGCCCATTTATGTGCGTGCTCCTAGCGTGCTCTCGACCCGGCCCAACAGTAGATTGCCCATCTGCATAATCCCAGCTCACGCCGCAACACAGCAACCCTAATTCACCGTCACGCTGGAAGATACTCCGGAGCTCTCTCCTTTCTCCTTCGACAAGCATGGCCGCCTCGTTGCCATACCAAGAGCGAACATCTCGCTTCTAACCTAACGCCTCTCCTCGCCTCCTGCATACTCGATTGAAGCCGTCTCCTTCCCCCCTTCGTTCCAAGACAGCAGGCGGCCTTCCATCCCCTTCGGTTCGTGCACAGCAGCGCTAGGGGAACAGCAGATGGTGCGTGTTTGCTCTAGCCGCTGGGCAGTTGAGAGCCAGGTTGTGGGAACGCTGCACTAGGGTCGCGGGTGCGCCTCCTGGGCCACTGTCGCACCACTCTCCAGCCCTCCAATCACGCCACTACAACGACACAACATAGCCAGCCCTAAAGTGCGTGTCCTACTCACTGCAAATGCGCTACAGGGACAACAGCAACCTTCGGGCCATCTTCCTTCATGCCTTCGAGTCTCGGAATAGGGTTAGGCTTGTAACCCTTGCTACACTACACTTCAGCCCACCTTTTCCTTTCCTAACATGTACCCGTTTCGTCTGTTAAACCTACTCAGAACAACCGTAGGAGAGCTCTTAATATTCTTGCGTTTTCTAGAATTTTCGGAAGTGTTGAGCAGTCAACTTCGGGTCAATTTTTTGGATACGCTAGACCCTTCCTTTCTGGCTGATTTTCGGATATGTTTTATTCGATATTGTATAGTATAAGATACTAAATTTTGAGAGGAATCCGAGCTACGGTTTGAGAGTTTTTGTGACGCCTCATGCAGTTTTTATATATGTGCGTAGTGTTGGGGAAAACAGCAAGTGATGCTGTTTTGTGAGATGGTTTTGAATAAGCTCTTGATCTCCGTTGGGCTTGAATTTTGGATATGATATAGTTGACATATTTTTGTAGAACATATTAAAATTTGAGAGGAATCCAGCGAGTGGTTTGGGAATTATGATTTTTCAAAGATTGAGTCGTAAGTAGTTTTTCTGTTGTGCTGAAATTCGGTTTTGTGAGATAGTTTTAAATAGGATTTTGTTCTCCTTTGCGGCTGAATTTTGGGTATATTATAGATGAGATTTTATAGTAGAACATATCAAAATTTGGGATAAATCCAGCGAGTAGTTTAGGAGTTATGATTTTTCAAAGTTAAGATAGTGTGTTGTTTGTTAAGTGTTGTAACCAAATTTCGAAATTTTTGTAGAAGTGATGGATGAACAGTTTTAAAAAATTCTTGTTCCTAGGAGTAGATGAGATTTCATAAATGATCTAGGGAATTATTTCGAAATTTTTATATGATTATTCGAATTTTATATTTGAAGCCGAAGTTGGACCTTAACGATCATTCGGAAAATAAGAAGAATGTGTCAATTGCCAGTTTGTAACCAAACTCATCTTTAAGAGTTAGAATATGACATTTTAGTCTCAAATAAGAGTTTAGACATAAATTATGGAATTTTTAGAAGTTTCGGGACCAAGGGTAAAATGGTCATTTTACCATAAATTAATACTGTAATCAATTTCGTTCCATTAAGGCCTCCTATCTTAGAAGTCTTAGACTTCTAATCACCTAGAAAGTGTGTTGACACACTTGCCTCCTTTGACATGCCACTGAATTCCTACTATACACATCGATTTGCGAAGTAGAAAGTCGAGATTTGATTCAGGTAAGTCCACGAACTTACTTAGCTGACTTCTTCTATGAGTGTAATGTGTATGAGTGGTGTTTGTTAGTTATAATAAATAACGAAACCGGATTAGGCCGACTTTATTATTTACATAATTGACCCAAGTGTATGTTAACGGGTCGTGACATCATCTGCCTAGCTCTTGCGAGAGTCTAGGAGGTTCCATGCGACCAGCCTAGTCAGGTAGACGGTCAGATGCATTTGTACCATTCCGCGTTGGTAAACGGGGACAGGGGCGAGATTTGGAAATCCCTCGTGTCACTAAATAAGTATCATTAGTAATGACATATCACCTAATTAAAAGATAATAAAAAGGATTGAGTGTTGCATGTTGATTGTGTATGTAATGTGTTTGTGCTTTAACCTTTATACTTATTCATAGAATGTTAGCTAACGGTTTTATCCTTGTTGTAGATTTGTAGAGATAGACAGTTGTAGAGAGATCCGGAACGGATGGTCAGCCGGGTCCACGTATTCGTTAGATGGAGACAGGGGGTCTCTCATACGACATGCATGTTATGTATCTATATATATGTTTTGTAAGGCTGTCACATGTGTACATTCATACATTAAAAATAATATGTTTTGAAATTGTTTTAAATGCATTTGTGCCTTGTTGTAAGATCCAAGTAAAATTGTTGTCAAACTAAGGTCGGGACCCATTGTGAGGTCCTAACCAGTAACTCCCCGAGTTCTCAAAATTTTGGGTGTTACAATATGGTATCAAAGCTATGGGCTGGTAACAATGGCACTTAAAATCTTCTGAAAGACCAATTTTATAAAATAACTAGAACCCGAAAGGGGTCCAAAATTTTCTAAACGGATTTTTATTTTTACACACACGCATAGTCGGGTTGTTGGGTTAGTAGTACGTCGGACCACCATCACTTTCCGTGGATCTCTGTAACTTGGATCGATAAGATTTAGTATATAGGCTTTTTATGATGTTTCTTATTATATGTTATATACATGTGTATGCTTAGTTTTTTTTTTGTATCCTAAAGGATATTTTATATCCTTTAGTCGTGATATCACGAAGCGATTATCCCTCATGATAAATCAACTACGGACTTGAAGAATCTCCAACACGGGGCAATGGAATCGAACCTTGAATTGAGTATTATACTCGGGTAGGCTTGGTGATCCTTACAAATTACCCAAAGTACAAGTGAGCAAGAAAGTAAAGTGGTAAAGATAATTTTTACCCTAAGCGCAATTGGATGATGAAGGAATTCCTGAGTTAGTTCCATTAGAAGGTCGTACAAGGTAGTTGGGCATACGAGTCCGAGAGATGGAATTAGAAGAACCATCCAGGAGACGAGAAGATCTCCGAGTGGAGAAAACAACATTAGAACAAGAACCAAGTAGAACGGAGTACAACCAAGATGGCGAGATAAAGGACGTTAAAACTGTGGCGAATGCTCATAGACAATTATGGGCATGAGAGATTTGAAGAGATTGGGTGTCGAACCGGATATGAGGATCTGAGGTGCACAGAATGGAGACCTACAATGGAGTGTAAAAGCAAAAAGGTAGACCCCACAAGCGTGGGGAGGTTTTAACCTCCTCAGAGATATAAGAAGTTTGAAAGGGTCCGCGATGCCAGTATCCAAAGAAGGGAAGCCTGGAGCAGGGTCAATGGAGTTTCATGAAGGCGATATTACCACCAACACCAGTGAAGAAATGTAAATGGGAGAACGTCCTTGCTGGACTCGAGAGTTTAGGGTCACCCCAAATATCACGGGACCTAAGCCATCAACGCAGACGGTCCATGGAAAAGGAACTGCAAGTGGATGATCATTATAGCCAAAAGAATTTCAAAGATGCTTGCAAGCTATCGAGGAAAACTTGAAAAAACTATTTATGTCAGATGGATGACCCAATCAGACTAGAGGAATGGAGTTAGCCAAAGGAAGTGGAAGGGTTAAAGATAAAACAAACTAAAGAAGTATAAAAAGATTAATGGAGTAGGTGATGCTTACCAAAAGTTTAATACCAAGAGAGGTTGAAATTGAGATAAGTCAATTATAGAATGACCGATGTCAACCAAGGACGTGCAAGTATTGTTTGGTATTGACGAGTTAAGTGTCGTTAAGAAGAGATATTTGTGACTGTGAATCTATGTAGTAGCTTTACCGCCGCCTTAGAAGATTGTCTCAAGTAGGGAACGACAACCTTCTTGGATGATTTACAGGTATAAAGAGAAACGTTTTAAGGATTACTTCTTGGCTAGTTAAGATTAAACTCCGGTCAAGTCAGTGGGTTTGGATCCGTGGTAGAAGAATTTGGAAAGTAAGAGGAAGAAGTTGTTTTTCAATCGTTGTTTTATTTTCTTAAGGCAAAAAAACAAGGTACTTTGTACTTCATCCGTATAAGACTCATGGTGTAACGGGAAGAAAGAGTTTTGGGGTCAATCATTTTATACTTACAGAAAAGGTCCTTAGGATTAATGAGTGACAACAAGATAATCAGAGTAGCGCAGCGGAAGCGTGGTGGGTCCTAACCCACAAAGCAAGAAGCTCAAGGGTACTGATGGATGTCGTGCCGAGTTTAAGATGGTGATAGTTGGAGAAATGCATTCTAGTTGGAAGAAACGTGAGATAGGCTATGTGACTGACTGGATATGTTGTACGGAAACTTATGTGGATGTAGAGGTAATAGAAGGAGCCTAGTACCCTATTATGGATCCGAGTGAAGAGTGATGACTTTGCTACATGTTGCCAGACAAGTAATTTTGGAATTCTATACTAATGAAATACTCTAGAGTGAGTTTTCTGGATGGATTAGGAAAGAATTAATGATGTAATAAAAGTATTGTGCATGGCCTGCTCTAGAAAGCTCAAAGTGAGTAACTACCATCCTGAGTCGAAGATACATTAGAAAGAGAAGCGACAGGAGCATACTTGCAACCTAGTAACCTTGCTTAAAGAAAGCATAATCTTGGAGTATATTTTAGGTGTAATGTTATGTCGGAACAGAGCCTAGTTGCGCTTTGAGTTAGAGGGATATTAGTAGTCCGATAAAAGTGGAGGATACAAGAGTTCAATGTTGACGGTGTGTTAGCATTTATTGAGTATTTATGATCAAATAACTGTGATATAAGATCACTTTGTGGCTAATACCGTCATTCCGGACATGTTCTAAGTCACTTAAGATCTTGAGAAATGTGTGGTAAGCCTAGGTTAGAGCTAACTATATTTTAGAGATATATAAATAATATAATAATGTCAAATGAACAAAGAGGATGACCACTAGATTTGATTTTAGTTGTCTCGAGTGTTAGACCTGAAAAGGGTAAAGGTGACGATTCCTTACCTGAGGAATAAGATGACCGAGTAATATTAAAAGACAAGACCAAGTGAGTCGTGATACGAAGAGCATTGAGCACTTGGTAAGTGTTGGTGGATGTCCAAGACCTTGGACCTGATGGTGTAGTCAGAACCTTTTTAGATGGCCGGAAGCAAGTGGTAATAACGAACGAAAGAAATTTGAATAGATCATTTTCCGTAGGGTCATCAAAGGATCTAGAACTAAGTTGTGTAAGGCAACCATTAATAGTTTTAAAGCAGTTTAAAAGTGACTGATGGACTAATATTCCTCACCCTATTGGAGAGTGTAGCTTCAGTTTTCCACGGAGACAAAGTCTGGAAACTAAGTTTGAGATTTTCAGTTGGAGAAATACATACCAGACACGAGTTAGGTCATCAGATTGAAGGATCAGACAGTTGAGCCGGATGATATCGGTGAGATACCCGGTAACCACTCTAGAACGTGTTAGCAGGCGCTTGTGATCTAAGTACCTGAAAAGATTAAAGATTCACTGGTTTTATGAAAAGCAGATAAGGCTACCTAAGATTGGGGATAGTAAGAGACGCAACATTTCAAAGACCTATGTAGCTATAGTTGTAACCTCGGGAGTGACGAGTTAGGGCTTGACCTTGTATGTGTGTTATTGTTTGACTGCTTGTCTATTTCATGATTGAGTGTTTAGTCAGGGATATGTGCTTTTGGTAATCTTGATGTGCGGGAAACTTAGATGTGGACACGACGAGACTTTTGTGTAGTGATCAAAGACACCCATTTGGTGGCTTAAAGGCCGATTAGGATTGTTTTACCCTAAGTTTCGGGACGAAACTTATTTTGAGGTGGATCTGATGTAACGACCAGTTTTTTTTCGTTACGCTTTGATAGGGTTAGAGAAGTTTAGGAAACAAATAAAAATTTAGTTAGACTAGGACATACCAGTTTATTTATGGAAGTCGATAAATTAAGTACCTCGTTCTAAGTTTCGGGACGAAACTTATTTTAAGGGGGTATTGATTTAATATCCGGAATTTTTATTCCGTTTAATTCCGAATCAATTCGGACTTCGAGCCGTTGACGGTTTCCCATTCTATCTAGTATTTCTTTCTTCACAAATTTTATCATGTTATGTAGAATTTAATTCACATAAAATGATAGAATTATATCAAACCCTAATTCTTATAATTATTTATTAATTTATGTAGAATTTAATTCACATAAAATGATAGAATTATATCAAACCCTAATTCTTATAATTATTTATCATTTTATGTAGAATTTAATTCGCATAAAATGATAGAATTATATCAAACCCTAATTCTTATAATTAATCCTTAACGACGACTTTAGACGATATCATGACAAGGCTGAGACGAGACTGTGACAAAGCTGTGACGAGACCATGACGAGTTATGACGAGGCCATGACAAATCCGTGACAAGGTCATGCATGGGCTTGACAAGGCCATGACGAGTTTTGACGAGTTTTGACAACCCAGCCCACCTTTGCTTTTTACAATTTCAGCTCACCTTGGTTCAGCCCAACTCTCATGCCAACCTCACCTCAGCCCATTTATGTGCGTGCTCCTAGCCTGCTCTCGACCCGGCCCAATAGTAGATTGCCCATCTGCATCATCCCAGCTCACGCCGCAACACAACAACCCTAATTCACCGTCACGTTGGAAGATACTCCGGAGCTCTCTCCTTCCTCCTTCGACCAGCATGGCCACCTCGTTGCCATACAAAGAGCGAACATCTCGCTGCTAACCTAACGCCGCTCCTCGCCTCCTACATACTCAACTGAAGCCATCTCCTTCTCCCCTTCGTTCCAAGACAGCAGGCGGCCTTCCATCCCCTTCTGTTCGTGCACAACAGCGCCAGGGGAACATCAATGGTGCGTGTTTGCTCTAGCCGCTGGGCAGTTAAGAACCAGGCTGTGGGAGCGCCACACTAGGGTCGCTGGTGCGCCTCCTGGGCCACTGTCGCACCACTCTCCAGCCCTCCAATCACGCCGCTACAACGACACAACATAGCCAGCCCTAGAGTGCGTGTCCCACTCACTGCAAATGCGCCACAGGGACAGCAGCAGCCTTCGGGCCATCTTCCTTCATGCCTTCGAGTCTCGGAATAGGGTAAGGCTTGTAACCCTTGCTACACTACACTTCAGCCCACCTTTTCCTTGCCTAACGTGTACCCGTTTCGTCTGTTAAACCTACTCAGAACAACCGTAGGAGAGCTCTAAAGATTCTTGCGTTTTCCAGAATTTTCGGAAGTGTTGAGCAGTCAACTTCGGGTCAATTTTTTGGGTACGCTAGACTCTTCCTTTCTGGCTGATTTTCGGATATGTTTTAGTCGATATTGTATAGTATAACATACTAAAATTTGAGAGGAATCCGAGCTACGGTTTGAGAGTTATTGTGACGCCTCATGCAGTTTTTATATATGTGCTGAGTGTTGGGGAAAACAGCAAATGATGCTGTATTGTGAGATGGTTTTGAATAAGCTCTTGATCTCCGTTGGGCTTGAATTTTGTATATGATGTAATTGACATATTGTTGTAGAACATATTAAAATTTGAGAGGAATCCAGCTAGTGGTTTGGGAATTATGATTTTTCAAAGATTGAGTCGTAAGTAGTTTTTCTGTTGTGCTGAAATTCGGTTTTGTGAGATACTTTTAAATAGCATTTTGTTCTCCTTTGCGGCTGAATTTTGGGTATATTATAGATGAGATTTTATAGTAGAACATATCAAAATTTGGGATAAATCCAGCGAGTAGTTTAGGAGTTATGATTTTTCAAAGTGAAGACAGTGTGTTGTTTGTTTAGTGTTGTAAGCAACTTTGGAAATTTTTGTAGAAGTGATGGTTGAACAGTTTTAAGAAATTCTTGTTCCTAGGAGTAGATGAGATTTCATAAATGATCTATGGAATTATTTTGGAATTTTTATATGATTATTCGAATTTGATATTTGAAGCCGAAGTTGGACCTTAACGATCATTCGGAAAATAAGAAGAATGTGTCAATTGCCAGTTTGTAACCAAACTCATCTTTAAGAGTTAGAATATGACATTTTAGTCTCAAATAAGAGTTTAGACATAAATTATGGAATTTTTAGAAGTTTCGGGACCAAGGGTAAAATGGTCGTTTTAACATAAATTAATACTGTAATCAATTCCGTTTCATTAAGGCATGCTATCTTAGAAGTCTTAGACTTCTAATCACCTAGGAAGTGTGTTGATACACTTGCCTCCTTTGATGGGCCACTGAATTCCTACTGTACACATCGATTTGCGAATTAAAAAGTCGAGATCTGATTCAAGTAAGTCCACGGTTTTACTTAGCTGGCTTCTTGTATGAGTGTAATGTGTATGAGTGGTGTTTTTTAGTTATAATAAATAACGAAACCGGATTAGGCCGACTTTATTATTTACATAATTGACCCAAGTGTATGATACGGGTCGTGACATCATCTGCCTAGCTCTTGCGACCAGCCCAGTCAGGTAGACGGTCAGATGCATTAGTACCTTTCCGCGTTGGTAAACGGGGACAGGGGCGAGGTTTGGAAATCCCTCGTGTCACTAAATAAGTATCATTAGTAATGACATATCACCTAATTAAAAGATAATAAAAAGGATTGAGTGTTGCATGTTGATTGTGTATGTTATGTGTTTGTGCTTTTACCTTTATACTTATACATAGAATGTTAGCTAACGGTTTTATCCGTGTTGTAGATTTGTAGAGATAGACAGTTGTAGAGAGATCCGGAATGGATGGTCAGCCAGGTCCACGTATTCATTAGATGGAGACAGGGGGTCTCTCATACGTCATGCATGTTATGTATCTATATATATATGTTTTGTAAGGCTGTCACATGTGTACATTCATACATTAAAAATAATATGTTTTGAAATTGTTTTAAATGCATTTGTGCCTTGTTGTAAGATCCAAGTAAAATTGTTGTCAAACTAAGGTCGGGACCCATTGTGAGGTCCTAACCAGTAACTCCCCGAGTTCTCAGAATTTGCGGTGTTACACCAGTTTTTGTTCCGGTCTCTATCTCGTAGTCTATCTTGGTTTCTGCTCCCATGGCTATTCACACTCCTACTCCTATCCCAGCCTCTATGTGGTCCCTGGTTACTTCCTCCTTGACTTTGTTCAGGTGGGACGGGAGGTAGTCTCCTTAGAAGTTCCGCAAATCGGGCTTCAAGGCGGTCAATACATGGGTCGGCTTGATTGATCCCATTAACATTGACGGATGCCATCCTGCTTTTGGACTACAAAACAATCAAAGAATCAAACAAAACCAAGTGTCCAAATGTATAACAAAACCAAGTGTTCAAAGGCAAAACCGAAGGTAATAAAAAATGACGATTTCGTGACCGAAACGGTGTCGAATAGCTAAAAAAAGCCCTTAGGTCACGGCAAAGCGGTGAGTTGGACTCGGAGGCCCATTTCCCTTCTCGGAAAGATATATCAATTGTAATTCTGAGTTCGGGCGCCTTTTTTCCGCAAAACCGCAAAACCGGTCGTTTTTCACCTTTTCAAGATTCTTCGCCTATCACACAAAACAAACTCAAAGGCAAAGGTTAGAGACTAAAACGTTCTCTCTATCTCCTCTCTCAAGTGTATTTCTCCTCACACTCACTCAAGTGTTTGGGTACACACAACTCCCCTTTTCCTTTGCTTCGAAGCAAAGCTCTCCCTCACCTTTTCCAAAGCCTTAGGCAATGCTCTCCACACAAAGATTTCTCTGGGTAACAAAATTCTGCAATTCTTCCAAGGTAGTGCACAAGGTAAACAATGTATTTCCAAGATGCAGTATAACTTCAGAAAAGCAAAACACAAAGGGCAACAGAAGCAACAACAAATACGAGCCTTCCGGCGAGTATTTACTTAGACCCTAAGAAGTAGTTAGTCAAAGAAATAACAAGCGTTTTCCCCAAAACGTACGGGTTGTGTTTTGGTTGGCTAGAACACTCAAGAATAACTTGATAACAATTTCAACAACTTTGACAACAATTTCAATAACACTCTCAAGGACAACTTTGATAATAATTTCAATGATAACACCCAAACAACTTTTCTTTTTTTTTTTTGTTTTCTTTTGTTGTCGTTTTTTTTTTTACTGAATGATATAAAATAGGGCTTTCGTTTTTTTTTTTAATAAAAGGTCAACAAGATCTCTCTAAAGACTCACAAGAAAGAAGATTGTAAGCACCAAAATTTTGGGGAACTACTCAAAATTGCAAAAACTAAAAACAAGTTTAGGTAAGCAATTCGTACCCGGAAAGCTTGAGGAACTCACACCGTTGGGCTCTGATACCACTTGATGCGCTCTTCGTCAGTTGAACGCAAGGATCCGCCGGTGATGTTCCTCCGACTACTTCTTTTTATGTATTTTTCGATTTATATGGGATATGCCAAGCAAGGAATCGTCCAGCCTCGCACCTTGGATCTCCTTGGTTTGAGACCTTGTTTCCTCAGCATCTCACTTCGGAATTGAGATCTCCTTCGTCCTCCTAGCCTCGCACCGTAAGGACAACACTCCGCCTCTCACCTTAGTCTCTAGGTTTGTTTTTCTTAAAAGTGAAAACACAACTTTGGTTTGACTCAACTCTATAATCTAATTAAAAAAGTGGGTAGGAGATGGCCTTATATGGCTGAAAAATTCAGCACCAACTCCCCACAATAATAGCTTACAAGTAGTTCAAGAGTTGGATACTAAATGAAGGAAAGCCTAGGGTCTTTCAACCAACAACTTCAAGCAATAAATGGCCTAAAAACCATACATATGGCCGGTCACATTAGAGCTCCAAGGTTCCAAAAATGTGGCTGAAAGAAACCCAACTAAAGTGGTTTTAAACAATGAAATAAATTCAAGCATGACCACATAAAAAAAAGGTTACATCTAAGGTCTAAAGTGACCCGGCATCCTCAATCGCCTCAAGTATGTTCACCAAGTGATAGTCATGGACGTCCTTAAATGTCGGAGCTCTAAAAGGATGGTAGGTCAAAGTGGTTTGGACTAGCATGCGGGCTCTAGCTTGAGTGAGAGGTGGTGTTGATCTTGGTGCGGTCACATCAGTCTCGTTGCTTAAGTCCGGCGGGCTCACATCATCAAATGAGGAAGTATATACCAGATTCGAGACACCTTGTCAGCATTCGATTATATTCTTGGAATGAGATATGAGACGCTTGCATTCGAAAGACATTCCCATATTTAGGACATCGTGGTCAAGTTGAGGACTTGAAGAGGCTATGTGAGAGACTGAGTTTAGTATCCTCAACAACTATCCAGAATATATGTTGGGACAAACCCACTTGTGGAAGCACGTATAGACCTTAGTGCTATCCTGATTGATGTTTTGCTTATGTTCTTATATGCCTTGATGTGTTTTTGCCATGCTAGCTATAATGTGATGTATGATCTTAGTAGATTTTGTTGTGCTACCGTGTTCTATGTCATAGCTGGAGATGATTATTCCTCCACGCTATCTGAGTATGCTTTATGTTTATAGCTGGAGATGGTTCTTTCCTCCATGCTATTTAAGTGTGATTAGGATTCAGCTGGAGATGGTTCTTCCTCCATGCTACCTTGATGGACATAGTTTCAGTGGAGATGTGATTCCTCCATGCGATATATATGTTTATGGTTTGGCTAGAGACGTATTTCCTCTATGTCTGTGATATGATATAGCTAGAGACGTATTTCCTCTATGCCTATGGGATGTTCTTGCTAGAGATGTGCTTCCTCTATGCCTTGTGATATGGTATGGCGAGAGATGTGATTCCTCTATGCCTTTGGGTAGCGTTATGGCGTTGTTTTCTGGAATTGATGATTCCTCCATGTGGATGTTTGAGGTTATAGATTGTTATAGGTTATGACTTTCCAAGCGGAGATGTGATACGTCCGATAGAGAGAGTGAGAGTTGTACCTCGGCTTATGGGTCCGAGAGACTTAGGGATTTTCCAAGTTTCGGGACGAAACTTGTTTTTAGGGGGGTGAGATGTAAGAGCCTTAGTTTTCGAGAGATCCCCCACCTGCACTTCAGCCAAGACGCAACTTCTTTACCTCTTTGTAGCTGTAGAGGGCCGCCCCTAGTTTGCCTCCCCTGCGGTTCTGTGAGCCGCCTCAGCGGCAAGGCCAGCCGCCCCTGCGGGTTACAGTAGGCTGTAGCCGTCTTCTTTGACCCGAGCTTTGCTTTTTGACCCCTCTTCCTTTTATATTTCCTTCTTCCTTCAGATGAGGGTTTCCTTAATCTTTTTCCTGCTTCATCTCTCTTTTCCTACGCTCTTCTTCTTTTTCTACTCTCTTCTCCTTTGGATCCTTACTTGATCTTCTCTTGAGTTTTGTGAGTTTTGAGAGCCTTTTGTGCTTGGCTTCTTGATGAGTGTTGATGTGTTGTTGCTTTGCCTTGTGAGCCAGCTTGAGGTGGTGATGATGTTGTGCTGACCTCCTAGGAAGCTCAGTTGGTACGCTTTCATGGCTTTTGTTCTTTCCTTCCCTTTCTCTTCATCTTTTCATCTCTTTCCTTAGTCAAGCCTTGATCCCTTAGGGTTGGATCTTGTTCATCCATGTTTTGGCTTGTGTTGATGTAAATATATGTATGTTTCATTATGTATGTGTGTTGGACGAAGAAGAAGTGAAGGAATCAAAGAAAGGAGTGACGAAGGAGCTGAAGTAGTGAGTTTCTGCACACCAGCCGCCCCTGCGCCATTTCTAGACCGCCCTTGCGCCAGCAGTTAGCCGCCCCTACGTCATTCCCTAGCCGCCCCTGCGGCTGTTAGCATGAAATATTGTGATATTTTAGGCACGTTTTCTAAGTGTATTTGATTCATATTGATAGTCATTGATTGAGCATTGATGCATATGTGAGCTAGTTTATCTATAATGTCAATATAGAGATCTACACAAACTTTATGTTGATTATAGGTACTTAAGAGCTATTTCCGAACGGAATTGAGCAAGGATGAGTTGATTGAGTATGTCCATGGATTGAGGGCATTTCTAGGAGCCAAAGGAGAGCTAACTTGAGAAATGCACGAGGCTAGGGAAGAATCACGTTCTTGCCCTAAACCACGCTCTAAAATACGGCCGTACCATTTTCCACGTTCAGTTCCACGGTCGTGGAACCATGGCTAGAGAAGCTTGATTCATTCCAGTGACTTCTACGGTCGTGGAATCATGTGTTCAAACCGTGTTGATTTCCACGCTCTAAATTACGGTCGTGGAACCTTCCACGACCGTGATCTTGGCGATCGTTTTCGCCACATTTTAAGCCACGATCTTTTAAGAGATTGGGCCGGGCCGCTACTTCATCATACACTATAAAAGGACGGGCGAAGAGAGATTCCGTCATCTCGGCTTAGACGCACTTTCACCTCCGCTTAGAGACTTTTGCGACATCGCTTTACACCTTCGCTTACGCTTGGAATTGCCCTAATCTCGCACTTTGGTTGAGATTGTGATTGAGATTTCCGGATTGACGGAAGATTGGAGATTCGGAAGATTATTCGCAAGAAGGTTTCTCTTCTTGTTTAGGTTTAGGAACACCGAAGATCTCTTACCTCTTGATCAAGAGCTTGAGAGAACTTTAAGGCAAAAACGCAACGAAAAGAAGATGGCTGAAGAACACGAACGTGATCTTCAAGCGGAGTTAGCGGAGAAAGAAGCTCAACTCCAATGGAATGAGAACATCCGCCGGGATGAAATGGATCGTCATCAATCTCAAGTTAACGATCTAGAAGATATGATGTTCCAAATGAGGATAGAAATAAGCAACCTTAAGAATAAGGGAAGCAAGAAATCCTCAAGGAGGGCATCAAGATCTAGAAGAAGTCATTCATCCGCTGATGATAGTGACTCTTCCATGCCACCGTTAGAGGAAATTGATCCCACGATCAATGTGAATCCTTTCCATCCACGAGGAGCTGCTAATCGCCACATTCCACCTAGGAATGTGAGGATCGAACGTGTAGATGATGAGCCAAGAACTCTTGGCCAAAGGATGGATCCAACACAAAAACCGCGCCGTTTGGGCGTGAATTTTGATGCTGATGATGTACAAGGGTTTAGCTTCAACCCTCAAGTTATTACTCTTGTTCGCCAAAACCAATTTGGCGGGACAAGCGTTGAATCTCCACACCAACACTTGCAAAATTGTGAGTGTATGATGGAGACGATGAGACCGAAGAATGCTACTACCAACAACTATAAGCTCAAGCCTTTCTTCTTCTCTTTGAAAGGGAAAGCGTTGTCTTGGTACCAAGCTCTTCCTAGTGGGAAACTAGATACGTGGGAAGACCTTTCCGCGGAGTTCCTCACCAAATTGTTTCCGCCTTCCAAAACGGCGGAACTTAGAGGTAAGATCAATGCTTTTTCCATGAGATCTAACGAAAGTTTGTTTCAATCTTGGGAAAGGTTTCAGGACTTGTCATTGGATTGCCCTCATCATGGCATTTCCAAGCTCGCATTGCTAGAGATATACTATAAGGGGCTGGATGCGGGGACACAATTCAACCTCCAATCCCTCTCATGTGGCACATTCATGGACATGAGGGAAGATGACGCTTGGGACTTCATTGAGAAGCAAGCAAGAGTCATAGAGAAGTATTCCCACCGAAAAGTGGAGGGAAATCGTGTGGAGCAAGGAGCAAAGCTCACACATGAAGCTCAAAATCAGATTTTCTCCCTCAACAATGAGATCAAAGAGTTGAAGGAGGCTATCAAGACCAACATTCCAAAGCAACAAGGGAAGGATGTTGGCTATTTGGGCAACAACAATGGCGGTGATAACACAAACCGCAACAACAACAATAACCGGAACAATAACCGGAACAATTGGAATGGCAACAACAACAATAACAACAACCGGAACAACAATTGGAACAACAATAGGGGTTCAAGTAACAACAATTGGCGCTCCAATCAACAAAATTCCGGTAACTCTTATCCTTCCAATTCTAATTCACTAACTCCACCTTCCTCTTCCTCTACTCCTTTGAGAAGCCAGGGGCAAACATCAAATGGAGGAAACAGTTCGGGAAAGGAGAAGCCCGATCCCATTTTGGAAACGATTTTGGGAAAGCTTCAAGGGTTGGAGAACCGCATCATTAAGGTTGATGATCAAATTTCTAAGGTTGATAAAGCTCAAAAGGTTTTAGAAAACCAAATGTTCAGCCAAGCGAAGGAAGTTCCTAGGAATCAAGGGAAACTTCCAGGAAAGACGGAGGACAACCCTAAGGGAAGGGTTATGGCAATCACAACTAGGAGCGGAGTGACTACCACCGACCATTTGAAGTCTCCGTAGAATAAGACAAGGAGAAAGAGAAGGGGAAGGAGAAGGAAGATGTCTACGTTCCTCCTCCAGCTTACAAACCTCCCCTACCATTCCCTCAATCTAGAGCGAGAGCGCGCCTAGATAAACAATTTGGTAAGTTCATAGAACTTATGAGTAAGTTGCACATTAATATACCTTTCATCGATGCTATTGTAGGTATGCCAGCTTATGGCAAGTTCTTGAAGGAAATCCTCTCTAACAAGAGAAAGCTAGAGGATTTCGGTGAGGTTAAGATGAGTTCGGATTCTTCGGATCTCATCAAAACCATGAAGAAGAAAATGCCCCCAAAGCTAAAGGATCCGGGGTCATTTTCCATTCCCATAGGAGTGGGAGATGTCACATATGACGCGTTATGTGACTTGGGAGCAAGTGTGAGCATCATACCACTTGCAATGTGTAGGAAGATCGGTTTAGGCGATCCTAAACCGGTGAAGATGACGTTATACATGGCGGATCGATCCATCACTCGCCCCGTCGGTATTGTAGAAGACGTCCCAGTCAAGCTAGGTAAATTCTTTGTTCCCATTGATTTTGTCGTGCTTGATATTCGTGAAGATAGTCCGGTCCCGATCATACTCGGAAGACCGTTTCTTGCAACTTCCGGCTGCATAGTCAATTGCAAGAATGGAAGACTCGCTTTTGATATAGGAGAAGAGAAGGCAGAGTTCGTTCTTTCCACTCTAGTGAAGGAACCAATCTTTGATGAGGATATATTGAATATCTAAGATGAAGAAGGGTTGTCTAGGGAGGAGGTAAGTGCGATGCTCTTCAACGATCATTTACAAAAAGTTATTACTATGAGTCTAACAAATGTAGGGGAAGAAGAAGAGTGCAATGAGGCAATTGAAGCCTTAGAAGCACAAGAAGAGATGCATGAAGTGGAGTTTGAAAAACTCCACGATGAGGCAGAAAACATGAGAATCCACGGCCACACACTATATTCCACGGCCGTGGATTTCACAAACAAAACCGTGTCCCACTCCAGAGAGTTATACGGTCGTGGAGAAAACATGACAACCGTATTTCCTTTCCACGCCCTAAACCACGGCCGTGGAGGACATAGGGAAACCGTGATTTTGGCCGTGGAAAGGGGTGATCGAGACACTTCTTCAACTTCTTTCGATTCTTCTCTCACCCATTCAACACCCTTAGAAACTTCTAAGGAGACATCGGAAGCTCCTCAAGGATCATTGGAAGCTCCGAAAGCAATGGAACTAAAACCACTTCCTACTCATCTAAGTTACGCTTTTCTAGGACCTAATTATACCTTTCCGGTTATTGTTAGTTCCGATCTAAGCATAGATGAACATAATCAACTCATGATTGTCCTTAGGAAACATAGGAAAGCTTTAGGCTACACTATTGAGGACTTAGTAGGAATTAAACCCTCCCTATGCATGCATAAAATACTAATGGAGGAAGACTTTAGAACTTCAAGACAACCTCAAAGGCGGTTGAATCCGACCATGAAGGAGGTTGTCAAGAAGGAAATTCTTAAACTTCTTGATGCAGGTATCATCTACCCTATCTCCGATAGTAAATGGGTGAGTCCGGTTCAAGTAGTTCCGAAGAAGGGAGGAATGACGGTCATCACCAACAAGAACAACAAACTCATTCCTACCCGAACCGTGACGGGATGGCGGATGTGCATAGACTACCGCAAGCTCAACAATGCAACGAGGAAGGATCACTTCCCATTGCCATTCATTGATCAAATGCTTGAAAGGTTAGCACAACATTCACATTTTTGCTACCTTGACGGTTATAGTGGTTTCTTTCAGATTCCGATATACCCGGACGATCAGGAAAAGACCACATTTACGTGCCCATGGGGTACGTTCGCCTATAGGAGAATGCCGTTCGGGCTTTGCAATGCCCCAGCCACCTTTCAACGGTGCATGATGGCCATCTTCTCCGAATACATAGAGGAAATCATGGAGGTCTTCATGGACGACTTCTCCGTATACGGTTCCTCTTTTAACGATTGCCTTTCTAACCTTTCTCTTGTTTTGCAAAGGTGTGAAGAAACTAACCTAGTTCTTAATTGGGAGAAGTGTCAATTTATGGTTAAAGAAGGAATTGTACTAGGTCACTTAATCTCTAATAGAGGGATAGAAGTAGATAAAGCTAAGATAGAGACCATAGAGAAGCTTCCTCCCCCAACTTCGGTGAAAGGGATAAGAAGTTTTCTAGGACATGCCGGATTCTATAGACGCTTCATTAAAGACTTTTCTAAAATATCAAAACCTCTCACTAATCTATTTATGAAGGATGCGGTTTTTGAGTTTTGGCAGGAATGTTTGGATGCGTTTAACACAATTCGGCAAGCTCTAATTTCAGCACCTATTATCCAACCTCCAGATTGGACTCTTCCCTTTGAGGTTATGTGCGACGCTAGTGACGTAGCTATTGGAGCTGTTCTTGGACAACGAAAGGAAGGGCGAACCCATGCCATATACTATGCTAGCAAAACGCTAGATGAAGCGCAACTCAATTACGCCACTACCGAAAAAGAGTTTTTAGCCATTGTCTATGCTATTGACAATTTTCGCTCTTATCTTGTAGGTGCAAAGGTGATTGTCTACACGGATGATGCTGCGATCCGGTACCTCCTTGCGAAGAAAGATGGGAAGCCAAGGCTAATTAGATGGATTCTTCTCCTACAAGAATTCGATCTAGAGATCCGCGACAAGAAAGGTTCAGAAATTTCTGTTGCGGATCATTTGAGTCGCCTAACACATCTAGAGGACGACCATTTACCCATCGATGACTCCTTCCCGGACGAACACCTACACGTTATAGAGGAGTGCATCGACATGATCTCCAAAGGTAACGAACCATGGTTTGCTAATTTTGTTAACTATTTGGTTTGTCAGGAGATACCACCCGGACTATCCTACGCACAAAGAAAGAAATTCTTTAAGGATGTCCGGGAATACTTTTGGAATGAACCTCTCCTTTTTAAGAGAGGTCCGGATGGCATTATTCGGCGATGTGTGCCGGAAGATGAGATGCAAAGTGTCATCCGCCATTGTCATTCACTACCTTGTGGAGGACACACTAGTTCGAACAAGACTAGCGCAAATGTATTGCAATCTGGATTCTTTTGGCCTACTTTATTTAGAGATGTGCAATCCTTTGTTTCTTGTTGCGATGCTTGTCAAAGAACAGGTAATATCTCTAGAAGGAATGAGATGCCCCTCAACAACATCCAAGAGGTGGAGATTTTCGACGTTTGGGGAGTTGATTTCGTGGGACCGTTCCCATCCTCTTGTGGAAACCAATACATACTATTGGCGGTAGATTACGTTTCTAGATGGGTGGAAGCAATTGCCTCTCCCACCAATGATGCCATGGTGGTGGTTAATTTCTTTAACAAGACCATCTTCCCGCAATTTGGGACGCCAAGGACTATCATTAGTGATGGAGGTTCTCACTTTATTGCCCAGCGCTTTGAAGCTCTTCTAGTTATGTATGGGGTTACTCACAAGGTCGCTACCCCTTATCATCCACAAACTAGTGGACAAGTTGAGATCTCAAATAGGGAGATCAAAGGCATTCTAGAGAAGACGGTTTCAAGGACTAGGAAGGATTGTTCCTTGAAGCTTAACGATGCATTGTGGGCGTACCGGACTGCGTACAAGACTCTCATAGGAACCACACCATACAACCTTGTGTATGGGAAGTCTTGTCACTTGCCAGTAGAGTTGGAGCACAAGGCGTTTTGGGCTATCAAGTGGTTGAATTTCAGCATGAAGGAAGCGGGAGAGAAGCGTCTCTTGGACCTTAATGAGCTGGACGAGCTCCGCTTGAACGCTTATGAATACGCCAAGATCTATAAGGAGAGAGCAAAGCGTTGGCATGATAAGCATATCATTCCAAAGGACTTCAAAAAAGGAGATCAAGTTCTCCTCTTGAATTCAAGGCTTCGTCTCTTTCCAGGTAAGCTTAAATCTCGCTGGACCGGACCTTTTCTAATTAAGCGTATTTTCCCCCATGGTGTAGTTGAAGTATAGGGTGAAGCGGGCGGAAGCTTTAAGGTGAACGGCCAACGACTAAAGAAGTATACGCCGGAACTCCAAGCTGAAGAGTTCGCGCCTACCGCACTCGAATAAGTGCGAGATTGGTCTAGCTACGGACCTTAAACAAAGCGCTTCTTAGGAGGCAACCCAAGGTATTGCATTCTTGTTTTTGTTTTTGATTCATAGTTTAGCTTAGTTTAGACGTTTTTCGCTTTATTTTGCCTCGATTTCTTCCGGTATGTTCGTGTTTTTGGCTGTAGGAACGATGGAAAAGGAAAAGGGAAGAGTAATGTTGAAGAAAAGTGACGAAACTTGGACTTTGGAGCTTTACAGAGAGTTCCACGGCCTAAACCACGGTCGTGACAGCCACAATGACCGTAATTTCCAAAAGCCTTTGAAAAATCACCAAAACCACGGTTCCGTACATTTCCACGGCCGTGGAACCCCCCGACAAACCGTGATTTTCAAAATTTTGCCTGTGACTATATAAACCACGTTCTTCACAAAAACACTCCACAAATACCCATTCCACGACCCAAAACGCCGAATCCACGCCCCTCCTCCCAAATCTTCATTCGTTAATCGTTTTCAACGATTCTTCTTCCCAAATTGAAACAAATTCAACCACCAACAAGATCCAAGCGATGAATCGAGCGGCAATTCACCAAGGAACACACAATTCTGATTTTAAAATCCGAAACCTAGGTTTTTCCACTCTTCTTGATCTTTGCCAATTTGGTTCGTTTTTGTTAGCAATTTTAGGAAGAACTGATTGAAATTGGAAGGAATTAGACTAGGGCTGCCTGATTGCTGAGTTTGAGTGTTGTTTGCTGAGATTTGCGAAAAAACCAGACAAATCACGGTCACTGACAGAACCACGGCCGTGGAATCGTCAAGAACAACCCGTAATTTTGAACAGTGATGGACTTTGTGAGGAGAGTTTCAGGGAGAATTAAGGAGAAAAAGAATGACCAAAACAAGAAGAGGAAGGGCAATCCCTCTTCTTCTTCATCCTCTAGAGCACCACCACCTTCCTCCCCTTCACCTCCATCATCACCTTCATCACCCGCTCCTCCTAGCCCTAGAGTACCGACCATTCATGAGGATCACCTCGATGCACTCGAGAGGATCCATGAGAGGGCTGTGATTGGTCCTAGATACCTATTGTTAGAGGATCTAGCTCCTCTTAACATAGTAGAGGACCTTACTTGGCTCTTGGATAGAGCCGGACTAGTTATCTTCTCGGCTATCCGAGAAGACACTTATGAGGAGATTACGAGAGAGGTTGTGACGTCTTTTGAGCACATCCATGTGGACAAGACCATTTCTTTCCGTCTTATGGAAAGAAACTATGATTTTTCCATTCGTGAGTTCGGAACCTTCTTTGGGTTCCATGAGACCTTTAACGGTCGTTTTCCTAGTGGCGTTTACGCCAAAGATTTTTGGGAGGAGGTTGCTAAGATCTATGCCAGCGAGGACCGCTAGCAACCTGCTGACACCAAGGCTAAGTTGATGTACCACTTAGCCTTGAAGATTGCTCACCGTGTTCTTTCGGAGTGTCTCTTCCCTAGGACGGAGACACCCCAAAAGATCAAGACGGATGAGCTCTTTCTGCTATACTCTATGATGTACGGGCGCCGAGCTGACTGTGCCACCCTCTTAGCTGCTACTATGAGCAAGCTTAAAAACAAGAGGAGGGGCAACATTGGATACGGTGGGATAGTTACCCACCTTGCTAGGAGTTTGGGAGTTGATTTTTCTGCATGTACCCGTATACCGGCCGTTCCCTTAGGACTTCATGTCTTCATGACTAGAGGTCTCATCTTCCCCACACATAGAGGTCCGCCTTACGCGGCCATGCCTTGGGAGAGCAGGACGGGTAGAGGTATTGAGTGGCTACATGAGTACTCCATTATGGCTGGACGCCATAATTGGAAGGAGACGTTCGCTGCTATGCATGCGAACAGGATTGCAGCTCCTCCGTATGTTCCACCACCGCCCGTTGTTGAGGAGGAGGAGATGAGAGACCAGTACGAGGGTGGAGGAGGAGCAGAGCAGGAGTTTGGCACGTTTCCGGATCAGCCGGATGCGGCCCCCGATGTGCCTAGACGTTCTCCACGTCCCGCCAGAGCTTCAGGCTCGTCTTCTCGCCGCGCCAGCGTGAGTGAGAGAACCACATGGGTTGAGATACCTCTTGCATGGTAAGGAGCTCCACCTCCATGGTCTACACAGGTACCATCTGCACCAGCACCAGCACCAGCACCATCCGACGCTCCAGAGTTGTACAGTCATGCTCCGGGATGGTATGAGCAGATGCCGGATTGGGCTACTGGTCTTTCGGAGAGAGTAGGAGCATTGGAGATTCGAGCCGATGCTAGAGATGAACGCTTGGACGACCTCGATCACATGATGAGAGATGTCTACCGCTAGCAGTTTGGGCGGTTTTATGATCCTAGTTTCTCTCCATTCCCGCCTCCACCAGCGCCGTAGTGATGATGATGATGACAGTTAGCTTTAGCCGCTCCACCGCCATTTTGTGAGTTTCTTTTTCTTTTCTTCTTTTCTTTCTTTTATTTGAACATTAGGGACAATGTTTGTTCCAAGTATGAGGTGGGGTGTGACTAAAAGTTTGTAATAACTCTTACTCACTATGTTTGCTTCTATTCGAGACTATCTTGCATGTTCATTATATTGTTGCACGTTTCATTATTGCATTGCATGAAAAAGAACTTGAAAAATCCATAAAAATTGAAAAATTTTGAAAAATTATGTGCTTCTATGTTAGAGATGAATTCTATGATAATATCACTTGTGAACTGAGTTTGATGACAATTGCATGCTTAAAAGAATAGTGAATTAAAAAGAAATTTGAATGAATGGATTATACCTCTTTTGCAAGTTTCATAATGTGAAGAATGTTACTTAAATCATGTTGAGAAAATAAGGTTGAAATCACACTATAAGTTCTTGTGCTTCTTGTTGAGATGATTAAGGCAATTCGATTTTTCTTTCATCTTTCTTTGATCATTTTAGCTCCTCATTGAAATATTGACCTCCTTTACCTATCCGGGAACTTGGAGAAGTGAATGAAAAAGGCATGTTTGATGTGGGAGGGCCAAGAAAGCAATATTGCAATCAAAAGAATAGAAAGAAATTTTAGGTTTGGGGAAGTCAATCATGACGATGAGTAACTCGGCACCATTCACATAGCCGGGTGTTTGTGTCTTGCCAAAGTCGGATTGAACGATATTTCTAGCGGATTATGGTACGTGCGCTAAGAGTTTGAGGCATCTCATAAAAATTGAGAAACGCCGATCTCCTAGGCTTCGGTTTTTGTGCACCTCTATCCATAACTCCAAAAGTAAAGTCGAAAAATGAAAAGAAGAGAGTGAAGCTCTAAGTTGAAAGTGTTGCGGAAACCGCAAGAGAAGAAGAAAAGAGTAGTTATCCACTTTCCCGGATTCATGCACCACATTCCTTAAAGTTTTCATTCCCTTTCCACATTCTAGACCTTATTTGAAAGTCCTTAAGATCAAAAGAATGCTATATGACTTGATGATCTAAATTGAAGTTTCTTATGATTGATTTTGATAATGTTTGAAGGTTATGATGCTTGTAGTGAAGTTTAATTGATTCATGAGCTTTCTTTACTCTTTACTCTTTGATTAAGTGTATGAAAGTCTTATAAACGAATGAAGCAAGGTTTGAGAATGATCTATTTGATTAGAGAGCACATCATCCAAACGAAGTATTGCTTTGAGAAGGTACACATATTTCATCCTAACTCTTGCTTTAAAGCTTTTTGAGAGACCTTGCTTAGGGACAAGCAAGTGTTAAGTATGGGGTTATTTGTTAGCATGAAATATTGTGATATTTTAGGCACGTTTTCTAAGTGTATTTGATTCATATTGATAGTCATTGATTGAGCATTGATGCATATGTGAGCTAGTTTATCTATAATGTCGATATAGAGATCTACACAAACTTTATGTTGATTATAGGTACTTAAGAGCTATTTCCGAACGGAATTGAGCAAGGATGAGTTGATTGAGTATGTCCATGGATTGAGGGCATTTCTAGGAGCCAAAGGAGAGCTAACTTGAGGAATGCACGAGGCTAGGGAAGAATCACGTTCTTGCACTAAACCACGCTCTAAAATACGGCTGTACCTGTTACGCTAGGAAATAGCACAAAAAGCTTTACATTTATAAACTCGATCTAATCTCCTAAACTACCTAGCGAAACCCGCAGTGTACGGATCGTTATGTAGAAAGGAAAGTATTCCGAGGTCGAACACAAGGACTGAGGCGAAATTAAGTCATTCAATGATCAAAGATAGTGCAAATCTAGTCTAAGAAAAGAGAAAGAAATAAAGAAATGAAAATCTAAATGTTTTTGGTGGGTTTTTAGGTGATCAATCAAGGATCACAATTCATGCAAAATGAACAATCAACTATGCTAACAAATCAACGAAAACAAACAAGTAACGCAAGCACAAACTATGTGATAAAAGAGAGAGAAATGGATTCTATAGGTCAAGATTTCCGGTTATGGCATTGGACTCAAGCTTCTAAAGATTCTAAGGACAAAACTGCGATGTTGGGAAAGGGTGTTTCTCAAGTGGAAGCAATTACCGGGTAAGTCTCTCGCTTCACTAATCCCGCACCAAACTCCTATTACCGGGTAAGTCTCAAGGAGGTAAAGTTGGGAATTCTACACAAACCGGAGACTACTTAAGGGGCAAACCTCTCCTTACCGGGTAAGTCTCGGAAAAGGTAAGTCTCAAGCAATAATCCTAGCACACTCAATCCAATAGCGGCTTATGAGGCTCACTACTACCTAGAATTCATCATCTTAGGTATCTAAGATCGGAAATCATCGGGTAGATCTCTTCCCTCACTTAGGTTGATAGCATTAGGTGATCCTAAGCTAAATTAAGCTCAACAAACACTAGGATTTCAACAATCTAACATCCTAACATACAGATTCATCAATTAAAGAGCAACAGAAGGAAAAATCGGGTGGATCATAGTAAAAATCGGCCGATTTACCTGAAGAACAGGCCGATTTTTCTATCTGAGTTAGGTTTCGTGCATACAAATCATCCTAAACTAACATATAAGTCCATTCTATCATCATCCAAGCAATAACCATCAATCCATCACTCCAGAATCACAACAAACTAGCCAATAACATGCATTTCAAGATCTAAAATCATCATACAAGCATACATGGAATCCATAGCAAGAAGATGAAGTAAGGAGATGAAAGCAATGAAACTTAGCTAGATTTGAGCTCAAAATAAGTCTTCCAACACACCAAATGTAGCTCCAAGTCGGATCTTACAACCTTCAACAAGCTTCTTCACAAAAATCACTCAAATCTCACTATGAAATTGAAATCTACACTAATCTCTCTCAAGAACACCCACAAGGGTGTCTTGAAGAGAGCTCCCAATTGGAAGATTCTTTGGGAAGATGCTAGAGGATGTTGGAGAGGAGGAGGATGAATGGGAATGCCAGCAACAGCTTTGAAGGACCACTTATATTCTCCACCAAGAGCAAGGCCGGACAAGAGATCGTGGGACACGTGGCTTAAGCTGTCAAAGGCCCAAAAATCGACCCAGAGGAAAAAATCGGCTGATTTTCCTGGGTGTAGGTCGATTTTCTTCAACAGAAGCATGCTATGATCGTCTAGCCATGAGTTGCTCCATTGCTTGCACCAATAGTGGTCTTTGTGTCCTTTGTTGCTCCAATTATGCTCCTCCAAGGCTTTGGATGTGTACAATCATGAGGCTTGGCCCTCAAATGTACCGATTAACGTCCAATAGATCCCCGAATTACCTACAAAACCGATAAAAGGTAGTGTAGACGTCTTTTCTAGAAATGTGCATGAATTGAGCGAAGACGTCATGAACCAATGCCAAAACGTGCATGAATGAGTGAGAAATCTATCTAAATGATTACTTAATCCTAAGTCATAAATCTTGTTATCAAAAATACCCCATACTTAAGGTTTGCTCGTCCCCGAGCAAATTCCCAACTATAGACTAAGAGATGACATGATTTATGTATGCAGAAAAATGACAAAATCTTTTTGGGGTTGTGCTTCTAATATTGGATCACCTTCATAGTCATGTTTCATGGCAATGGACAAGCAATCATGTATCAAATAAACAAAAAACATGAAAAGACAATTACACTTAACTTGATAGCATGCAATAAAATGTAAAGATGAAGAAGTCAAGATGATCATGAGCATATCCAATCTAAATCACTTAGTCTTACACACATGCAAGTAGGTCATAAGGACTTGTGAAATAAAAGGCCAAGAAACGTTGTGATTAGGTGGGAATTTTCTAGGCTATGTGATGCTAATCCGGGAAAGGAACTAAAACAACACAACTTCAAATTTTCTTATCAACTTCCCTCAAGTGTATATTTTTCTTCATTTTCTTTTCTTTCTTTTATTTTTGAGACAATGGCATTGGTGTGCAAAAGCCGAAACCTTGGTGATTAGCCATTCTCGGGCTTTTTCTATTTTTCGAGATGCATCCACACCGGGCACACATACCAAAGCTCGTTAGGACTATTGGTTTATTTGACTTTGGCAAGGCACCAACACCCGATTATGTGAAGTGTACCGAGTTACTTGTCATTTAAGCCAATGTCCCCAAGCCTATATTTTTGGCTACACTTTCACAACAATTTCAGCATTTTATGCATGACATTCTTTTCATCAACAACTTCACCCCACACTTGCTTTTCACACACATCAACACACTAGCATGCTCCTATTCCCGGATAGGTCAAAAGAGGTCAAATTTATCTCAATTGAGGTGCTCAAGCAACATGATCAAGATGAGAAGTAGAGGAAAATGAATTGCCTTAATCACTCCTAATTGATGTGCAAGAACTAGCATGCAATTTCGACTTTCAATACTCAATTCAATCAAGGCAAACATTCATGATCACAAATCATTCATGGTATGCAAGAGAAGTACTTCAAGTCCACATATGCATCATCTATTCAACACATAAGGCCATCCATGGCCAATCCATAAGACGAGATTCATCATTAGGGTCATATCCAAGCTTTAGAAGCACTAAAATTTTTAAAATTTTCTGAATTTTTTTGGATTTTTCGAAATATGTATGTACAATGCAAGACATAATAAAACATGTGACAATATTAAACTATCCTAGATGCTAATCATGCAAGTGATCATGAAAACCCCACCCCATACTTAGAAACACATTGTCCCTAATGTGTAAACTAAATAAAGAAGTGAAAGAGAGTCCTCACAATGTAAAATTGGTGATGCTTTGGTATTTCGGTTCACATTGGATGATGATGGTGGATGATTGATCAACGATGGTAGAGAGCTCTTGATGTTCGTTGTGGTGTCGGAACCCGCGCTTGGCACCGCAAGCCGTCCAAGTTCCTCGTCCGCTCCACCCATGCTTGATTGGAGATCATCACTTTCATTTACAGAGGAAAAATCGCCCCATAGCCCAGGTAGATCGGCCGATTTGTCTGAAGAACGGGCCGATTTTTCTGGGTGATTTCCTCCTCGTCCATGTGCTTGGATCTTGTACCTTCAACAGTTTCATGAGGCCTTCACATGACCTCCAACATCTCATCACACATGACAATCAACAAGATCTAGCACCCAAAAACACAAAAGAAAAACAAAGCACACCAAAAGCAAAATCAAACAAAAACAAGAAAAATAAAAGGGAAAGACATGTACCAATGGGTTGCCTCCCATTAAGCGCTTCTTTAAGGTCATTAGCTTGACCAAACTCCGAGGATGTGTCAATCCACCTCGAATACCATGGTTTGCTTGAGGAGTCCAACCAACCATCGCTTTCCGGCATCCATGATGACAAGCAAGGGCCACTTGATGCCCAAATAAGCTTTAAGTTCTCTCTTCACCGGTGAGTAGTAGACTCCTTCATCACCGCTCCTTTGATGATAGTATGGAGTTGCAACCATAGGTGCCACCCCATACTTAGACAATTGGTACTCCGCGGTCATACCGGTGAGATGCTTGTCATCCTCATCCTCTATGATCCAAAGAAGGCCGGTTCTTGGAAAGAATTCTTCATTGAGGTGCTCCATAACCATCATGGATCCATCATGTTTGCCTCCATCATTCAACATAGGAGACTCCTTAGGAAAGGGACTCCAATCTTCGGGTGTACTCCGGGCAAGCAAGGAAGGATTGGAAGGAGTTGAAGTTAACTTAGGGCTCTCCCTCGTGAGCTCTTCAAGTGTGGTTCGGGGGTTGATGGCAAGGATGACCGGGGGTGAGAATACTTCATTTCACTCCTCCAAAGGTGAAGGAGGTGGAGGTAAGCCTTGAAGGATGGTAGGATCTCCTAGCATAAGAGCATTCCTAATCTCCTCAATCTCCCTCCTCATTTGTTCTTCTCTCTCGGTATTCAATCTCCTTTCTTCCTTCAGGGCCAAATCCCTTAGCCACAATTGCTCTCGAGCTTCATTCAACTCTTCCTCAAGGCTTCTATTGGTTATGGTTGAATCGGGCAATTCTTGGATCTCCTCATAGTGAACCTCCTCTTGATGACATACTTCCGCTTCAAGCACCACGTGTGCACTCGAAATGGAAGAAAGGTTGCTTTCTAGATTATCCATCTTCCTCAACATTTCTTCTAGCATTGACTCCAATCGATCATTGTGAGGATGATGGTGAGGTTCCACATAAGGCAATGTAGTCATGTGAGCTTGATCATGGGACTCATGATGGGCATTAAACTCCTCCCAATACTCAAACTCATCATGGAGAGGTCCTAGATCTTGGCTTTCCATCCACTCCTCATACTCCATGTCGTCAAGGTCGTCTTGGAGGTACAATCCGTCCATGGCAAACATGAAAAGGCAAAGACAAAAACAACACAAGATCAAAAGTAACAAGAAAGATAAACACTAAAAGCAATCAAAATCAAATGACTTAATCTAGACCTAGTCCCCGGCAACGGCGCCAAAAACTTGTTACGCTAGGAAATAGCACAAAAAGCTTTACATTTATAAACTCGATCTAATCTCCTAAACTACCTAGCGAAACCCGCAGTGTACGGATCGTTATGTAGAAAGGAAAGTATTCCGAGGTCGAACACAAGGACTGAGGCGAAATTAAGTCATTCAATGATCAAAGATAGTGCAAATCTAGTCTAAGAAAAGAGAAAGAAATAAAGAAATGAAAATCTAAATGTTTTTGGTAGGTTTTTAGGTGATCAATCAAGGATCACAATTCATGCAAAATGAACAATCAACTATGCTAACAAATCAACGAAAACAAACAAGTAACGCAAGCACAAACTATGTGATAAAAGAGAGAGAAATGGATTCTATAGGTCAAGATTTCCGGTTATGGCATTGGACTCAAGCTTCTAAAGATTCTAAGGACAAAACTGCGATGTTGGGAAAGGGTGTTTCTCAAGTGGAAGCAATTACCGGGTAAGTCTCTCGCTTCACTAATCCCGCACCAAACTCCTATTACCGGGTAAGTCTCAAGGAGGTAAAGTTGGGAATTCTACACAAACCGGAGACTACTTAAGGGGCAAACCTCTCCTTACCGGGTAAGTCTCGGAAAAGGTAAGTCTCAAGCAATAATCCTAGCACACTCAATCCAATAGCGGCTTATGAGGCTCACTACTACCTAGAATTCATCATCTTAGGTATCTAAGATCGGAAATCATCGGGTAGATCTCTTCCCTCACTTAGGTTGATAGCATTAGGTGATCCTAAGCTAAATTAAGCTCAACAAACACTAGGATTTCAACAATCTAACATCCTAACATACAGATTCATCAATTAAAGAGCAACAGAAGGAAAAATCGGGTGGATCATAGTAAAAATCGGCCGATTTACCTGAAGAACAGGCCGATTTTTCTATCTGAGTTAGGTTTCGTGCATACAAATCATCCTAAACTAACATATAAGTCCATTCTATCATCATCCAAGCAATAACCATCAATCCATCACTCCAGAATCACAACAAACTAGCCAATAACATGCATTTCAAGATCTAAAATCATCATACAAGCATACATGGAATCCATAGCAAGAAGATGAAGTAAGGAGATGAAAGCAATGAAACTTAGCTAGATTTGAGCTCAAAATAAGTCTTCCAACACACCAAATGTAGCTCCAAGTCGGATCTTACAACCTTCAACAAGCTTCTTCACAAAAATCACTCAAATCTCACTATGAAATTGAAATCTACACTAATCTCTCTCAAGAACACCCACAAGGGTGTTTTGAAGAGAGCTCCCAATTGGAAGATTCTTTGGGAAGATGCTAGAGGATGTTGGAGAGGAGGAGGATGAATGGGAATGCCAGCAACAGCTTTGAAGGACCACTTATATTCTCCACCAAGAGCAAGGCCGGACAAGAGATCGTGGGACACGTGGCTTAAGCTGTCAAAGGCCCAAAAATCGACCCAGCGGAAAAAAATCGGCCGATTTTCCTGGGTGTAGGTCGATTTTCTTCAACAGAAGCATGCTATGATCGTCTAGCCATGAGTTGCTCCATTGCTTGCACCAATAGTGGTCTTTGTGTCCTTTGTTGCTCCAATTATGCTCCTCCAAGGCTTTGGATGTGTACCATCATGAGGCTTGGCCCTCAAATGTACCGATTAACGTCCAATAGATCCCCGAATTACCTACAAAACCGATAAAAGGTAGTGTAGACGTCTTTTCTAGAAATGTGCATGAATTGAGCGAAGACGTCATGAACCAATGCCAAAACGTGCATGAATGAGTGAGAAATCTATCTAAATGATTACTTAATCCTAAGTCATAAATCTTGTTATCAAAATACCCCATACTTAAGGTTTGCTCGTCCCCGAGCAAATTCCCAACTATAGACTAAGAGATGACATGATTTATGTATGCAGAAAAATGGCAAAATCTTTTTGGAGTTGTGCTTCTAATGTTGGATCACCTTCATAGTCATGTTTCATGGCAATGGACAAGCAATTATGTATCAAATAAATGAAAGCATGGAAAGACAATTGCACTTAACTTGATAGCATGCAATGAAATGTAAAGATGAAGAAGTCAAGATGATCATGAGCATATCCAATCTAAATCACTTAGTCTTACACACATGCAAGTAGGTCATAAGGACTTGTGAAATAGAAGGCCAAGAAACGTTGTGATTAGGTTGGAATTTTCTAGGCTATGTGATGCTAATCCGGGAAAGGAACTAAACAACCACAACTTCACACTTCTTATCAACTTCCCTCAAGTGTATATTTTTCTTCATTTTCTTTTCTTTCTTTTATTTTTGAGACAATGGCATTGGTGTGCAAAAGCCAAAACCTTGGTGATTAGCCATTCTCGGGCTTTTTCTATTTTTCGAGATGCATCCACACCGGGCACACATACCAAAGCTCGTTAGGACTATTGGTTTATTTGACTTTGGCAAGGCACCAACACCCGATTATGTGAAGTGTACCGAGTTACTTGTCATTTAAGCCAATGTCCCCAAGCCTATATTTTTGGCTACACTTTCACAACAAATTCAGCATTTTATGCATGACATTCTTTTCATCAACAACTTCACCCCACACTTGCTTTTCACACACATCAACACACTAGCATGCTCCTATTCCCGGATGGGTCAAAAGAGGTCAAATTTATCTCAATTGAGGTGCTCAAGCAACATGATCAAGATGAGAAGTAGAGGAAAATGAATTGCCTTAATCACTCCTAATTGATGTGCAAGAACTAGCATGCAATTTCGACTTTCAATACTCAATTCAATCAAGGCAAACATTCATGATCACAAATCATTCATGGTATGCAAGAGAAGTACTTCAAGTCCACATATGCATCATCTATTCAACACATAAGGCCATCCATGGCCAATCCATAAGACGAGATTCATCATTAGGGTCATATCCAAGCTTTAGAAGCACTAAAATTTTTAAAATTTTCTGAATTTTTTTGGATTTTTCGAAATATGTATGTACAATGCAAGACATAATAAAACATGTGACAATATTAAACTATCCTAGATGCTAATCATGCAAGTGATCATGAAAACCCCACCCCATACTTAGAAACACATTGTCCCTAATGTGTAAACTAAATAAAGAAGTGAAAGAGAGTCCTCACAATGTAAAATTGGTGATGCTTTGGTATTTCGGTTCACATTGGATGATGATGGTGGATGATTGATCAACGATGGTAGAGAGCTCTTGATGTTCGTTGTGGTGTCGGAACCCGCGCTTGGCACCGCAAGCCGTCCAAGTTCCTCGTCCGCTCCACCCATGCTTGATTGGAGATCATCACTTTCATTTACAGAGGAAAAATCGCCCCATAGCCCAGGTAGATCGGCCGATTTGTCTGAAGAACGGGCCGATTTTTCTGGGTGATTTCCTCCTCGTCCATGTGCTTGGATCTTGTACCTTCAACAGTTTCATGAGGCCTTCACATGACCTCCAACATCTCATCACACATGACAATCAACAAGATCTAGCACCCAAAAACACAAAAGAAAAACAAAGCACACCAAAAGCAAAATCAAACAAAAACAAGAAAAATAAAAGGGAAAGACATGTACCAATGGGTTGCCTCCCATTAAGCGCTTCTTTAAGGTCATTAGCTTGACCAAACTCCGAGGATGTGTCAATCCACCTCGAATACCATGGTTTGCTTGAGGAGTCCAAGCAACCATCGCTTTCCGGCATCCATGATGACAAGCAAGGGCCACTTGATGCCCAAATAAGCTTTAAGTTCTCTCTTCACCGGTGAGTAGTAGACTCCTTCATCACCGCTCCTTTGATGATAGTATGGAGTTGCAACCATAGGTGCCACCCCATACTTAGACAATTGGTACTCCGCGGTCATACCGGTGAGATGCTTGTCATCCTCATCCTCTATGATCCAAAGAAGGCCGGTTCTTGGAAAGAATTCTTCATTGAGGTGCTCCATAACCATCATGGATCCATCATGCTTGCCTCCATCATTCAACATGGGAAACTCCTTAGGAAAGGGGCTCCAATCTTCGTGTATACTCCGGGCAAGCAAGGAGAGATTGGGAGGAGTTGAGGTTAGCTTAGGGCTCTCCCTCGTGAGCTCTTCAAGTGTGGTTCCGGGGTTGATGGCAAGGATGACCGGGGGTGAGAATACTTCATTGCACTCCTCCAAAGGTGAAGGAGGTGGAGGTAAGCCTTGAAGGATGGTAGGATCTCCTAGCATAAGAGCATTCCTAATCTCCTCAATCTCCCTCCTCATTTGTTCTTCTCTCTCGGTATTCAATCTCCTTTCTTCCTTCAGGGCCAAATCCCTTAGCCACAATTGCTCTCGAGCTTCATTCAACTCTTCCTCAAGGCTTCTATTGGTTATGGTTGAATCGGGCAATTCTTGGATCTCCTCATAGTGAACCTCCTCTTGATGACATACTTCCGCTTCAAGCTCCATGTGGGAACTAGAAATGGAAGCAAGGTTGCTTTGTAGATCATCCATCTTCCTCAACATTTCCTCTAGCATTGATTCCACTCGGTCATTGTGAGGTTGATGGTGAGGTTCCACATAAGGCAATGTAGTCATGTGAGCTTGATCATGGGACTCATGATAGGCATTAAACTCCTCCCAATACTCAAACTCATCATGGAGAGGTCCTAGATCTTGGCTTTCCATCCACTCCTCATACTCCATGTCGTCAAGGTCGTCTTGGAGGTACAATCCGTCCATGGCAAACATGAAAAGGCAAAGACAAAAACAACACAAGATCAAAAGTAACAAGAAAGATAAACACTAAAAGCAATCAAAATCAAATGACTTAATCTAGACCTAGTCCCCGGCAACGGCGCCAAAAACTTGTTACGCTAGGAAATAGCACAAAAAGCTTTACATTTATAAACTCGATCTAATCTCCTAAACTACCTAGCGAAACCCGCAGTGTACGGATCGTTATGTAGAAAGGAAAGTATTCCGAGGTCGAACACAAGGACTGAGGCGAAATTAAGTCATTCAATGATCAAAGATAGTGCAAATCTAGTCTAAGAAAAGAGAAAGAAATAAAGAAATGAAAATCTAAATGTTTTTGGTAGGTTTTTAGGTGATCAATCAAGGATCACAATTCATGCAAAATGAACAATCAACTATGCTAACAAATCAACGAAAACAAACAAGTAACGCAAGCACAAACTATGTGATAAAAGAGAGAGAAATGGATTCTATAGGTCAAGATTTCCGGTTATGGCATTGGACTCAAGCTTCTAAAGATTCTAAGGACAAAACTGCGATGTTGGGAAAGGGTGTTTCTCAAGTGGAAGCAATTACCGGGTAAGTCTCTCGCTTCACTAATCCCGCACCAAACTCCTATTACCGGGTAAGTCTCAAGGAGGTAAAGTTGGGAATTCTACACAAACCGGACACTACTTAAGGGGCAAACCTCTCCTTACCGGGTAAGTCTCGGAAAAGGTAAGTCTCAAGCAATAATCCTAGCACACTCAATCCAATAGCGGCTTATGAGGCTCACTACTACCTAGAATTCATCATCTTAGGTATCTAAGATCGGAAATCATCGGGTAGATCTCTTCCCTCACTTAGGTTGATAGCATTAGGTGATCCTAAGCTAAATTAAGCTCAACAAACACTAGGATTTCAACAATCTAACATCCTAACATACAGATTCATCAATTAAAGAGCAACAGAAGGAAAAATCGGGTGGATCATAGTAAAAATCGGCCGATTTACCTGAAGAACAGGCCGATTTTTCTATCTGAGTTAGGTTTCGTGCATACAAATCATCCTAAACTAACATATAAGTCCATTCTATCATCATCCAAGCAATAACCATCAATCCATCACTCCAGAATCACAACAAACTAGCCAATAACATGCATTTCAAGATCTAAAATCATCATACAAGCATACATGGAATCCATAGCAAGAAGATGAAGTAAGGAAATGAAAGCAATGAAACTTAGCTAGATTTGAGCTCAAAACAAGTCTTTCAACACACCAAATGTAGCTCCAAGTCGGATCTTACAACCCTCAACAAGCTTCTTCACAAAAATCACTCAAATCTCACTATGAAATTGAAATCTACACTAATCTCTCTCAAGAACACCCACAAGGGTGTCTTGAAGAGAGCTCCCAATTGGAAGATTCTTTGGGAAGATGCTAGAGGATGTTGGAGAGGAGGAGAATGGGAGAGAGCCAGCAACAGCTTTGAAGGACCACTTATATTCTCCACCAAGAGCAAGGCCGGACAAGAGATCGTGGGACACGTGGCTTAAGCTGTCAAAGGCCTAAAAATCGACCCAGAGGAAAAAATCGGCCGATTTTCCTGGGTGTAGGTCGATTTTCTTCAACAGAAGCATGCTATGATCGTCTAGCCATGAGTTGCTCCATTGCTTGCACCAATAGTGGTCTTTGTGTCCTTTGTTGCTCCAATTATGCTCCTCCAAGGCTTTGGATGTACCATCATGAGGCTTGGCCCTCAAATGTATCGATTAATCGTCCAATAGATCCCCGAATTACCTACAAAACCGATAAAAGGTAGTGTAGACGTCTTTTCTAGAAATGTGCATGAATTGAGCGAAGACGTCATGAACCAATGCCAAAACGTGCATGAATGAGTGAGAAATCTATCTAAATGATTACCTAATCCTAAGTCATAAATCTTGTTATCAAAAATACCCCATACTTAAGGTTTGCTCGTCCCCGAGCAAATTCCCAACTATAGACTAAGAGATGACATGATTTATGTATGCAGAAAAATGGCAAAATCTTTTTGGGTTTGTGCTTCTAATATTGGATCACCTTCATAGTCATGTTTCATAGCAATGGACAAGCAATCATGTATCAAAATGAATGAAGGCATGGAAAGACAATTATACTTAACTAGAAAACATGCATGAGAGGTGAAAATGAAGAAGTCAAGATGATCATGAGTATGTCCAATCTAGATCACTAAGTTTTACACACATGCATTTAGGTCACAAGGACTTAGGAAAGAAAAGGCTAAGAAACGTTGTGATTAGGTGGGAATTTTCTAGGCTATGTGATGCTAATCCGGGAAAGGAACTAAACAACCACAACTTCACATTTCTTATCAACTTCCCTCAAGTGTATATTTTTCATTTTCTTTTCTTTCTTTTATTTTTGAGACAATGGCATTGGTGTACAAAAGCCGAAACCTTGGTGATTAGCCATTCTCGGGCTTTTTCTATTTTTCGAGATGCATCCACACCGGGCACACATACCAAAGCTCGTTAGGACTATCGGTTTATTTGACTTTGGCAAGGCACCAACACCCGATCATGTGAAGTGTGCCGAGTTACTTGTCATTTAGACCGATGTCCCCAAACCTATATTTTTGGCTACACTTTCACAACAATTTCAGCACTTCATTCATGACATTCCTTTCATCAACAACTTCACCCCACACTTGCTTTTCACACACATCAACACACTAACATGCTCCTATTCCCGGATGGGTCAAAAGAGGTCAAATTTATCTCAATTGAGGTGCTCAAGCAACATGATCAAGATGAGAAGTAGAGGAAAATGAATTGCCTTAATCACTCCTAATTGATGTGCAAGAACTAGCATGCAATTTCGACTTTCAATACTCAATTCAATCAAGGCAAACATTCATGATCACAAATCATTCATGGTATGCAAGAGAAGTACTTCAAGTCCACATATGCATCATCTATTCAACACATAAGGCCATCCATGGCCAATCCATAAGACGAGATTCATCATTAGGGTCATATCCAAGCTTTAGAAGCACTAAAATTTTTAAAATTTTCTGAATTTTTTTGGATTTTTCGAAATATGTATGTACAATGCAAGACATAATAAAACATGTGACAATATTAAACTATCCTAGATGCTAATCATGCAAGTGATCATGAAAACCCCACCCCATACTTAGAAACACATTGTCCCTAATGTGTAAACTAAATAAAGAAGTGAAAGAGAGTCCTCACAATGTAAAATTGGTGATGCTTTGGTATTTCGGTTCACATTGGATGATGATGGTGGATGATTGATCAACGATGGTAGAGAGCTCTTGATGTTCGTTGTGGTGTCGGAACCCGCGCTTGGCACCGCAAGCCGTCCAAGTTCCTCGTCCGCTCCACCCATGCTTGATTGGAGATCATCACTTTCATTTACAGAGGAAAAATCGCCCCATAGCCCAGGTAGATCGGCCGATTTGTCTGAAGAACGGGCCGATTTTTCTGGGTGATTTCCTCCTCGTCCATGTGCTTGGATCTTGTACCTTCAACAGTTTCATGAGGCCTTCACATGACCTCCAACATCTCATCACACATGACAATCAACAAGATCTAGCACCCAAAAACACAAAAGAAAAACAAAGCACACCAAAAGCAAAATCAAACAAAAACAAGAAAAATAAAAGGGAAAGACATGTACCAATGGGTTGCCTCCCATTAAGCGCTTCTTTAAGGTCATTAGCTTGACCAAACTCCGAGGATGTGTCAATCCACCTCGAATACCATGGTTTGCTTGAGGAGTCCAAGCAACCATCGCTTTCCGGCATCCATGATGACAAGCAAGGGCCACTTGATGCCCAAATAAGCTTTAAGTTCTCTCTTCACCGGTGAGTAGTAGACTCCTTCATCACCGCTCCTTTGATGATAGTATGGAGTTGCAACCATAGGTGCCACCCCATACTTAGACAATTGGTACTCCGCGGTCATACCGGTGAGATGCTTGTCATCCTCATCCTCTATGATCCAAAGAAGGCCGGTTCTTGGAAAGAATTCTTCATTGAGGTGCTCCATAACCATCATGGATCCATCATGCTTGCCTCCATCATTCAACATGGGAAACTCCTTAGGAAAGGGGCTCCAATCTTCGTGTATACTCCGGGCAAGCAAGGAGAGATTGGGAGGAGTTGAGGTTAGCTTAGGGCTCTCCCTCGTGAGCTCTTCAAGTGTGGTTCCGGGGTT
Organism: Fagopyrum esculentum; assembly: GCA_033239045.1. NCBI lineage: Eukaryota > Viridiplantae > Streptophyta > Magnoliopsida > Caryophyllales > Polygonaceae > Fagopyrum > Fagopyrum esculentum. Next base: position 22,406,912 of record BSUD01000008.1, on the reverse strand, counting down.
GATGGCAAGGATGACCGGGGGTGAGAATACTTCATTGCACTCCTCCAAAGGTGAAGGAGGTGGAGGTAAGCCTTGAAGGATGGTAGGATCTCCTAGCATAAGAGCATTCCTAATCTCCTCAATCTCCCTCCTCATTTGTTCTTCTCTCTCGGTATTCAATCTCCTTTCTTCCTTCAGGGCCAAATCCCTTAGCCACAATTGCTCTCGAGCTTCATTCAACTCTTCCTCAAGGCTTCTATTGGTTATGGTTGAATCGGGCAATTCTTGGATCTCCTCATAGTGAACCTCCTCTTGATGACATACTTCCGCTTCAAGCACCACGTGTGCACTCGAAATGGAAGAAAGGTTGCTTTCTAGATTATCCATCTTCCTCAACATTTCTTCTAGCATTGACTCCAATCGATCATTGTGAGGATGATGGTGAGGTTCCACATAAGGCAATGTAGTCATGTGAGCTTGATCATGGGACTCATGATGGGCATTAAACTCCTCCCAATACTCAAACTCATCATGGAGAGGTCCTAGATCTTGGCTTTCCATCCACTCCTCATACTCCATGTCGTCAAGGTCGTCTTGGAGGTACAATCCGTCCATGGCAAACATGAAAAGGCAAAGACAAAAACAACACAAGATCAAAAGTAACAAGAAAGATAAACACTAAAAGCAATCAAAATCAAATGACTTAATCTAGACCTAGTCCCCGGCAACGGCGCCAAAAACTTGTTACGCTAGGAAATAGCACAAAAAGCTTTACATTTATAAACTCGATCTAATCTCCTAAACTACCTAGCGAAACCCGCAGTGTACGGATCGTTATGTAGAAAGGAAAGTATTCCGAGGTCGAACACAAGGACTGAGGCGAAATTAAGTCATTCAATGATCAAAGATAGTGCAAATCTAGTCTAAGAAAAGAGAAAGAAATAAAGAAATGAAAATCTAAATGTTTTTGGTGGGTTTTTAGGTGATCAATCAAGGATCACAATTCATGCAAAATGAACAATCAACTATGCTAACAAATCAACGAAAACAAACAAGTAACGCAAGCACAAACTATGTGATAAAAGAGAGAGAAATGGATTCTATAGGTCAAGATTTCCGGTTATGGCATTGGACTCAAGCTTCTAAAGATTCTAAGGACAAAACTGCGATGTTGGGAAAGGGTGTTTCTCAAGTGGAAGCAATTACCGGGTAAGTCTCTCGCTTCACTAATCCCGCACCAAACTCCTATTACCGGGTAAGTCTCAAGGAGGTAAAGTTGGGAATTCTACACAAACCGGAGACTACTTAAGGGGCAAACCTCTCCTTACCGGGTAAGTCTCGGAAAAGGTAAGTCTCAAGCAATAATCCTAGCACACTCAATCCAATAGCGGCTTATGAGGCTCACTACTACCTAGAATTCATCATCTTAGGTATCTAAGATCGGAAATCATCGGGTAGATCTCTTCCCTCACTTAGGTTGATAGCATTAGGTGATCCTAAGCTAAATTAAGCTCAACAAACACTAGGATTTCAACAATCTAACATCCTAACATACAGATTCATCAATTAAAGAGCAACAGAAGGAAAAATCGGGTGGATCATAGTAAAAATCGGCCGATTTACCTGAAGAACAGGCCGATTTTTCTATCTGAGTTAGGTTTCGTGCATACAAATCATCCTAAACTAACATATAAGTCCATTCTATCATCATCCAAGCAATAACCATCAATCCATCACTCCAGAATCACAACAAACTAGCCAATAACATGCATTTCAAGATCTAAAATCATCATACAAGCATACATGGAATCCATAGCAAGAAGATGAAGTAAGGAGATGAAAGCAATGAAACTTAGCTAGATTTGAGCTCAAAATAAGTCTTCCAACACACCAAATGTAGCTCCAAGTCGGATCTTACAACCTTCAACAAGCTTCTTCACAAAAATCACTCAAATCTCACTATGAAATTGAAATCTACACTAATCTCTCTCAAGAACACCCACAAGGGTGTCTTGAAGAGAGCTCCCAATTGGAAGATTCTTTGGGAAGATGCTAGAGGATGTTGGAGAGGAGGAGGATGAATGGGAATGCCAGCAACAGCTTTGAAGGACCACTTATATTCTCCACCAAGAGCAAGGCCGGACAAGAGATCGTGGGACACGTGGCTTAAGCTGTCAAAGGCCCAAAAATCGACCCAGAGGAAAAAATCGGCTGATTTTCCTGGGTGTAGGTCGATTTTCTTCAACAGAAGCATGCTATGATCGTCTAGCCATGAGTTGCTCCATTGCTTGCACCAATAGTGGTCTTTGTGTCCTTTGTTGCTCCAATTATGCTCCTCCAAGGCTTTGGATGTGTACAATCATGAGGCTTGGCCCTCAAATGTACCGATTAACGTCCAATAGATCCCCGAATTACCTACAAAACCGATAAAAGGTAGTGTAGACGTCTTTTCTAGAAATGTGCATGAATTGAGCGAAGACGTCATGAACCAATGCCAAAACGTGCATGAATGAGTGAGAAATCTATCTAAATGATTACTTAATCCTAAGTCATAAATCTTGTTATCAAAAATACCCCATACTTAAGGTTTGCTCGTCCCCGAGCAAATTCCCAACTATAGACTAAGAGATGACATGATTTATGTATGCAGAAAAATGACAAAATCTTTTTGGGGTTGTGCTTCTAATATTGGATCACCTTCATAGTCATGTTTCATGGCAATGGACAAGCAATCATGTATCAAATAAACAAAAAACATGAAAAGACAATTACACTTAACTTGATAGCATGCAATAAAATGTAAAGATGAAGAAGTCAAGATGATCATGAGCATATCCAATCTAAATCACTTAGTCTTACACACATGCAAGTAGGTCATAAGGACTTGTGAAATAAAAGGCCAAGAAACGTTGTGATTAGGTGGGAATTTTCTAGGCTATGTGATGCTAATCCGGGAAAGGAACTAAAACAACACAACTTCAAATTTTCTTATCAACTTCCCTCAAGTGTATATTTTTCTTCATTTTCTTTTCTTTCTTTTATTTTTGAGACAATGGCATTGGTGTGCAAAAGCCGAAACCTTGGTGATTAGCCATTCTCGGGCTTTTTCTATTTTTCGAGATGCATCCACACCGGGCACACATACCAAAGCTCGTTAGGACTATTGGTTTATTTGACTTTGGCAAGGCACCAACACCCGATTATGTGAAGTGTACCGAGTTACTTGTCATTTAAGCCAATGTCCCCAAGCCTATATTTTTGGCTACACTTTCACAACAATTTCAGCATTTTATGCATGACATTCTTTTCATCAACAACTTCACCCCACACTTGCTTTTCACACACATCAACACACTAGCATGCTCCTATTCCCGGATAGGTCAAAAGAGGTCAAATTTATCTCAATTGAGGTGCTCAAGCAACATGATCAAGATGAGAAGTAGAGGAAAATGAATTGCCTTAATCACTCCTAATTGATGTGCAAGAACTAGCATGCAATTTCGACTTTCAATACTCAATTCAATCAAGGCAAACATTCATGATCACAAATCATTCATGGTATGCAAGAGAAGTACTTCAAGTCCACATATGCATCATCTATTCAACACATAAGGCCATCCATGGCCAATCCATAAGACGAGATTCATCATTAGGGTCATATCCAAGCTTTAGAAGCACTAAAATTTTTAAAATTTTCTGAATTTTTTTGGATTTTTCGAAATATGTATGTACAATGCAAGACATAATAAAACATGTGACAATATTAAACTATCCTAGATGCTAATCATGCAAGTGATCATGAAAACCCCACCCCATACTTAGAAACACATTGTCCCTAATGTGTAAACTAAATAAAGAAGTGAAAGAGAGTCCTCACAATGTAAAATTGGTGATGCTTTGGTATTTCGGTTCACATTGGATGATGATGGTGGATGATTGATCAACGATGGTAGAGAGCTCTTGATGTTCGTTGTGGTGTCGGAACCCGCGCTTGGCACCGCAAGCCGTCCAAGTTCCTCGTCCGCTCCACCCATGCTTGATTGGAGATCATCACTTTCATTTACAGAGGAAAAATCGCCCCATAGCCCAGGTAGATCGGCCGATTTGTCTGAAGAACGGGCCGATTTTTCTGGGTGATTTCCTCCTCGTCCATGTGCTTGGATCTTGTACCTTCAACAGTTTCATGAGGCCTTCACATGACCTCCAACATCTCATCACACATGACAATCAACAAGATCTAGCACCCAAAAACACAAAAGAAAAACAAAGCACACCAAAAGCAAAATCAAACAAAAACAAGAAAAATAAAAGGGAAAGACATGTACCAATGGGTTGCCTCCCATTAAGCGCTTCTTTAAGGTCATTAGCTTGACCAAACTCCGAGGATGTGTCAATCCACCTCGAATACCATGGTTTGCTTGAGGAGTCCAACCAACCATCGCTTTCCGGCATCCATGATGACAAGCAAGGGCCACTTGATGCCCAAATAAGCTTTAAGTTCTCTCTTCACCGGTGAGTAGTAGACTCCTTCATCACCGCTCCTTTGATGATAGTATGGAGTTGCAACCATAGGTGCCACCCCATACTTAGACAATTGGTACTCCGCGGTCATACCGGTGAGATGCTTGTCATCCTCATCCTCTATGATCCAAAGAAGGCCGGTTCTTGGAAAGAATTCTTCATTGAGGTGCTCCATAACCATCATGGATCCATCATGTTTGCCTCCATCATTCAACATAGGAGACTCCTTAGGAAAGGGACTCCAATCTTCGGGTGTACTCCGGGCAAGCAAGGAAGGATTGGAAGGAGTTGAAGTTAACTTAGGGCTCTCCCTCGTGAGCTCTTCAAGTGTGGTTCGGGGGTTGATGGCAAGGATGACCGGGGGTGAGAATACTTCATTTCACTCCTCCAAAGGTGAAGGAGGTGGAGGTAAGCCTTGAAGGATGGTAGGATCTCCTAGCATAAGAGCATTCCTAATCTCCTCAATCTCCCTCCTCATTTGTTCTTCTCTCTCGGTATTCAATCTCCTTTCTTCCTTCAGGGCCAAATCCCTTAGCCACAATTGCTCTCGAGCTTCATTCAACTCTTCCTCAAGGCTTCTATTGGTTATGGTTGAATCGGGCAATTCTTGGATCTCCTCATAGTGAACCTCCTCTTGATGACATACTTCCGCTTCAAGCACCACGTGTGCACTCGAAATGGAAGAAAGGTTGCTTTCTAGATTATCCATCTTCCTCAACATTTCTTCTAGCATTGACTCCAATCGATCATTGTGAGGATGATGGTGAGGTTCCACATAAGGCAATGTAGTCATGTGAGCTTGATCATGGGACTCATGATGGGCATTAAACTCCTCCCAATACTCAAACTCATCATGGAGAGGTCCTAGATCTTGGCTTTCCATCCACTCCTCATACTCCATGTCGTCAAGGTCGTCTTGGAGGTACAATCCGTCCATGGCAAACATGAAAAGGCAAAGACAAAAACAACACAAGATCAAAAGTAACAAGAAAGATAAACACTAAAAGCAATCAAAATCAAATGACTTAATCTAGACCTAGTCCCCGGCAACGGCGCCAAAAACTTGTTACGCTAGGAAATAGCACAAAAAGCTTTACATTTATAAACTCGATCTAATCTCCTAAACTACCTAGCGAAACCCGCAGTGTACGGATCGTTATGTAGAAAGGAAAGTATTCCGAGGTCGAACACAAGGACTGAGGCGAAATTAAGTCATTCAATGATCAAAGATAGTGCAAATCTAGTCTAAGAAAAGAGAAAGAAATAAAGAAATGAAAATCTAAATGTTTTTGGTAGGTTTTTAGGTGATCAATCAAGGATCACAATTCATGCAAAATGAACAATCAACTATGCTAACAAATCAACGAAAACAAACAAGTAACGCAAGCACAAACTATGTGATAAAAGAGAGAGAAATGGATTCTATAGGTCAAGATTTCCGGTTATGGCATTGGACTCAAGCTTCTAAAGATTCTAAGGACAAAACTGCGATGTTGGGAAAGGGTGTTTCTCAAGTGGAAGCAATTACCGGGTAAGTCTCTCGCTTCACTAATCCCGCACCAAACTCCTATTACCGGGTAAGTCTCAAGGAGGTAAAGTTGGGAATTCTACACAAACCGGAGACTACTTAAGGGGCAAACCTCTCCTTACCGGGTAAGTCTCGGAAAAGGTAAGTCTCAAGCAATAATCCTAGCACACTCAATCCAATAGCGGCTTATGAGGCTCACTACTACCTAGAATTCATCATCTTAGGTATCTAAGATCGGAAATCATCGGGTAGATCTCTTCCCTCACTTAGGTTGATAGCATTAGGTGATCCTAAGCTAAATTAAGCTCAACAAACACTAGGATTTCAACAATCTAACATCCTAACATACAGATTCATCAATTAAAGAGCAACAGAAGGAAAAATCGGGTGGATCATAGTAAAAATCGGCCGATTTACCTGAAGAACAGGCCGATTTTTCTATCTGAGTTAGGTTTCGTGCATACAAATCATCCTAAACTAACATATAAGTCCATTCTATCATCATCCAAGCAATAACCATCAATCCATCACTCCAGAATCACAACAAACTAGCCAATAACATGCATTTCAAGATCTAAAATCATCATACAAGCATACATGGAATCCATAGCAAGAAGATGAAGTAAGGAGATGAAAGCAATGAAACTTAGCTAGATTTGAGCTCAAAATAAGTCTTCCAACACACCAAATGTAGCTCCAAGTCGGATCTTACAACCTTCAACAAGCTTCTTCACAAAAATCACTCAAATCTCACTATGAAATTGAAATCTACACTAATCTCTCTCAAGAACACCCACAAGGGTGTTTTGAAGAGAGCTCCCAATTGGAAGATTCTTTGGGAAGATGCTAGAGGATGTTGGAGAGGAGGAGGATGAATGGGAATGCCAGCAACAGCTTTGAAGGACCACTTATATTCTCCACCAAGAGCAAGGCCGGACAAGAGATCGTGGGACACGTGGCTTAAGCTGTCAAAGGCCCAAAAATCGACCCAGCGGAAAAAAATCGGCCGATTTTCCTGGGTGTAGGTCGATTTTCTTCAACAGAAGCATGCTATGATCGTCTAGCCATGAGTTGCTCCATTGCTTGCACCAATAGTGGTCTTTGTGTCCTTTGTTGCTCCAATTATGCTCCTCCAAGGCTTTGGATGTGTACCATCATGAGGCTTGGCCCTCAAATGTACCGATTAACGTCCAATAGATCCCCGAATTACCTACAAAACCGATAAAAGGTAGTGTAGACGTCTTTTCTAGAAATGTGCATGAATTGAGCGAAGACGTCATGAACCAATGCCAAAACGTGCATGAATGAGTGAGAAATCTATCTAAATGATTACTTAATCCTAAGTCATAAATCTTGTTATCAGTACCACTTTCCACGTTCAGTTCCACGGTCGTGGAACCATGGCTAGAGAAGCGTGATTCATTCCAGTGACTTCTACGGTCGTGGAATCATGTATTCAAACCGTGTTGATTTCCACGCTCTAAATTACGGTCGTGGAACCTTCCACGACCGTGATCTTGGCGATATTTTTCGCCACATTTTAAGCCACGATCTTTTAAGAGATTGGGCTGGGCCGCTACTTCATCATACACTATAAAAGGACGGACGAAGAGAGATTCCGTCATCTCGGCTTAGACGCACTTTCACCTCCGCTTAGAGACTTTTGCGACATCGCTTTACACCTTCTCTTACGCTTGGAATTGCCCTAATCTCGCACTTTGGTGGAGATTGTGATTGAGATTTCCGGATTGACGGAAGATCGGAGATTCGGAAGATTATTCGCAAGAAGATTTCTCTTCTTGTTTAGGTTTGATTTAGAAGACGGATTGACATCCCGTTCTTCGTTCTTATCTAAGATTGTGTTTGTTTGTTCTATTCCGAATCTAGTGACGATATTAGTTCTTGATTGTGACTTTGAGATTGGTTTGAAGTTTATTGAAAGTTTTCGGAAGTTTTTATCTTTCAATCTTTTAATTCTTGAATTTGATATCAATATGACTGTTATTGGCTAAAAACCCTTAACAATTCTAAGGTGAAGGGTTGATAGTTGTGGCTTAGATGATGATAGATCGATCATAAACAGATTAGACCCTGAGAGTTAGAGAGAATCGTCGTCGAAACCTAAATTACGGCCTGTTCTTGAGTCCACGGCCGTGGAACCTCAAGAACTAACCGTGATTTCCCTTAAGTTTACGAACTTGCTTTTACTTTAATCCAAAGTTAAAGATTAGCTTTAACTTAATCTTGGCTTGCCCTTTTCTAGGTGGTAGTGAAGCCTTAACAACCTCTACCTCGATTGTGAGTGTCACAACCTTAATCGGTTAAGTTAGTCTTGATCATTGGATTACTAGTTTGGGTATTTGACATTAATTCTTGCCTTTAGAATCTTTCTATATTGAAGCCTCAACAACCTGTATAGAGAGTTTCTTATAGGTGAGTCATATAAGGTTTTTTGAACTTCACCGTACGATTACCTTACATTAGCATACCTTTGCATATCTCAACTCTGTCTTTATATCATTAAGTATATCTTGAATCGATTGCCACAGCTGGATACTTGGATCTTTAGGATTGTTGTTTTCCCAATATATTGCAAAGCTCTTACATTCACTTGCTTGATAACCTACAATTGAATTTATTCTCCCCAAATCCCTGTGTTCGATACTTTAGAATTCTTGCTTAACTACGTCGATCCGTACACTGCGGGTTCGCTTGCTTGATTCTAGTTTTATAAATTTAAAGCTTGATTGCACGCACGCTAAGTGGCGAACAGTGGCCACCTGCACCAGCTTGGTGTTGCACTTGGTTCTGCAGGTGTGTGTTGCTTCTAGGCCTTCCTTAGGATGCCTTTGTTCCCTCCTTTCCTAGTATGAGTGTATAAAATCATGCTAGATGTGTGAGGATGTGTTTGGTTGAGGTTATGATCGGTTTATGCCTTGCACGGCTTTAAGGACTTTGGTTGATGTTGATTGAGGTTGTGAGGTTGAGTATGATCCCTATGGATCCCTTTGGGTCTAGGTGTGACCACTTTGATTAATAGAGGTTGATATATCTTTATGCCTTGTTATTAGGCAGTGCCCCTCTCACAAGATTGGAGGTTGTTGTGGTTGAGCTGTGTACGAGGTTGAGGTAAGTCCGTAGGACTTACTTAGCTCCCATCCTTATATTTGGTGTTTGCATGAGTGGTGTGTGCTTATTGTGTTGCTATGATAGCATGAGATGCCATTTATACCGACCTATGTTTTATATTGATTGCCCCGTATGCGTGGATGTGGTAACCTTTCCCTTTCATCCCGCCGTGGAGTCTGGGAGGTTCTCTGATGTCATGCCAGACCTGGTATACGGGGAGGGCACAACACCACTCCCATAGGGTACATGGGTTGTGTGACTGATTCCACTCCAGATGGCTATCAGGCTCAGAGGCGAGGATGTATCAATCCTCGTGTCACATTTTTTTCTTTATGGAAATATATACGATTTGAGTGAATGACCATTATATAAAGATGATAAAATGGGTAAATGTGTGATAGCATGCTGATGTGTTTATCTTTCCTGCTTGTGTTTGTGCTTATGCATTACCTCATATATGTATGGTTAGCTAACGGTTTCATACCGTGTTGTAGATGTTTACAGGTTAGGCGTTGCTGAGTGATCTGGAAGGGTGAGAGGCCGAGGACTCTCGTACATTAGGTGGTTGGTTTGGGTTTGTTGTGTTTCCCTCCTACGTGAGGATGATCTTTTGTACCTCGTGTGTGAGGATGTCATTCTATATACTCGGCTATGTTGTTCTTTACCTTTGGTTGTACAGTTATACTATTTTATGTATTTGTTTTATATTTGTCAGTGCCATGTTGCAAGGTCCAGTGAAGTTGTTGTCAGGCTAGGGTCAGGATCCATAGTGAGATCTTAGCCCAATATGGCATCCCGAGTCCCGCGGATTCGGGGTGTGACACTCAAGGCGTAGTGGTGGTCCACAGCAGGCGCAGGGGCGGCCTAGTGCAGGCGCAGGGGCGGCTGTCTGTGCAGAATGTTGGCCCCGACTTCTCTTCTCTTTGATCTCTTTCTCGACTCTCTTCACGTCTTCATCACACAAAAACAACACACATACATATATACACATGTATGAACATCAGAACATCAGGAAAGTATCCACACAAGCTCAACTTGTGATCCTAAGCTAGAGAAGAAAGATAGAAGCAAAGATAGAAAAGGAAAGAATATGGAGATGGAGATCTTACCACAACAAACCCTAAGTAGCAGCTAAGAGCATCCAACACACCTCACAACCTTAGCCCAACAACAACAACACTCAACATCATCCTAATGATCATCAAAAGCCAAAACCAAAAACAAACTCTCACAGTTCTCTCACAAGATCAAGGAAGATCAAATAAGAGAAGAGGAAGAAGAAGAAGGTACAAAGGGAAATGTAGTTGAAGAGGATGAAGAAACCGTCTCAGAGAAGCAAATGATGGATTATACAGGAAGCCAACCGCAAAGCACAAGTCAAAGGGTCAACAAAGGCGGCTGCAACCACACAGAGCCGCAGGGGTGCCTAGCCGCAGGGGCAGCCATCTGGGTCCGCTGGGGCGGCTGCCAGGGTCAGCATAAGTCTCACCAAGGACTCCTTGACTCCATGGACTAAGGATCTTACAGTGCCTTGTCTTGAACAGGTGTTGCTTGTTTTCCCGAGGGAACTTGAGAGTGTGGTGATCGGTTGCGCTTGGAGACTGGTAAGTCCACGAACTTACATAGTTGGCTTCTTGTATGATTGTAATATGTATGAGTGGTGTTTGTTAGTTATGATAAACAACGAAACTGGATTAGGCCGACTTTATTATATTACGTAATTGTCCCAAGTGTATGATAACGGTTCGTGACATCACTGCCTAGATCTTGTGAGAGTTAGGAGGTTCCCTGCAACCAACCCAGGCAGGTAGACAGTCAGATGCATTAGTAACAGTCCTCGTTGGTAAACGGGGATAGGGGCGAGGTTTGGGAATCCCTCGTGTCACAAAATAAGTATCATTAGTAACGGCTTATCACCTAAATATAGATAATGAACACACTTGAGTGTTGCATGCTAATTGTATATGATGTGTGTGTATGCGCTTTTACCTTTATACTTACGCGTAGAATGTTAGCTAACGGAATTATACCGCCTTGTACATGACTTGCAGGTTAGAGAAGCGGTCGAGTGATCCGGCGGTAGTGTGCTGCCAAGGTTCCGTGCATTATAGGACGGAATTGGTTATCTTATTTTATGACTTTCAGTCTTATGTTTTATTACTGGATTTGAGAAACTCGGCTGTATTGTTTTGGGATTGTATTTCGCTTTCGCTCATTCATTAAAACTATGTTGTTTTGCCTTGTTATTTCTTCGGAAAAGACCGTTACGTTAATTGCCAAGTCAGCAAGTAAGTAGGGATCCTTCTAACCTAATTTAATTTTATAAAAGGAGGTTTACGGTTGTATTTCAGATATCACGCTTTACACGGAGATCACGCTTTACACCAAGATCTCACTTTAGGCCTGAAGGACGGCGCTTTTGGATTCCATTTTCCGTACTTCGGAAAGGATTGCTTTGCCATTGTTAGATTGTTCTAATCTTTGATTTTTGTCTTTGAGAACACGTTCTGGGATTATATATTGTTTTATTGATTGATTTTGAGTAATTGAATCTTTGAAGATTGGTTTTATTCATCCTTGTGTTCTTCTTGATTGCATGTCCTTCTTGATCTCTTTTTGTAATCTTGATTTGATTACGATGATGATTATTGGTGTTCGCTCTCAGACGTGTGTGTAATAGTAAACAAAATAGCTTTAAATATATAACCTAAAATAAAAGCGTGAAACAATATGCGAACCCGCAGTGTACGGATCAATTGTAATAACGACAAATACTCCAGGGTCGAACACAAGGACTATGGTGAAATCAAGCACGGTAATAGTCAGGTTGTCAATCAAAAGCAAGACAATAATGCAAAGACATCAAAGATGATGTATCAATAAGATAAGGGAATGCAGATTACAGAGGTCAAAACTTCCGGTTGTGGTTCCGACTCAAGATTTCTAAGGATAGCGTGGACAAAGTTGAGGTTTGCTAGGGAAGGTATTTCTAAGGTGGGAATAGATCACCGGATAAGTCTCACAACTCACTATCCCAAACCAAAGTTACTATCACCGGCTAAGTCTCAAGGAACTAAGGAAAGGAACTATAATCTCAAACCAAGACACCACCTAATGGGATAGATCTAACCTTTACCGGGTAAGTCTCATCCTAGGCTTGCGTATGGACCAGAAAAGTGCAACAAGGATAGGATTTGGCAAACTAAAACCTAAACTCAGGTTTGGATCGGTGATAACACGATTTATGACTTAGGTTTAGGTAATCATTTATATAGATTTTTCACTCATTCATGCATGGTTTAACACTAGTTTACGACGTTTGCACTCAATTCACGTATTTTTTTCGAGATAGACGTCTACACGGACTTTTGCATTGCTGTGTAGGTATTTTGGGAGATTTAGGAGCTTAATCGATACATTTGAGGATTGTTCATCAAGATGACAAATCCTCGGACTCATTGGGTTGCAAGCTAGAGGCTAAGGAAGACCCATGGGACCTTGTTGGTGCAAGTCATGCACCAAATCGTGACTCAATGATCCATAGCAAGCTGAGGCACCCAAACCACGGTCACTGGTACTTCCACGGCCGTGGAACCTGACCGTGGTTTTTGCCAGACGGTTATGACAGCTATGCCACGATCTCATGGCCGACTCTAGCAAGATTGTAGTATAAAAGTGGTCCTGCAAGGCTGAGAGAAGGACATCCCCTATCATCCAATCAAATCCACACTCTCCATCACACTCTCAACAAGAAGATTCTCTCAATTGGAAGCTTGGAAGAAAGCTACCATTGGAGGAGGAAGAAGCTCCATTGGAGAAGAAGAGAAGAACACACCATTGCTAGTCTTTGATAAGTTTTGTAGTGAAGATTTTCGGAATCAATTTCTAGGGTTGTAAGAATCGGTTAAACCTTCTTTTGAAGGGTTGTGAGTCTTTCTAATCTTACTTTTAGCTTGGTTTTACTTGTTTCACTTGTTCATCTCTTTCTCTTCATTATCTTGCAAATGGAAGCTATGATTTTATGTTTGATGATTTCGATTATGATGATGTATGTTGTAGGCTAAATAGATGCGATTCTAGGGTAAGGAAAGGATGGTTATGGCTTGGACTATGATAGGATGGACTTAGATTGGCCCTTGGATGATTCATTTGCTCGAACAAAGTCACTGCTGTAGTCCACGGTTTGTTCTTGCCAGTCCACGGCCGTGGAAGTGGTAGAACAGCCCGTGGTTTGCCTGGTTCGTTTGATTTGATGGATCTAAGTTCTAGATTGTTAGAATGTTGAAATCCTAGTGTTTGTTCAGTCAAATCTATCCTAGGGTGACCTAGTGTTGGCAACTAAGTGTTAGAAGAGACCTACCCGGTGATTCTTACTCTTAGATATCGAAGATGACAAACTCTAGGTAGTAGTGAGCCTCGTAAGCCGCTATTGGATTAAGTGTGCTAGGATAGTTGTTCAGGACTTGCCTTTCTGAGATTTACCCGGTAAAGAGAGGTTGGATCCCTAGAATACTATCCGGTTTGTGTAGAATTCCTATCCTTAGGTTCTTTGAGACTTACCCGGTGATGAGACCTTAGGAACGGACTAGAGGATCATGAGACTTACCCGGTGATTGATCCCAACCTAGAAACATTTACTCCCAACGTAGTTTAGAAATCCAAGGAATGATTAGATAGCTTGAGTCCCATGCCATAACCAGAATTTCCAACCCCTAGAATCCGCCTTTTCTCTCTTTGATCATATATTTCGTGCTTGCTTTGTTTACTTGTGGTGTTAGCTTAGTTGATTGTTTACTTTGCATGATTTGTGATCCTTGTATGATCACCTAAAACCAACCAAAAACATTGAGATTTTCATTTCTTTATTTCTTTCTCTTTTCTTAAGCCTAGATCTTCACTAAACTTAATCACTAGTTGAATCAATCTCACCTCAGTCTTTGTGTTCGACCTCGGAATACTATCCCTACTACAAAACGTCCCGTACACTGCGGGTTCGCTAGGAGTTAGGAGAAATATAACGAGTATAAATTTAAGGCTTATTGCGTGCATACACATCCTGAGCGTGACAAGTTTTTGGCGCCGTTGCCAGGGACTAGGTCTAGATTGAGTCTTTTTGTGATTGTTTATAGTGTAGGTCTTTCTTGTAGCTTTTGATCTCTTTTTGGTTTGTGTCTTTGCTTTTCAGGACATCTCTCACTCTTTAGGTGTTTGCGAAGATCTCGTGGCAAGGATTTAGCTCCATTCGATCCCGAACCGGAGAAAACCCTTAGATCTAGATCCAAGAGCATTAGAAAAGGAAAAGAGATGGCCGGAAGAGATCTCCAAGATGAGTTGGATGAGGCTTTAGAGCAAATTAGGATAAGGGATGAAGCCTTGGAGAATGAAAGGAGACTTGCCAATGAGAGGCAAGAGGCAACTAGGAGGGAGATTGAAGAGATTAGGCAAGTTCTTGTGCAAAGAGAGCTTAATCGTCAACAACCTCCTCCACCTCCACCACAACCGCAGCCGGTGGTTGATATTGGGGTTGTGCCCATTGCTATGGAAGAGCCACAAACGTTAGGGCAACGTATGGATCCGGAACAAAGAGCACACCGTTCGGGTGTGAACTTAGGAGATCCCGCATCCCATGATTACGAGCTCCGCCCTCAAGTTCTACAAATGATCCGGCATAATCAATTTGGAGGGATGGAAGGAGAGTCTCCTCATCAACACTTGATGAATTATAAGATCTTGATGGAGACTCTTGGACCGCCTAGATTGGAGAACAACAACCATAAGCTTAGGGCCTTTTCCTTTTCTCTTAAGGACAAAGCCTTGGCTTGGTATCAATCTATTCCACAAGGGCAAGTGAGTACTTGGGAGGAGATGACAACCGAGTTTTTGACTAAGTTCTTCCCACCTTCCAAGACTACCGAATTAAGAGGGAAGATCAATGCCTTCGTGATGAAGGATAGAGAAAGCTTGTTCAAGTCTTGGGAGAGGTTCAAAGACCTTCTCCTAGATTGTCCACACCATGGTATACCAAAAATTGAGCTATTGGAAATCTACTTCAAAGGACTTGATGAAGATAGCCAATTCAAGCTCCAATCTCTTTCCGGTGGGACTTTCATGGAAAAGCATGTGGATGAAGCTTGGGAGTTTGTAGAGAAACAAGCTTTAGTGATTGAGAAATACTCCCATAGGAAGAGTGATGGGAGAAAGGCGGGAGCATATGAGGTGAGTGAAGTCACCATGAGCAATTTCAAGCTTGACGCCATCAACAACGAGCTAAAGTCTTTGAGGGAGTTGTGTGCTACAACTTTGAAGAATCAAGCGACCCCTCAAGTGCAAGCAAACTTGTCTTCCAAGGAGGAAGATGTGAACTACATGGGAAGGGGCAACTACAACAACTATCAAGGCCCAAGAACTTCAACAACAACCGGCAATTCAACAATTACCGGCCCAACCATAACCATCCCGGGTTTTCCTATTCTAACCCGGATGGAGCCTTGAACCCTCCCGCTTCCACAAGCGCAGCTCCACCACCAAAAGCTTCACAAGAACCTCCACCCGGATTTACTCAACCTCCAAAGGATAGAACCGAGATAATGTTTGAGCAATTGCTTGGAAGGTTGAGTGGTCTTGAGAGCACGGTGACTTCCATTTCTAAAGCTCAAAAGGTGTTGGAAGCACAAGAGTTCCAATCACGAGCAAGAACTCGCTTGGACTAGCACTTTGGTAAATTCCTTGAACTTATGTCTAAATTGCATATTAACATTCCGTTCATGGATGCTATCTTAGGTATGCCGGCATATGGCAAGTTCTTGAAAGAAATACTCTCCAACAAAAGGAAGTTGGAGGAGTATGGGGAAGTAAGGATGACTAAGAGGTCCTCGGAATTGATCCAAACCATGAAGGAGGAAATGTCTCCTAAGCTAAGAGATCCCGGTTCCTTTTGTGTGCCAATCGGAGTGGGAGAAGTAATGTATGAAGCCCTTTGTGATCTTGGGGCAAGTGTAAGCATCATACCGCTTGCACTATGCAACAAGGTTGGGCTAGGAGAGCCAAAACCGGTCAAGATGACCCTCTTCATGGCAGACCGTTCGATCACTCACCCGGTTGGGATCTTGGAGGAGATTCCGGTGCAACTAGGGAAGTTCTATGTGCCGATTGATTTTGTTGTCTTGGATATTCCGGCGGACTATCTGGTTCCCATCATCTTAGGGAGACCTTTCCTAGCCACTTCCGGATGCTTGGTGGATTGTAAAAACGGGATTCTCTTCTTCAACATTGGAGAAGAGAATATCAAATTCAAGCTGTCCACTATGATGAAAGGGCCAACCCTTGACGAAGATGTATTTAACATAGTCGAGCAAGAGGAGTCTAGAGAAGTTGTGAGCTCGATCTTGATCAAGGATCCCTTGGAGAAGGTTCTTAGCTTAAGTTTGATGGAGGAAGGTGTTGAGGAGGCTTGCAATGAAGAAATCAAGGCCTTTGAAGCATTAGAAAAGGAGACAAGAGCTGAATTTGAAGTTCACGAGAGCATGCTAAGTACCTGTAAGAACCACGGTCGTGGAGTGAGGTCCACGGCCGTGGAACTCTCTGGAGTGCTCCGAAGAGCAAGCTTTGCAAGGTCCACGGCCGTGGATGTGGCAGGAACCGTGGACTTTCCCGTGGTTTCCCCAGAAGCAGCCCTTGTTGTTGATCAAGCTTCAAGGAGCCTTGAAGAGCCTTCATTTGCTTTGAATTCATCTCAACCAACGTTATTTGGATTGTCTCCACTCGATAAAGGTCCTCCTAAACTTGAACTCAAAACCCTCCCCTCTCATTTGAAGTATGCTTTTCTTGGTGATAATTCTATATATCCAGTGATTGTGAATGCATGCTTGAATGATGATGAACTTGCTAAGTTGTTGCATGAGCTAAGATTGCATAGGAAAGCCATTGGCTATACTATTGATGATTTAGTTGGCATAAAACCTTCTTTGTGCATGCATAAGATATTGATGGAAGATAACCATAAACCCTCTAATGAACATCAAAGAAGATTGAATCCTATAATGAAAGAGGTAGTCAAGAAAGAGATCATTAAGTTGCTAGATGCGGGAATCATCTACCCTATTTCGGATAGTAAGTGGGTTAGTCCCGTTCATGTAGTTCCTAAGAAGGGTTGGATGACCGTAGTGACTAATAAGAACAATGAACTAATCCCAACTAGGACGGTTACGGGATGGAGAATGTGTATTGACTATAGGAAGTTGAACATGGCTTCTAGGAAAGATCACTTCCCCCTCCCTTTCATTGACCAAATGTTAGAAAGGTTAGCTCAACATTCCCACTTTTGCTACTTAGATGGCTATAGTGGATTTTTCCAAATCCCTATCCACCCCGAGGACCAAGAGAAAACCACATTTACATGTCCATGGGGTACTTTTGCATATAGGAGAATGCCATTTGGATTGTGTAATGCACCCGCCACCTTCCAAAGGTGTATGATGGCTATATTTTCTGAGTACATTGAGAATTTCATGGAAGTATTTATGGATGACTTTTCTATTTATGGTTCTTCCTTTGATGATTTCTTAGCTAACTTGTCTTTAGTGCTTAAGAGATGTGAGGAGACAAATCTTGTCTTGAATTGGGAAAAATGCCACTTCATGGTAAGTGAAGGTATTGTGTTGGGACACTTGGTGTCCAACCGTGGCATTGAGGTTGATAGGGCCAAGATTGAAACGATAGAGAAGTTGCCACCACCTACCTCGGTGAAAGGGGTAAGGAGTTTCTTAGGGCATGCCGGTTTTTACCGGAGATTTATTAAAGACTTCTCTAAGATTTCTAAGCCTCTTACTAAGCTACTAATGAAAGATGTCGAGTTTGTTTTCTCCAAGGACTGCCTTGAAGCTTTTTGTAGGTTGAAGAACGCTTTGATCTCCGCACCTATCATGCAACCTCCGGATTGGAGTCTACCGTTTGAGATCATGTGTGATGTGAGCGATGTAGCCGTTGGGGCAGTTTTGGGGCAAAGGAAAGATGGGCGCACACATGCCATTTATTATGCTAGGAAGACGCTAGATAATGCCCAACTCAATTATGCTACCACCGAGAAAGAGTTACTAGAGGTTGTGTATGCATTTGAGAAGTTCCGCTCATATCTTGTTGGAGCGAAGGTCATTGTGTATACGGATCATGCTGCGATCCGTTATCTCCTTACGAAGAAGGATGCCAAGCCTAGGTTGATTCGGTGGATCCTTCTTCTTCAAGAGTTTGATTTGGAAATCCGGGACAAGAAGGAGTCCGAAAACTCTGTGGCGGATCACCTTAGTAGACTCCCACCGTTAGAACTTGAAAGAGATGACATCCCGATTGATGACTCGTTCCGGGATGAGCAATTGCAAATGGTGGAGGAGTGCTTGTTCCAAGTGTCTAGAGGAAGTGAGCCATGGTATGCCGACATTGTGAACTATCTTGTGTGTGAGGAAGTGCCTCCCGGTTTGTCATATGCCCAAAGGAAGAAGTTCTTCGAAGATGTGAGGCACTACTATTGGAGTGAACCACTTTTGTTTAAGAGAGGGCCGGATGGAGTCTTTAGAAGATGCATACCGGAGGATGAGGTGGAGAGTGTGATCCACCACTGTCATTCCTTGCCATGTGGAGGGCATGCTAGCTCCCACAAGACATGTGCGAAGGTGTTGCAATCGGGTTTCTTTTGGCCAAGTTTGTTCCAGGATGTGCAAAACTTCGTGGTAGCTTGTGATGCTTGCCAAAGGACGGGAACATCTCAAGGAGGAATGAGATGCCCTTGAACAACATACAAGAAGTGGAGATATTTGATGTGTGGGGTGTGGACTTCATGGGACCATTCCCTTCTTTATGTGGCAACCTCTACATCCTATTGGCGGTGGATTACGTTTCAAGATGGGTAGAGGCAATAGCTTCTCCTACAAATGATGCCAAGGTTGTGGTGCGGTTCTTCAACCGAGTGATCTTTCCTAGGTTTGGAACATCAAGGGTGATCATAAGTGATGGAGGGAAGCACTTCACCAATAGGAATTTTGGGGCACTTTTGGCTAAGTATGGGGTGACTCATAAGGTGGCAACACCTTATTATCCCCAAACTAGTGGCCAAGTGGAGATCTCCAACCGGGAGATAAAGGGAATTCTTGAGAAGACGGTCTCTAGAACCGCTTTCAAGACACCAATTGGCACCACTCAATACAAGTTAGTCTATGGCAAGTCTTGCCACCTTCCGGTAGAGATGGAGCATAGAGCTTATTGGGCCATTAAGTGGCTAAATTTTGACCTCAAGGAGGCCCGTGAGAAGAGATTGCTTGATATGAATGCTCTTGAGGAGATCCGTTTGGATGTCTATGAAAATGCCCGGATCTACAAGGAGAGGACCAAACGTTGGCATGATAAGCGCCTCATCCCTAAGGAGTTGAGTGAAGGCGACCTTGTCCTCCTCTTCAATTCAAGGCTGCGGCTCTTCCCCGGAAAGCTAAAGTCAAGGTAGACCGGTCCCTATGTGGTGAAGAAGATCTTTCCCCATGGAGCGGTTGAAATAGGAGGGGAGCATTGTGGAGATTTTAAGGTGAATGGGCACCGGTTGAAGAAGTATATCCCGGGAGCTCCGGTGGATATGATTGCCCCACTTCACCTAGAATGAGAAACCCCCGAGTTTGGTCAAGCTAATGAACTTAAAGAAGCGCTTGATGGGAGGCAACCCATTGGTAACGTTTCCCCTCTTCGTTTTTGTTTTTGATTTTTCTGTTTTGTGTGTTTGGGGTGCTTTGTGTGTGTGCTAGAGTCTTGGTAGCATTGGAAGCCTTGCATGGCATGTGAATGATGGTGATGAACCCCTCATCAATTATGGGTGGAGCGGACGCGGAACTTGGACAGCTAGCGGTACCTAGCGCGGGTCCCGACGCCTTGATGAACACTTAGAGCTCTCTACCATTGTTGATAGGATCATCCACCTTCAATCCACTTGAGTAATTCCAAATACCAAAGCAAACCATTTTTACATTGTGAGAACCCTCTTTCGCTCTTCTTTACTTCATTTACACATTGGGGACAATGTGTTTCTAGGTATGGGGTGGGGTTTGCATGATCCTTTGCATGATTAGCATCTAGGATAGTTTAATATTATCACATTGATGAATGACCCTAATGATGAATCTTGTCTTGTGGATTGGCTATGGATGGCCTTATGTGTTAAATTGATGAATGCATATGTGGACTTGAAGTACTTATATTGAATCTCATGAATGGATTGTGATCATGATGTTTGCCTTGATTGGATTGAGTATTGAAAGTCGAAATTACATGCTAGTTCTTGCACATCATCTAGGAATGAATGAGGCAATTCATCTTTCTCTACTTCTCATCTTGATCATGATGTTTGAGCACCTGAATTGATATAAATTTGACCACTTTTGACCCATCCGGGAATAGGAGCATGTTAGTGTGTTGATGTGTGTGAAAAGCAAGTGTGGGGTGAAGATGTTGATGAAAGAATGTCATGAATAAAATGCTGGATTTGTTGGGAAAGTGTAGACAAAAATATAGGTTTGGGGACGTTGGTTTAAATGACGAGTAACTCGGCACCATTCACATAATCGGGTGTTTGTGCCTTGTCAAAGTCAAATAAACCAATAGTCTTAACGAGCTTTGGTATGTGTGCCCGGTGTGGATACCTCGAAAAATAGAAAAAACCAGAGGACGACTAATCACCAAGGTTTCGGCTTTTGTACACCAATGCCATTGTCTCAAAAATAAGTGAAAGAAAAAGAAAAGAAAGAAAAGATGGAGAAAATATACACTTGTGGGAAGTGGATCAAGGACAAAATTGTGGAGTTAGTTCCATTCCCGGATTAGCATCACATAGCCTAGAAAAATCCCCACCTAATCACAACGTTTCTTAGCCTTTTATCTCACAAGCCCTTATGACCTATTTGAATCTGTGTAAGACTTAGTAATCTAGATTGGATATGCTATTGATCATCTTGACTTCTTCATTTTTACGTTTCATGCATGCTTTGAAGTTAAGTACAATTGTCTTTCCATGCCTTCACTTGTTTGATGCATGATTGCTTGTCCATTGCCATAAAACATGACTATGAAGGTGATCCAATATTAGAAGCACAACTATAAAAAGATTTTGCCATTTTTCTGCATACATAAATCATGTCATCTCTTAGTCTATAGTTGGGAACTTGCTTGGGGACGAGCAAACCTTAAGTATAGGGTATTTTTGACAAACACGATTTATGACTTACGTTTAGGTAATCATTTAGATAGATTTTTCACTCATTCATGCATGGTTTAGCACTAGTTCACGACGTTTGCACTCAATTCACGTATTTTGTCGAGATAGACGTCTACACGGACTTTTGCATTGCTTTGTAGGTATTTTGGGAGATTTAGGAGCTTAATCGATACGTTTGAGGATCGTTCATCAAGATGACACACCCTCGGACTCATTGGGATGCAAGCTAGAGGCTAAGGAAGACGCATGGGACCTTGTTGGTGCAAGCCATGCACCAAATCGTTACTCAATGATCCAAAGCAAGCTGAGGCACCCCAACCACGGTCACTGGTACTTCCACGGCCGTGGAACCTGACCGTGGTTTTTGCCAGACGGTTGTGGCAGTTGTGCCACGATCTCATGGCCGACTCTAGCAAGGTTGTAGTATAAAAGTGGTCGTGCAAGGCTGAGAGAAGGACATCCCCTATCATCCAATCAAATCCACACTCTCCATCACACTCTCAACAAGAAGATTCTCTCAATTCAAAGCTTGGAAGGAAGCTACCATTGGAGGAGGAAGAAGCTCCATTGGAGAAGAAGAGAAGAACACACCATTGCTAGTCTTTGATAAGTTTTGTAGTGAAGATTTTCGGAATCGATTTCTAGGGTTGTAAGAATCGATTAAACCTTCTTTTGAAGGGTTGTGAGTCTTTCTAATCTTACTTTCAGCTTGGTTTTACTTATTTCACTTGTTCACCTCTTTCTCTTCATTATCTTGCAAATGGAAGCTATGATTTTATGTTTGATGATTTCGATTATGATGATGTATGTTGTAGGCTAAATAGATGCTATTCTAGGGTAAGGAAAGGATGGTTATGGCTAGGACTATGATAGGATGTACTTAGATTTGCCCTTGGATGATTCATTTGCTCGAACAAAGTCACTGCTGTAGTCCACGGTTTGTTTTTGCCAGTCCACGACCGTGGAAGTGGTAGAACAGCCCATGGTTTGCCTGGTTCGTTTGATTTGATAGATCTAAGTTCTAGATTGTTAGAATGTTGAAATCCTAGTGTTTGTTGAGTCAAATCGATCCTAGGGTGACCTAGTGTTGGCAACTAAGTGTTAGAAGAGACCTACCCGGTGATTCTTACTCTTGGATATCGAAGATGACAAACTCTAGGTAGTAGCCGCTATTGGATTAAGTGTGCTAGGATAGTTGTTTAGGACTTGCCTTTCCGAGACTTACCCGTTAAAGAGAGGTTGGATCCCTAGAATACTATCCGGTTTGTATAGAATTCCTATCCTTAGGTTCTTTGAGACTTACCCGGTGATGAGACGTTAGGAACGGACTAGAGGATCATGAGACTTACCCGGTGATTGATCCCAACCTAGAAACATTTACTCCCAACGTACTTTAGAAATCCAAGGAATGATTAGATAGCTTGAGTCCCATGCCATAACCGGAATTTCCAACCCCTAGAATCCGCGTTTTCTCTCTTTGATCATATATTTCGTGCTTGCTTTGTTTACTTGTGGTATTAGCTTAGTTGATTGTTTACTTTGCATGATTTGTGATCCTTGATTGATCACCTAAAACCAACCAAAAATATTGAGATTGTCATTTCTTTATTTCTTTCTCTTTTCTTAAGCCTAGATCTTCACTAAACTTAATCACTAATCGAATCAATCTCACTTCAGTCTTTGTGTTCGACCTTGGAATACTATCCCTACTATAAAACGTCCCGTACACTACGGGTTCGCTAGGAGTTAGGAGAAATATAACGAGTATAAATTTAAGGCTTATTGCGTGCATACACATCCTGAGCGTGACAATCGGATCTGGTTCGCGTCTCGCTCAGTTCATCTCAATCTCGGTCGAGATGTTCTATGAACCGACCGAGGTGAAGTTCAGTTTGGTTTCTGCTCGAGCTTTAAAGGTCAACTAAGGTAAAGGATCATTCTTTCATCGTCTTTCCTACAACTTTCAGCCAATCACCCTACAATCGCAAGAGAATTTAGCCAATAATCATCATGATAATAACAAGCAAATATATCATAAAAAAATCAATAACCAAACAAGAAAACCTTAACACAAAGGTCTCAATAATCACCCAATCAAACTAATAATCACTCAGCAAACTGTGTTCCTCAATAACTAACCAAAAGACAACAATCAAGGTTCTCTAAGAAAACCTTACAACTTCCTTCCAAAAGCCTTCAACTTTCACTACAAAGAAATCTTTCATCAACTTCCTTCTTCCTTGGAATATCTTCAATCTCCCAAAATAAATAGTTAACCAGCCATACGTCCATCAAAAAATTATCTCCAAACTTAAAGGAATATCACTTGCCAAAAATAAAAGATCTCATGGGCCATGGGCCATGCGTCTCGATCCAGGCCCAACAATTTATCTTGGTCGAGGTGATCTTGTAGCCGACCGAGATGAACTTCAGTTACTTGCTAATCTCTCAAAACTGGTGCAATATTAGATTTCTATCCAGCTTCCATGGTTCCTATGCTTTGCTTGTAACTCCACAATGCTCCAAAATATAGATCCGAAACGTGCCATTTTCCCTACAATTACAACGAAACTAGGTGTAGACCTTGATTCTTACAAACATAAACAAAACGACATAATCATCAAGAATATACACCCATGCATGCAAATTTATGAAGATAAAACGTCCAAACCAATCCCAAAATATAGACTATAATGCATGCTATCAAAGTACCCCACAATTGTCCCTTGCTTGTCCACAACCAAGATTCAAATATTAGATAAAAGATAGAATGGATTATAAGTTATCAAAAAGATCAATTAAGAAAACATTTTACAAAACCTTTTGGTGGTGTGCTCCATTCATAGATCACCCTAAGAGAATGCTTCATAGCAATCAAAATCAACATATGGTCAAAACATTTTAATAAATATAAGTAAGTTGATCATCTTTGCATAAAATCATGGAATGCATAATAAATCATATTTATCGAAATCAATTATGTATAATTCAGTTTAAACCACAAAGCAATGAACATACTCAAGGTCTCAAGGGCGTTCAAAAGAGGTCAAGAAACGTGCTAGGGTGGGATGTATATAGGGTAACGTGGTGCTACAATCCGGGAATAGGATCTTGACTTCACTTATTTGAATCACAAGAATCTTCCACCAATAAGCTTTGCGTATTTTCACTTTTTTACTTTATTTTTGAGAACATGGACAAAGATGCACAATAACCGAAGCCTAGGAAATTAGCAATTTTATATTTCTCGAGATTCCTCAAACTCTTGATTAACATACCATGACCCGTTAGGACTATCGATCAATCAACCTTTGGGATGATACAAACACCCGACTATGTGAATGGTGACGATTTACTCATCATCAAGATCAACGTCCCCAAACCTTTTTTTTTTCTAAAACTTACAACCACAATCTCAACTTTACTTCACACGCTTTTCATCAACTGCATCCAAATTCCCGGATAGGTAAAGGGAGGCAAATATGTATATGAGGGGCTAAAGCATGATCAAGAAGAAGAATAAGAAGAGAAATGAAGTGCCATAATCATCCCATGAAGAATTTGAGAGAACTCATAAAGTGGTGTCAACCTTCAAATTCAACATCATTTTGATAAAAACAAAATATTAAACATGCTAGAATTTCAAACAAACATTTAACAACTTAAATATATTATAAAACCTTTCGAACATAAAAATGTTTCAAAGCTAATCTTCCAGCAAATATCATCATCGAGCTCATATATGGAATAGAAGCACAAAACGTTTCGAAAATTCTTCAGTTTTAAAAGCATTTCGGTCGAGGTGATTTGATGGCGCCCGAGGTGTTCAACTGAGATGAATCTTGGTTATCACGACATCTTTGGCCAAAACGTCTCGGTCGAGGCAAATTTTTTTTTTTTTAAAATCAGTTTTTCGACATTTTTATCAAACAAAAACCTGTATGCAATGTTGGTAAATAAACGTATACGCACATGTAAGCCAAATAAAATCATAAGCTAGGGCAAGTAAGAGTTATTACACAATACATATCCAAAGTAGGTCAAATACAAATACCCCATACTTAGGACACATTGTCCCAATGGGTTAAATAAAAGTCGGAATCAAAATACGCACCGAATGGTAGCAAAACAACAAAAGGAAATAAGAACAAGCACCATAATATGCTCAATCCTCTACCAGCGGTGGATGTGGAATGTAGTGGAATTAGGTCGGATCGAATGGATAGCATATCTGCTGCTTGAACTACCGCAACGCCATTTGCCGCTGATAGTGATGGCTCTCCTCGATACGCTCCGTCCAGCTATGAAAGGTGTTTGTCTGATCAGTGAAGCGCTGAGTAATGTCGAGCCGCATGGCCTGATAGGAATCCTTCAGGGTCTGATCAATGAAGTGTTGAGTAATGTCGAGCCGTAGGATTGATGATTTGCTGCGTCAGATCATCAATCCTGCGGTGCACGTCAGGGTTGCGTCGACTGCGAGGTCTCTACTGGGAAGGGTAGTGAATGTCAACGGGAGCGGCTGGTACCTCTCTCGTCCTCTGTAGCCTCATCATCAAGGTCAACAGTGGGAATACTAGGGCCGCCGGTATCAGTGCCGGTGTCCATAGTTCCAGCTCTGCCAATGTCATCACCAACCTCATATCCACCAGCTTCCTCTATACCAACATCCTCATTCATGATCGCGAACCAAACAGATGTCTATCTCTCATGGTCGAAGACCGAGAACTTTGAAGACAAAGCAATACCCCTCGGAAACTTTGTTTCCCACGGCTTGGCCACATAGGGAGTGCCAAGACCGCGGGGAACGAGAGTGTGGCGCGTGATAAACTCCTACAAACCCAACGGCTTTGCCGCCGGAACCAAAGTACATCTTAATAAATCCAACCCCATCTCAATAGTGATGTGGGTCACTAGACCGCCATAAAAACTATCTCCCTTGGGCTTCCTCTTCACCTTGTGCAGCTCCTCTGTAAGCAAAGCTACAAAATCTAGAATCCCTTATGTCACCATGCAAAACATACTAAACAACTCACCCAGACAGACCTTCTGGGGCGTCTTAGTAGGTGCTAGAAGCATCTCCATTAATATCCGGTGAGTGATGCTAAAAGCAAGGTGGTAGATAATGCGCTCTTGAGAATCCCTGGGCTGCCATCTATCACAGTGGGAGGTGATGTGAGCAATGCTCTCCCAAGAACTGCAAGCCTGCACAAGAGATGCGAAATTTGTAGCTGTAGGAGTGGAAGCAAAAAATTTCCCCAAACTGCTCAAGGGGGACGATGTAGTTCTTGTTCAGTAGTCGGTACTTGATCCCTCTATTCTCCGGCTTGTACGTCACAGAACTCAAAAATTTGAATGTCAACTCCAGACAAGCCGACGCACGAATGGTTATGAAGGTATCCAAACGAACCATGGAGACCATCTTTTATAGGTCATCCACTACATGCAAGCACTCAAAATCGGGAATGTCTACATATCCAGGAGCATTGATCGGGCGGTCAAAAATACGGTCAAAATCATATTGAAACCTCTCGTGGATCACCGGGATCGGAGGTTGTGGAGGAGGGGAAGGGGAAAACTGTCGGCAACTACTAGGGCGGTCCCTAAGGGCTAACTAGCGATCGGATCTCAACAAATTATCCATTATTGAAACTAATCTCGGTTTCTCTAGATTGTATCTCGGCCGAGACACAGAATATCCGACAGAGGCAAGGCGTTGTCTTGATCGAAATCCAAAAAATGTAAAATCTTCCCCCAATTTCGACTACCAATTACTTCCTATAGGGTACTTAAACACTTCTCAATAGCAAGCAACGACATATAAACCATAATCCATGCAAAATCAAGAAAAAACAAACAAAATACCCAAATAGCGTAGCGAGTGATGGATGGTTGTGCGATTTTATGCTTGAAATATTTTTCTCTTGCTTCTCTTGGTCATTTGAAACCAAAAATCGTGGAACATAGTTGAGATTTGATAATTTGGAGTGAAGGGAAGCCGTCGGTCGAGGTGCGTTTGAGAGGGAGTTTGGGTTGTGAGGAGAGAGAAAGTCGTTCTCCTTTTTATACGCCACGCAAAATTTGATTTCATCTTAGCCGAGGTGTTTCTGGGCTGACCAAGGTGACAAAGCGAGGTGATTTTCAGATAACAAGACCTCGGTTGGGCGAACTCTGTCTCGGTAGAGGCGGCTCACTCACCAGGCACAGGTGCGGCTCAAGGAAGGCGCATGGGGTGCCTGTTTGTGCAGAAGGCCGGCCCCGACTTCTCTTCGATCTTTCTCTTGACTCTCTTCACTTCTCCATCACACAGCAGCATAATACAAACATATATACATATATATGATCATCAAAATAGCCAGGAAAGGATCCAACACATGTCTAGCTTGTGATCCTAAGCTAGAATTGAAGAAAGAAGTAGAAAGGAAGAAAGAAGAAGTATGGGGTGAAGAACTTACCACAACAGCCCTAAGTAGCAACTAGGAGCTACAACACACCTCACCACCTCAAAACATCAAAAACAACAGACATCATCAACCTTAGCCACAAGCTCAAGATCATCGAAACTTCAAACCAACACAAACTCACAAAAACTCTCTCACAAGATCAAAGAGGAATTAAGAGGAGAAGATGAAGGAGAAGAAGAACGTAAGGGAGATGAAGGAGCTGGAATGAAGTGAACAAACCCTTCATCTGAAGGTTGGGAAGCTTATATAGGAAGCTATCCCAAAAGCAAGGTCAAGAGGTCAACAAAGGTGGCTAAAGCTGCACAATCCCGTAGGGGTGGATTAGGCAAGGCGCAGGGGCAGCTTACCTGAGGCGCAGGGGCGGCTTGCTGTGTTCCCAATATTTCCAAAGCTTCTATACTTCACTTGCTCGATAATTTGTGCACTGAATTTGATCCCCCAAATCCCTTAGTTCGATACTCTCTAATTCTTGCTTTACTACGCCGATCCGTACACTGCAGGTTCGCTTGCTTTGATTTCAGTTTTATAAATTTAAAGCTTATTTGCATGCACACTTTGAGGCGAACAAGTTTTTGGCGCGGTTGCCAGGGATTTGGTTTAGACCAAATTCGGCTCACGGTTGTCGAGCTTGGGAGCTTTTTCTCTTGTGATTTGATTAGTCTTTTTAAGTGATTTTTGCAGATTCTTTAGGTATACGCGAAATACTAGATCTACAAAAGATCTAGTTCCTTTTTATCCTGAACTTATGAAAACTTTGAGAAGAAAGTTGAAAGAGAAAAATATGGCTGAAAATATTGAGAGGAACATCCAATTGGAGTTGGATGAAGCTCGAACTCAACTTCTTTTGAGTGAGAAGGCTCGCTTCAAATAGATGAGCTGCAAGCAATGATTCTAGAGATGAAACTAGAGAGAAATGATTCTAAGAAAAAGAAGAAGAAATCTAAGGAATCCATTACTGAATCATCCGACGATGATGACATGCCGGAACTAGAGGATATTGAACCGATAATCCATCTAGGTCGTGACAATCCTAGACCACAAGTTCATCCTCGTGTTCCCGCTGGAGATGTGAGAGTCGTTGATGGAGGGGATGAACCACGAACCCTTGGACAAAGGATGGATCCTTAGCTTTCTTGAGTCTTCTTCCACTACTCACATCCTTGGAGACTTCTAAGGAAGCATCAAGCACGCCTCAAGGCACATCAAGGGCACCAATTGCTTTGGAATTGAAGCCGCTTCCCACACATCTTCGGTATGCTTTTCTTGGAATTAATTCTACCTTTCCCGTTATTGTTAGTTCCGATTTAAAGGAAGATAAACATGAGAAACTTATGGATGTTTTGAGGAAATATAGGAAAGGTTTAGGCTATAGCATAGAGGATCTTGTACGAATTAAACCATGTTTATGTATGCACAAGGTTCTAATGGAAGATGATTACAAGCCTTCACAAGAACCTCAAAGACGGTTAAACCCGGTCATGAAAGAGGTCGTGAAGAAGGAAATCCTTAACTTACTTGACGCATGTATCATCTATCCTATCTCCGATAGCAAGTGGGTGAGCAATTGCAAATGGTGGAGGAGTGCTTGTTCCAAGTGTCTAGAGGAAGTGAGCCATGGTATGCCGACATTGTGAACTATCTTGTGTGTGAGGAAGTGCCTCCCGGTTTGTCATATGCCCAAAGGAAGAAGTTCTTCGAAGATGTGAGGCACTACTATTGGAGTGAACCACTTTTGTTTAAGAGAGGGCCGGATGAAGTCTTTAGAAGATGCATACCGGAGGATGAGGTGGAGAGTGTGATCCACCACTGTCATTCCTTTCCATGTGGAGGGCATGCTAGCTCCCACAAGACATGTGCGAAGGTGTTGCAATCGGGTTTCTTTTGGCCAAGTTTGTTCAAGGATGTGCAAAACTTCGTGGTAGCTTGTGATGCTTGACAAAGGACGGGAACATCTCAAGGAGGAATGAGATGCCCTTGAACAACATACAAGAAGTGGAGATATTTGATGTGTGGGGTGTGGACTTCATGGGACCATTCCCTTCTTTATGTGGTAACCTCTACATCCTATTGGCGGGGGATTATGTTTCAAGATGGGTAGAGGCAATAGCTTCTCCTACAAATGATGCCAAGGTTGTGGTGCGGTTCTTCAACCGAGTGATCTTTCCTAGGTTTGGAACACCAAGGGTGATCATAAGTGATGGAGGGAAGCACTTCACCAATAGGAATTTTGGGGAACTTTTGGCTAAGTATGGGGTGACTCATAAGGTGGCAACACCTTACTATCCCCAAACTAGTGGCCAAGTGGAGATCTCCAACCGGGAGATAAAGGGAATTCTTGAGAAGACGGTCTCTAGAACCGCTTTCAAGACACCAATTGGCACCACTTAATACAAGTTAGTCTATGGCAAGTCTTGCCACCTTCCGGTAGAGATGGAGCATAGAGCTTATTGGGCCATTAAGTGGCTAAACTTTGACCTCAAGGAGGCCCGTGAGAAGAGATTGCTTGATATGAATGCTCTTGTTGAGATCCGTTTGGATGTCTATGAAAATGCCCGGATCTACAAGGAGAGGACCAAACGTTGGCATGATAAGCGCCTCATCCCTAAGGAGTTGAGTGAAGGCGACCTTGTCCTCCTTTTCAAATCAAGGCTGCGGCTCTTCCCCGGAAAGCTAAAGTCAAAGTAGACCGGAACTTATGTGGTGAAGAAGATCTTTCCCCATGGAGCGGTCGAAATAGGAGGGGAGCATTGTGGAGATTTTAAGGTGAATGGGAACCGGTTGAAGAAGTATATCCCGGGAGCTCCGGTGGATATGATTGCCCCCCACTTCACCTAGAATGAGACGCCCCCGAGTTTGGTCAAGCTAATGACCTTAAAGAAGCGCTTGATGGGAGGCAACCCATTGGTAACGTTTCCCCTCTTCGTTTTTGTTTTTGTTTTTGATTTTTCTGTTTTGTGTGTTTGGGGTGCTTTGTGTGTGTGCTAGAGTCTTGGTAGCATTGGAAGCCTTGCATGGCATGTGAATGATGGTGATGAACCCCTCATCATATATGGGTGGAGCGGACGCGGAACTTGGACAGCTAGCGGTACCTAGCGCGGGTCCCGACGCCTTGATGAACACTTAGAGCTCTCTACCATTGTTGATAGGATCATCCACCTTCAATCCACTTGAGTAATTCCAAATACCAAACCAAACCATTTTTACATTGTGAGAACCTTCTTTCACTCTTCTTTACTTCATTTACACATTGGGGACAATGTGTTTCTAGGTATGGGGTGGGGTTTGCATGATCCTTTGCATGATTAGCATCTAGGATAGTTTAATATTATCACATTGATGAATGACCCTAATGATGAATCTTGTCTTGTGGATTGGCTATGGATGGCCTTATGTGTTAAATTGATGAATGCATATGTGGACTTGAAGTACTTATATTGAATCTCATGAATGGATTGTGATCATGATGTTTGCCTTGATTGGATTGAGTATTGAAAGTCGAAATTACATGCTAGTTCTTGCACATCATCTAGGAATGAATGAGGCAATTCATCTTTCTCTACTTCTCATCTTGATCATGATGTTTGAGCACCTGAATTGATATAAATTTGACCACTTTTGACCCATCCGGGAATAGGAGCATGTTAGTGTGTTGATGTGTGTGAAAAGCAAGTGTGGGGTGAAGATGTTGATGAAAGAATGTCATGAATAAAATGCTGGATTTGTTGGGAAAGTGTAGACAAAAATATAGGTTTGGGGACGTTGGTTTAAATGACGAGTAACTCGGCACCATTCACATAATCGGGTGTTTGTGCCTTGCCAAAGTCAAATAGACCAATAGTCCTAACGAGCTTTGGTATGTGTCCCCAGTGTGGATACCTCGAAAAATAGAAAAAACCCCGAGGACGGCTAATCACCAAGGTTTCGGCTTTTGTACACCAATGCCATTGTCTCAAAAATAAGTGAAAGAAAAAGAAAAGAAAGAAAAGATGGAGAAAATATACACTTGTGGGAAGTTGATCAAGGACAAAATTGTGGAGTTAGTTCCATTCCCAGATTAGCATCACATAGCCTAGAAAAATCCCCACCTAATCACAATGTTTCTTGGCCTTTTATCTCACAAGCCCTTATGACCTATTTGAATGTGTGTAAGACTTAGTAATCTAGATTGGATATGCTCTTGATCATCTTGACTTCTTCATTTTTACGTTTCATGCATGCTTTGAAGTTAAGTACAATTGTCTTTCCATGCCTTCACTTGTTTGATACATGATTGCTTGTCCATTGGCATAAAACATGACTATGAAGGTGATCCAATATTAGAAGCACAACTCCAAAAAGATTTTGCCATTTTTGTGCATACATAAATCATGTCATCTCTTAGTCTATAGTTGGGATCTTGCTTGGGGACGAGCAAACCTTAAGTATAGGGTACTTTTGATAACACGATTTATGACTTACGTTTAGGTAATCATTTAGATAGATTTTTCACTCATTCATGCATGGTTTAGCACTAGTTCACGACGTTTGCACTCAATTCACGTATTTTGTCGAGATAGACGTCTACACGGACTTTTGCATTGCTTTGTAGGTATTTTGGGAGATTTAGGAGCTTAATCGATACGTTTGAGGATCGTTCATCAAGATGACACACCCTCGGACTCATTGGGATGCAAGCTAGAGGCTATGGAAAGCACATGGGACCTTGTTGGTGCAAGCCATGCACCAAATCGTGACTCAATGATCCAAAGCAAGCTGAGGCACCCCAACCACGGTCACTAGTACTTCCACGGCCGTGGAACCTGACCGTGGTTTTTGCCAGACGGTTGTGGCAGTTGTGCCACGATCTCATGGCCGACTCTAGCAAGGTTGTAGTATAAAAGTGGTCCTGCAAGGCTGAGAGAAGGACATCCCCTATCATCCAATCAAATCCAGACTCTCCATCACACTCTCAACAAGAAGATTCTCTTAATTCAAAGCTTGGAAGGAAGCTACCATTGGAGGAGGAATAAGCTCCATTGGAGAAGAAGAGAAGAACACACCATTGCTAGTCTTTGATAAGTTTTGTAGTGAAGATTTTCGGAATCGATTTCTAGGGTTGTAAGAATCTTCTTTTGAAGGGTTGTGAGTCTTTCTAATCTTACTTTCAGCTTGGTTTTACTTGTTTCACTTGTTCACCTCTTTCTCTTCATTATCTTGCAAATGGAAGCTATGATTTTATGTTTGATGATTTCGATTATGATGATGTATGTTGTAGGCTAAATAGATGCTATTCTAGGGTAAGGAAAGGATGGTTATGGCTAGGACTATGATAGGATGGACTTAGATTTGCCCTTGGATGATTCATTTGCTCGAACAAAGTCACTGATGTAGTCCACGGTTTGTTTTTGCCAGTCCACGACCGTGGAAGTGGTAGAACAGCCCATGGTTTGCCTGGTTCGTTTGATTTGATGGATCTAAGTTCTAGATTGTTAGAATGTTGAAATCCTAGTGTTTGTTGAGTCAAATCGATCCTAGGGTGACCTAGTGTTGGCAACTAAGTGTTTGAAGAGACCTACCCGGTGATTCTTACTCTTGGATATCGAAGATGACAAACTCTAGGTAGTAGCCGCTATTGGATTAAGTGTGCTAGGATAGTTGTTTAGGACTTGCCTTTCCGAGACTTACCCGTTAAAGAGAGGTTGGATCCCTAGAATACTATCCGGTTTGTATAGAATTCCTATCCTTAGGTTCTTTGAGACTTACCCGGTGATGAGACGTTAGGAACGGACTAGAGGATCATGAGACTTACCCGGTGATTGATCCCAACCTAGAAACATTTACTCCCAACGTACTTTAGAAATCCAAGGAATGATTAGATAGCTTGAGTCCCATGCCATAACCGGAATTTCCAACCCCTAGAATCCGCGTTTTCTCTCTTTGATCATATATTTCGTGCTTGCTTTGTTTACTTGTGGTGTTAGCTTAGTTGATTGTTTACTTTGCATGATTTGTGATCCTTGATTGATCACCTAAAACCAACCAAAAACATTGAGATTTTCATTTCTTTATTTCTTTCTCTTTTCTTAAGCCTAGATCTTCACTAAACTTAATCACTAATCGAATCAATCTCACCTCAGTCTTTGTGTTCGACCTTGGAATACTATCCCTACTATAAAACGTCCCGTACACTGCGGGTTCGCTAGGAGTTAGGAGAAATATAACGAGTATAAATTTAAGGCTTATTGCGTGCATACACATACTGAGCGTGACAATCGGATCAGGTTCACGTCTCGCTCAGTTCATCTCAATCTCGGTCGAGATGTTCTATGAACCGACCGAGGTGAAGTTCAGTTTGGTTTCTGCTCGAGCTTTAAAGGTCAACTAAGGTAAAGGATCATTCTTTCATCGTCTTTCCTACAACTTTCAGCCAATCACCCTACAATCGCAAGAGAATTTAGCCAATAATCATCATGATAATAACAAGCAAATATATCATAAAAAAATCAATAACCAAACAAGAAAACCTTAACACAAAGGTCTCAATAATCACCCAATCAAACTAATAATCACTCAGCAAACTGTGTTCCTCAATAACTAACCAAAAGACAACAATCAAGGTTCTCTAAGAAAACCTTACAACTTCCTTCCAAAAGCCTTCAACTTTCACTACAAAGAAATCTTTCATCAACTTCCTTCTTCCTTGGAATATCTTCAATCTCCCAAAATAAATAGTTAACCAGCCATACGTCCATCAAAAAATTATCTCCAAACTTAAAGGAAAATCACTTGCCAAAAATAAAAGATCTCATGGGCCATGGGCCATGCGTCTCGATCCAGGCCCAACAATTTATCTTGGTCGAGGTGATCTTGTAGCCGACCGAGATGAACTTCAGTTACGTGTTAATCTCTCAAAACTGGTGCAATATTAGATTTCTATCCAGCCTCCATGGTTCCTATGCTTTGCTTGTAACTCCACAATGCTCCAAAATATAGATCCAAAACGTGCCATTTTCCCTACAATTACAACGAAACTAGGTGTAGACCTTGATTCTTACAAACATAAACAAAACGACATAATCATCAAGAATATACACCCATGCATGCAAATTTATGAAGATCAAACGTCCAAACCAATCCCAAAATATAGACTATAATGCATGCTATCAAAGTACCCCACAATTGTCCCTTGCTTGTCCACAACCAAGATTCAAATATTAGATAAAAGATAGAATGGATTATAAGTCATCAAAAAGATCAATTAAAAAAACATTTTACAAAACCTTTTGGTGGTGTGCTCCATTCATAGATCACCCTAAGAGAATGCTTCATAGCAATCAAAATCAACATATGGTCAAAACATTTTAATAAATATAAGTAAGTTGATCTTCTTTGCATAAAATCATGGAATGCAGAATAAATCATATTTATCGAAATCAATTATGTATAATTCAGTTTAAACCACAAAGCAATGAACATACTCAAGGTCTCAAGGGCGTTCAAAAGAGGTCAAGAAACGTGCTAGGGTGGGATGTATATAGGGTAACGTGGTGCTACAATCCGGGAATAGGATCTTGACTTCACTTATTTGAATCACAAGAATCTTCCACCAATAAGCTTTGCGTATTTTCACTTTTTTACTTTATTTTTGAGAACATGGACAAAGATGCACAATAACCGAAGCCTAGGAAATTAGCAATTTTATATTTCTCGAGATTCCTCAAACTCTTGATTAACATACCATGACCCGTTAGGACTATCGATCAATCAAACTTTGGGATGATACAAACACCCGACTATGTGAATGGTGACGATTTACTCATCATCAAGATCAACGTCCCCAAACCTTTTTTTTTCTAAACTTACAACCACAATCTCAACTTTACTTCACACGCTTTTCATCAACTGCATCCAAATTCCCGGATAGGTAAAGGGAGGCAAATATGTATAAGAGGGGCTAAAGCATGATCAAGAAGAAGAATAAGAAGAGAAATGAAGTGCCATAATCATCCCATGAAGAATTTGAGAGAACTCATAAAGTGGTGTCAACCTTCAAATTCAACATCATTTTGATAAAAACAAAATATTAAACATGCTAGAATTTCAAACAAACATTTAACAACTTAAATATATTATAAAACCTTTCGAACATAAAAATGTTTCAAAGCTAATCTTCCAGCAAATATCATCATCGAGCTCATATATGGAATAGAAGCACAAAACGTTTCGAAAATTCTTCAGTTTTAAAAGCATTTCGGTCGAGGTGATTTGATGGCGCCCGAGGTGTTCAACTGAGATGAATCTTGGTTATCACGACATCTTTGGCCAAAACGTCTCGGTCGAGGCAAATTTTTTTTTTTTTAAAATCAGTTTTTCGACATTTTTATCAAACAAAAACCTGTATGCAATGTTGGTAAATAAACGTATACGCACATGTAAGCCAAATAAAATCATAAGCTAGGGCAAGTAAGAGTTATTACACAATACATATCCAAAGTAGGTCAAATACAAATACCCCATACTTAGGACACATTGTCCCAATGGGTTAAATAAAAGTCGGAATCAAAATACGCACCGAATGGTAGCAAAACAACAAAAGGAAATAAGAACAAGCACCATAATATGCTCAATCCTCTGCCAGCGGTGGATGTGGAATGTAGTGGAATTAGGTCGGATCGAATGGATAGCATATCTGCTGCTTGAACTACCGCAACGCCATTTGCCGCTGATAGTGATGGCTCTCCTCGATACGCTCCGTCCAGCTATGAAAGGTGTTTGTCTGATCAGTGAAGCGCTGAGTAATGTCGAGCCGCATGGCCTGATAGGAATCCTTCAGGGTCTGATCAATGAAGTGTTGAGTAATGTCGAGCCGTAGGATTGATGATTTGCTGCGTCAGATCATCAATCCTGCGGTGCACGTCAGGGTTGCGTCGACTGCGAGGTCTCTACTGGGAAGGGTAGTGAATGTCAACGGGAGCGGCTGGTACCTCTCTCGTCCTCTGTAGCCTCATCATCAAGGTCAACAGTGGGAATACTAGGGCCGCCGGTATCAGTGCCGGTGTCCATAGTTCCAGCTCTGCCAATGTCATCACCAACCTCATATCCACCAGCTTCCTCTATACCAACATCCTCATTCATGATCGCGAACCAAACAGATGTCTATCTCTCATGGTCGAAGACCGAGAACTTTGAAGACAAAGCAATACCCCTCGGAAACTTTGTTTCCCACGGCTTGGCCACATAGGGAGTGCCAAGACCGCGGGGAACGAGAGTGTGGCGCGTGATAAACTCCTACAAACCCAACGGCTTTGCCGCCGGAACCAAAGTACATCTTAATAAATCCAACCCCATCTCAATAGCGATGTGGGTCACTAGACCGCCATAAAAACTATCTCCCTTGGGCTTCCTCTTCACCTTGTGCAGCTCCTCTGTAAGCAAAGCTACAAAATCTAGAATCCCTTATGTCTCCATGCAAAACATACTAAACAACTCACCCAGACAGACCTTCTGGGGCGTCTTAGTAGGTGCTAGAAGCATCTCCATTAATATCCGGTGAGTGATGCTAAAAGCAAGGTGGTAGATAATGCGCTCTTGAGAATCCCTGGGCTGCCATCTATCACAGTGGGAGGTGATGTGAGCAATGCTCTCCCAAGAACTGCAAGCCTGCACAAGAGATGCGAAATTTGTAGCTGTAGGAGTGGAAGCAAAAAATTTCCCCAAACTGCTCAAGGGGGACGATGTAGTTCTTGTTCAGTAGTCGGTACTTGATCCCTCTATTCTCCGGCTTGTACGTCACAGAACTCAAAAATTTGAATGTCAACTCCAGACAAGCCGACGCACGAATGGTTATGAAGGTATCCAAACGAACCATGGAGACCATCTTTTATAGGTCATCCACTACATGCAAGCACTCAAAATCGGGAATGTCTACATATCCAGGAGCATTGATCGGGCGGTCAAAAATACGGTCAAAATCATATTGAAACCTCTCGTGGATCACCGGGATCGGAGGTTGTGGAGGAGGGGAAGGGGAAAACTGTCGGCAACTACTAGGGCGGTCCCTAAGGGCTAACTAGCGATCGGATCTCAACAAATTATCCATTATTGAAACTAATCTCGGTTTCTCTAGATTGTATCTCGGCCGAGACACAGAATATCCGACAGAGGCAAGGCGTTGTCTTGATCGAAATCCAAAAAATGTAAAATCTTCCCCCAATTTCGACTACCAATTACTTCCTATAGGGTACTTAAACACTTCTCAATAGCAAGCAACGACATATAAACCATAATCCATGCAAAATCAAGAAAAAACAAACAAAATACCCAAATAGCGTAGCGAGTGATGGATGGTTGTGCGATTTTATGCTTGAAATATTTTTCTCTTGCTTCTCTTGGTCATTTGAAACCAAAAATCGTGGAACATAGTTGAGATTTGATAATTTGGAGTGAAGGGAAGCCGTCGGTCGAGGTGCGTTTGAGAGGGAGTTTGGGTTGTGAGGAGAGAGAAAGTCGTTCTCCTTTTTATACGCCACGCAAAATTTGATTTCATCTTAGCCGAGGTGTTTCTGGGCTGACCAAGGTGACAAAGCGAGGTGATTTTCAGATAACAAGACCTCGGTTGGGCGAACTCTGTCTCGGTAGAGGCGGCTCACTCACCAGGCACAAGTGCGGCTCAAGGAAGGCGCATGGGGTGCCTGTTTGTGCAGAAGGCCGGCCCCGACTTCTCTTCGATCTTTCTCTTGACTCTCTTCACTTCTCCATCACACAGCAGCATAATACAAACATATATACATATATATGATCATCAAAATAGCCAGGAAAGGATCCAACACATGTCTAGCTTGTGATCCTAAGCTAGAATTGAAGAAAGAAGTAGAAAGGAAGAAAGAAGAAGTATGGGGTGAAGAACTTACCACAACAGCCCTAAGTAGCAACTAGGAGCTACAACACACCTCACCACCTCAAAACATCAAAAACAACAGACATCATCAACCTTAGCCACAAGCTCAAGATCATCGAAACTTCAAACCAACACAAACTCACAAAAACTCTCTCACAAGATCAAAGAGGAATTAAGAGGAGAAGATGAAGGAGAAGAAGAACGTAAGGGAGATGAAGGAGCTGGAATGAAGTGAACAAACCCTTCATCTGAAGGTTGGGAAGCTTATATAGGAAG
This sequence comes from Fagopyrum esculentum, assembly GCA_033239045.1. Taxonomy (NCBI): domain Eukaryota; kingdom Viridiplantae; phylum Streptophyta; class Magnoliopsida; order Caryophyllales; family Polygonaceae; genus Fagopyrum; species Fagopyrum esculentum. The sequence goes on along the minus strand of BSUD01000008.1, from coordinate 22,367,898 downwards.
CTATCCCAAAAGCAAGGTCAAGAGGTCAACAAAGGTGGCTAAAGCTGCACAATCCCGTAGGGGTGGATTAGGCAAGGCGCAGGGGCAGCTTACCTGAGGCGCAGGGGCGGCTTGCTGTGTTCCCAATATTTCCAAAGCTTCTATACTTCACTTGCTCGATAATTTGTGCACTGAATTTGATCCCCCAAATCCCTTAGTTCGATACTCTCTAATTCTTGCTTTACTACGCCGATCCGTACACTGCAGGTTCGCTTGCTTTGATTTCAGTTTTATAAATTTAAAGCTTATTTGCATGCACACTTTGAGGCGAACAAGTTTTTGGCGCGGTTGCCAGGGATTTGGTTTAGACCAAATTCGGCTCACGGTTGTCGAGCTTGGGAGCTTTTTCTCTTGTGATTTGATTAGTCTTTTTAAGTGATTTGTGCAGATTCTTTAGGTATACGCGAAATACTAGATCTACAAAAGATCTAGTTCCTTTTTATCCTGAACTTATGAAAACTTTGAGAAGAAAGTTGAAAGAGAAAAATATGGCTGAAAATATTGAGAGGAACATCCAATTGGAGTTGGATGAAGCTCGAACTCAACTTCTTTTGAGTGAGAAGGCTCGCTTCAAATAGATGAGCTGCAAGCAATGATTCTAGAGATGAAACTAGAGAGAAATGATTCTAAGAAAAAGAAGAAGAAATCTAAGGAATCCATTACTGAATCATCCGACGATGATGACATGCCGGAACTAGAGGATATTGAACCGATAATCCATCTAGGTCGTGACAATCCTAGACCACAAGTTCATCCTCGTGTTCCCGCTGGAGATGTGAGTCGTTGATGGAGGGGATGAACCACGAACCCTTGGACAAAGGATGGATCCTTAGCTTTCTTGAGTCTTCTTCCACTACTCACATCCTTGGAGACTTCTAAGGAAGCATCAAGCACGCCTCAAGGCACATCAAGGGCACCAATTGCTTTGGAATTGAAGCCGCTTCCCACACATCTTCGGTATGCTTTTCTTGGAATTAATTCTACCTTTCCCGTTATTGTTAGTTCCGATTTAAAGGAAGATAAACATGAGAAACTTATGGATGTTTTGAGGAAATATAGGAAAGGTTTAGGCTATAGCATAGAGGATCTTGTACGAATTAAACCATGTTTATGTATGCACAAGGTTCTAATGGAAGATGATTACAAGCCTTCACAAGAACCTCAAAGACGGTTAAACCCGGTCATGAAAGAGGTCGTGAAGAAGGAAATCCTTAACTTACTTGACGCATGTATCATCTATCCTATCTCCGATAGCAAGTGGGTGAGCAATTGCAAATGGTGGAGGAGTGCTTGTTCCAAGTGTCTAGAGGAAGTGAGCCATGGTATGCCGACATTGTGAACTATCTTGTGTGTGAGGAAGTGCCTCCCGGTTTGTCATATGC
>BSUD01000008.1:22269679-22364297 GCA_033239045.1 Fagopyrum esculentum | reverse complement strand
GATACCTCGAAAAATAGAAAAAACCCCGAGGACGGCTAATCACCAAGGTTTCGGCTTTTGTACACCAATGCCATTGTCTCAAAAATAAGTGAAAGAAAAAGAAAAGAAAGAAAAGATGGAGAAAATATACACTTGTGGGAAGTTGATCAAGGACAAAATTGTGGAGTTAGTTCCATTCCCAGATTAGCATCACATAGCCTAGAAAAATCCCCACCTAATCACAATGTTTCTTGGCCTTTTATCTCACAAGCCCTTATGACCTATTTGAATGTGTGTAAGACTTAGTAATCTAGATTGGATATGCTCTTGATCATCTTGACTTCTTCATTTTTACGTTTCATGCATGCTTTGAAGTTAAGTACAATTGTCTTTCCATGCCTTCACTTGTTTGATACATGATTGCTTGTCCATTGGCATAAAACATGACTATGAAGGTGATCCAATATTAGAAGCACAACTCCAAAAAGATTTTGCCATTTTTCTGCATACATAAATCATGTCATCTCTTAGTCTATAGTTGGGATCTTGCTTGGGGACGAGCAAACCTTAAGTATAGGGTACTTTTGATAACACGATTTATGACTTACGTTTAGGTAATCATTTAGATAGATTTTTCACTCATTCATGCATGGTTTAGCACTAGTTCACGACGTTTGCACTCAATTCACGTATTTTGTCGAGATAGACGTCTACACGGACTTTTGCATTGCTTTGTAGGTATTTTGGGAGATTTAGGAGCTTAATCGATACGTTTGAGGATCGTTCATCAAGATGACACACCCTCGGACTCATTGGGATGCAAGCTAGAGGCTATGGAAAGCACATGGGACCTTGTTGGTGCAAGCCATGCACCAAATCGTGACTCAATGATCCAAAGCAAGCTGAGGCACCCCAACCACGGTCACTAGTACTTCCACGGCCGTGGAACCTGACCGTGGTTTTTGCCAGACGGTTGTGGCAGTTGTGCCACGATCTCATGGCCGACTCTAGCAAGGTTGTAGTATAAAAGTGGTCCTGCAAGGCTGAGAGAAGGACATCCCCTATCATCCAATCAAATCCAGACTCTCCATCACACTCTCAACAAGAAGATTCTCTTAATTCAAAGCTTGGAAGGAAGCTACCATTGGAGGAGGAATAAGCTCCATTGGAGAAGAAGAGAAGAACACACCATTGCTAGTCTTTGATAAGTTTTGTAGTGAAGATTTTCGGAATCGATTTCTAGGGTTGTAAGAATCTTCTTTTGAAGGGTTGTGAGTCTTTCTAATCTTACTTTCAGCTTGGTTTTACTTGTTTCACTTGTTCACCTCTTTCTCTTCATTATCTTGCAAATGGAAGCTATGATTTTATGTTTGATGATTTCGATTATGATGATGTATGTTGTAGGCTAAATAGATGCTATTCTAGGGTAAGGAAAGGATGGTTATGGCTAGGACTATGATAGGATGGACTTAGATTTGCCCTTGGATGATTCATTTGCTCGAACAAAGTCACTGATGTAGTCCACGGTTTGTTTTTGCCAGTCCACGACCGTGGAAGTGGTAGAACAGCCCATGGTTTGCCTGGTTCGTTTGATTTGATGGATCTAAGTTCTAGATTGTTAGAATGTTGAAATCCTAGTGTTTGTTGAGTCAAATCGATCCTAGGGTGACCTAGTGTTGGCAACTAAGTGTTTGAAGAGACCTACCCGGTGATTCTTACTCTTGGATATCGAAGATGACAAACTCTAGGTAGTAGCCGCTATTGGATTAAGTGTGCTAGGATAGTTGTTTAGGACTTGCCTTTCCGAGACTTACCCGTTAAAGAGAGGTTGGATCCCTAGAATACTATCCGGTTTGTATAGAATTCCTATCCTTAGGTTCTTTGAGACTTACCCGGTGATGAGACGTTAGGAACGGACTAGAGGATCATGAGACTTACCCGGTGATTGATCCCAACCTAGAAACATTTACTCCCAACGTACTTTAGAAATCCAAGGAATGATTAGATAGCTTGAGTCCCATGCCATAACCGGAATTTCCAACCCCTAGAATCCGCGTTTTCTCTCTTTGATCATATATTTCGTGCTTGCTTTGTTTACTTGTGGTGTTAGCTTAGTTGATTGTTTACTTTGCATGATTTGTGATCCTTGATTGATCACCTAAAACCAACCAAAAACATTGAGATTTTCATTTCTTTATTTCTTTCTCTTTTCTTAAGCCTAGATCTTCACTAAACTTAATCACTAATCGAATCAATCTCACCTCAGTCTTTGTGTTCGACCTTGGAATACTATCCCTACTATAAAACGTCCCGTACACTGCGGGTTCGCTAGGAGTTAGGAGAAATATAACGAGTATAAATTTAAGGCTTATTGCGTGCATACACATACTGAGCGTGACAATCGGATCAGGTTCACGTCTCGCTCAGTTCATCTCAATCTCGGTCGAGATGTTCTATGAACCGACCGAGGTGAAGTTCAGTTTGGTTTCTGCTCGAGCTTTAAAGGTCAACTAAGGTAAAGGATCATTCTTTCATCGTCTTTCCTACAACTTTCAGCCAATCACCCTACAATCGCAAGAGAATTTAGCCAATAATCATCATGATAATAACAAGCAAATATATCATAAAAAAATCAATAACCAAACAAGAAAACCTTAACACAAAGGTCTCAATAATCACCCAATCAAACTAATAATCACTCAGCAAACTGTGTTCCTCAATAACTAACCAAAAGACAACAATCAAGGTTCTCTAAGAAAACCTTACAACTTCCTTCCAAAAGCCTTCAACTTTCACTACAAAGAAATCTTTCATCAACTTCCTTCTTCCTTGGAATATCTTCAATCTCCCAAAATAAATAGTTAACCAGCCATACGTCCATCAAAAAATTATCTCCAAACTTAAAGGAAAATCACTTGCCAAAAATAAAAGATCTCATGGGCCATGGGCCATGCGTCTCGATCCAGGCCCAACAATTTATCTTGGTCGAGGTGATCTTGTAGCCGACCGAGATGAACTTCAGTTACGTGCTAATCTCTCAAAACTGGTGCAATATTAGATTTCTATCCAGCCTCCATGGTTCCTATGCTTTGCTTGTAACTCCACAATGCTCCAAAATATAGATCCAAAACGTGCCATTTTCCCTACAATTACAACGAAACTAGGTGTAGACCTTGATTCTTACAAACATAAACAAAACGACATAATCATCAAGAATATACACCCATGCATGCAAATTTATGAAGATCAAACGTCCAAACCAATCCCAAAATATAGACTATAATGCATGCTATCAAAGTACCCCACAATTGTCCCTTGCTTGTCCACAACCAAGATTCAAATATTAGATAAAAGATAGAATGGATTATAAGTCATCAAAAAGATCAATTAAAAAAACATTTTACAAAACCTTTTGGTGGTGTGCTCCATTCATAGATCACCCTAAGAGAATGCTTCATAGCAATCAAAATCAACATATGGTCAAAACATTTTAATAAATATAAGTAAGTTGATCTTCTTTGCATAAAATCATGGAATGCAGAATAAATCATATTTATCGAAATCAATTATGTATAATTCAGTTTAAACCACAAAGCAATGAACATACTCAAGGTCTCAAGGGCGTTCAAAAGAGGTCAAGAAACGTGCTAGGGTGGGATGTATATAGGGTAACGTGGTGCTACAATCCGGGAATAGGATCTTGACTTCACTTATTTGAATCACAAGAATCTTCCACCAATAAGCTTTGCGTATTTTCACTTTTTTACTTTATTTTTGAGAACATGGACAAAGATGCACAATAACCGAAGCCTAGGAAATTAGCAATTTTATATTTCTCGAGATTCCTCAAACTCTTGATTAACATACCATGACCCGTTAGGACTATCGATCAATCAACCTTTGGGATGATACAAACACCCGACTATGTGAATGGTGACGATTTACTCATCATCAAGATCAACGTCCCCAAACCTTTTTTTTTCTAAAACTTACAACCACAATCTCAACTTTACTTCACACGCTTTTCATCAACTGCATCCAAATTCCCGGATAGGTAAAGGGAGGCAAATATGTATAAGAGGGGCTAAAGCATGATCAAGAAGAAGAATAAGAAGAGAAATGAAGTGCCATAATCATCCCATGAAGAATTTGAGAGAACTCATAAAGTGGTGTCAACCTTCAAATTCAACATGATTTTGATAAAAACAAAATATTAAACATGCTAGAATTTCAAACAAACATTTAACAACTTAAATATATTATAAAACCTTTCGAACATAAAAATGTTTCAAAGCTAATCTTCCAGCAAATATCATCATCGAGCTCATATATGGAATAGAAGCACAAAACGTTTCGAAAATTCTTCAGTTTTAAAAGCATTTCGGTCGAGGTGATTTGATGGCGCCCGAGGTGTTCAACTGAGATGAATCTTGGTTATCACGACATCTTTGGCCAAAACGTCTCGGTCGAGGCAAATTTTTTTTTTAAATTAGTTTTTCGACATTTTTATCAAACAAAAACCTGTATGCAATGTTGGTAAATAAACATATACGCACATGTAAGCCAAATAAAATCATAAGCTAGGGCAAGTAAGAGTTATTACACAATATATATCCAAAGTAGGTCAAATACAAATACCCCATACTTAGGACACATTGTCCCAATGGGTTAAATAAAAGTCGGAATCAAAATACGCACCGAATGGTAGCAAAACAGCAAAAAGAAATAAGAACAAGCACCATAATATGCTCAATCCTCTGCCAGCGGTGGATGTGGAATGTAGTGGAATTAGGTCAGATCGAATGGATAGCATATCTGCTGCTTGAACTACAGCAACGCCATCTGCCGCTGATAGTGATGGCTCTCCTCGATACGCTCCGTCCAGCTATGAAAGGTGTTTGTCTGATCAGTGAAGCGCTGAGTAATGTCGAGCCGCATGGCCTGATAGGAATCCTTCAGGGTCTGATCAATGAAGTGTTGAGTAATGTCGAGCCGTAGGATTGATGATTTGCTGCGTCAGATCATCAATCCTGCGGTGCACGTCAGGGTTGCGTCGACTGCGAGATCTCTACTGGGAAGGGTAGTGAATGTCAACGGGAGCGGCTGGTACCTCTCTCGTCCTCTGTAGCCTCATCATCAAGGTCAACAGTGGGAATACTAGGGCCGCCGGTATCAGTGCCGGTGTCCATAGTTCCAGCTCTGCCAATGTCATCACCAACCTCATATCCACCAGCTTCCTCTATACCAGCATCCTCATTCATGATCGCGAACCAAACAGATGTCTATCTCTCATGGTCGAAGACCGAGAACTTTGAAGACAAAGAAATACCCCTCGGAAACTTTGTTTCCCACGGCTTGGCCACATAGGGAGTGCCAAGACCGCGGGGAACGAGAGTGTTGCGCGTGATAAACTCCTACAAACCCAACGGCTTCGCCGCCGGAACCAAAGTACATCTTGATAAATCCAACCCCATCTCAATAGCGATGTGGGTCACTAGACCGCCATAAAAACTATCTCCCTTGGGCTTCCTCTTCACCTTGTGCAGCTCCTCTGTAAGCAAAGCTACAAAATCTAGAATCCCTTATGTCACCATGCAAAACATACTAAATAGCTCACCCAGACAGACCTTCTAGGGCGTCTTAGTACGTGCTAGAAGCATCTCCATTAATATCCGGTGAGTGATGCTAAAAGCAAGGTGGTAGATAATGCGCTCTTGAGAATCCCTGGGCTGCCATCTATCACAGTGGGAGGTGATGTGAGCAATGCTCTCCCAAGAACTGCGAGCCTGCACAAGAGATGCGAAATTTGTAGCTGTAGGAGTGGAAGCAAAAAATTTCCCCAAACTGCTCAAGGGGGACGATGTAGTTCTTGTTCAGTAGTCGGTACTTGATCCCTCTATTCTCCGGCTTGTACGTCACAAAACTCAAAAATTTGAATGTCAACTCCAGACAAGCCGACGCACGAATGGTTATGAAGGTATCCAAACGAACCATGGAGACCATCTTTTATAGGTCATCCACTACATGCAAGCACTCAAAATCGGGAATGTCTACATATCCAGGAGCATTGATCGGGCGGTCAAAAATACGGTCAAAATCATATTGAAACCTCTCGTGGATCACCGGGATAAGAGGTTGTGGAGGAGGGGAAGGGGAAAACTATCGGCAACTACTAGGGTGGTCCCTAAGGGCTAACTAGCGATCGGATCTCCTCAAATTATCCATTATTGAAACTAATCTCGGTTGCTCTAGATTGTATCTCGGCCGAGACAGAGAATATCCGACAGAGGCAAGGCGTTGTCTTGATCGAAATCCAAAAAATGTAAAATCTTCCCCCAATTTCGACTACCAATTACTTCCTATAGGGTACTTAAACACTTCTCAATAGCAAGCAACGACATATAAACCATAATCCATGCAAAATCAAGAAAAAACGAACAAAATACCCAAATAGCGTAGCGAGTGATGGATGGTTGTGCGATTTTATACTTGAAATATTTTTCTCTTGCTTCTCTTGGTCATTTGAAACCAAAAATCGTGGAACATAGTTGAGATTTGATAATTTGGAGTGAAGGGAAGCCGTTGGTCGAGGTGCGTTTGAGAGGGAGTTTGGGTTGTGAGGAGAGAGAAAGTCGTTCTCCTTTTTATACCCCACGCAAAATTTGATTTCATCTTAGCCGAGGTGTTTCTCGGCTGACCAAGGTGACAAAGCGAGGTGATTTTCAGATAACAAGACCTCGGTTGGGCGAACTCTGTCTCGGTAGAGGCGGCTCACTCACCAGGCACAGGTGCGGCTCAAGGAAGGCGCATGGGGTGCCTGTCTGTGCAGAAGGCCGGCCCCGACTTCTCTTCGATCTTTCTCTTGACTCTCTTCACTTCTCCATCACACAGCAGCATAATACAAACATATATACATATATATGATCATCAAAATAGCCAGGAAGGGATCCAACACATGTCTAGCTTGTGATCCTAATCTAGAATTGAAGAAAGAAGTAGAAAGGAAGAAAGAAGAAGTATGGGGTGAAGAACTTACCACACCAGCCCTAAGTAGCAACTAGGAGCTACAACACACCTCACCACCTCAAAACATCAAAAACAACAGACATCATCAACCTTAGCCACAAGCTCAAGATCATCGAAACTTCAAACCAACACAAACTCACAAAAACTCTCTCACAAGATCAAAGAGGAATTAAGAGGAGAAGATGAAGGAGAAGAAGAACATAAGGGAGATGAAGGAGCTGGAATGAAGTGAACAAACCCTTCATCTGAAGGTTGGGAAGCTTATATAGGAAGCTATCCGAAAAGCAAGGTCAAGAGGTCAACAAAGGTGGCTAAAGCTGCACAATCCCGTAGGGGTGGATTAGGCAAGGCGCAGGGGCAGCTTACCTGAGGCGCAGGGGCAGCTTGCTGTGTTCCCAATATTTCCAAAGCTTCTATACTTCACTTGGTCAATAACTTGTGCACTGAATTTGATCCCCCAAATCCCTTAGTTCGATACTCTCTAATTCTTGCTTTACTACGCCGATCCGTACACTGCAGGTTCGCTTGCTTTGATTTCAGTTTTATAAATTTAAAGCTTATTTGCATGCACACTTTGAGGCGAACAAGTTTTTGGCGCGGTTGCCAGGGATTTGGTTTAGACCAAATTCGGCTCACGGTTGTCGAGCTTGGGAGCTTTTTCTCTTGTGATTTGATTAGTCTTTTTAAGTGCTTTTTGCAGATTCTTTAGGTATACGCGAAATACTAGATCTACAAAAGATCTAGTTCCTTTTTATCCTGAACTTATGAAAACTTTGAGAAGAAAGTTGAAAGAGAAAAATATGGCTGAAAATATTGAGAGGAACATCCAATTGGAGTTGGATGAAGCTCAAACTCAACTTCTTTTGAGTGAGAAGGCTCGCTTCAAATAGATGAGCTGCAAGCAATGATTCTAGAGATGAAACTAGAGAGAAATGATTCTAAGAAAAAGAAGAAGAAATCTAAGGAATCCATTACTGAATCATCCGACGATGATGACATGCCGGAACTAGAGGATATTGAACCGATAATCCATCTAGGTCGTGACAATCCTAGACCACAAGTTCATCCTCGTGTTCTCGCTGGAGATGTGAGAGTCGTTGATGGAGGGGATGAACCACGAACCCTTGGACAAAGGATGGATCCTTAGCTTTCTTGAGTCTTCTTCCACTACTCACATCCTTGGAGACTTCTAAGGAAGCATCAAGCACGCCTCAAGGCACATCAAGGGCACCAATTGCTTTGGAATTGAAGCCGCTTCCCACACATCTTCGGTATGCTTTTCTTGGAATTAATTCTACCTTTCCCGTTATTGTTAGTTCCGATTTAAAGGAAGATAAACATGAGAAACTTATGGATGTTTTGAGGAAATATAGGAAAGGTTTAGGCTATAGCATAGAGGATCTTGTACGAATTAAACCATGTTTATGTATGCACAAGGTTCTAATGGAAGATGATTACAAGCCTTCATAAGAACCTCAAAGACGGTTAAACCCGGTCATGAAAGAGGTCGTGAAGAAGGAAATCCTTAACTTACTTGACGCATGTATCATCTATCCTATCTCCGATAGCAAGTGGGTGAGCAATTGCAAATGGTGGAGGAGTGCTTGTTCCAAGTGTCTAGAGGAAGTGAGCCATGGTATGCCGACATTGTGAACTATCTTGTGTGTGAGGAAGTGCCTCCCGGTTTGTCATATGCCCAAAGGAAGAAGTTCTTCGAAGATGTGAGGCACTACTATTGGAGTGAACCACTTTTGTTTAAGAGAGGGCCGGATGAAGTCTTTAGAAGATGCATACCGGAGGATGAGGTGGAGAGTGTGATCCACCACTGTCATTCCTTGCCATGTGGAGGGCATGCTAGCTCCCACAAGACATGTGCGAAGGTGTTGCAATCGGGTTTCTTTTGGCCAAGTTTGTTCAAGGATGTGCAAAACTTCGTGGTAGCTTGTGATGCTTGCCAAAGGACGGGAACATCTCAAGGAGGAATGAGATGCCCTTGAACAACTTACAAGAAGTGGAGATATTTGATGTGTGGGGTGTGGACTTCATGGGACCATTCCCTTCTTTATGTGGTAACCTCTACATCCTATTGGCGGTGGATTACGTTTCAAGATGGGTAGAGGCAATAGCTTCTCCTACAAATGATGCCAAGGTTGTGGTGCGGTTCTTCAACCGAGTGATCTTTCCTAGGTTTGGAACACCAAGGGTGATCATAAGTGATGGAGGGAAGCACTTCACCAATAGGAATTTTGGGGCACTTTTGGCTAAGTATGGGGTGACTCATAAGGTGGCAACACCTTACTATCCCCAAACTAGTGGCCAAGTGGAGATCTCCAACCGGGAGATAAAGGGAATTCTTGAGAAGACGGTCTCTAGAACCGCTTTCAAGACACCAATTGGCACCACTCAATACAAGTTAGTCTATGGCAAGTCTTGCCACCTTCCGGTAGAGATGGAGCATAGAGCTTATTGGGCCATTAAGTGGCTAAATTTTGACCTCAAGGAGGCCCGTGAGAAGAGATTGCTTGATATTAATGCTCTTGAGGAGATCCGTTTGGATGTCTATGAAAATGCCCGGATCTACAAGGAGAGGACCAAACGTTGGCATGATAAGCGCCTCATCCCTAAGGAGTTGAGTGAAGGCGACCTTGTCCTCCTCTTCAATTCAAGGCTGCGGCTCTTCCCCGGAAAGCTAAAGTCAAGGTAGACCGGTCCCTATGTGGTGAAGAAGATCTTTCCCCATGGAGCGGTCGAAATAGGAGGGGAGCATTGTGGAGATTTTAAGGTGAATGGGCACCGGTTGAAGAAGTATATCCCGGGAGCTCCGGTGGATGTGATTGCCCCACTTCACCTTGAATGAGACGCCCCCGAGTTTGGTCAAGCTAATGACCTTAAAGAAGCGCTTGATGGGAGGCAACCCATTGGTAACGTTTCCCCTCTTCGTTTTTGTTTTTGTTTTTGATTTTTCTGTTTTGTGTGTTTGGGTTGCTTTGTGTGTGCTAGAGTCTTGGTAGCATTGGAAGCCTTGCATGGCATGTGAATGATGGTGATGAACCCCTCATCAATTATGGGTGGAGCGGACGCGGAACTTGGACAGCTAGCGGTACCTAGCGCGGGTCCCGACGCCTTGATGAACACTTAGAGCTCTCTACCATTGTTGATAGGATCATCCACCTTCAATCCACTTGAGTAATCCCAAATACCGAAGCAAACCATTTTTACATTGTGAGAACCCTCTTTCACTCTTCTTTACTTCATTTACACATTGGGGACAATGTGTTTCTAGGTATGGGGTGGGGTTTGCATGATCCTTTGCATGATTAGCATCTAGGATAGTTTAATATTATCACATGTCTTGCATTGTATATACTCATTTCGAAAAAATCCAAAAAATCCGAAAATTTAAAAATTTTTTTGTGCTTTCTAGGCTTGGATATGACCCTAATGATGAATCTTGTCTTGTGGATTGGCTATGGATGACCTTATGTGTTAAATTGATGAATGCATATGTGGACTTGAAGTACTTATATTGAATCTCATGAATGGATTGTGATCATGATGTTTGCCTTGATTGGATTGAGTATTGAAAGTCGAAATTACATGCTAGTTCTTGCACATCATCTAGGAATGAATGAGGCAATTCATCTTTCTCTACTTCTCATCTTGATCATGATGTTTGAGCACCTGAATTGATATAAATTTGACCACTTTTGACCCATCCAGGAATAGGAGCATGTTAGTGTGTTGATGTGTGTGAAAAGCAAGTGTGGGGTGAAGATGTTGATGAAAGAATGTCATGAATAAAATGCTGGATTTGTTGGGAAAGTGTAGACAAAAATATAGGTTTGGGGACGTTGGTTTAAATGACGAGTAACTCGGCACCATTCACATAATCGGGTGTTTGTGCCTTGCCAAAGTCAAATAAACCAATAGTCCTAACGAGCTTTGGTATGTGAGCCCGGTGTAGATACCTCGAAAAATAGAAAAAACCCCGAGGACGGCTAATCACCAAGGTTTCGGCTTTTGTACACCAATGCCATTGTCTCAAAAATAAGTGAAAGAAAAAGAAAAGAAAGAAAAGATGGAGAAAATATACACTTGTGGGAAGTTGATCAAGGACAAAATTGTGGAGTTAGTTCCATTCCCAAATTAGCATCACATAGCCTAGAAAAATCCCCACCTAATCACAACGTTTCTTGGCCTTTTATCTCACAAGCCCTTATGACCTATTTGAATGTGTGTAAGACTTAGTAATCTAGATTGGATATGCTCTTGATCATCTTGACTTCTTCATTTTTACGTTTCATGCATGCTTTGAAGTTAAGTACAATTGTCTTTCCATGCCTTCACTTGTTTGATACATGATTGCTTGTCCATTGCCATAAAACATGACTATGAAGGTGATCCAATATTAGAAGCACAACTCCAAAAATATTTTGCCATTTTTCTGCATACATAAATCATGTCATCTCTTAGTCTATAGTTGGGATCTTGCTTGGGGACGAGCAAACCTTAAGTATAGGGTATTTTTGATAACACGATTTATGACTTACGTTTAGGTAATCATTTAGATAGATTTTTCACTCATTCATGCATGGTTTAGCACTAGTTCACGACGTTTGCACTCAATTCACGTATTTTGTCGAGATAGACGTCTACACGGACTTTTGCATTGCTTTGTAGGTATTTTGGGAGATTTAGGAGCTTAATCGATACGTTTGAGGATCGTTCATCAAGATGACACACCCTCGGACTCATTGGGATGCAAGCTAGCGGCTAAGGAAGACGCATGGGACCTTGTTGGTGCAAGCCATGCACCAAATCGTGACTCAATGATCCAAAGCAGGCTGAGGCACCCCAACCACGGTCTCTAGTACTTCCACGGCCGTGGAACCTGACCGTGGTTTTTGCCAGACGGTTGTGGCAGTTGTGCCACGATCTCATGGCCGACTCTAGCAAGGTTGTTGTATAAAAGTGGTCCTGCAAGGCTGAGAGAAGGACATCCCCTATCATCCAATCAAATCCACACTCTCCATCACACTCTCAACAAGAAGATTCTCTCAATTCAAAGCTTGGAAGGAAGCTACCATTGGAGGAGGAAGAAGCTCCATTGGAGAAGAAGAGAAGAACACACCATTGCTAGTCTTTGATATGTTTTGTAGTGAAGATTTTCGGAATCGATTTCTAGGGTTGTAAGAATCGATTAAACCTTCTTTTGAAGGGTTGTGAGTCTTTCTAATCTTACTTTCAGCTTGGTTTTACTTGTTTCACTTGTTCACCTCTTTCTCTTCATTATCTTGCAAATGGAATCTATGATTTTATGTTTGATGATTTCGATTATGATGATGTATGTTGTAGGCTAAATAGATGCTATTCTAGGGTAAGGAAAGGATGGTTATGGCTAGGACTATGATAGGATGGACTTAGATTTGCCCTTGGATGATTCATTTGCTCGAACAAAGTCACTGTTGTAGTCCACGGTTTGTTTTTGCCAGTCCACGACCGTGGAAGTGGTAGAACAGCCCATGGTTTGCCTGGTTCGTTTGATTTGATGGATCTAAGTTCTAGATTGTTAGAATGTTGAAATCCTAGTGTTTGTTGAGTCAAATCGATCCTAGGGTGACCTAGTATTGGCAACTAAGTGTTTGAAGAGACCTACCCGGTGATTCTTACTCTTGGATATCGAAGATGACAAACTCTAGGTAGTAGCCGCTATTGGATTAAGTGTGCTAGGATAGTTGTTTAGGACTTGCCTTTCCGAGACTTACCCGTTAAAGAGAGGTTGGATCCCTAGAATACTATCCGGTTTGTATAGAATTCCTATCCTTAGGTTCTTTGAGACTTACCCGGTGATGAGACGTTAGGAACGGACTAGAGGATCATGAGACTTACCCGGTGATTGATCCCAACCTAGAAACATTTACTCCCAACGTACTTTAGAAATCCAAGGAATGATTAGATAGCTTGAGTCCCATGCCATAACCGGAATTTCCAACCCCTAGAATCCGCGTTTTCTCTCTTTGATCATATATTCCGTGCTTGCTTTGTTTACTTGTGGTGTTAGCTTAGTTGATTGTTTACTTTGCATGATTTGTGATCCTTGATTGATCACCTAAAACCAACCAAAAACATTGAGATTTTCATTTCTTTATTTCTTTCTCTTTTCTTAAGCCTAGATCTTCACTAAACTTAATCACTAATCGAATCAATCTCACCTCAGTCTTTGTGTTCGACCTTGGAATACTATCCCTACTATAAAACGTCCCGTACACTGCGGGTTCGCTAGGAGTTAGGAGAAATATAACGAGTATAAATTTAAGGCTTATTGCGTGCATACACATCCTGAGCGTGACCATCGGATCTGGTTCACGTCTCGCTCAGTTCATCTCAATCTCGGTCGAGATGTTCTATGAACCGACCGCGGTGAAGTTCAGTTTGGTTTCTGCTCGAGCTTTAAAGGTCAACTAAGGTAAAGGATCATTCTTTCATCGTCTTTCCTACAACTTTCAGCCAATCACCCTACAATCGCAAGAGAATTTAGCCAATAATCATCATGATAATAACAAGCAAATATATCATAAAAAAATCAATAACCAAACAAGAAAACCTTAACACAAAGGTCTCAATAATCACCCAATCAAACTAATAATCACTCAGCAAACTGTGTTCCTCAATAACTAACCAAAAGCGAACAATCAAGGTTCTCTAAGAAAACCTTACAACTTCCTTCCAAAAGCCTTCAACTTTCACTACAAAGAAATCTTTCATCAACTTCCTTCTTCCTTGGAATATCTTCAATCTCCCGAAATAAATAGTTAACTGTTCGCTCAAAAGGGTATGCGTCAAAGTCTTAATATTTATATCTAGAACTCAAAAGCAAAGCGAACCCGCAGTGTACGGATCGGCTGTAGAAAGGTAAGAATTCCAGAGTCGAACTCAGGGATTTGGTGAGAAAAATTCCAATTTCAATTATCTAGCGAAAGTATAAAAACTTTTGTGATATGATAAAGAGAGAAATGATTCCAAGGATTCAAGTATCCGATTTAGGCTTTCGATTCAAGACACTTCTATAGATATAGGACAGAATTTATATTTCCAAGATTAAATGTTCAAAGATAGGATTCGTACGATGAAATTCCGAAACCTATATGACTAATCTATAGGTTCTCTCTATAAAGGTTGTTGAGGCTGCGATATAGAAAGATCTAAAGACAAGAATTATGTTCAAACTAACTATCTAAAACTCCAGGATGTGACTCTCCAAAGTAAAGAATAGCAAGCACAATTAAAATCTTAATAAAGGATGTTGAGTCACTTTATTACCCAAAACTTGCAGTTTTAATCTGTTAAATATAGAAACAGGTTTGAAGTGTATTCCAACATTCAATTAGAGGATAAAAAGGTTAATCAAGATTGGGATTTAGGCAAGGATTAGTTTTGATTAAAGATTGATTCAATTAAAGTTCGTCAGAAGGATAAATCGCCCTGTTCATAAGAAAAATCGGCCGATTTTCCTCAAGAACAGCCCGATTTTCCTGTTTGTCGCAAAACTAAAATCTAAATTCTCAGGGTCCTAATGTTTGAATGAGTTCAGTCTATCATCATCTAAGCCTTAATCATCAACTATTCTCCCCAGAATCACAAGGTTTTTAGCCAACCATTTTCAAAATCGAATCAAATTAATTATTGAAGAAGATATCGCAAAGAAACCAAATCTTGAACGAAAAACTTCTATAACTTTCAAATCTGTAAAACAATCGTCAAATCTGTTCAATGTATCCCTCAACAACTCAATTTCGTGTTCACAAACCACAAACAAGACAATGGAACAAAGAAATCTCACAATCAAAGATCAAGAATGACTTTCCGGTAAAAGCTCTTCAATCTCTCTCCAAGAATCGTTGATTTCTCCAAAACGTGTAAAGATTCTCTGATGCGACCTCCTCGTCTTCGCTCGTAGGGTTCTCCTCTATAGTTTCTTGCAGGTGGTCCGTTTGGCAAAACTTCTATCTAGCCCAAATTAATTGGGCTTTATGTCGTCTTTTCATTTGGCCGAATCGTGAAGAAAATCGACCTAGTCGATTTACGTGCAAAACCGTTCGATTTCATCCAATGAAAATCGTCCGATTTATATATCTGTTGGCACGATTTTCTTCAACAGAAAGCGTTCTTCTTTTGCTTCGTCTTCTATGCTTCTCCTTTGCAATTCCTTAGCTCCTTGTGATCCTTCTAAGGCTCCTTTAGCTTCCTTAACGTCCTTAGATGCTTCTTGCTCCATTATTGCTTCCAATTCAACTCTATTTACCTGTAATTCATAAAAACCCGTGTAGACCTCTATTTCCGACAATTGATTAAATAGATCATAAAAGGTATGCAAAATTCCTCTAAATGCAAGGTAAATAGAGATAATTTGCTGCAATATGCATGAATATAATGATACATAATTCATGTCATCAAAATACCCCATACTTGTCTCTTGCTTGTCCCTAAGCAAGACTCAAATTTAGAACAAAAGATGTCATGGATCATGTATGTATGAAAATCTAAAAACTTTTCTTTTGGTAGTGCTTCTTCTTATTGGATCACCCTCAAAGTGATATTTCAAGACACAAAAGGGCAAAGAATGTATCAATGATGATTATAAGATGAATAAACTCCCTTTTCTTCCTTGAAGCCATAAATAAAGAACATGATAAAGGTGTAGAGGCAATCAAATTCAAACAAATCTAAGCCATTAAGTCTTGAACACATGCATAAAAGTCTCAAGGTCTTCTAATCAAAGAAAGGGTTCAAGAAACGTATTAAGGGAAGGAATTCTTTTTGGCAATTGTGGTGCTAATCCGGGAAAGAGAAACACATAACACTTTCAAGAATTTTCTTCACCGCACATGCTTCGCATGTAGAAAGCTTTGCTTTCATTATACTTTACTTTTTGAGAGTATGGACAGCGGTGCACAAAAACCAAAGCCTAGGAGATTGGCGTTTCTCAATTTCGAGATGCCTCAAACCCTTGATGCACATACCATATCTCGTTAGGACTTGTCGTTCAATCGGACTTTGGCAAGACACAAACACCCGGCTATGTGAATGGTGCCGAGTTACTCATCCTTATGTTCAACGTCCCCAAACTTATGAAATTTTGCACTTTTTCAATACATTTTCCTTGGCCCTCCCACATCAAGCATGCCTTTTTCAATCGCCTATCCTAATTCCCGGATGGTAAGAGGAGGGTTACATATCTTATTGAGGAGCTAGCATGATCAAGATATGAGAAAAGAAAAGAAGTGAATTGCCTTAGTCATCCTTAAATGGTGTAAAAGAACTTGTAATATAGCTTCGACTATTATTTTATTCTCTTATCAAAACAACTAAATCATATAACTTATTCATGTATTCAAGTAACAAAAGCAATTTCATTCATGCTATAGTCAAGATCTCAACATAACTAAGCGTCTTTTTGCCTATCCATATACACAATATTCATCATAGAGGTCATTTCCATATAAGAAGCACTTTAAATTTTTGAAAGTTCATATGTTTGAAAAAGTCATGCAAATGCAAATGTTGATAAAAGAAAGCAAGTAGTGCAAGAGTTATTACAAGCCAATTTGTCAAGAGTAGTGGAAAGTACATAGAGTGCTAGAATGAAAAATAAGGTACTGTAAGTACCCCCACCCCATACTTGACATCCACATTGTCCCCAATGTGAAAATCAAGCATAAGAAGGAGAAAAATACTTACAATGTAAAAGAAGTGGAAGCTCAATCCTCTGTCGGTGGTGTAGGTGGTGGATATGGATACATCGGTGTGGAGGGATCGTAGAAGTGGCCGAACTGGTGGTAGTACATGTCCCTCATCTGGCCATCATAGGACGAATGCCTAGCGTCCGTCTCCTCCCTGTAGCTCCTGAACTGTGTGCTCAGGGTGTCATAATCGGTGCGGAGGGCACGATAGTCGGTGTTGAGGCTCTGGAAGCTAGTGACTAGCTCCCTGAAATGGCGTGGAGCTCGGCGTCCTCGTATAGGGCCTGGAGCATGTGCATAGGAGTGTCGAGGTGGCTGCATGTCATCCTCCGTCTCCTCATCCTGCCTGCTAGTCCTGCTCGGTCCTACTCCATGAGTGTCAGTGTCCATGGCATCCGTAGCATGCCCACTATGAGTATCACTCTCAAACTCGAGCATGGTCTCCTGTCCGCCATCCTCATCTTCCTCTGAGTCACCTGCATCATCATCATAGTAGGTAGGGGGTGAGAACTCCTCAAGCATCGCTTCAAAAGTCTCCTTCCAGTTCCTCTTATTCCGAATGGTGTATTCGGATTTCCATATGATCTCGGATGGCTTCTTCTTCGGATCCCTGTGCCATGGCATCGGCACATGAAGAGTTCCTCTCCCACGAGGAATCAAGACCTGGCGAACCACCAACCTCTGTGAGCCTAAAGGAAGGGCACTCTCAGCTAGAGTGCATCCCGAGAAGTCATAACCTAGAGTCCTAGCCACATGAGTGACCAGGCCTCCTGCGCAGATATCACCCTTGGCTTTGTTGGCTATCTTTCCTAGATAGTCAGCAAGCATGGTGGAGATGTCGGGAGTGGTGGTGGATGTCATGCAGTAGAGGATGAAAAGCTCATCAGCCTTGAGCTTCTGTGGAGTCTCATTCCGGGCAAACAAACTCTCACTGAGTATCCTATGCACTACCTTGAAGGAAAGTTTGTACATGCTTGTCTCCTTAGAGTTTCCGGGTCTCCACTTATCCCCTCCGTACTCTCCTACGGAAATAGCCTCCCAAAAATCACTAGCATTGAGGCCTCTAGCAAATGTGCCTGCATCTGAATAAGAAAAGCCAAACAAGTCGCCAAAAGCATCAATAGACAAAGTGTGGTCTTGGCTCATGAGGCGGAAAGTGACCATCCTTTCCCTAGGATCGTGCTCAAACGTGCTAAGAAATTCTAGGGTGATCTCCCTATAAGCGTCTTCCCTGATCGTAGCAAACTGTCTCAACCCTGCTCTATCAAGCATCTTATCAACATCCTCTCGAACATATAACGAATCTAAGTCATCAAGTACTATGTAGCGAGGAGGGGTGAATGGGCGATCTATAATGCGTTCATAGCGTTTCTTATGCTTGGATAGGGGAGGGGGAAGCTTAGGGATGTTGGTAGGTGGTGGTGGAGGTGGAGCAGGGGCTTTGGAAGAAGATCCCTTCTTCTTCCCCGTGTTTCTAGTTATCCTCTTGACAAGATCCATTCTAAGTCCTAAAAATCGACCTGTTCTTCACAAAAATCGGCCGATTTTTCTGGGCTGGGTCGATTTTTATCTCGATTCCAACGATTCTCACAATCCTGTAAAGTTCTGTTCAATCTATCACTACACACAGTTCTCTACAATGAATCCTAAGCAAATTTCTCTATCAATTCCAACAACAAAGCACTTCCTAGGCAACTTCGATTTCAAGAGAGAAAACTTAGGTTTTGGAAAGAAAAACCTGAATTTCTTTTGGAGCAGTCGATTGCTGTGCGTGTTGTTGTTAGATCCGTGTTCCTTGTTGAAAATGCTTCAATTTGGAGTCAAGAATCTCTCGAAATGGTTAAGAAATGAGGATTTGGGGGTGTGGCGATTTTCCGGCGTTCTTGAGAGAGGGGAATCGAGAGTTGAAGATGTGGGAATGAAGAAGATCGAGTGTGAGGTTCTTATATAGGGTCGACGATTTCTGAAGAAAATCGGACGATTTTTCTGGTCGATTTATTTGTCGGGGCGATTTTTCTCTCTGACCGAAAAAAATCGGACGATTTATTTTGGCAGGTCGATCTCCAGGTCGATTTTTGTTTCTGTTGTGAAAAATCGTCTTGCTCTGTTACAGAATCGGACGATCTTTTTGTGGTAGGTCGATTTCCTTCCTTGTTTTTCTCGAATCTCAAAGATATAACTTAATTGTGCTCCATTCTCCGTGAATCTCTCACATTTGAGCCTAGTTTCCTGCGATTAATGACACGACAAACCAAGAGTGCATCGAGGAACAAGTAAAAACGAAAAACGAAGAAACAAAACAATTAATCTATTCTAACTTAAGCGAGGGAAAGAAGGGATACTATACTATCATTGGGTTGCCTCCCAAGAAGCGCTTAATTTATCGTCTTTAGCTAGACGGTGTATGATGTTGTGTTCAATGGAGGAGGATAGGAGCTATCTCCTCGACTGGAGCTTCCGGTGTGTATTTCTTCAACCGTTGGCCATTAACCTTAAAGCTTCCGCATTGTTCACCCCATACTTCAACTGCACCATGGGGAAAAATTCTTTTAATCACAAAAGGTCCTGTCCAACGGGATTTGAGTTTACCTGGAAATAGACGCAGCCTTGAGTTGAATAGGAGGACTTGGTCCCCTTCCTTCAAGTCTTTCGGGATGATGTGCTTGTCATGCCACCGCTTTGTCCGTTCCTTGTAAATCTTTGCGTTCTCATACGCGTTCAGTCGGAGCTCATCTAGCTCATTGATGTCTAAGAGCCGTTTCTCTCCGGCTTCTTTCATGTCGAAGTTGAGCCACTTGATAGCCCAATAAGCCTTGTGTTCTAGCTCTACAGGAAGATGACATGATTTACCATAAACGAGATTATAGGGGGTCGTACCTATTGGTGTTTTGAAGGCTGTCCTGTATGCCCATAGTGCATCATCAAGCTTCATCGACCAATCTTTCCTCGTTTTAGAGACGGTCTTCTCTAAAATCCCCTTGATCTCTCTATTTGATATCTCGACTTGTCCGCTGGTTTGCGGATGGTAAGGTGTAGCTATCTTATGGGTCACCCCATACTTAGCTAATAGAGCCTCGAATCGACGGGCTGTGAAATGCGTTCCTCCGTCACTAATGATGGTTCGGGGAGTTCCGAACCTTGGGAAGATCGTTTTGTTGAGGAATTTCACCACTACCATTGCATCATTAGTAGGAGAAGCGATTGCCTCTACCCATCTTGAGACATAGTCTACGGCAAGGAGTATATACTGGTTGCCGCATGAAGATGGGAAAGGTCCCATAAAATCGATGCCCCATACGTCAAAGATCTCTACTTCTTGTATGTTGTTGAGAGGCATCTCATTCCTCCTAGATATATTACCTGTCCTTTGACAAGCATCACAAGAAACAACAAACTTTTGCACATCTTTGAAAAGTGTAGGCCAATAAAAGCCGGAACGAAGTACCTTAGCACATGTCTTGTGGGAACTAGCATGTCCACCACATGGTAGAGAATGGCAGTGTCGGATGACACTATCTATCTCATCTTCGGGAATACATCTCCTGTAGATGCCACCTGGACCTCTTTTGAATAGGAGAGGTTCGTTCCAATAAAAATGCCGGACGTCATTCAAGAACTTCTTCCTTTGAGCGTATGAAAGTCCGGGTGGAATCTCCTGACAAACAAGGTAATTTACAATGTCAGCAAACCATGGGTCATTACCTTGTGATATGTGTTGAAGACACTCTTCAATCTCGTGCAACTGCTCGTCAGGGAAGGAGTCGTCTATCGGAAGCTCATCTGACTTGCCGGTGAGCTGTGGGAGACGACTAAGGTGATCGGCGACGGAGTTCTCCGATCCTTTCTTATCACGGATCTCTAAATCAAACTCTTGCAAGAGTAAGATCCATCTTAGAAGCCTTGGCTTCGCATCCTTCTTCGTGAATAAGTATCGGATTGCGGAGTGGTCCGTATAGACTATCACTTTCGCACCTACAAGATAGGAACGAAATTTCTCAAATGCATATACTACGGCTAAAAGCTCCTTTTCCGTAGTTGCATAATTATACTGAGCCTCATCTAGCGTTTTGCTAGCATAGTAGATGGCATGAGTGCGACCATCTTTCTTCTGACCAAGAACGGCTCCGATAGCGACGTCGCTTGCGTCGCACATGACCTCGAAAGGGAGAGTCCAATCGGGTGGTTGGATGATTGGTGCCGAAATCAATGCTTCTTTGATCCTGCAAAAGGCATCTAAGCAATCTTTCGAGAATTCGAAAGTCGCATCTTTCATCAAAAGATTAGTCAAAGGTTTTGAAATCTTGGAAAAATCCTTTATGAATCTCCTGTAGAAGCCTGCATGTCCTAAGAAGCTTCTAATTCCTTTTACTGATGAAGGGGGATGTAACTTCTCAATGGTCTCTATTTTTGATCGATCTACCTCTATCCCCCTTTGTGACACTAAGTGACCTAACACAATTCCTTCGGTGACCATGAAATGACACTTTTCCCAGTTTAAGACTAAGTTAGTGTCCTCACATCTCTTAAGAACTAGTGAAAGGTTATAGAGACAGTTATCAAAGGAAGAACCATATACCGAAAAGTCGTCCATGAAGACTTCCATGATATTCTCTACGTATTCGGAGAAGATTGCCATCATACACCTTTGGAAGGTGGCTGGAGCGTTGCATAAGCCGAATGGCATTCTTCTATAAGCGAACGTACCCCATGGGCACGTAAAGGTTGTCTTCTCTTGATCAACCGGATGAATTGGTATCTGAAAGAAACCGCTATATCCATCTAAATAACAAAAGTAGGCATGTTGGGCTAACCTTTCCAACATTTGATCGATGAAAGGAAGGGGAAAGTGGTCCTTCCTCGTGACTACGTTCAGTTTGCGGTAGTCGATGCACATTCGCCACCCTGTAACTGTCCGTGTAGGGATGAGTTCGTTGTTCTTGTTGGCAACAACGGTAATGCCTCCTTTCTTGGGTACTACTTGTACCGGACTCACCCATTTGCTATCAGAAATAGGGAAGATGATACCTGCATCAAGTAGCTTAAGGATTTCTTTCTTCACGACCTCTTTCATTGCCGGGTTTAACCGTCTTTGAGGTTGGCGTGAAGGTTTATAATCCTCTTCCATTAATATTTTGTGCATACATAGAGAAGGCTTTATTCCTACTAGATCATCAATGGTGTAACCTAGTGCTCTCCTATGTTGCTTCAGAACATGCATGAGTTTCTCTAATTCATCATCATTCAAGTTTGCATTGACTATAACCGGATATGTGGAGTTAGTGCCAAGGAATGCGTACCTTAAATGCGTGGGAAGTTGCTTCAATTCTAGTGATGGAGGTACCTTGGTTGGTGATGAATCGTGACTTTCGGATGTTGTGGGGGAGATCTCTATAGGTGTGGGTACCTCATCATTAGATTCGGAAGCGGCTGTGGTGAAGTCCGGAGAATCCATAGAATTACTCAGTGAATCGACCCCCTCTGTAATAAATCGGTCGATCTTCTGCATGATTTTTCTTTCTGTTGGAAAAAATCGTGCTTCCTCTTTATGAATCGGGCGATTTATTATCGTCAGGTCGATTTTAGTTTCTGTCGGAAAAAATCGTGCTACCTCTTCATAAATCGGACGATTTATTTCTGGTAGGTCGATTTTAGTTTCTGTTGAAAAAAAACGTGCTGAATCTTCAGAAATCGGAAGATTTATTTGTGACAGGTCGATTTTCTTCACAGTTTCCGGAGTCCACTCTAGCTCTTCAATTTTTGCTTCTAGCTCTTCCTCCATAACATTTAATGCTTTCACATCCTCATTGCAGTCATGTTCTATCCCTTCCTCCATGATGCTCATGCTAAGAACCTTTTGAAGAGGGTCTTTCATCAAGATCGAACTTACTATCTCTCTAGACTCTTCTTCCTCAACAATTTCAAAAACGTCATCCTTCAAGGCTGGCTCCTTGATTAAGGAAGATAGTATGAACTCTATCTTTTCTTCACCGATGTGGAAGGATAGCTGGCCGTTCTTGCAATCCACCATGCATCCAGAGGTGGCGAGGAATGGTCTCCCAAGGATGATGGGAACTGGGTAATCTGCAGGTATGTCAAGAACGACAAAATCTATAGGTATGTAAAACTTACCTAGCTTTACCGGGATGTCTTCTAATATTCCCACCGGCTTAGTGGTAGAACGATCAGCCATGTAGAGTGTGATCTTCACCGGTCTAGGCTCTCCTAGACCAACTGCTTTGCATAGAGCTAGAGGTATGATATTCACACTTGCTCCAAGGTCACAAAGAGCATCATAGGTAGCTTCTCCCAAAGTGATGGGTATGCAAAAGGATCCTGGGTCACGGAGCTTGGGTGGCATATTCTCCGTCATAGTCTTGATGAGTTCGGATGATTCCATACTCATCTTGACTTCTCCTATATCTTCTAACTTCCTCTTGTTAGAGAGGATCTCCTTTAAGAATTTCCCGTAAGCTGGCATACCTAAAATCGCATCCATAAAAGGTATGTTAATATGGAGCTTACTCATAAGTTCAACAAACTTACCGAAATGTTTATCTAGGCGTGCTCGCGCTCTAGATTGAGGAAAAGGTAGAGGTGGCTTGTAAGCGGGAGGAGGAACATAGACTTCTTCCTTCTCTTTTGCCTCTCCTTCTTTTGTGGAGGTATCAACTACTTGGGGTTGAGGGTCGACGGTCGTCTTCCCGCTCCTAGTAGTTATAGCCATAACCCTTCCCTTTGGGTTATCTTCTGTCTTGCCGGGAAGCTTCCCTTGATCTCTTGGAACTTCTCCGGCCTTGTTGAATACTTGGTTTTCTAAAGCTTTGTGAGCTTTGTCAACCGAAGTAATGTAACTCTCCAATCCTTGTAGCTTGCCTAGGATCGTCTCTAGCATAGGATCCGGTTTGTTTGATCCGCTTGATTGTCCCTGGCTTGTAGAAGGGGTAGAAGAAGATGGAGGGGTTAGAGCCTTTTCAGCATATGAGTAAGGATTACCTGAACCTTGCTGATTTGACCTCCAATTGTTGTTATTTGAGTTCCTGTTGTTGTTATTGTTCCAATTGGAGTTTCGGTTGTTATTGTTGTTGTTGCTCCAATTGGAGTTCCGGTTATCATTCCTTTGATTGTTGTCTCGCCCCATGTAGTTGGCTTCTTGCTCTTTAGTCTTTTGAAGACTTGTTTTGAGCACTTCCCTCAATTTGTTGATGTCATCTTTGAGGGAGAATATTTGTGTTTGAGCCGCTTGATTCAACTTGGCTCCAGGATCGCCTTGATTCCGGCTACTCGATTCCACCTTCCGGTGGGAGTACTTCTCAATCACTTGGGCTTGCTTCTCAATGAAGTCCCAAGCATCATCCTCTCTCATATCCATAAAAGTGCCGCAAGATAGAGATTGGAGGTTGAATTGTGTTTCCACATCCAACCCTTTGTAGTAGATCTCTAATAATTCCAGCTTGGAAATGCCATGGTGTGGCCAATCCAACAAGAGATCTTGAAACCTTTCCCAAGATTGAAACAAGCTTTCGTTAGGTTTCATAGAAAAAGCATTTATTTTACCTCTCAATTCCGCTGTTTTGGATGGCGGAAAGAACTTGGTAAGGAATTCCGAAGACAATTCCTCCCATGTAGCTAACTTCGCAGGTGGAAGTGTTTGGTACCAAGCTAGAGCTTTGTCCTTCAACGAGAAGAAGAACGGCTTGATCTTGTAGTTGCTTGTGGTAGCCTTCTTTGGCTTCATAGTCTCCATGAGAATCTCAAAATTCTGCAAGTGTTGATGCGGAGATTCAGTACTTGCTCCGCCATATTGACTTTGGCGAACCATAGTAATGACTTGTGGTGAGAAGCTAAACTCCTGGATGTCTTCAGCTCCGAAATCCACACCTAGACGACGCGGTTGCTGAATTGGATCCATCCGCTGCCCCAAAGTTCGGGGTCTATCTTCGTTATTGACAGCTCTGACATTCCTAGTCGTAATGCGAGGGACGACACTAGGTGTTGGAGTGTTTCGGTTAGGAAGAAGTGATGGATCAATCTCTTCAAGTTCCGGCATATCCGGATCAATCTCGTCATCCTCAGACGAGTCATCTCGAATGGACTTAGTTGGTGTCTTGACTTTCTTCTTCTTCTTGGAGTCGTTCAACTCCAACTTCATGTCCAACATCATAGCTCTTAGTTCATCAATCTGAAATTGATGACTTATTTCAGCTTCCTTTCGAGCCTTCTCACTCAGCTGGAGTTGGCGTTGAGCTTCGTTCAATTCAGCCTTGTAGTTTCTCTCGTCGTTTTCAGCCATTTTCTTCTCCTTCAACTTTCTCCTTAAAGTTCTTTCTAATTCGGGATCGAAAGGAATTAGATCTTTAGTGGATCTAGTCTTTCGCATATACCTAAAGAACCTGCAAAGATCACTCAAGTAGACTAATCAAATCACAAGAGCAAGAGCTCTCAAGCTAGACAACCGAAAACCGGATTTGATCTAGGCCAAATCCCCGGCAACGGCGCCAAAAACTTGTTCGCTCAAAAGGGTATGCGTCAAAGTCTTAATATTTATATCAAGAACTCAAAAGCAAAGCGAACCCGCAGTGTACGGATCGGCTGTAGAAAGGTAAGAATTCCAGAGTCGAACTCAGGGATTTGGTGAGAAAAATTCCAATTTCAATTATCTAGCGAAAGTATAAAAACTTTTGTGATATGATAAAGAGAGAAATGATTCCAAGGATTCAAGTATCCGATTTAGGCTTTCGATTCAAGACACTTCTATAGATATAGGACAGAATTTATATTGCCAAGATTAAATGTTCAAAGATAGGATTCGTACGATGAAATTCCGAAACCTATATGACTAATCTATAGGTTCTCTCTATAAAGGTTGTTGAGGCTGCGATATAGAAAGATCTAAAGACAAGAATTATGTTCCAACTAACTATCTAAAACTCCAGGATGTGACTCTCCAAAGTAAAGAATAGCAAGCACAATTAAAATCTTAATGAAGGATGTTGAGTCACTTTATTACCCAAAACTTGCAGTTTTAATCTATTAAATATAGAAACAGGTTTGAAGTGTATTCCAACATTCAATTAGAGGATAAAAAGGTTAATCAAGATTGGGATTTAGGCAAGGATTAGTTTTGATTAAAGATTGATTCAATTAAAGTTCGTCAGAAGGATAAATCGCCCTGTTTATAAGAAAAATCGGCCGATTTTCCTCAAGAACAGCCCGATTTTCCTGTTTGTCGCAAAACTAAAATCTAAATTCTCAGGGTCCTAATGTTTGAATGAGTTCAGTCTATCATCATCTAAGCCTTAATCATCAACTATTCTCCCCAGAATCACAAGGTTTTTAGCCAACCATTTTCAAAATCGAATCAAATTAATTATTGAAGAAGATATCGCAAAGAAACCAAATCTTGAACGAAAATTTTCTATAACTTTCAAATCTGTAAAACAATCGTCAAATCTGTTCAATGTATCCCTCAACAACTCAATTTCGTGTTCACAAACCACAAACAAGACAATGGAACAAAGAAATCTCACAATCAAAGATCAAGAATGACTTTCCGGTAAAAGCTCTTCAATCTCTCTCCAAGAATCGTTGATTTCTCCAAAACGTGTAAAGATTCTCTGATGCGACCTCCTCGTCTTCGCTCGTAGGGTTCTCCTCTATAGTTTCTTGCAGGTGGGCCGTTTGGCAAAACTTCTATCTAGCCCAAATTAATTGGGCTTTATGCCGTCTTTTCATTTGGCCGAATAGTGAAGAAAATCGACCTAGTCGATTTAGGTGCAAAACCGTTCGATTTCATCCAATGAAAATCGTCCGATTTATATATCTGTTGGCAAGATTTTCTTCAACAGAAAGTGTTCTTCTTTTGCTTCGTCTTCTATGCTTCTCCTTTGCAATTCCTTAGCTCCTTGTGATCCCTCTAAGGCTCCTTTAACTTCCTTAACGTCCTTAGATGCTTCTTGCTCCATTATTGCTTCCAATTCAACTCTATTTACCTGTAATTCATAAAAATCTCGTGTAGACCTCTATTTCCGACAATTGATTAAATAGATCATAAAAGGTATGCAAAATTCCTCTAAATGCAAGGTAAATAGAGATAATTTGCTGCAATATGCATGAATATAATGATACATAATTCATGTCATCATTAACCAGCCATACGTCCATCAGAAAATTATCTCCAAACTTAAAGGAAAATCACTTGCCAAAAATAAAAGATCTCATGGGCCATGGGCCATGCGTCTCGATCCAGGCCCAACAATTTATCTTGGTCGAGGTGATCTTGTAGCCGACCGAGATGAACTTCAGTTACGTGCTAATCTCTCAAAACTGGTGCAATATTACATTTCTATCCAGCTTCCATGGTTCCTATGCTTTGCTTGTAACTCCACAATGCTCCAAAATATAGATCCGAAACGTGCCATTTTCCCTACAATTACAACGAAACTAGGTGTAGACCTTGATTCTTACAAACATAAACAAAACGACATAATCATCAAGAATATACACCCATGCATGCAAATTTATGAAGATAAAACGTCCAAACCAATCCCAAAATATAGACTATAATGCATGCTATCAAAGTACCCCACAATTGTCCCTTGCTTGTCCACAACCAAGATTCAAATATTAGATAAAAGATAGAATGGATTATAAGTCATCAAAAAGATCAATTAAAAAAACATTTTACAAAACCTTTTGGTGGTGTGCTCCATTCATAGATCACCCTAAGAGAATGCTTCATAGCAATCAAAATCAACATATGGTCAAAACATTTTAATAAATATAAGTAAGTTGATCATCTTTGCATAAAATCATGGAATGCATAATAAATCATATTTATCGAAATCAATTATGTATAATTCAGTTTAAACCACAAAGAAATGAACATACTCAAGGTCTCAAGGGCGTTCAAAAGAGGTCAAGAAACGTGCTAAGGTGGGATGTATATAGGGTAATGTGGTGCTACAATCCGGGAATAGGATCTTGACTTTACTTATTTGAATCACAAGAATCTTCCACCAATAAGCTTTGCGTATTTTCACTTTTTTACTTTATTTTTGAGAACATGGACAAAGATGCACAATAACCGAAGCCTAGGAAATTAACAATTTTATATTTCTCGAGATTTCTCAAACTCTTGATTCACATACCATGACCCGTTAGGACTATCGATCAATCCAACTTTGGGATGATACAAACACCCGACTATGTGAATGGTGACGATTTACTCATCATCAAGATCAACGTCCCCAAACCTTTTTTTTCTAAAACTTACAACCACAATCTCAACTTTACTTCACACGCTTTTCATCAACTGCATCCAAATTTCCGGATAGGTAAAGGGAGGCAAATATGTATATGAGGGGCTAAAGCATGATCAAGAAGAAGAATAAGAAGAGAAATGAAGTGCCATAATCATCCCATGAAGAATTTGAGAGAACTCATAAAGTGGTGTCAACCTTCAAATTCAACATGATTTTGATAAAAACAAAATATTAAACATGCTAGAATTTCAAACAAACATTTAAAAACTTAAATATATTATAAAACCTTTCGAACATAAAAATGTTTCAAAACTAATCTTCCAGCAAATATCATCATCGAGCTCATATATGGAATAGAAGCACAAAACGTTTCGAAAATTCTTCAGTTTTAAAAGCATTTCGGTCGAGGTGATTTGATGGCGCCCGAGGTGTTCAACTGAGATGAATCTTGGTTATCACGACATCTTTGGCCAAAACGTCTCGGTCGAGGCAAATATTTTTTTTTAAAATCAGTTTTTCGACATTTTTATCAAACAAAAATCTGTATGCAATGTTGGTAAATAAACATATACGCACAAGTAAGCCAAATAAAATCATAAGCTAGGGCAAGTAAGAGTTATTACACAATACGTATCCAAAGTAGGTCAAATACAAATACCCCATACTTAGGACACATTGTCCCAATGGGTTAAATAAAAGTCGGAATCAAAATACGCACCGAATGGTAGCAAAACAGCAAAAAGAAATAAGAACAAGCACCATAATATGCTCAATCCTCTGCCAGCGGTGGATGTGGAATGTAGTGGAATTAGGTCGGATCGAATGGATAGCCCATCTGCTGCTTGAACTTCAGCAACTCCATCTGCCACTGATAGTGATGGCTCTCCTCGATACGCTCCGTCCAGCTATGAAAGGTGTTTGTCTGATCAGTGAAGCGCTGAGTAATGTCGAGCCGTATGGCCTGATAGGAATCCTTCAGGGTCTGATCAATGAAGTGTTGAGTAATGTCGAGCCGTAGGATTGATGATTTGCTGCGTCAGATCATCAATCCTGCGGTGCACGTCAGGGTTGCGTCGACTACGAGGTCTCTGTTGGGAAGGGTAGTGAATGTCAGCGGGAGCGGCTGGTACCTCTCTCGTCCTCTGTAGCCTCATCATCAAGGTCAACGGTGGGAATACTAGGGCCGCCGGTATCAGTGCCGGTGTCCATAGTTCCAGCTCTGCCAATGTCATCACCAACCTCATATCCACCAGCTTCCTCTATACCAGCATCCTCATTCATGATCGCGAACCAAACAGATGTCTATATCTCATGGTCGAAGACCGAGAACTTTGAAGACAAAGCAATACCCCTCGGAAACTTTGTTTCCCACGGCTTGGCCACATAGGGAGTGCCAAGACCGCGGGGAACGAGAGTGTGGCGCGTGATAAACTCCTATAAACCCAACGGCTTCGCCGCCGGAACCAAAGTACATCTTGATAAATCCAACCCCATCTCAAAACATACTAAACAGCTCACCCAGACAGACCTTCTAGGGCGTCTTAGTACGTGCTAGAAGCATCTCCATTAATATCCGGTGAGTGATGCTAAAAGCAAGGTGGTAGATAATGCGCTCTTGAGAATCCCTGGGCTGCCATCTATCACAGTGGGAGGTGATGTGAAATGCTCTCCCAAGAACTGCGAGCCTGCACAAGAGATGCGAAATTTGTAGCTGTAGGAGTGGAAGCAAAAAATTTCCCCAAACTGCTCAAGGGGGACGATGTAGTTCTTGTTCAGTAGTCGGTACTTGATCCCTCTATTCTCCGGCTTGTACGTCACAAAACTCAAAAATTTGAATGTCAGCTCCAGACAAGCCGACGCACGAATGGTTATGAAGGTATCCAAACGAACCATGGAGACCATCTTTTATAGGTCATCCACTACATGCAAGCACTCAAAATCGGGAATGTCTACATATCCAGGAGCATTGCTCGGGCGGTCAAAAATACGGTCAAAATCATATTGAAACCTCTCGTGGATCACCGGAATCGGAGGTTGTGGAGGAGGGGAAGGGGAAAACTGTCGGCAACTACTAGGGCGGTCCCTAAGGGCTAACTAGCGATCGGATCTCCTCAAATTATCCATTATTGAAACTAATCTCGGTTGCTCTAGATTGTATCTCGGCCGAGACACATAATATCCGACAGAGGCAAGGCGTTGTCTTGATCGAAAT
The DNA here is from genome assembly GCA_033239045.1 of Fagopyrum esculentum. Lineage (NCBI taxonomy): Eukaryota > Viridiplantae > Streptophyta > Magnoliopsida > Caryophyllales > Polygonaceae > Fagopyrum > Fagopyrum esculentum. The sequence continues at coordinate 22,334,079 of BSUD01000008.1, read as the reverse complement.
CCAAAAAATGTAAAATCTTCCCCCAATTTCAACTACCAATTACTTCCTATAGGGTACTTAAACACTTCTCAATAGCAAGCAACGACATATAAACTATAATCCATGCACAATCAAGAAAAAACGAACAAAATACCCAAATAGCGTAGCGAGTGATGGATGGTTGTGCGATTTTATGCTTGAAATATTTCTCTTGCTTCTCTTGGTCATTTGAAACCAAAAATCTTGGAAAATAGTTGAGATTTGATAATTTGGAGTGAAGGGAAGCCGTCGGTTGTAACACCCCAAATTTTACAACTTAGGGAGTTACTGGTTAGGACCGCACAGTGGGTCCCAACCTTAGTTTGACAACAACTTAACAAGATCTTACAACAAGGCACAGATAAGGAAAAACCAGAAATCATAAAATAGTTCTTAATAATGCATGAATGTGACCAGATCAACCACAGCCGGAAAACGTAATATAACAAAGTACGAAAGGAAACAAGGTTCAATTGTAAAACCCACAAATGCAAAAACTGTAAAACGTCCTAAAGTACGACACCCCGGCTGACCACTACCATCTGGATCACTCGGCATCTGCTCTAACCTGTGGAAAATCTAAACAACATATCAACAGTTAGCTAACTATCCAAATATAAGAAAAATGATAACAGCACAAGCACACGCAGAAACAGAAATAAACAAACATCATGTTGGCACTCAACCGTTTATTATCTATTATTTAAATGATTCACATTATTCAATTTAAGTTGTGGCACGAGAATTATTATTAGTTCTCGCCTCCGTTCCTTATCCAACTGGTGTAGGTCTAGCTGACTTCCACTGGTAGCATCACTACAAACCAAGTATGGACTAGTCCCGAAAGAAACCCCCAGCGCCCGCAAGCTACTGAGCAGAATGTCACCGCCCGTTGCTCTTAGGCCAAAATATAGGTCGGTAATTATATATCACAACCTATCTCTCTAAACATTTCAATCACACACCACCATCATCATTTATACTCATATTTAGAAGTCAGCTAAGTAAGCCCAAAGGACTTACCTGTTATAACGCTCGACTCTTTATAAACCACTCGCTCTGTAAACTGTAACCACTCAGTTGCCTGCCAAAGGCGATAAGTGTATTAGGACACTCTCACGTAGGTAGAAGTCTAAAACTTCTACGATCGAATAAGGTATTAAGACATACTTGTTACAGTATTAGTTTAGGGTAAAATGACCATTTTACCCTTGGTTCCGATTTTCTCGAAAACCCTAAAATTCATGTCTAAACTCCTATTTGAGGTTCTAAATTTATTTTCTAACTCCTAAAATTTTATTTGGTTCCAAACTGACATTTTTCCTATGTCTCTATTTTCCGGAAGAATCGTAAAGGTCTAACTTCGGTTCTAAATATAAAATTCTTAACAGCTTATAATAATTCCGAATTAAATCTCTAGATCATCTATGAGGTTCTATCTAACCTTAGGAGGAAGAATTCCTCAAAACTGTTCAGCCGATATTTTTATAAAAATTCACAAAGTTGACTACTTCACTCAAAATTCATATACTTAGCCAAAAACTTAAGTTTACCAAAACTGCTCAACTACCTAACTTCGGGGGCTCTTAACTTCTAATCCGACCGTTCATTTCTTCCCAAATTTTAATATGCTAAACTACATATATCCATCTACAACATATCCAAAATTCAACGGTGGATCTTTATCCAAACGTTCAATAATTGGCCGACAAGATAGGCAGTTTATAACCTAAAAGCTGAAGGAATAAATGGTATTTTACAGCAACCCCTTATGTCTATCATTTTATTTATAAATTCCAGCAGCTACCTATTACTATCTTAACTATGTTTAAGGCCGAACTACAGCAACCTAAACAATACTATGAATTAAGAGAGCTAGAGACATTTCAACCTATTGTAAAGGAAGCAACAAAATTCTATTGCACATGGCTTACCTTGCTGCAGTGGTTTAGGAGTGCTATTGTGCTCACAAACTTCCTAGACCTTGCTACCCGGATCTCAGAAGGTGATCTAAGATACCTGCAGTTTGTTTAGGACAAGTCAAACTCGACTGTTTAGGTATGTATTTGGGAGGATGATGGTTCGGCTAAACTTACTTGGCACTGCAGTAGGGAAGTTGAAGGAGGAGGCTGTACGTACTTCCTGTTCGTGCCCAGAACAATCAGGAAGGTTGAGTACACTCAGTCGATAGGAACAAAAGAGGGAAGTGCTGGTGCTTACCTAGTGTATCAATCGTTCGATCTTAGCAGGAGAGAAAGGTAAGGATTACGTGTTGCTGTTGAACTCGGTAGACAGAAGAGAAGGAATTGCGCTGAGAAGGAAGGAGATCAGCAGATGGCTGGGGCGATAAGATTTTCAGAATCGGAATGAGGTATGAAGATAGGATGAAGCGTTACTGCTGAGTTATGGCCTTGATCGTCTGCATTGATCTCGTGTAACGGCTGCTGAGATCCTCATGAAACGGCTGGAGTTGCTGAGCTGGAGAAGGCGGAACAGTATACCTCTCCTGGGCTGAATTGGACGTTGGGCTGGAGAGGCAAAACAGCAACTCTTCTAGGCTGGAATGGACTGCGCTGGAGTGCTGCTGCTGGGCTGGAGCCGTGCTGCTGTTGGGCTGAGCTGAAGGCTGCAGGGCCGAACTGGCTGAAGGCTGGCAAGCTGGGCCGCAGAGGAGCAAGGCAGCAGTGGGCTGCTGGAGTTGGCTAGTGGGCTGGGTCCGTTGAGGCTAAATATAGAGCAACAGATGGGCTGAAATTGGCTACGGACGGCTCCTTAAATTAGCGAGTTTCTGGCCGGACAAGATTCCGACATATAAATATACGGATTAGGCGGATAGGGAGTTTATTATAGATTAAGATCGATTAAGGATTCTATCATTTTATGCGGAAGTAAGCTACATAAAATGATAAACTATTTAAAGGATTCTATCATTTTATGTGAATGAATCTACATAAAATGACAAATCCTATAATAATATGTCTAACTCAGTAGACAGATATGGGTCCATTGATCGAGATCTATTTTATAACGGAAATAGACGGAATAAAAATTCCGGATATTACATCGGTCGAGGTGCGTTTGAGAGGGAGTTTGGGTTGTGAGGAGAGAGAAAGTCGTTCTCCTTTTTATACCCCACACAAAATTTGATTTCATCTTAGCCGAGGTGTTTCTGGGCTGACCAAGGTGACAAAGCGAGGTGATTTTCAGATAACAAGACCTCGGTTGGGCGAACTCTGTTTCGGTAGAGGCGGCTCACTCACCAGGCACAGGTGCGGCTCAAGGAAGGCGCATGGGGTGCCTGTCTGTGCAGAAGGCCGGCCCCGACTTCTCTTCGATCTTTCTCTTGACTCTCTTCACTTCTCCATCACACAGCAGCATAATACAAACATATATACATATATATGATCATCAAAATAGCCAGGAAAGGATCCAACACATGTCTAGCTTGTGATCCTAAGCTAGAATTGAAGAAAGAAGTAGAAAGGAAGAAAGAAGAATTATGGGGTGAAGAACTTACCACAGCAGCCCTAAGTAGCAACTAGGAGCTACAACACACCTCACCACCTCAAAACATCAAAAACAACAGACATCATCAACCTTAGCCACAAGCTCAAGATCATCGAAGCTTCAAACCAACACAAACTCACAAAAACTCTCTCACAAGATCAAAGAGGAATTAAGAGGAGAAGATGAAGGAGAAGAAGAACGTAAGGGAGATGAAGGAGCTGGAATGAAGTGAACAAACCCTTCATTTGAAGGTTGGGAAGCTTATATAGGAAGCTATCCCAAAAGCAAGGTCAAGAGGTCAACAAAGGTGGCTAAAGTTGCACAATCCCGTAGGGGTGGATTAGGCAAGGCGCAGGAGCAGCTTACCTGAGGCGCAGGGGCGGCTTGCTGTGTTCCCAATATTTCCAAAGCTTCTATACTTCACTTGCTCGATAATTTGTGCACTGAATTTGATCCCCCAAATCCCTTAGTTCAATACTCTCTAATTCTTGCTTTACTACGCCGATCCGTACACTGCAGGTTCGCTTGCTTTGATTCCAGTTTTATAAATTTAAAGCTTATTTGCACGCACACTTTGAGGCAAACAAGTTTTTGGCGCGGTTGCCAGGGATTTGGTTTAGACCAAATTTGGCTCACGGTTGTCGAGCTTGGGAGCTTTTTCTCTTGTGATTTGATTAGTCTTTTTAAGTGATTTTTGCAGATTCTTTAGGTATACGCGAAATACTAGATCTACAAAAGATCTAGTTCCTTTTTATCCTGAACTTATGAAAACTTTGAGAAGAAAGTTGAAAGAGAAAAATATGGCTGAAAATATTGAGAGGAACATCCAATTGGAGTTGGATGAAGCTCGAACTCAACTTCTTTTGAGTGAGAAGGCTCGCTTCAAATAGATGAGCTGCAAGCAATGATTCTAGAGATGAAACTAGAGAGAAATGATTCTAAGAAAAAGAAGAAGAAATCTAAGGAATCCATTACTGAATCATCCGACGATGATGACATGCCGGAACTAGAGGATATTGAACCGATAATCCATCTAGGTCGTGACAATCCTAGACCACAAGTTCATCCTCGTGTTCCCGCTGGAGATGTGAGAGTCGTTGATGGAGGGGATGAACCACGAACCCTTGGACAAAGGATGGATCCTTAGCTTTCTTGAGTCTTCTTCCACTACTCACATCCTTGGAGACTTCTAAGGAAGCATCAAGCACGCCTCAAGGCACATCAAGGGCACCAATTGCTTTGGAATTGAAGCCGCTTCCCACACATCTTCGGTATGCTTTTCTTGGAATTAATTCTACCTTTCCCGTTATTGTTAGTTCCGATTTAAAGGAAGATAAACATGAGAAACTTATAGATGTTTTGAGGAAATATAGGAAAGGTTTAGGCTATAGCATAGAGGATCTTGTACAAATTAAACCATGTTTATGTATGCACAAGGTTCTAATGGAAGATGATTACAAGCCTTCACAAGAACCTCAAAGACGGTTAAACCCGGTCATGAAAGAGGTCGTGAAGAAGGAAATCCTTAACTTACTTGACGCATGTATCATCTATCCTATCTCCGATAGCAAGTGGGTGAGCAATTGCAAATGGTGGAGGAGTGCTTGTTCCAAGTGTCTAGAGGAAGTGAGCCATGGTATGCCGACATTGTGAACTATCTTGTGTGTGAGGAAGTGCCTCCCGGTTTGTCATATGCCCAAAGGAAGAAGTTCTTCGAAGATGTGAGGCACTACTATTGGAGTGAACCACTTTTGTTTAAGAGAGGGCCGGATGAAGTCTTTAGAAGATGCATACCGGAGGATGAGGTGGAGAGTGTGATCCACCACTGTCATTCCTTGCCATGTGGAGGGCATGCTAGCTCCCACAAGACATGTGCGAAGGTGTTGCAATCGGGTTTCTTTTGGCCAAGTTTGTTCAAGGATGTGCAAAACTTCGTGGTAGCTTGTGATGCTTGCCAAAGGACGGGAACATCTCAAGGAGGAATGAGATGCCCTTGAACAACGTACAAGAAGTGGAGATATTTGATGTGTGGGGTGTGGACTTCATGGGATCGTTCCCTTCTTTATGTGGTAACCTCTACATCCTATTGGCGGTGGATTACGTTTCAAGATGGGTAGAGGCAATAGCTTCTCCTACAAATGATGCCAAGGTTGTGGTGCGGTTCTTCAGCCGAGTGATCTTTCCTAGGTTTGGAACACCAAGGGTGATCATAAGTGATGGAGGGAAGCACTTCACCAATAGGAATTTTGGGGCACTTTTGGCTAAGTATGGGGTGACTCATAAGGTGGCAACACCTTACTATCCCCAAACTAGTGGCCAAGTGGAGATCTCCAACCGGGAGATAAAGGGAATTCTTGAGAAGACGGTCTCTAGAACCGCTTTCAAGACACCAATTGGCACCACTCAATACAAGTTAGTCTATGGCAAGTCTTGCCGCCTTCCGGTAGAGATGGAGCATAGAGCTTATTGGGCCATTAAGTGGCTAAATTTTGACCCCAAGGAGGCCCGTGAGAAGAGATTGCTTGATATGAATGCTCTTGAGGAGATCCGTTTGGATGTCTATGAAAATGCCCGGATCTACAAGGAGAGGACCAAACGTTGGCATGATAAGCGCCTCATCCCTAAGGAGTTGAGTGAAGGCGACCTTGTCCTCCTCTTCAATTCAAGGCTGCGGCTCTTCCCCGGAAAGCTAAAGTCAAGGTAGACCGGTCCCTATGTGGTGAAGAAGATCTTTCCCCATGGAGCGGTCGAAATAGGAGGGGAGCATTGTGGAGATTTTAAGGTGAATGGGCACCGGTTGAAGAAGTATATCCCGGGAGCTCCGGTGGATATGATTGCCCCACTTCACCTAGAATGAGACGCCCCCGAGTTTGGTCAAGCTAATGACCTTAAAGAAGCGCTTGATGGGAGGCAACCCATTGGTAACGTTTCCCCTCTTCGTTTTTGTTTTTGTTTTTGATTTTTCTGTTTTGTGTGTTTGGGGTGCTTTGTGTGTGTGCTAGAGTCTTGGTAGCATTGGAATCCTTGCATGGCATGTGAATGATGGTGATGAACCCCTCATCAATTATGGGTGGAGCGGACGCAGAACTTGGACAGCTAGCGGTACCTAGCGCGGGTCCCGACGCCTTGATGAACACTTAGAGCTCTCTACCATTGTTGATAGGATCATCCACCTTCAATCCACTTGAGTAATTCCAAATACCGAAGCAAACCATTTTTACATTGTGAGAACCCTCTTTCACTCTTCTTTACTTCATTTACACATTGGGGACAATGTGTTTCTAGGTATGGGGTGGGGTTTGCATGATCCTTTGCATGATTAGCATCTAGGATAGTTTAATATTATCACATGTCTTGCATTGTATATACTCATTTCGAAAAAATCCAAAAAATCCGAAAATTAAAATTTTTTTTTGTGCTTTCTAGGCTTGGATATGACCCTAATGATGAATCTTGTCTTGTGGATTGGCTATGGATGGCCTTATGTGTTAAATTGATGAATGCATATGTGGACTTGAAGTACTTATATTGAATCTCATGAATGGATTGTGATCATGATGTTTGCCTTGATTGGATTGAGTATTGAAAGTCGAAATTACATGCTAGTTCTTGCACATCATCTAGGAATGAATGAGGCAATTCATCTTTCTCTACTTCTCATCTTGATCATGATGTTTGAGCACCTGTATTGATATAAATTTGACCACTTTTGACCCATCCGGGAATAGGAGCATGTTAGTGTGTTGATGTGTGTGAAAAGCAAGTGTGGGGTAAAGATGTTCATGAAACAATGTCATGAATAAAATGCTGGATTTGTTGGGAAAGTGTAGACAAAAATATAGGTTTGGGGACGTTGGTTTAAATGACGAGTAACTCGGCACCATTCACATAATCGGGTGTTTGTGCCTTGCCAAAGTCAAATAAACCAATAGTCCTAACGAGCTTTGGTATGTGTGCCCGGTGTGGATACCTCGAAAAATAGAAAAAACCCCGAGGACGGCTAATCACCAAGGTTTCGGCTTTTGTACACTAATGCCATTGTCTCAAAAATAAGTGAAAGAAAAAGAAAAGAAAGAAAAGATGGAGAAAATATACACTTGTGGGAAGTTGATCAAGGACAAAATTGTGGAGTTAGTTCCATTCCCAGATTAGCATCACATAGCCTAGAAAAATCCCCACCTAATCACAACGTTTCTTGGCCTTTTATCTCACAAGCCCTTATGACCTATTTGAATGTGTGTAAGACTTAGTAATCTAGATTGGATATGCTCTTGATCATCTTGACTTCTTCATTTTTACGTTTCATGCATGCTTTGAAGTTAAGTACAATTGTCTTTCCATGCCTTCACTTGTTTGATACATGATTGCTTGTCCATTGCCATAAAACATGACTATGAAGGTGATCCAATATTAGAAGCACAACTCCAAAAAGATTTTGCCATTTTTCTGCATACATAAATCATGTCATCTCTTAGTCTATAGTTGGGATCTTGCTTGGGGACGAGCAAACCTTAAGTATAGGGTATTTTTGATAACACGATTTATGACTTACGTTTAGGTAATCATTTAGATAGATTTTTCACTCATTCATGCATGGTTTAGCACTAGTTCACGACGTTTGCACTCAATTCACGTATTTTGTCGAGATAGACGTCTACACGGACTTTTGCATTGCTTTGTAGGTATTTTGGTAGATTTAGGAGCTTACTCGATACGTTTGAGGATCGTTCATCAAGATGACACACCCTCGGACTCATTGGGATGCAAGCTAGAGGCTAAGGAAGACGCATGGGACCTTGTTGGTGCAAGCCATGCACCAAATCGTGACTCAATGATCCAAAGCAAGCTGAGGCACCCCAACCACGGTCACTAGTACTTCCATGGCCGTGGAACCTGACCGTGGTTTTTGCCAGACGGTTGTGGCAGTTGTGCCACGATCTCATGGCCGACTCTAGCAAGGTTGTAGTATAAAAGTGGTCCTGCAAGGCTGAGAGAAGGACATCCCCTATCATCCAATCAAATCCACACTCTCCATCACACTCTCAACAAGAAGATTCTCTCAATTCAAAGCTTGGAAGGAAGCTACCATTGGAGGAGGAAGAAGCTCCATTGGAGAAGAAGAGAAGAACACACCATTGCTAGTCTTTGATAAGTTTTGTAGTGAAGATTTTCGGAATCGATTTCTAGGGTTGTAAGAATCGATTAAACCTTCTTTTGAAGGGTTGTGAGTCTTTCTAATCTTACTTTCAGCTTGGTTTTACTTATTTCACTTGTTCACCTCTTTCTCTTCATTATCTTGCAAATGGAAGCTATGATATTATGTTTGATGATTTCGATTATGATGATGTATGTTGTAGGCTAAATAGATGCTATTCTAGGGTAAGGAAAGGATGGTTATGGCTAGGACTATGATAGGATGGACTTAGATTTGCCCTTGGATGATTCATTTGCTCGAACAAAGTCACTGCTGTAGTCCACGGTTTGTTTTTGCCAGTCCACGACCGTGGAAGTGGTAGAACAGCCCATGGTTTGCCTGGTTCGTTTGATTTGATGGATCTAAGTTCTAGATTGTTAGAATGTTGAAATCCTAGTGTTTGTTGAGTCAAATCGATCCTAGGGTGACCTAGTGTTTGCAACTAAGTGTTAGAAGAGACCTACCCGGTGATTCTTACTCTTGGATATCGAAGATGACAAACTCTAGGTAGTAGCCGCTATTGGATTAAGTGTGCTAGGATAGTTGTTTAGGACTTGCCTTTCCGAGACTTACCCGTTAAAGAGAGGTTGGATCCCTAGAATACTATCCGGTTTGTATAGAATTCCTATCCTTAGGTTCTTTGAGACTTACCCGGTGATGAGACGTTAGGAACGGACTAGAGGATCATGAGACTTACCCGGTGATTGATCCCAACCTAGAAACATTTACTCCCAACGTACTTTAGAAATCCAAGGAATGATTAGATAGCTTGAGTCCCATGCCATAACCGGAATTTCCAACCCCTAGAATCCGCGTTTTCTCTCTTTGATCATATATTTCGTGCTTGCTTTGTTTACTTGTGGTGTTAGCTTAGTTGATTGTTTACTTTGCATGAATTGTGATCCTTGATTGATCACCTAAAACCAACCAAAAACATTGAGATTTTCATTTCTTTATTTCTTTCTCTTTTCTTAAGCCTAGATCTTCACTAAACTTAATCACTAATCGAATCAATCTCACCTCAGTCTTTGTGTTCGACCTTGGAATACTATCCCTACAATAAAACGTCCCGTACACTGCGGGTTCGCTAGGAGTTAGGAGAAATATAACGAGTATAAATTTAAGGCTTATTGCGTGCATACACATCCTGAGCGTGACAATCGGATCTGGTTCACGTCTCGCTCAGTTCATCTCAATCTCGGTCGAGATGTTCTATGAACCGACCGAGGTGAAGTTCAGTTTGGTTTCTGCTCGAGCTTTAAAGGTCAACTAAGGTAAAGGATCATTCTTTCATCGTCTTTCCTACAACTTTCAGCCAATCACCCTACAATCGCAAGAGAATTTAGCCAATAATCATCATGATAATAACAACCAAATATATCATAAAAAAATCAATAACCAAACAAGAAAACCTTAACACAAAGGTCTCAATAATCACCCAATCAAACTAATAATCACTCAGCAAACTGTGTTCCTCAATAACTAACCAAAAGCCAACAATCAAGGTTCTCTAAGAAAACTTTACAACTTCCTTCCAAAAGCCTTCAACTTTCACTACACAGAAATCTTTCATCAACTTCCTTCTTCCTTGGAATATCTTCAATCTCCCAAAATAAATAGTTAACCAGCCATACGTCCATCAAAAAATTATCTCCAAACTTAAAGGAAAATCACTTGCCAAAAATAAAAGATCTCATGGGCCATGGGCCATGCGTCTCGATCCAGGCCCAACAATTTATCTTGGTCGAGGTGATCTTGTAGCCGACCGAGATGAACTTCAGTTACGTGCTAATCTCTCAAAACTGTTGCAATATTACATTTCTATCCAGCTTCCATGGTTCCTATGCTTTGCTTGTAACTCCACAATGCTCCAAAATATAGATCCGAAACGTGCCATTTTCCCTACAATTACAACGAAACTAGGTGTAGACCTTGATTCTTACAAACATAAACAAAACGACATAATCATCAAGAATATATACCCATGCATGCAAATTTATGAAGATAAAACGTCCAAACCAATCCCAAAATATAGACTATAATGCATGCTATCAAAGTACCCCACAATTGTCCCTTGCTTGTCCACAACCAAGATTCAAATATTAGATAAAAGATAGAATGGATTATAAGTCATCAAAAAGATCAATTAAAAAAACATTTTACAAAACCTTTTGGTGGTGTGCTCCATTCATAGATCACCCTAAGAGAATGCTTCATAGCAATCAAAATCAACATATGGTCAAAACATTTTAATAAATATAAGTAAGTTGATCATCTTTGCATAAAATCATGGAATGCATAATAAATCATATTTATCGAAATCAATTATGTATAATTCAGTTTAAACCACAAAGAAATGAACATACTCAAGGTCTCAAGGGCGTTCAAAAGAGGTCAAGAAACGTGCTAAGGTGGGATGTGTATAGGGTAACGTGGTGCTACAATCCGGGAATAGGATCTTGACTTCACTTATTTGAATCACAAGAATCTTCCACCAATAAGCTTTGCGTATTTTCACTTTTTTACTTTATTTTTGAGAACATGGACAAAGATGGACAATAACCGAAGCCTAGGAAATTAACAATTTTATATTTCTCGAGATTTCTCAAACTCTTGATTCACATACCATGACCCGTTAGGACTATCGATCAATCCAACTTTGGGATGATACAAACACCCGACTATGTGAATGGTGACGATTTACTTATCATCAAGATCAACGTCCCCAAACCTTTTTTTTTCTAAAACTTACAACCACAATCTCAACTTTACTTCACACGCTTTTCATCAACTGCATCCAAATTTCCGGATAGGTAAAGGGAGGCAAATATGTATATGAGGGGCTAAAGCATGATCAAGAAGAAGAATAAGAAGAGAAATGAAGTGCCATAATCATCCCATGAAGAATTTGAGAGAACTCATAAAGTGGTGTCAACCTTCAAATTCAACATGATTTTGATAAAAACAAAATATTAAACATGCTAGAATTTCAAACAAACATTTAACAACTTAAATATATTATAAAACCTTTCGAACATAAAAATGTTTCAAAGCTAATCTTCCAGCAAATATCATCATCGAGCTCATATATGGAATAGAAGCACAAAACGTTTCGAAAATTCTTCAGTTTTAAAAGCATTTCGGTCTAGGTGATTTGATGGCGCCCGAGGTGTTCAACTGAGATGAATCTTGGTTATCACGACATCTTTGGCCAAAACGTCTCGGTCGAGGCAAATTTTTTTTTTTTAAAATCAGTTTTTCGACATTTTTATCAAACAAAAATCTGTATGCAATGTTGGTAAATAAACATATACGCACATGTAAGCCAAATAAAATCATAAGCTAGGGCAAGTAAGAGTTATTACACAATACGTATCCAAAGTAGGTCAAATACAAATACCCCATACTTAGGACACATTGTCCCAATGGGTTAAATAAAAGTCGGAATCAAAATACGCACCGAATGGTAGCAAAACAGCAAAAAGAAATAAGAACAAGCACCATAATATGCTCAATCCTCTGCCAGCGGTGGATGTGGAATGTAGTGGAATTAGGTCGGATCGAATGGATAGCCCATCTGCTGCTTGAACTTCAGCAACTCCATCTGCCGCTGATAGTGATGGCTCTCCTCGATACGCTCCGTCCAGCTATGAAAGGTGTTTGTCTGATCAGTGAAGCGCTGAGTAATGTCGAGCCGCATGGCCTGATAGGAATCCTTCAGGGTCTGATCAATGAAGTGTTGAGTAATGTCGAGCCATAGGATTGATGATTTGCTGCGTCAGATCATCAATCCTGCGGTGCACGTCAGGGTTGCGTCGACTGCGAGGTCTCTGCTGGGAGCGGCTGGTACCTCTCTCGTCCTCTGTAGCCTCATCATCAAGGTCAACGGTGGGAATACTAGGGTTGCCGGTATCAGTGCCGGTGTCCATAGTTCCAGCTCCGCCAATGTCATCACCAACCTCATATCCACCAGCTTCCTCTATACCAGCATCGTCATTCATGATCGCGAACCAAACAGATGTCTATATCTCATGGTCAAAGACCGAGTGTTCGCCCCTAGAGGTGTGCAAATAAGCTTTAAATTTATAAAACTAAAATCAAGCAAGCGAACCCGCAGTGTACGGATCGACGTAGTTAAGCAAGAATTTCAGAGTATCGAACACAGGGATTTGGGTGGAACGAACTCGATTGCAGGTTATCAAGCAGTGAATATGGGAGTTTTGCAAATATTGGGAAAACAACAATCCTAAAGATCCAAGTATCCAGCTGTGGCAATCGATTCAAGATATACTTAATGATATAAAGACAGAGTTGAGATATGCAAAGGTATACTAATGCAAGGTAATCGTACGGTTGAGGTTCCAAAAACCTTATGTAACTCACTTAAAAGGCACTCCCTATACAGGTTGATGAGGCTCAATATAGAAAGATTCTAAAGGTGAGAATTAATGTCAAATACCCAAACTTATAATCTAAAGATCAAGACTAACTTATCCGATTGAGGTTGTTGAGGCTCACAATCGAGGTAGAGGTTGTTGAGGCTTCACTACCACCTAGAAAAGACAAGTCTAAACTAAGCTAAGGCCAATCTTTAACTTTGGATTAAAGTAAAAGCAAGCTCGTAAACTAAAGGGAAATTACGGTTGGATCTTGAGATTCCACGGTCGTGGAACTCAAGAACAACCCGTAATTTTAGGTTGTCGACGATTCTCTCTAACTCTGAGGGTCTAATCTGTTTTCGATCGATCTATCATCACCTATGCCACAACTATCAACCCTTCACCTTAGAATTGTTAAGGGTTTTTAGCCAATAACTGTCATATTGATATTGATTTAAGAGTTAAAAGATAAAAGATGAAAACTTTCAAGAACTATCAATAATCTTCAATAGAATCTTAAGATCACAATCAAGAACAAGTGTTTATCAAAAGATTCAAAACGGAGTAAACAATCACAACCCTAGGAAAGAAGAGAAACGGGATGTCAATCCGTTTCAAAATCAAACCTAAACAAGAAGAGCGATCTTCTTGCAAAATCTTCCAAGAACTTCGATCTCCAATGAGATCTCCAAACTGCCCAAAAACGAGGGTTTGTGCGTTGCTCAACGTCGATTGTAAGGAGCCTGTGTGAGGACGTAAGCGAGGATCATGGAATCTCTTTTCTTCCGTCTTTTTATAATGCAGGGCAAGGTGTCGGCCCGGCCCAATCTTCAAAAGATCATGGCTTCGAAACATGGCGAAAAGATTCGCCAAGATCACGGTCGTGGAAGATTCCACGACCGTAATTCTAGGGCGTGGAAACAATCACGGTTAGTTCCACGGCCGTAATATCTCTGGAATGAACATCGAATTCTGACTCAAAATCCACGGCTGTAATTTTGAATGTGGTTTGTGGTACGGCCGTATTTTAGGGTGTAATTTAGGGCAAGAATGTGATTCTTCCCTATACTTCGTGCATTCCTCAATCTAAGACTCCAAATTGCTTCCAAAAAGTGTCCTCGATCTATGGACACATCAACTCAACTCTCTTTTGCTCGATTCCGTTCGGAAATAGCTACAAATTACCTATAATCAACATAGAACTCGTGTAGACATCCATATCGACAATATAGGCAATACTAGCTCACATATGTACATAGATCAATCAAAGACTATCAATATGAATCAATTATGATTAGAAAACGTGCCTAAAATATCACAATATTTCATGCTAACAAATAACCCCATACTTAGCACTTGCTTGTCCCTAAGCAAGGTCTTTCAAAAAGCTTTAAACAAGAGTTAGGATGAAATATGTGTACCTTCTTTTGGATGATTGTGACTTCTAAAGAATAGATCATTCTCAAACCTTGCTTCAATCGTTTTTCAAACTTTCACACACTTAATTAGAGAGTAAAAGGTAAAGAAAACTCATGAATCAATTTAACTTCCAAACAAGCATTACAACCTTCAAGTATTACCAAAATCAATCATAAGAAACTTCAATTTGGATCACCAAGCCATATAACATTCTTTTGATCTTAAGGACTTTCAAAGAAAAGGTCTAGAGTATGGAAGGGGAGGGAAAACTTTAAGGGAGAGTGGTGCATAAATCCGGGAAAGTGGACAACTACCTTCTTCTTCTTATGCGGTTCCCGCAACACCTCAACTTAGAGCTTCGCTCTCTTCTTTTTCGACTTTACTTTTGGAGTTATGGATAGAGGTGCACAAAAACCGAAGCCTAGGAGATCGGCGTTTCTCAAAATTGCAAGAGATGCCTCAAACCTTTAGCGCACATACCATAATCCGCTAGGAATATCGCTCAATCCGACTTTGGCAAGACACAAACACCCGGCTATGTGAATGGTGCCGAGTTACTCATCGTCATGATTGACTTCCCCAAACCTATAATTTCTTTCTATTCAATTGATTGCAAATATTTGCTCTCATGGCCCTCCCACATCAAACATGCCTTTTTCTCATTCACTTTCCAAATTCCCGGATGGGTAAAGGAGGCTAATATTTCAATGAGGAGCTAGATGATCAAAGAAAGAAGAAAGAAAGTATCGAATTTAGGTAACATTTTCACATTAACGATTGTCTTTCTAACATGATTTAGGTAACATTTTCACATTAACGATTGTCTTCCCCAAACCTTAATCATTTCAACAAGAAGTATAGGAACTTATAATGTGATTTCAACTTCAATTTCCTACATGATTTAGGTAACATTTTCACATTATAAAACTTGCAAAAGAGGTAAAATTTATTCATTCAAATCCTTTTTGACTCACAATCCTTTTAAGCATGTAATCGTCATCAAACTCAATTCGCAAGTAGTGATTATCATGGAAATCATATCGATTCATTAGAAGCACAAAAATTTTCAAAATTTTTCAATTTTTATGGGTTTTTAAAGTTCTTTTTCATGCAATGCAAAAATAAAACGTGTAACACATAATAAACATGCAATGATAGTCTCGGAATGAAAGCAACATATAGAGTAGAGTTATTACAAACATTTAGTACATCCCACCCCATACTTAGGACGAACATTGTCCCTAATGTTCACAAGAAAGAACAAAAGAAAGAAAAGAAAAAGAAACTCACAAGTGGTGGCGGGAATGTCTAAAAACGAGCGGTTCGGTCATCAATCACTGCGGCGCCGGTGGAGGTGGAAATGGAGAGAAACTCGGATCATAGAACCGCCCAAACTGCTGGCGGTAGACGTCCCTCATCATGTGGTCAAGGTCGTCTAAGCGTCCGTCTCTAGCATCCGCCCGGATCTCTAGTGCTCCGACTCTCTCTGAAAGGCCGGTAGCCCAATCCGGCATCCTCTCATACCATCCCGGGGCGTGATCATACAATGTGGGTGCATCGGCTGGTGCTGGCGCTGGTGGTGGTGGTGGTGGCTGCGTCGTGGACCAAGGAGGAGGTGTGCTGTACCAAGTGGGAGGTGTAGTCATCCACGTGGGCCTCTCGCTCACACTGGCGCGGCGAGATGACGAGCCTGAAGCTCTAGCTGGGCGTGGAGAGCGCCTAGGTACATCCGGGGCCGCCTCCGGCTGATCCGGAAACGTGCCGAACTCCTGCTCCGCTCCTCCACCACTCTCGTACTGCTCTCCCATGTCCTCCTCATCCTCAGCCGGTGGTGGAACGTAAGGGGGAGTTACAAGCCTGTTCGCATGCATCGCAGCGAACGTCTCCTTCCAATTGTGGCGTCCCGCCACAATGGAATACTCTGGCAGCCACTCAATACCCCTGCCTGTCCTACTCTCCCAGGGCATGCCCGCATAAGGCGGACCTCTATGTGTGGGGAAGATGAGTCCCCTAACCATGAATGCATGTAATCCTAGAGGTACGGCGGGTATGCGGGTGCAAGCTGAAAAATCTACACCAAAGCTCCTAGCTATGTGGGTCACTATCCCACCATTTCCAATGTTCCCCTTCGATTTATTCTTGAGTTTACTCATCGTCGCCGCCAAAAGAGTAGCACAATCTGCGCGGCATCCATGAAGCATAGCGTAAAGAAGGAATAGCTCATCCGTCTTGATCTTTTGGGGCGTCTCCGTCCTAGGAAAGAGACACTCCAAAAGGACACGGTGGGCTATCTTCAAGGCTAGATGGTACATCAATCTAGCCTTGGTATCAGCTGGATGCCAACGGTCCTCGTCGGCGTAGATTATAGCCACTTCCTCCCAAAAATCCTTGGCGGAAACGCTTCTAGGGAGTCGACCGTTGTAGGTCTCATGGAACCCAAAGATGGTCCCGAATTCAACAATGCTCAAATGGTAGTCTCTGTTCATGAGACGGAAGGAGACGGTCCTATCAACATGGCTGTGCTCGAAAGACGTCACAACCTCTCGGGTGATCTCCTCATAAGCGTCTTCACGAATGTTCGTGAAGACAAGCAATCCGGCTCTATCCAAGAGCCATGTAAGGTCATCTACTATGTTGAGAGGATGTAGATCCTCCAACAACAAATATCTAGGACCTATCACTGTCCTCTTCTCTATTTTCTCAAATGCAGCTATGTGGTTTTCGTGTATGGTCGAGATGCTAGGGTGAGGGGGTGAAGATGGAGGTGAAGGTGAGGATGGTGGTGAGGGAGATGAGGGTGGTGGTGCCCTAGAGGTTGAGGGGTTGCCCTTTCTTTTCTTATTTTGCTCCCCTTTCTTTTCCTTAATCCTTCCCGACATCCTCCTTACAAAATCCATTTCTGTTCAAAATTACGGTCTGTTCTATAGAAACCACGGCCGTGGAACCTCCAGAGACCGTGATTCGACACAGAATCTCGTGAATCTCAGAAAATTCACCAAATTTCACCACAACAAGCAGTCCTAATCTAATTCCTTCCAATCCTTGTCAGTTCTTCCTAAAAATCTATAGGAAAAACGAACCAAATCCGCGAGAATCGAAGAGAAAGAAATAACCTCTTTTTCGGATTGAAAGATCCAAAATGCGGGTTTGTTGATCGTTTTCCACTCGATTTGTTGCTTGGATCCTGTTCTTGGTTGGATTTGCTGCAGTTTAGAGCGAAGAATCGTTGAAAACGATTAAAGAACGAAGAATTGGGAGAAGCTGCGGGTTTTCGGTATTTAGGTCGTGGAATTTGGGGAAGAATTGTGGTGTTTTTTTGATGAAGTGTGGCTTTTATACTCGCAGGCAAAATTTCAAAAATCACGGTCTATCGGGGCATTCCACGGCCGTGGAAGTGTACGGACCCGTGGTTTTGATGGTTTTTCACAGGCTTTTGAGAATTACGGCCACTGTAGCTATGACGACCGTAATTTAGACCGTGGAACTTTCTGTAAAGCTTCAAAGTCCAAATTTCGTCACTTCTCTTCGACATTATCCTCCCTTTCTTCCTTTCCATCGATCCTACAACCAAAAACACGAACATACCGGAAGGAATCGAGGCAAAATAAAGCAAAGACTTCTATTCTAAACTAAACTATGAATCGAAAACAAAAACGAGAATGCAATACCTTGGGTTGCCTCCCAAGAAGCGCTTTGTTTAAGGTCCGTAGCTAGACCAATCTTGCACTTATTCGAGTGCGGTAGGTGCAAACTCCTCAGCTTGGAGTTCCGGTGAGTACTTCTTGAGTCGTTGGCCGTTCACCTTAAAACTTCCGCTAGCTTCACCCCATACTTCAACTACACCATGGGGGAAAATACGCTTAATTAGAAAAGGTCCAGTCCAACGAGATTTTAACTTACCTGGAAAGAGGCGAAGTCTCGAATTGAAGAGGAGAACTTGATCTCCTTCTTTGAAGTCCTTTGGAATGATATGCTTATCATGCCAACGCTTTGCTCTTTCTTTGTAGATCTTAGCGTTTTCGTAGGCGTTCAAACGGAGTTCATCCAGCTCGTTGATGTCTAGGAGACGCTTTTCTCCCGCTTCCTTCATGCCGAAATTCAGCCATTTGATAGCCCAAAACGCTTTGTGCTCTAGCTCTACCGGCAAATGACAAGACTTCCCATACACAAGGTTGTATGGTGTGGTTCCTATGGGAGTCTTGTATGCAGTCCGGTATGCCCATAATGCATCATCTAGTTTCAAGGACCAATCCTTCCTAGTCCTTGAAACCGTCTTCTCTAGAATGCCCTTGATCTCCCTATTTGAGATCTCAACTTGTCCACTCGTTTGTGGATGGTAAGGGGTGGCGATCTTGTGTGTAACCCCATACTTGGTTAGAAGAGCTTCAAAGCGACGGGCTATGAAGTGAGAACCTCCATCACTAATGATCGTCCTTGGCGTCCCGAATCGCGGAAAGATGGTCTTGTTGAAGAACTTAACCACCACCATGGCATCATTTGTGGGAGAGGCAATTGCTTCGACCCATCTAGAAACGTAGTCTACCGCCAATAGTATGTATTGGTTTCCACAAGAAGAAGGGAATGGTCCCATGAAATCGACTCCCCAAACGTCGAAAATCTCCACCTCTTGGATGTTGTTGAGGGGCATCTCGTTCCTTCTAGAGATATTGCCTGTTCTTTGACAAGCATCGCAGCAAGAAACAAAGGATTGCACATCTTTAAATAAAGTAGGCCAATAAAATCCAGATTGCAGTACCTTTGCGCTAGTTTTGTTCGAACTAGCGTGTCCTCCACAAGGTAGTGAATGACAATGACGGATGACACTTTGCATCTCATCTTCCGGCACACATCGCCGAATGATGCCATCCGGACCTCTCTTAAAGAGGAGAGGCTCGTTCCAATAGTATTCTCGGACGTCCTTGAAGAACTTCTTCCTTTGTGCGTATGACAGTCCGGGTGGCATCTCCTGGCAAACCAAATAGTTAACAAAATCAGCAAACCATGGTTCGTTACCTTTGGAGACTACCTTGATACACTCCTCTATGATATGTAGGTGTTCGTCCGGGAAGGAGTCATCAATGGGTAAATGGTCGTCCTCTAGATGTGTTAGGCGACCCAAATGATCCGCAAAAGAATTTTCCGAGCCTTTCTTGTCGCGGATCTCAAGATCGAATTCTTGTAGGAGAAGAATCCATCTAATCAGCCTTGGCTTCGCGTCTTTCTTTGCAAGGAGGTATCGGATCGCAGCATGATCCGTGTAGACAATCACCTTTGCACCTACAAGATAAGAGCGAAACTTGTCAATAGCGTAGACAATGGCTAGAAACTCTTTTTCCGTAGTGGCGTAGTTGAGCTGAGCTTCGTCTAGCGTCTTGCTAGCGTAATATATGGCGTGGGTTCGTCCCTCCTTTCGTTGTCCAAGAACAGCTCCAATGGCTACGTCACTAGCGTCACACATAATCTCGAAAGGGAGAGTCCAATCCGGGGGTTGGATAATGGGTGCTGAAATCAAAGCTTGCCGAATGGTGTTGAACGCATCTAGACATTCCTGTGAAAACTCAAAATCTGCATCCTTCATCAATAGATTAGTGAGAGGTTTTGATATCTTAGAAAAGTCCTGAATGAAACGTCTATAAAATCCAGCATGTCCTAGGAAACTTCTTACTCCCTTCACCGAAATTGGGGGAGGAAGTTTCTCTATGGTCTCTATTTTAGCCTTGTCTACTTCTATCCCTCTACTAGAGACTAAGTGACCTAACACGATTCCTTCTTTAACCATGAATTGACACTTCTCCCAATTAAGAACTAGGTTAGTGTCTTCACATCTTTGCAAAACAAGAGAAAGGTTAGAAAGACAATCGTTAAAAGAGGAACCGTAAACGGAGAAGTCGTCCATGAAGACTTCCATGATTTCCTCCACGTATTCGGAGAAGATAGCCATCATGCACCGTTGAAAGGTGGCTGGGGCGTTGCAAAGCCCGAACGGCATTCTCCTATAAGCGATCGTTCCCCAAGGGCACGTGAACGTGGTCTTCTCTTGATCATCCGGATGTATCGGAATCTGAAAGAAGCCACTATAACCGTCAAGGTAGCAAAAGTATGAATGTTGCGCTAACCTTTCAAGCATTTGATCGATGAATGGCAATGGAAAGTGATCCTTCCGCGTTGCGTTGTTGAGCTTGCGGTAGTCTATGCACATTCGCCATCCAGTTACGGTTCGGGTAGGAATGAGTTCGTTGTTCTTATTGGTGATGACCGTCATTCCTCCCTTCTTCGGAACTACTTGAACTGGGCTCACCCACTTGCTATCGGAGATAGGATAGATGATACCTGCATCAAGAAGTTTAAGAATTTCCTTCTTGACAACCTCCTTCATGGTCGGATTCAACCGCCTTTGAGGTTGTCTTGAAGTTCTAAAGTCCTCCTCCATTAGTATCTTATGCATGCATAGGGAGGGTTTAATTCCTACTAAGTCCTCAATAGTATAGCCTATGGCTTTTCTATGTTTCCTAAGGACAATCATGAGCTGTTCATGTTCATCTATGCTTAATTCGGAACTAACGATAACCGGGAAGGTGGAATTAGATCCAAGAAAAGCGTACCTTAGATGAGTAGGAAGTGGTTTGAGTTCCATTGCTTTCGGGGCTTCCAATGATCCTTGAGGAGCCTCCGATGTTTCCTTAGAAGTTTCTAAGGATGTTGAATGGTTTGGAGAAGAATTAGAAGAAGTTGAAGAAGTATGCCGATCATCCCCTTCCACGGTCAAAATTACGGTCTCCTCTGGTGTTCCACGGCCGTAATATCTTCTGGAATGGAGGTTGATTTTGGTCGTGGAATCCACGGTCGTGGAATACAGAGTATGACCGTGGATTCTAGTATTCTCAGCCTCATCGTGGAGTTTCTCAAACTCCACTTCATGCATCTCTTCTTGTGCTTCTAAGGCTTCAATTTCTTCTTTGCACTCTTCTTCTTCTCCTACATTGGTTAGACTCATAGTAATAACCTTTTGTAAAGGATCATTAAAGAGAATCGCACTTACCTCCTCCCTAGACAAACCTTCTTCGTCTTGGATATCATAGATATCCTCATCAAAGATTGGCTCCTTTACTAGAGTGGAAAGAACGAACTCTACTTTCTCTTCCCCAATATCAAAAGCGAGTCTCCCATTCTTGCAATCGACCATGCAGCCGGAAGTTGCAAGAAACGGTCTTCCGAGTATGATCGGGACCGGACTATCTGCAGGAATGTCAAGCACGACAAAATCAATGGGGACAAAGAACTTGCCTAGCTTGACCGGGACGTCTTCTACAATGCCGACGGGACGAGTAATGGATCGATCCGCCATGTATAACGTCATCTTCACCGGTTTAGGGTCGCCTAAACCGATCTTCCTGCACAATGCAAGTGGTATGATGCTCACACTTGCTCCCAAGTCACATAAAGCGTCATATGTGACCTCTCCCACTCCAATGGGAATGCAAAATGACCCCGGATCTTTCAGCTTTGGGGGCATTTTCTCCTTCATCGTCTTGATGAGATCCGAAGAATCCGAACTCATCTTGACTTCACCGAAATCCTCTAGCTTCCTCTTGTTAGAGAGAAGCTCCTTCAAGAACTTGCCATAAGCCGGCATACCTACGATAGCATCGATGAAGGGTATATTAATATGCAGCTTGCTCATGAGTTCTATGAACTTACCGAATTGTTTATCTAGGCGTGCTCGCGCTCGAGATTGAGGGAATGGTAGGGGAGGTTTGTAAGCTGGAGGAGGAACATAGATGTCTTCCTTCTCCTTCCCCTTTTCTTTGTCTTTCTCTACGGGGACTTCAACGAACGTAGGTTGCGGATCGGTGGTAGTCACTCCGCTCCTAGTTGTGATCGCCATTACCCTTCCCTTAGGGTTGTCCTCCGTCTTTCCTGGAAGTTTCCCTTGATTTCTAGGAACTTCCTCTGCACGATCGAACATTTGGTTTTCTAAAACCTTTTGAGCTTTGTCAATTTTAGAAACTCGATCATCAACCTTAATGAGGCGGTTCTCCATCCCTTGAAGCTTTCCCAAGATCGTTTCCAACATGGGATCCGGCTTCTCCTTCCCCGTGTTGTTTTCTCCATTAGATGATTGCCCCTGGCTTTTCAAAGGAGTAGAGGAAGAGGAGGGTGGAGTTAGTGAATTGGAGTTGGAAGGATAGGAGTTACCGGAATTTTGTTGATTGGAGCGCCAATTGTTGTTGTTCGAACTCCGATTGTTGTTCCAATTGTTGTTGTTCCGGTTGTTGTTGTTTCCATTCCAATTGTTATTCCGGTTATTGTTCCGGTTATTGTTGTTGCGGTTGGTGTTATCACCGCCGTTGTTGTTGCCCAAATAGCCAACATCCTTCTCTTGTTGCTTTGGGAAGTTGGTCTTGATAGCCTCCTTCAACTCCTTGATTTCATTGTTGAGGGAGAAAATCTGCGTTTGAGCTTCATGTGTGAGCTTCGCTCCTTGCTCCACACGATTTCCCTCCACTTTCCGGTGGGAATACTTCTCTATGACTCTTGCTTGCTTCTCAATGAAGTCCCAAGCGTCATCTTCTCTCATGTCCATGAACGTTCCACATGAGAGTGATTGGAGGTTGAATTGTGTTCCTGCATCCAGCCCCTTGTAGTAAATCTCCAGCAAGGCAAGCTTGGATATGCCATGATGAGGGCAATCCAAGAGCAAATCCTGAAACCTTTCCCAAGATTGAAACAAGCTTTCGTTAGGTCTCATAGAAAAAGCATTGATCTTACCTCTAAGTTCCGCCGTTTTGGAAGGCGGAAAGAATTTGGTGAGAAACTCCGCGGAAAGATCTTCCCACGAGTCTAGTTTCCCATTAGGAAGAGCTTGGTACCAAGATAACGCTTTCTCTTTCAAGGAGAAAAAGAAAGGTTTGAGCTTATAGCTGTTGGTAGTAGCGCCCTTCGGTCTCATCGTCTCCATCATACACTCAAAGTTTTGCAAGTGTTGGTGTGGAGATTCAGTGCTCGTACCGCCAAATTGGCTTTGGCGAACGAGAGTGATAACTTGAGGGTTAAAGCTAAACCCTTGTACATCTTCAGCATCAAAATTCACACCCAAACGGCGTGGTTGTTGTGTTGGGTCCATTCGCTGGCCAAGAGTTCTCGGCTCATTATCCACACGTTCGACTCTCGCATTCCTTGGTGGAATGCGGCGATTAGCAGCTCCTTGTGAATTGAAGGGATTTATATTGATCGTGGGATCAATCTCTTCTAACGGTGGCATGGAAGAATCACTATCATCTGCGGATGAGTGGCTTTTTCTTCTAGACCTTGACCTTCTTCTTGAGGACTTCTTGCCCACCTTATCTTCAAGGTCGCTCATCTTTATCCTCATTTGAAAGAGCATGTCTTGTAGACCGTTAACTTGAGATTGATGACGATCCATCTCATCATGGCGGAGAGTCTCATTCCATCGGAGTTGAGCTTCCTTCTCTGCCAACTCTGTTTGAAGATTTCGTTCGTTTTCTTCAGCCATCTTCTTTTCCTTGCGTCTTTGTCTCAAGGTTTTCTCTAGCTCTTGATCAAGAGGTAAGAGATCTTCGGTGTTCCTAGACCTGCGCATGCACTCAAAGAAAAATCAAATAACGAGAGCAAGCTCCCAAGCTTGACAACCGGCTACTGGATTCGGACGAAGCCAAATCCCCGGCAACGGCGCCAAAATCTTGTTCGCCCCTAGAGGTGTGCAAATAAGCTTTAAATTTATAAAACTAGAATCAAGCAAGCGAACCCGCAGTGTACGGATCGACGTAGTTAAGCAAGAATTCCAGAGTATCGAACACAGGGATTTGGGTGGAACGAACTCGATTGCAGGTTATCAAGCAGTGAATATGGGAGTTTTGCAAATATTGGGAAAACAACAATCCTAAAGATCCAAGTATCCAGCTGTGGCAATCGATTCAAGATATACTTAATGATATAAAGACAGAGTTGAGATATGCAAAGGTATACTAATGTAAGGTAATCGTACGGTTGAGGTTCCAAAAACCTTATGTAACTCACTTAAAAGGCACTCCCTATACAGGTTGATGAGGCTCAATATAGAAAGATTCTAAAGGTGAGAATTAATGTCAAATACCCAAACTTATAATCTAAAGATCAAGACTAACTTATCCGATTGAGGTTGTTGAGGCTCACAATCGAGGTAGAGGTTGTTGAGGCTTCACTACCACCTAGAAAAGACAAGTCTAAACTAAGCTAAGGCCAATCTTTAACTTTGGATTAAAGTAAAAGCAATCTCGTAAACTAAAGGGAAATTACGGTTGGATCTTGAGATTCCACGGTCGTGGAACTCAAGAACAGCCCGTAATTTTAGGTTGTCGACGATTCTCTCTAACTCTCAGGGTCTAATCTGTTTGCGATCAATCTATCATCACCTATGCCACAACTATCAACCCTTCACCTTAGAATTGTTAAGGGTTTTTAGCCAATAACTGTCATATTGATATTGATTTAAGAGTTAAAAGATAAAAGATGAAAACTTTCAAGAACTATCAATAATCTTCAATAGAATCTTAAGATCACAATCAAGAACAAGTGTTTATCAAAAGATTCAAAACGGAGTAAACAATCACAACCCTAGGAAAGAAGAGAAACGGGATGTCAATCCGTTTCAAAATCAAACCTAAACAAGAAGAGCGATCTTCTTGCAAAATCTTCCAAGAACTTCGATCTCCAATGAGATCTCCAAACTGCCCAAAAACGAGGGTTTGTGCGTTGCTCAACGTCGATTGTAAGGAGCCTGTGTGAGGACGTAAGAGAGGATCATGAAATCTCTTTTTTTCCGTCTTTTTATAATGCAGGGCAAGGTGTCGGCCCGGCCCAATCTTCAAAAGATCATGGCTTCGAAACATGGCGAAAAGATTCGCCAAGATCACGGTCGTGGAAGATTCCACGACCGTAATTCTAGGGCGTGGAAACAATCACGGTTAGTTCCACGGCTGTAATATCTCCTGGAATGAACATCGAATTCTGACTCAAAATCCACGGCCGTAATTTTGAACGTGGTTTGTGGTACGGCCGTATTTTAGGGTGTAATTTAGGGCAAGAACGTGATTCTTCCCTATACTTCGTGCATTCCTCAATCAAAGACTCCAAATTGCTTCCAAAAAGTGTCCTCGATCTATGGACACATCAACTCAACTCTCTTTTGCTCGATTCCGTTCGGAAATAGCTCCAAATTACCTATAATCAACATAGAACTCGTGTAGACATCCATATCGACAATATAGGCAATACTAGCTCACATATGTACATAGATCAATCAAAGACTATCAATATGAATCAATTATTGATAGCATGAATTATAGTCTATATTTTGGGGTTTGTTTGGACGTTTTATCTTTAATAATCTGCATGTTTGTATGTACATTATGTGATTTTACTACCATTTCATCTACCTTTGCGAGAATCGAGGTCTACACCTAGTTTCGTTGTAATTGCAGGTAATATGGTACGTTTTGCATCAAAAAGGAGCAAAAGGAGTCATGAGTCATTTGGAGCTACATCCAGGAAGCATAGGATTTACTTTAGACCAGTTTTGAGAGATTCTACATTCAGTTGTGAGTCACCTCGGTTGACCAGAGATTCATCTCGACCGAGGTGATCCAGAGACGCCGACTCGACCGAGGCGAACACCTAGGACGCGGCGAGAATATTTTATTCTTGGCTGAGATCTTTTAAAAATTGGAAAGTGATCTTATATTTTTAGGCTTGGCTTCTGGAAGGAAGGAGATATGCAGAATCATATATTTTACCTATATTTATGGGATAATATCTTTCTAAGATTTCTTATCTTTGAGAGGGTTATTTTCCCTATAAAAAGGGTTGGATTTTCCACAAATCCAACATCCGCTATCAGCGCAAGTAATCCGCCTACACCGAAAAATACGCAGCAGCCGCATACTCCAATTTGGGAGAGAGTTGAAGAACCTTTTTGAAGGTTGAAGGAAGATTGAAGTCCATAGCTTTTATAGCTTTTATTGAAGGGTTTTGTAAGATTGTCTTCAATT
The DNA here is from genome assembly GCA_033239045.1 of Fagopyrum esculentum. Lineage (NCBI taxonomy): Eukaryota > Viridiplantae > Streptophyta > Magnoliopsida > Caryophyllales > Polygonaceae > Fagopyrum > Fagopyrum esculentum. The sequence goes on along the minus strand of BSUD01000008.1, from coordinate 22,307,515 downwards.
CCCTCAATTGTTGTCTTGTCTTGTTGGATTATTATCCAAGGAACGCTTTTGTGTGATATTTGATTCAGTTATTGAAGTCTTTTCATTAAATTCTTCTTTGTTCAAATATTCACCTTCTTCCCTTACATTTAATACTTTCACAATGATGATGAGTGGCTAATTTCCTTGTGTGATTCTAGGGTGATTGGCTGAAGGTTGTGGGAAAAACAATGATAGAATAATCGTAGATTCCAGTAGGTTCTTGAAAGTTCGAGTCTTTAACCTTAACCCTAAGCATCTCGTTCAGTCGATGAACATTTCGGCCGAGGTGGAAACTGGCTGACCGAGGTGACTTATCTGATCCATAACTGAGAGTTAAGTGTTAGAGTTTGACAAATCCTATTCTTATTATACCTTCCTGGTTCAAAGCAAGCTTAGGATGAGACTTACCCGGTAATTCCTTAGTTTGTGTACCAACGATCATAAGTGTAGGTAATAAAGGTTTATCCTTTATTGGGGTTTGAGTGTGCTTTCATCCCTTCTTTGTGAGTTAGCCTGAGACTTACCCGGTAATGGTTGATTCTATTCCCTTAGATGGTGTGTTAGTTTGAGGTTATAGTTCTTTATTTTAATTCCTTGAGACTTACCCGGTAATAGGAGTTACGGTTTAGGATTAGTGTGTAGTGAGACTTACCCGGTGATCTACTCCACTTTAGAAACACCTTCCCCATGCAAAAATCTCAGCTTTGTCCGCCTATCTATAGATCTTGAGTTGGAACCACAACTTGATGCTTTAATCCCTAGAATTGCATGTTTGCTTTATTTGACATCTTATTCATCTTTGATTGTGTTAATTGCTCTTGTGGTTAGCTTTGACATTAGCATACAGTATTGACTCTGTTTCACCGAGTCCCTGTGATCGACCCCTGGAATTTTCTTGCTTTTACTACGATTGACCCGTACACTGCGGGTTCGCATCCTTGTTTTAAGCTTAAGTCTAGGGTTATAAATTTAAAGCTTGCACACACCGTTTGGAGCGAACAAGTTTTTGGCGCAGTTACCGGGGACTTGGTCTAGACCGAGCCGGTACGGTTTGCTCTTGGGGCATTTGCCCCGTTTTGTCTAACCACTCTACTTGAGTGACTTTCGCAGGTTCTTTCTTAGGTATATGCGAAGAACCCGCACTGGGAAGGAAATCGTTCCTTACGATCCCGAACCAGAAAAGACATACAAGCGACGCTTAAGAGAAGCGAAGATGGCCCAACAAGACGATCGCGATCTTGCGGCCCAATTGAGAGAGACGCAGGAGCTGCTACGTCTCAGTAAAGAAGAGCTAAGGCAAGAGAAAGAAGAGAATCAGGCCAGGACTGCAGCAATCGAAGCTGAGATTGCAGCCATTCGAGACCAGATTCTACTTCGACCGAGGGAGGATCCAGTAGTTGATCCTCGACCGAGGCAAATTCCAGTACCTGACGCCCCGGCCGAGGTACTTCCACCTTGGATGCCAGTCCGAGATGTTCTTCTTGCAGGAATTCCACAAACCCTAGGTCAAAGGATGGACCCTAATCAACAACTGAGGCGTCCAGGAGTGAACCTAGGAGATCCAGCAGATCATGACTACGAACTTCGACCGCAAGTTCTAGCCATGATTCGCCAATGCCAATTCGGAGGGCTAGAGAAGGAGTCGCCGCATCAACATCTTCAAAACTACGAGATCTTGATGGAAACCTTGCGACCGTCCAGAATTGAGAACAACAACTACAAGCTAAGACCTTTTTACTTTTCTTTAAAAGATAGAGCTCTTACTTGGTATCAATCTCTCCCTCCAGGAAAAATTAGCACATGGGAGGAAATGACTACGGAATTCTTGACCAAATTCTTTCCCCCCTCAAAGACTGCTGAAATGAGAGGGAAGATCAATGCTTTCATCATGAAGGACAAGGAGAGCTTGTCTAAATCTTGGGAGCGGTTCAAGGATATCCTTTTGGATTGCCCACATCATGGGATTCCAAAGATCGAGTTGTTGGAGATCTACTTCAAAGGGCTGGACGGAAACACCCAGTTCAATCTCCAACTACTCTCCGCCAGTACATTCATGGACATGGCGGTTGACGAGGCTTGGGACTTCATTGAGAAGCAAGCCTTGCACATGGAGAAGTACACCCACCAAGGAGCTGAAGGTGGAGTTAAAAGAGTCAACTTTCAAGAGACTCAACCCAACAACAACCAACTCACGTCCTTGAAGAACGACGTGAAGCAATTGAAGGAGCTATTGATGGCTCAAACTAAGAAGGAAGAGCAAGGACAAAGGAACAACAACAACAACAACGGGTACCGTAACAACAACAACGGACCCCGAAACAACAACTACAACAACAACAATAGAGGATCCAATAGCAACAACTGGAGAGCGAATAATAACCAAAACAACGGTAACAACCATTCAAACTCCAACTCCAATGATTCCTCTAACCCTTTCCTCTCTTCTCCTTCTTCTTCTTCTACTCCATTGAAGAGCCAAGGGCAAGGATCAAGTTCGTCTCAGCCGGAAAAGAAGGACGCAGTCCTGGAGGCAATCTTGATCAAGCTTAGTGCTATGGAGAATTCTATGACTTCATTTTCGAGGGCCCAAAAGTCCTTCGAACAACAACTTGCTAATAGGGCGAATGAAGCGCCAAGAGATCCAGGGAAGCTTCCAGCAAAGACGGAAACTAACCCTAAGGGCCAGTGCATGGCCATAACGACGAGGAGTGGACTCAAAACTGCAGATCCAGTACCTCGCTCGACGCAGACCACCTCGGTCCAGATCCAGTCGAAGAACACCTCGACCGAGATGCCAACCGAGGCGGCGCAACAGAAAGTAGGAGGAACGACAGAAACTTATGTTCCACCTCCTGCATATAAGCCACCACTTCCTTTCCCTCAGTCCAGAGCCAGAGCACATCTAGACAAGCACTTTGGTAAGTTTCTTGACTTGATGAATAAGCTACATATTAATATTCCTTTCCTTGACGCTATTTTAGGTATGCCCGCCTATGGGAAGTTCTTAAAAGAAATCTTATCAAGGAAGAGGAAGCTGGAGGATGTTGGTGAAGTTAGGATGACATCTAAGTCTTCGGAGCTTATCAAGATCATGAAGGAAAAGATGCCACCTAAGTTGAGAGATCCGGGCTCATTTTGCATTCCCATTCAAGTTGGGGATGTCACTTGTGAAGCCCTTTGCGATCTAGGAGCCAGCGTGAGCATCATCCCGCTGGAGCTATGCACTAAGATCGGTCTTGGAGAGCCCAAGCCGGTCAAGATTCGACTTTACATGGCGGATCGTTCCATCACCCATCCAGTGGGCATCTTGGAGGACGTTCCGGTCAAGTTAGGTAACTTCTATCTTCCTATAGATTTTGTCGTACTTGACATTCCCGCAGATTACCCTGTTCCTATCATTATCGGGAGGCCATTTCTAGCAACTTCGGGTTGCAATGTGGATTGCAAGAACGCCAAGTTGAAATTCAACGTTGGTGGCGATGAGGTGGAGTTCGCACTACTTGCAGCCATGAAAGGAGAGCAACTAACTGATGATATCTTCAACATCTACGATGAAGAAGAATCAAGAGAATTGGTGAGCTCTATCCTTATTAATGATCCACTCGAAAGAGTTATAAGCTTCAGTTTAATGGAGGAAGGTATAGATGCCTCTTGTGATGCAGATATACGGAGCTTAAGGGCACTGGAAGAAGATCCAGGAGCTATAACTGAGAAGCTGATCCAGGAAACGAAGATTTCCAGCCTCGGATCCAGTAGCAGTACCTCGACCGAGGCACCTTCTGGAATAAACGAGGCGTCTGAAGAACACCTCGGTCAACGCCTCTGCGCCTCGACCGAGGTCGACAGCGAGACGATTCAAACTGAGATTGCATTTAATCCAGTTTCTGACACCACTCCACTGGAAAGAGGAAGCACAGATCCCTCTCAGAAAGCACCCCTAGTTGTGGAGCTTAAGCAACTCCCTAGTCACTTGAGGTATATCTTTCTTGGGCCGGATTCTACTTATCCCGTTATTGCTAGTGCTTCCCTCTCCGATTCTGAATTATCTAAGCTAATGCATGTCCTAAGAAAGCATCGAAAAGCCATAGGTTACACCACGGATGATCTTATTGGCATTAACCCTTCTTTCTGCATGCATAGAATTTTAATGGAAGATAATCATAAGACTTCACGGGAACCTCAAAGACGGTTAAATCCGATCATGAAAGAGGTTGTGAAGAAGGAAGTTCTTAAGTTGTTGGATGCAGGTATTATTTATCCTATCTCGGACAGCAAGTGGGTTAGCCCGGTGCATGTCGTTACGAAGAAAGGAGGGATGACCGTTGTGACGAATAAGAACAACGAGTTAATCCCAACAAGGACCGTTACGGGGTGGAGAGTTTGCATCGACTATAGGAAGCTGAACACGGCAACTCGGAAGGATCATTTTCCGCTTCCTTTCATTGATCAAATGCTCGAACGGTTGGCCCAACATTCACACTTTTGTTACTTGGACGGCTATAGTGGGTTCTTCCAGATTCCTATCCATCCGGATGATCAGGAGAAGACCACTTTCACTTGTCCTTGGGGGACGTTTGCTTATCGGAGGATGCCATTCGGATTGTGCAATGCACCCGCTACCTTCCAGCGATGCATGATGGCTATCTTCTCCGAGTACATAGAGGAGATCATGGAGGTATTCATGGATGATTTTTCTGTATATGGTTCCTCTTTTGATGATTGCCTATCTAACCTTTCTCTAGTGCTTAAAAGATGTGAAGACACTAACCTTGTTTTGAATTGGGAAAAGTGTCATTTTATGGTTAATGAAGGCATTGTGCTAGGACACCTCGTTTCTAATCGAGGTATTGAGGTCGATCGAGCTAAGATCGAGACTATTGAGAAGCTCCCTCCTCCTTGTTCTGTTAAAGGTGTGAGGAGTTTTCTCGGGCATGCAGGTTTCTACAGGAGATTCATCAAGGACTTCTCCAAGATTTCTAAACCTCTAACAAACCTCTTGAATAAAGATGTTGTTTTTGAGTTTTCGCAGGAGTGTCTTGATGCTTTTTACAGGATTAAGGAAGCGTTGATCTCCGCTCCCATTATCCAGCCTCCTGATTGGACCTTACCTTTTGAGGTCATGTGTGACGGTAGTGACGTAGCCGTAGGAGCGGTGCTTGGACAGAAGAAAGATGGACGGACCACCGCCATTTATTATGCTAGCAAGACGCTAGATGAAGCACAACGCAACTACGCTACCACCGAGAAAGAGTTATTGGCGGTTGTATATGCTTTCGAGAAGTTTCGTTCCTATCTAGTAGGGGCGAAAGTCATTGTCTACACCGACCATGCAGCCATTCGTTACTTGTTGGCTAAGAAAGATGCAAACCCGCGCCTTATTCGATGGATTCTCTTACTTCAAGAGTTTGACCTAGAGATCCGCGATAAGAAGAGATCCGAGAATTTAGTTGCGGATCACCTCAGCCGGCTACCGGAATCCTCCCGCGAGACGGATAGCCCACCCATAGACGATTCATTCCCCGACGAGCACTTACACGTCTTGGAGCGTTTGATGGATCTACTTACTTCACCCCACGATGGAGGTGAAGTATGGGGTGAGGGAACCTCCTACCTCGTTTGAGACGCATTATGGTCCAGCTAGCGACCTTAAATCAAGCGCTTCTTGGGAGGCAACTCAAGGTATTGCTCTTCTTTCCCGTTTTCTAGTCTAGCTTAGATAGTTTTTGTTTTTGCTTTGCTTTGCTTTGTTTTTGGTGTTCTGGGCAGACAACAGGAAGGAGCACATCTGGAAGGAGAGAAGTTCGAGATTCTGAGAAGACAGAAGCACCTCGGTCACTGTCAGAGCACCTCGACCGAGTTGATTCTTGAAGCAACCGAGGCGACTAGGGTTTCTGCAGCACCACCTCGGTCCAGACCACCTCGGGCCAGTCGAGACCATCTCGACCGAGGTGACAGCAGATCCAGTAACAGTATAAAAAGAAAAAAATTACAGTTTCGTTTTCTTTTTACTCTCCTCGACCGCGGCGAACAGAAGTACCTCGTTCACCTTCGTTTCTCGCTCGTTTTCGAAGATTTCTGCTTCCAAACCGTGATTAAAGAGTAGAGGAGTCGATTGCTACTACAGATCTGCAAGAAATTTGAGCGTTTCGACCGAAACGAGGTAAAAACGTTCGAAAACCCTAACTCGCTCGTTTACTGCATATTGGGCTTTGGTTGCCCTTGATTCTGTTGAGGAAATCTTTAAGTACCCCTTAGGAAGCATCGGTAGTGATTTTAGGGGGAAAAGAACTGAAATTCAGAGAGTGGAAATCGAACTGTCTTCGCCTCGGTCCAGTCGCTCTGCACCTCGGTCGAGGTGATTCTTGGTAGTTGTCAGTCGACCGAGGTAGTCTGACAGTGTGTTTTGAAAATGAGTTCAGATCGCCGTTTAGCTCTGAGAGATAGATCCTCCCCTTCCCCTTCTCCTTCCTTATCCCGTCCCTACCGCCCGGCCATCCACGAGAGATGCCGGGTAGACTATGAGAGGATAGCTGGACGTCCAGTCATCGCACCACGATTTCTGGATGTGTCAGCTTTTGACTGCCTAGGGTTAGATGCTGACCTTAGGAGGATGATTGCTACAGTGGGGCTAGATCAGTTCACTGAGATCCGAGCCCCAGCCTACATAGAGCCGACACTCGAGTTTGTTAGCTCCTTCTCCTACCTTCCCACAAAGAGGTCTGTGAAGTACCGGCTGATGAGCCGGAACTTCATAGTTCCTTTAGAGATTTGGAGAGAGATCTTTGGTTTTCCCACCCCCACCGCTGTAGATTTCCCCTCCCGATCCGTAGCTAGGGAGTTCTGGGGACAGATAGCCCACATTATTACACATACAGACAGATGGCGCCCTGGAGATTCCAGAGAGAAGGTCATCTTTCACCCAGCCTTCAGACTTGCCCACAGGATCTTCAGTGAGACACTTCTGGCGCGTACTGAGACGCCCTAGAAGATCAGACAGGGTGAGCTCTTTTCGTTTTACTGCATGGTTACAGGAGGCTTCCCGGACTTTGGCTTGCTCCTAGCAGAGGATCTGCATAGGATCAAGGCCAAGGCGAAGGGAGATATTTGCTGTGGAGGTCTAGTCACCCACATCGCCACTTACCACGGGATGGACCTCAGCGTTTGCACATTGGCGGCGGCTCCGAAGCCGCTAGGGTTGCAGGAGATGATCACACGGAGGATTCTAGTTCCCCGTGGTTTGACCACTCCATACGTCGCCATGCCTTGGGAGCGGACTGCACCTCAGGGTATCCGCTGGTCTGCACAGTTCTTTGTCTTCGATCCGCATTTCTGGCAGACTGCTTGGGAGACACTGATACAAGATCACAGAGAGGCAGCAGCTGCCACTGCTGCAGCTGCAGAGGAGGCTGAGGAGGAGGATGACGACGATGATGAGACAGTGGATGAGAGAGGTGGTGGCGTCCCGATGGACACAGGGACAGATACAGCTGGGACGAGCGCGCCGCTTATTATTGACTTAGATGATGAGGAGGACACTGAGCCGGCGCCAGCCGCGACATCTCCAGTCAGACCTGCGGGACGCAGGAGGCGTGGAGTGAGGGACAGAGCTGCACACCGACGGATCGATGACCTGACGGATCAGGTTATCGACTCTTATGCTGCACTTTCGCTGGATATCCGCGAGATGCAGGAGAGGCAGCATCATCAGCACATGATGGCTCAGCTACAGTTTGAGCGTATCATGGGCTACCCCTACGACCCGACTCAGTTCCCCTACATACCACCACCACCGCCGGATCAGGACTACTGAGGAGCTGCAGGGTTTCTTTATTATATTTATTATGCAGTTCAGCTCTTATCCGGTGAGTTCTCCTGTTTTAGACTTTTATTATACCCACTGGGACAGTGTGTCTCAAGTATGGGGTATTTGTCTGTATTATTTGACTATGTGACTACTTGATGTATTCGACACTTATGATGTATTTTATTGACCGGACATTTTCATATTTATGCTTCATTCTGCATTTATATGTTTATCTGAGATTGCATGCATACTTACAGATTATTTGATTGAGAAAAACGTCGAAACTGAAAAAAATGGGATATATAAAAAAAAAAATTTTTTGACCTCGACCGGGGAGATTCTGGCGAAACGAGGTGTTTCACCTCGGTTGAACCAAGAACATCTCGACCGAGGTGTGTTAACTGAGAGTTTTCGAAAACGATTTTTGTGTTACTTATCTGGATATGATCTCAGTGAAGATCTTGTTACTGACTGGTTTTAAATTATTTATGTGTTTGAAAGGTTTTATGATATGTTTAAGTTGCTAAATGCTTTGTTTGAAATTATTGGCATGTTCAATACTTTGTTTTTATCCAAATTATGTTGAATTTGAAGTTTGACACCGCAGGTTAAGTTCTCTCGCTTTCTTCTTGGAAAGACCAAGGCAATTCATTCTCTTCTTCTTCTTCTTCTTCTTGATCATGCTTAGCCCCTCATATACATTTTGCCTCCCTCTACCTATCCGGGAATTTGGAAGCAAGCGAAGTGGTGAAAGCAAGTTAAAGTTGAGAAGTGGCTGAAAGTGAAAGTGTTAGTGTTCGCTCCAAACGGTGTGTGCAAGCTTTAAATTTATAACCCTAGACTTAAGCTTAAAACAAGGATGCGAACCCGCAGTGTACGGGTCAATCGTAGTAAAAGCAAGAAAATTCCAGGGGTCGATCACAGGGACTTAGTGAAACAAAGTCCAATAAGGTATGCTAGTGTTGATGCTAACCACAAGAGCAAGTATACAATCAAAGATGAATAAGATGTCAAATAAAGCAAACATGCAATTCTAGGGATTAAAGCATCTAGTTGTGGTTCCAACTCAAGATCTATAGATAAGCGGACAAAGCTGAGATTTTTGCCTGGGGAAGGTGTTTCTAAAGTGGAGTAGATCACCGGGTAAGTCTCACTACACACTAATCCCAAACCGTAACTCCTATTACCGGGTAAGTCTCAAGGAATTAAGATAAAGAACTATTGCCTCAAACTAACACACCATCTAAGGGAATAGAATCAACCTTTACCGGGTAAGTCTCAGGCTAACTCACAAAGATGGGATGGAAGCACACTCAAACCCCAATAAAGGACAAACCTTTATTACCTACACTTATGATCGTTGGTATACAAACTAAGGAATTACCGGGTAAGTCTCATCCTAAGCTTGCTTTGAACCAGAAAGGTATAATAAGAATAGGATTTGGCAAACTCTAACACATTAACTCTCAGTTAAGGATCGGATAAGCCACCTCGGTCAGCCAGTTTCCACCCCGGCCGAGATGTTCATCGACTGAACGAGATGCTTAGGGTTAAGGTTAAAGACTCGAACTTTCAGGATCCTACTGTGATTAAGATCATTCTATCATTGTTTTTCCCACAACCTTCAGCCAATCACCCTAGAATCACACAAGGAAATTAGCCACTCATCATCATAATGAAAGTATTAAATATATGGGAAGAAGGTGAATATTTGAACAAAGAAGAATTTAATGAAAATACTTCAATAACTGAATCAAATATCACACAAAAATCGTTCCTTGGATAATGATCCAACAAGACAAGACAACAAGGAAAGGAATTGAAGACAATCTTACAAAACCCTCCAAAAAGCTATAAAGCTATAGTCTTCAATCTTCCTTCAACCTTCAAAAAGGTTCTTCAACTCTCTCCCAAATTGGAGTATGATGCGGCTGCTGCGTATTCTTTGCTGTAATCGAGATCGTATGCGGTGTATGCAGCCTCTAAGCCTGATCGGATTTGTGGAAAATCCAACCCTTTTTATAGGAAAAATAAACCTCCAAAGATAAGAAATCTTAAGAAGATATTTTCCCATAAAAATAGGTAAAATATATGATTCTGCATATCTCCTTCCTTCTAGAAGCTCAGCCCAAAAATATAAGATCACTTTCCAATTTTAAAAGATCTCAGCCAAGAATAAAATATTCTCGCCGCGTCCTAGGTGTTCGCCTCGGTCGAATCGGTGTCTCTGGATCGCCTCGGTCGAGATGAATCTCTGGTCAACCGAGGTGACTCATAACTGAATGTAGAATCTCTCAAAACTGGTCCAAAGTAAATCTTTAATCCATGGTTGTGCTTCCTGAATGTAGCTCCAAATGACTCTTGACTCCTTTTGCTCCTTTTTGATGCAATACGTACCATATTACCTGCAATTACAACGAAACTAGGTGTAGACCTCGATTCTCGCAAAGGTAGATGAAATGGTAGTAAAATCACATAATGCACATACAAACATGCAGATTATGAAAGATAAAACGTCCAAACAAACCCCAAAATATAGACTATAATTCATGCTATCAAAATACCCCATACTTAGCCCTTGCTTGTCCCTAAGCAAGTTCCTCATATAGAAATCAAGATAGAATGGATTATAAGTCAAGAAAATCAATGAAAAGTCTTTCAAAAACATTTTATGGTGTGCAACTATCATAGATCACTCTAAGAGAGTACTTCCTGGAAATTAAAAACTCAATATGATCAAAACATTTTATAAATATAGGAAAGTTGTTCATCTTTGCATAAAATCATAGAATGCATAATAAATCATAATTATCAAAATTAATCATGTATAATCCGATTTAAACCGCTAAGTCAATCAACAAGCTCAAGGTCTCAAGGGCTTCCCAAAAGAAAAGGTCAAGAAACGTGTAGGGTAGGGATGATTGTAAGGTAATGTGGTGCTAGAATCCGGGAAAAGGATGAACTTCACTTTCACTTTGACTTGCAACATCTTCCACCAATAAGCTTTGCTTATTTCACATTTTTTTTCTTTTTACTTTACTTTTTGGGATGCATGGACAGAGGTGCACAATAACCGAAGCCTAGGAAATCCGCAATCATCAATTTCTTGAGATGCATCAAACCCTTGATGCACATACCATGACCCGTTAGGAATATCGCTCAATCCGACTTTGGCAAGACACAAACACCCGGCTATGTGAATGGTGCCGAGTTACTCATCTTCATGATTGACTTCCCCAAACCTATTATTGCTTTCTAATACTTTCACTTTCAGCCACTTCTCAACTTTAGACTTGCTTTCACCACTTCGCTTGCTTCCAAATTCCCGGATAGGTAAAGGGAGGCAATATGTATATGAGGGGCTAAACATGATCAAGAAGAAGAAGAAGAAGAAGAATGAATTGCCTTGGTCTTTCCAAGAAGAATGTGAGAGAACTTAACCTGCGGTGTCAACCTTCAAATTCAACATAATTTGGATAAAAACAAAGTATTAAACATGCTAATAATTTCAAACAAAGCATTTAGCAACTTAAACATATCATAAAACCTTTCAAACACATAAAGAATTTAAAACCAGTAGGTAAACAAGATCTTCACTGAGATCATATCCAGATAAGTAACACAAAATTGTTTTCGAAAACTCTCAGTTAACCCACCTCGGTCGAGATGTTCTTGGTTCAACCGAGGTGAAACACCTCGTTTTGCCAGAACTGTCCCGGTCGAGGTCAAAAAATTTTTTTTAAAAACCATTTTTTTTCGGTTTCGACGTTTTTCTCAATCAAATAACCTGTAAGTATGCATGCAATCTCAGATAAACATATAAATGCAGAATGAAGCATAAATATGAAAATATCCGATACATCAAAAGTATAATACATCATAAGTCAAGTAGTCAAATAATACATCAACTACCCCATACTTGAGACACACTGTCCCAGTGGGTGTAATTAAAGTCTGAAAGAAAGGATGACTCACCGAACATAGCTAAGCTGCATGAAGAAGTAAGAAACAGCTCCAAGATAAGACCATCTCGGTTGGCGAAGCACATATCGGTCGAGGTGTTCTGACAGTCCCCGAGATGTATCTCAGTAAAGCTCGTTTCCTCAACTTCTCGAAATTTTGTTCTTCCAGTGTAGCTCCTGAACTGTGATCCTTCCTTTTTGGAATACCTGGTTGTTGTCTAGAGGAAAACAAAAACAAAGCAACTATCTAAACTAGACTAGAAAACGGGAAAGAAAGCAATACCTTGGGTTGCCTCCCAAGAAGCGCTTGGTTTAAGGTCGCTAGCTGGACCCTTCTCCATAGAATTACTCAATGCACTTCGAACGTTGTGGAGTGCTCATCACATCCATCATAAGAGTCTTCCAAAAAGGTTCCGGTTCCTAATTTCACCGGCAAATGGTAAGATCTCCCACGTACAAGCTTGTACGGTTTGATTCTCACCGGAATTCTTCTAGATTTCCTGCACTTCAATGGGACATAATCTACCCTCGTGTCCCATCCTTTCCTGGATCGAGAAAACAGTTTCTCGAGAATCATAGCAGCTTCCCCATCTAGAACTTGGGGATGGTACAAGGTCCTGAGCATGCGAGGGACCCCATACTTGAACAAGAAACACTTCATCGCCTTAACGGTGTAGTGCTTGCGAACTTCACTCCTTATAATCCAAGGAGTATCTTCCTCCAACAGTTTCAAGGGAGGTTTCATCTTGATCTTAGGAGGTTCTTTCGGAAGAGACCTCCAACTCTCCGGTGTCTTCCTGAAAAATTCAGAAATATTAATAGGGAATTCAAATGAAGTAGGAGAACGTACCTTGCAAAGTTCTCCAAAGCTTGAGGCAAGTTTCGTGTTGGGTTGATAATCCACCCACGAAATCTCTCTCAGTTCAGCTGGTCTTTCTTCCACCTTGACCACAATCTCAGTAATTTGGCCAAAGTCTTCTGCATCTGCCTCTTCCGGTTCTGCAGGTTCTTCTTTCATCTCGACCGAGGTTACTTCCACCTCGACCGAGGTCTCAACAGTCAGATCGAGATCTTCCACATCTTCTCCCTCTAAAGCTTCAGGAGAAACTTCTGGTTTGACTGGATGTATGCTCGAAACGTGCAACACTTCCTTATGCTCCTCTTCCGGCTTAGCATAGGATAGGGTGCTTTCCTTGAGCTCCGTCACCTTCTTCATCAACTTCTCCAATCTTGATTCGAGAGAGTCTTCGAAAGGTTGCTCATAAATGTTTTTAGGGACATTCTTCTCATCCCATATCGCAAGTTCATGTTGAATGGCCTCTTCTCTTTCCCATTCATTGTTGAACCAATAGAAGGAGTACTTCTCCTCCAAGTATTCATAATGATCCGCCCTAGCACTTTGTCTTGCTATCCAGGCTGGATCAAACATAGCCATCAGAAATCCTGAAAACTACAAAACTCATAGAAAGAGTAGTTAGTAGCAACAGGGGCAAGCGCCCCGAAAGCAAACCGTACCGGCTCGGTCTAGACCAAGTCCCCGGCAACGGCGCCAAAAACTTGTTCGCTCCAAACGGTGTGTGCAAGCTTTAAATTTATAACCCTAGACTTAAGCTTAAAACAAGGATGCGAACCCGCAGTGTACGGGTCAAGCGTAGTAAAAGCAAGAAAATTCCAGGGGTCGATCACAGGGACTTAGTGAAACAAAGTCCAATACGGTATGCTAGTGTTGATGCTAACCACAAGAGCAAGTATACAATCAAAGATGAATAAGATGTCAAATAAAGCAAACATGCAATTCTAGGGATTAAAGCATCTAGTTGTGGTTCCAACTCAAGATCTATAGATAAGAGGACAAAGCTGAGATTTTTTGCTTGGGGAAGGTGTTACTAAAGTGGAGTAGATCACCGGGTAAGTCTTACTACACACTAATCCTAAACCGTAACTCCTATTACCGGGTAAGTCTCAAGGAATTAAGATAAAGAACTATAACCTCAAACTAACACACCATCTAAGGGAATAGAATCAACCTTTACCGGGTAAGTCTCAGGCTAACTCACAAAGATGGGATGGAAGCACACTCAAACCCCAATAAAGGACAAGCCTTTATTACCTACACTTATGATCGTTAGTACACAAACTAAGGAATTACCGGGTAAGTCTCATCCTAAGCTTGCTTTGAACCAGAAAGGTATAATAAGAATAGGATTTGGCAAACTCTAACACATTAACTCTCAGTTAAGGATCGGATAAGTCACCTCGGTCAGCCAGTTTCCACCCCGGCCGAGATGTTCATCGACTGAACGAGATGCTTAGGGTTAAGGTTAAAGACTCGAACTTTCAGGATCCTACTGTAATTAAGATCATTCTATCATTGTTTTCCCACAACCTTCAGCCAATCACCCTAGAATCACACAAGGAAATTAGCCACTCATCATCATAATGAAAGTATTAAATATATGGGAAGAAGGTGAATATTTGAACAAAGAAGAATTTAATGAAAACACTTCAATAACTGAATCAAATATCACACAAAATCGTTCCTTGGATAATAATCCAACAAGACAAGACAACAAGGAAAGGAATTGAAGACAATCTTACAAAACCCTCCAAAAAGCTATAAAGCTATAGTCTTCAATCTTCCTTTGACCTTCAAAAAGGTTCTTCAACTCTCTCCCAAATTGGAGTAAGATGCGGCTGCTGTGTATGTAGGGTATTGATCGATGTATGCAGCCTCCAAGCATGCCTTCGATTTGTGGAAAATCCAACCCTTTTTATAGGAAAAATAACCCTCCAAAGATAAGAAATCTTAAGAAGATATTATCCCATAAATATAGGTAAAATATATGATTCTGCATATCTCCTTCCTTCTAGAAGCTCAGCCCAAAAATATAAGATTACTTTCCAATTTTAAAAGATCTCAGCTAAGAATAAAATATTCTCGCCGCGTCCTAGGTGTTCGCCTCGGTCGAGTCGGCGTCTCTGGATCGCCTCGGTCGAGATGAATCTCTGGGCAACCGAGGTGACTCATAACTGAGTGTAGAATCTCTCAAAACTGGTCCAAAGTAAATCTTTAATCCATGGTTGTGCTTCCTGAATGTAGCTCCAAATGACTCTTGACTCCTTTTGCTCCTTTTCGATGCAAAATGTACCATATTACCTGCAATTACAACGAAACTAGGTGTAGACCTCGATTCTCGCAAAGGTTGATGAAATGGTAGTAAAATCACATAATGTACATACAAACATGCAGATTATGAAAGATAAAACGTCCAAACAAACCCCAAAATATAGACTATAATTCATGCTATCAAAATACCCCATACTTAGCCCTTGCTTGTCCCTAAGCAAGTTCCTCATATAGAAATCAAGATAGAATGGATTATAAGTCAAGAAAATCAATGAAAAAGTCTTTCAAAAACATTTTATGGTGTGCAACTATCATAGATCACTCTAAGAGAGTACTTCCTGGAAATTAAAAACTCAATATGATCAAAACATTTTATAAATATAGGAAAGTTGTTCATCTTTGCATAAAATCATAGAATGCATAATAAATCATAATTATCAAAATTAATCATGTATAATCCGATTTAAACCGCTAAGTCAATCAACAAGCTCAAGGTCTCAAGGGCTTCCCAAAAGAAAAGGTCAAGAAACGTGTAGGGTAGGGATGAATGTAAGGTAATGTGGTGCTAGAATCCGGGAAAAGGATGAACTTCACTTTCACTTTGACTTGCAACATCTTCCACCAATAAGCTTTGCTTATTTCACACTTTTTTTTTTTTTCTTTTACTTTACTTTTTGGGATGCATGGACAGAGGTGCACAATAACCGAAGCCTAGGAAATCCGCAATCATCAATTTCTCGAGATGCGTCAAACCCTTGATGCACATACCATGACCCGTTAGGAATATCGCTCAATCCGACTTTGGCAAGACACAAACACCCGGCTATGTGAATGGTGCCGAGTTACTCATCTTCATGATTGACTTCCCCAAACCTATTATTGCTTTCTAACACTTTCACTTTCAGCCACTTCTCAACTTTTGACTTGCTTTCACCACTTCGCTTGCTTCCAAATTCCCGGATAGGTAAAGGGAGGCAATATGTATATGAGGGGCTAAACATGATCAAGAAGAAGAAGAAGAAGAAGAATGAATTGCCTTGGTCTTTCCAAGAAGAACGTGAGAGAACTTTATGCTGCGGTGTCAACCTTCAAATTCAACATAATTTGGATAAAAATAAAGTATTAAACATGCCAATAATTTCAAACAAAGCATTTAGCAACTTAAACATATCATAAAACATTTCAAACATATAAAGAATTTAAATCCAGTCGGTAAACAAGATCTTCACTGAGATCATATCCAGATAAGTAACACAAAAATCGTTTTCGAAAACTCTCAGTTAACCCACCTCGGTCGAGATGTTCTTGGTTCAACCGAGGTGAAACACCTCGTTTTGCCAGAACTGTCCCGGTCGAGGTCAAAAAATTTTTTTTAAAAACCATTTTTTTTCGGTTTCGACGTTTTTCTCAATCAAATAACCTGTAAGTATGCATGCAATCTCAGATAAACATATAAATGCAGAATGAAGCATAAATATGAAAATATCCGATACATCATAAGTCGAATAATACATCATAAGTCAAATAAGTCAGATAATACATCAACTACCCCATACTTGAGACACACTGTCCCAGTGGGTGTAAATAAAGTCTGAAAGAAAGGAGGACTCACCGGATAAAGAGCCGAACTGCATAAAAATAAAATAGATAAAATCCTGCAGCTCCTCAGAAGTCCTGATCCGGTGGTGGTGGTGGTGGTATGTAAGGATGCTGGGTCGGATCAAACGGATAGCCCATAGTCTGCTGGAACTGTAGCTCCATCATCCTACGCTGATAGTGCTGCCCCTCCAACATCTGCTGAGTCCAGCTGTCAAGGTGTCGGTGCTGGGCGGCAAACCTCTCGTGGATGTCTACTGTAAGGGCAGCATATGAGTCTATCATCTGCTCTGTCAAATCGTCGATCCGACGATGAGCCTCTGCATCCCTGTGACGGCGTGTCCGACGTCTAGTAGATCTAACGGGAGGTGCAGCAGGTGCAGGCTCAGTATCCTCCTCATCCTCATCCAAATCAATAATGGGAGGCGCGCTCGTCCCAGCTGTATCTGTCCCTGTGTCCATCGGGACGCCGCCTCCTCTCTCCTCAACTGTCTCGTCATCATCCTCCTCATCAGCCTCCTCAGCCTCCTCAGCAGCTGCAGCAGCAGCAGCTCCTCCCTCTCTGTAGTCCTCCATCAGCGGGACCCATGCAGCCTGCCAGAAATGCGGGTCGAAGACCGAAAACTGTGCAGACCATCTGATGCCCTGCGGCGCTGTCCGCTCCCAAGGCATGGCAACATACGGAGTAGTCAACCCACGAGGAACAAGAATCCGCCTCGTGATCATCTCCTGCAGACCCAGCGGCTTCGGAGCCGCCGCCAATGTGCAGATACTGAGATCCATCCCGTGGTAGGAGGCGATGTGGGTGACTAGACCTCCACAGCAAATATCACCCTTCCCTTTGGCCTTGATCCTGTGCAGATCCTCTGCCAGGAGCAAGCCAAAGTCCGGGTATCCTCCCGTGACCATGCAGTACAGCGAAAATAGCTCCCCCTGTCTGATCTTCTGGGGCGTCTCAGTACGCGCCAGAAGCATCTCGCTGAATATCCGGTGGGCGAGTCTGAAAGCTGGGTGGAAGATGACCTTCTCCCTGGAATCACCAGGGCGCCATCTGTCTGCATGAGTGGTGATGTGGGCTATCTGACCCCAAAACTCCCTAGCTACGGATCGGGAGGGGAAGTCTACGGCTGTAGGGGTAGGAAAGCTGAAAATCTCTCTGAATATCTCTAATGGAACTATGAAGTTCCGGCTCATCAGCCGGTACTTCACAGATCCCTCTGTGGGTAGGTAGGAGAAGGAGCTGACGAACTCTAGTGTCGGCTCTATGTAGGCTGGGGCTCGGATCTCAGAAAACTGATCCAGCCCGACTGTAGCTATCATCCTCCTAAGGTCAGCCTCTAACCCTAGGCAGTCAAAAGCGGATATCTCCAGAAATCGCGGTGCGATAACCGGACGGCCCGCTATCCTCTCGTAATCTACCCGGCATCTCTCGTGGATAACCGGGCGGTAGGGACGGGAAGAAGAAGGGGAAGGGGAGGGTGAAGATCTATCTCTCAGGGCTAAACGGCGATCGGAACTCATCTTCACAAACTCACTGTCAGACCACCTCGGTTGACTGACAACCCTCAGAAATCACCTCGGTCGAGATGCAGTTCGACCGGACCGAGGCGTAGCAGTGTCGATTTCTATTCTCTGATTTTCAGTTCTTTTCCCCCCAAAATCACTACAATTGCTTCCTAAGGGGTACTTATGCCTTTTCTCAACAGAAACAAGGGCAACCAAAGCCCAAATAGCAGAAAACGAACGAGTTAGGGTTTTCGAACGTTTTTACCTCGTTTCGGTCGAATCGCTCAAATTTCTTGCAGATCTGTAGTTGCAATCGACTCCTCTACTCTTTAATCTCGGTTTGGAAGCAGAAATCTTCGAAAACGAGCGAGAAATGAGGGAGCGAGGTGATTCTGTGCGCCGCGGTCGAAGTGGGTAATAAAAAGTAAAAATGTAATTTTTCCCCCTTTTATACTTTTACTGAATCTGCTGTCACCTCGGTCGAGATGGTTTCGACCGGACCGAGGTGGTCTGGACCGAGGCGGTTCTGCAGAAACCCTAGTCGCCTCGGTTGCTTCAAGAATCAACTCGGTCGAGGTGTTCTGACAGTGACCGAGGTGCCTCTTTCTTCCTCAGAATCTCGAACTTCTCCCTTTTCTGGAGTGCTCCTTCCTGTTATCTGTCTAAAACACCAAAAACAAAGCAAAGCAAAGCAAAAACAAAAGACTATCTAAACTAGACTAGAAAGCGGGAAAGAAAGCAATACCTTGGGTTGCCTCCCAAGAAGCGCTTGATTTAAGGTCGCTAGCTGGACCATGATGCGTCTCAAACGAGGTAGGAGGTTCCCTCACCCCATACTTCACCTCCATCGTGGGGTGAAGTAAGTAAGTCCATCAAACGCTCCAAAACGTGCAAGTGCTCGTCGGGGAATGAATCGTCTATGGGTGGGCTATCCGTCTCGCGGGAGGATTCCGGTAACCGGCTGAGGTGATCCGCAACTGAATTCTCGGATCCCTTCTTGTCGCGGATCTCTAGGTCAAACTCTTGAAGCAAGAGAATCCATCGAATAAGGCGCGGCTTTGCATCTTTCTTAGCCAACAAGTAACGAATGGCCGCATGGTCGGTGTAGACAATGACTTTCGCCCCTACTAGGTAGGAACGAAACTTCTCGAAAGCATATACAACCGCCAATAATTCTTTTTCGGTGGTAGCGTAGTTGCGTTGTGCTACATCTAGCGTCTTGCTAGCATAGTAAATGGCGGTGGTCCGTCCATCCTTCTTTTGCCCAAGCACCGCTCCTACGGCTACATCGCTAGCGTCACACATGACCTCAAAGGGCAAGGTCCAGTCAGGAGGTTGGATAATGGGAGCGGAGATCAACGCTTCCTTAATCCTGTAAAAAGCATCAAGACACTCCTGCGAAAACTCAAAAACAACATCTTTATTCAAGAGGTTAGTTAGAGGTTTAGAAATCTTGGAGAAGTCCTTGATGAATCTCCTGTAGAAACCTGCATGCCCGAGAAAACTCCTCACACCCTTAACAGAACAAGGAGGAGGGAGTTTCTCAATAGTCTCGATCTTAGCTCGATCGACCTCAATACCTCGATTAGAAACGAGGTGTCCTAGCACAATGCCTTCATTAACCATAAAATGACACTTCTCCCAATTCAAAACAAGGTTAGTGTCTTCACATCTTTTAAGCACTAGAGAAAGGTTAGATAGGCAATCATCAAAAGAGGAACCATATACAGAAAAATCATCCATAAATACCTCCATGATCTCCTCTATGTACTCGGAGAAGATGGCCATCATGCATCGCTGGAAGGTAGCGGGTGCATTGCACAATCCGAATGGCATCCTCCGATAAGCAAACGTCCCCCAAGGACATGTGAAAGTGGTCTTCTCCTGATCATCCGGATGGATAGGAATCTGGAAGAATCCACTATAGCCGTCCAAGTAGCAAAAGTGTGAATGCTGGGCCAACCGTTCGAGCATTTGATCAATGAAGGGAAGCGGAAAATGATCTTTCCTAGTAGCCGTGTTCAGCTTCCTATAGTCGATGCAAACTCTCCAGCCCGTAACGGTCCTTGTTGGGATCAACTCGTTGTTCTTATTCGTCACAACGGTCATCCCTCCTTTCTTCGGGACGACATGCACCGGGCTAACCCACTTGCTGTCCGAGATAGGATAAATAATACCTGCATCCAACAACTTAAGAACTTCCTTCTTCACAACCTCTTTCATGATCGGATTTAACCGTCTTTGAGGTTCCCGTGAAGTCTTATGATTATCTTCCATTAGAATTCTATGCATGCAGAAAGAAGGGTTAATGCCAATAAGATCGTCCGTGGTGTAGCCTATGGCTTTCCGATGCTTTCTCAGGACATGCATTAGCTTAGATAATTCAGAATCGGAGAGGGAAGCACTAGCAATAACGGGATAAGTAGAATCCGGCCCAAGAAAGATATACCTCAAGTGATTAGGGAGTTGTTTAAGCTCCACAACTGGGGGTGCTTTCTGGGAGGGATCTGTGCTTCCTCTTTCCAGTGGAGTGGTGTCAGAAATTGGACTATGTGCAGTCTCAGTTTGAATCGTCTCTCTGCCGACCTCGGTCGAGGCGCAAAGGCGTTGACCGAGGTGTTCTTCAGACGCCTCGCTCAGTCCAGAAAGTGCCTCGGTCGAGGTACTGCTACTGGATCCGAGGCTGGAAATCTTCGTTTCCTGGATCAGCTTCTCAGTCATGGCTCCTGGATCCTCTTCCAGTGCTTTCAAGCTCCGTATATCTGCATCACAAGAAGCATCTATACCTTCCTCCATTAAACTGAAGCTTATAACTCTTTCGAGTGGATCATTAATAAGGATAGAGCTCACCAATTCTCTTGATTCTTCTTCATCGTAGATGTTGAAGATATCATCAGTTAGTTGCTCCCCCTTCATGGCTGCAAGTAGTGCGAACTCCACCTCATCGCCACCAACGTTGAATTTCAACTTGGCGTTCTTGCAATCCACATTGCAACCCGAAGTTGCTAGAAATGGCCTCCCGAGAATGATAGGAACAGGATAATCTGCGGGAATGTCAAGTACGACAAAATCTATGGGTAGATAGAAGTTACCTAACTTGACCGGAACGTCTTCCAAAATGCCCACGGGATGGGTGATGGAGCGATCCGCCATGTAAAGTCGAATCTTGACCGGCTTGGGCTCTCCAAGACCGATCTTAATGCATAGCTCCAGCGGAATGATGCTCACGCTGGCTCCTAGATCACATAGGGCTTCACAAGTGACATCCCCAACTTGAATGGGAATGCAAAATGAGCCGGGATCTCTCAACTTAGGTGGCATCTTCTCCTTCATGATCTTTATAAGCTCCGAAGACTTAGATGTCATCCTAACTTCACCAACATCCTCCAGCTTCCTCTTCCTTGATAGGATCTCCTTTAAGAACTTCCCGTAGGCGGGCATACCTAAAATAGCATCAAGGAAAGGGATATTAATATGGAGCTTATTCATCAAGTCAAGGAACTTACCAAAGTGCTTGTCAAGATGTGCTCTGGCTCTGGACTGGGGAAATGGAAGTGGTGGTTTATATGCAGGAGGTGGAACATAGGCTTCAGTTGTTCCTCCTGCTTTCTGTTGCACCGCCTCGGTTGGCATCTCGGTCGAGGTGTTCTTCGACTGGATCTGGACCGAGGTGGTCTGCGTCGAGCGAGGTACTGGATCTGTGGTTTTGAGTCCACTCCTCGTCGTGATGGCCATGCACTGGCCCTTAGGGTTAGTTTCCGTCTTTGCTGGAAGCTTCCCTGGATCTCTTGGCGCTTCATTCGCCCTATTAGCAAGTTGTTGTTCGAAGGACTTTTGGGCCCTCGAAAATGAAGTCATAGAATTCTCCATAGCACTAAGCTTGATCAAGATTGCCTCCAGGACTGCGTCCTTCTTTTCAGGCTGAGACGAACTTGATCCTTGCCCTTGGCTCTTCAATGGAGTAGAAGAAGAAGAAGGAGGAGAGAGGAAAGGGTTAGAGGAATCATTAGAGTTGGGGTTTGAATAATTGTTACCGTTGTTTTGGTTATTATTCGCTCTCCAATTGTTGCTATTGGATCCTCTATTGTTGTTGTAGTTGTTGTTTCGGGGTCCGTTGTTGTTGTTACGGTACCCGTTGTTGTTGCTGTTGTTCCTTTGCCCTTGCTCTTCCTTCTTAGTTTGAGCCATCAATAGCTCCTTCAATTGCTTCACGTCGTTCTTCAAGGACGTGAATTGGTTGTTGTTGGTTTGTGTCTCTTGAAAGTTGACTCTTTTAACTCCACCTTCAGCTCCTTGGTGGGTATACTTCTCCATATGTAAGGCTTGCTTCTCAATGAAATCCCAAGCCTCGTCAACCGCCATATCCATGAATGTACCGGCGGAGAGTAGTTGGAGATTGAACTGGGTGTTTCCGTCCAGTCCTTTGAAGTAGATCTCCAGCAACTCTATCTTTGGAATCCCATGATGTGGGCAATCCAAAAGGATATCCTTGAACCGCTCCCATGATTTGGACAAACTCTCCTTGTCCTTCATGATGAAAGCATTGATCTTCCCTCTCATTTCAGCAGTCTTTGAGGGGGGAAAGAATTTAGTCAAGAATTCCGTAGTCATCTCTTCCCATGTGCTGATCTTTCCTGCAGGAAGAGATTGATACCAAGTAAGAGCTCTATCTTTAAGAGAAAAGTAGAAAGGTCTTAGCTTGTAGTTGTTATTTTCAATTCTGGGAGGTCGCAAGGTCTCCATCAAGATCTCGTAGTTTTGAAGATGTTGATGCGGCGACTCCTTCTCTAGCCCTCCGAATTGACATTGGCGAATCATCGCTAGAACTTGTGGTCGAAGTTCGTAGTCATGGTCCGCTGGATCTCCTAGGTTCACTCCTGGACGCCTCAGCTGTTGATTAGGGTCCATCCTTTGACCTAGGGTTTGTGGAATTCCTGCAAGAAGAACATCTCGGACTGGCATCCGAAGTGGATGCACATCGGCCGGGGCGTCAGGAACTGGGACTTGCCTCGGTCGAGGATCAATTACTGGATCCTGCATCGGTCGAGGTTGAATCTGGTTCCGAATTGCTGCAATCTCAGCTTCGATTGCTGCATTCCTGGCCTGATTCTCTTCTTTTTCCTGCCTTAGCTCTTCTTTACTGAGACGTAGCTGCTCCTGCGTCTCTCTCAATTGGGCCAAAAGATCATGATCGTCTTGTTGGGCCATCTTCGCTTCTCTTAAGCGTCGTTTGTATGTCTTTTCTGGTTCGGGATCGTAAGGAACGATTTCCTTTCCAGTGCGGGTTCTTCGCATATACCTAAGAAAGAACCTGCAAAAGTCACTCAAGTAGAGTGGTAAGACAACACGGGGCAAATGCCCCAAGAGCAAACCGTACCGGCTCGGTCTAGACCAAGTCCCCGGCAACGGCGCCAAAAACTTGTTCGCTCCAAACGGTGTGTGCAAGCTTTAAATTTATAACCCTAGACTTAAGCTTAAAACAAGGATGCGAACCCGCAGTGTACGGGTCAATCGTAGTAAAAGCAAGAAAATTCCAGGGGTCGATCACAGGGACTTAGTGAAACAAAGTCCAATACGGTATGCTAGTGTTGATGCTAACCACAAGAGCAATTAATACAATCAAAGATGAATAAGATGTCAATAAAGCAAACATGCAATTCTAGGGATTAAAGCATCTAGTTGTGGTTCCAACTCAAGATCTATAGATAAGCGGACAAAGCTGAGATTTTTGCATGGGGAAGGTGTTTCTAAAGTGGAGTAGATCACCGGGTAAGTCTCACTACACACTAATCCCAAACCGTAACTCCTATTACCGGGTAAGTCTCAAGGAATCAAGATAAAGAACTATTGCCTCAAACTAACACACCATCTAAGGGAATAGAATCAACCTTTACCGGGTAAGTCTCAGGCTAACTCACAAAGATGGGATGGAAGCACACTCAAACCCCAATAAAGGACAAGCCTTTATTACCTAAACTTATGATCGTTGGTATACAAACTAAGGAATTACCGGGTAAGTCTCATCCTAAGCTTGCTTTGAACCAGAAAGGTATAATAAGAATAGGATTTGGCAAACTCTAACACATTAACTCTCAGTTAAGGATCGGATAAGACACCTCGGTCAGCCAGTTTCCACCCCGGCCGAGATGTTCATCAACCGAACGAGATGCTTAGGGTTAAGGTTAAAGACTCGAACTTTCAGGATCCTACTGTGATTAAGATCATTCTATCATTGTTTTTCCCACAACCTTCAGCCAATCACCCTAGAATCACACAAGGAAATTAGCCACTCATCATCATAATGAAAGTATTAAATATATGGGAAGAAGGTGAATATTTGAACAAAGAAGAATTTAATGAAAACACTTCAATAACTGAATCAAATATCACACAAAATCGTTCCTTGGATAATGATCCAACAAGACAAGACAACAAGGAAAAGAATTGAAGACAATCTTACAAAACCCTCCAAAAAGCTATAAAGCTATAGTCTTCAATCTTCCTTCAACCTTCAAAAAGGTTCTTCGAATCTCCCAAATTGGAGTAGGATGCGGCTGCTGCGCTGATAGCGGGTGTTCTAACTGTAAGCGGATGTAAGCGGGTGTAAGCGGGCTTAAGCATGATCGGATTTGTGGAAAATCCAATCCTTTTTATAGGAAAAATAACCCTCCAAAGATAAGAAATCTTAAGAAGATATTATCCCATAAATATAGGTAAAATATATGATTCTGCATATCTCCTTCCTTCTAGAAGCTCAGCCCAAAAATATAAGATCACTTTCCAATTTTAAAAGATCTCAGCCAAGAATAAAATATTCTCGCCGCGTCCTAGGTGTTCGCCTCGGTCGAGTCGGTGTCTCTGGATCGCCTCGGTCGAGATGAATCTCTGGGCAACCGAGGTGATCATAACTGAGTGTAGAATCTCTCAAAACTGGTCCAAAGTAAATCTTTAATCATGGCTATGCTTCCTGAGTGTAGCTCCAAATGACCCTTGACTCCTTTTGCTCCTTTTCGATGCAAAACGTACCATATTACCTGCAATTACAACGAAACTAGGTGTAGACCTCGATTCTCGCAAAGGTAGATGAAATGGTAGTAAAATCACATAATGTACATACAAACATGCAGATTATGAAAGATAAAACGTCCAAACAAACCCTAAAATATAGACTATAATTCATGCTATCAAGCTCGGACCACCGGTAATTCCTTTGTTTGTTTACCCAAGATCATAAGTGTAGGTAATAAAGGTTTATCCTTTATTGGGGTTTGAGTGTGCTTCCATCCCATCTTTGTGAGTTAGCCTGAGACTTACCCGGTAAAGGTTGATTCTATTCCCTTAGACTTAAGCTTAAAACAAGGATGCGAACCCGCAGTGTACGGGTCAATCGTAGTAAAAGCAAGAAAATTCCAGGGGTCGATCACAAGGACTTAGTGAAACAAAGTCCAATACGGTATGCTAGTGTTGATGCTAACCACAAGAGCAAGTATACAATCAAAGATGAATAAGATGTCAAATAAAGCAAACATGCAATTCTAGGGATTAAAGCATCTAGTTGTGGTTCCAACTCAAGATCTATAGATAAGCGGACAAAGCTGAGATTTTTGCCTGGGGAAGGTGTTTCTAAAGTGGAGTAGATCACCGGGTAAGTCTCACTACACACTAATCCCAAACCGTAACTCCTATTACCGGGTAAGTCTCAAGGAATTAAGATAAAGAACTATTGCCTCAAACTAACACACCATCTAAGGGAATAGAATCAACCTTTACCGGGTAAGTCTCAGGCTAACTCACAAAGATGGGATGGAAGCACACTCAAACCCCAATAAAGGACAAACCTTTATTACCTACACTTATGATCGTTGGTATACAAACTAAGGAATTACCGGGTAAGTCTCATCCTAAGCTTGCTTTGAACCAGAAAGGTATAATAAGAATAGGATTTGGCAAACTCTAACACATTAACTCTCAGTTAAGGATCGGATAAGCCACCTCGGTCAGCCAGTTTCCACCCCGGCCGAGATGTTCATCGACTGAACGAGATGCTTAGGGTTAAGGTTAAAGACTCGAACTTTCAGGATCCTACTGTGATTAAGATCATTCTATCATTGTTTTTCCCACAACCTTCAGCCAATCACCCTAGAATCACACAAGGAAATTAGCCACTCATCATCATAATGAAAGTATTAAATATATGGGAAGAAGGTGAATATTTGAACAAAGAAGAATTTAATGAAAATACTTCAATAACTGAATCAAATATCACACAAAAATCGTTCCTTGGATAATGATCCAACAAGACAAGACAACAAGGAAAGGAATTGAAGACAATCTTACAAAACCCTCCAAAAAGCTATAAAGCTATAGTCTTCAATCTTCCTTCAACCTTCAAAAAGGTTCTTCAACTCTCTCCCAAATTGGAGTATGATGCGGCTGCTGCGTATTCTTTGCTGTAATCGAGATCGTATGCGGTGTATGCAGCCTCTAAGCCTGATCGGATTTGTGGAAAATCCAACCCTTTTTATAGGAAAAATAACCCTCCAAAGATAAGAAATCTTAAGAAGATATTATCCCATAAATATAGGTAAAATATATGATTCTGCATATCTCCTTCCTTCTAGAAGCTCAGCCCAAAAATATAAGATCACTTTCCAATTTTAAAAGATCTCAGCCAAGAATAAAATATTCTCGCCGCGTCCTAGGTGTTCGCCTCGGTCGAATCGGTGTCTCTGGATCGCCTCGGTCGAGATGAATCTCTGGTCAACCGAGGTGACTCATAACTGAATGTAGAATCTCTCAAAACTGGTCCAAAGTAAATCTTTAATCCATGGTTGTGCTTCCTGAATGTAGCTCCAAATGACTCTTGACTCCTTTTGCTCCTTTTTGATGCAATACGTACCATATTACCTGCAATTACAACGAAACTAGGTGTAGACCTCGATTCTCGCAAAGGTAGATGAAATGGTAGTAAAATCACATAATGCACATACAAACATGCAGATTATGAAAGATAAAACGTCCAAACAAACCCCAAAATATAGACTATAATTCATGCTATCAGTTAGAAGGCAATAATAGGTTTGGGGAAGTCAATCATGAAGATGAGTAACTCGGCACCATTCACATAGCCGGGTGTTTGTGTCTTGCCAAAGTCGGATCGAGCGATATTCCTAACGGGTCGTGGTATGTGCATCAAGGGTTTGATGCATCTCGAGAAACTGATGATTGCGGATTTCCTAGGCTTCGGTTATTGTGCACCTCTATCCATGCATCCCAAAAAGTAAAGTAAAAGAGAAAAAAGTGTGAAATGAGCAAAGCTTATTGGTGGAAGATGTTGCAAGTCAAAGTGAAAGTGAAGTTCATACTTTTCCCGGATTCTAGCACCACATTACCTTACATACATCCCTACCCTACACAATTCTTGACCTTCTCTTTTGGGAAGCCCTTGAGACCTTGAGCTTGTTGATTGACTTAGCGGTTTAAACTGGATTATACATGATTAATTTTGATAATTATGATTTATTATGCATTCTATGATTTTATGCAAAGATGAACAACTTTTCTTATATTTATAAAATGTTTTGAGCATATTGAGTTTTTAATTCCAGGAAGCATTCTCTTAGAGTGATCTATGATAATTGCACACCATAAGATTTTTCATTGATTTTCTATGACTTATAATCCATTCTATCTTGTCTTTTATATGAAGAACTTGCTTGGGGAGAAGCAAGGGCTAAGTATGGGGTATTTTGATAGCATGAATTATAGTCTATATTTTGGGGTTTGTTTGGACGTTTTATCTTTCATAATCTGCATGTTTGTATGTACATTATGTGATTTTACTACCATTTCATCTACCTTTGCGAGAATCGAGGTCTACACCTAGTTTCGTTGTAATTGCAGGTAATATGGTACGTTTTGCATCAAAAAGGAGCAAAAGGAGTCATGAGTCATTTGGAGCTACATCCAGGAAGCATAGGATTTACTTTAGACCAGTTTTGAGAGATTCTACATTCAGTTGTGAGTCACCTCGGTTGACCAGAGATTCATCTCGACCGAGGTGATCCAGAGACGCCGACTCGACCGAGGCGAACACCTAGGACGCGGCGAGAATATTTTATTCTTGGCTGAGATCTTTTAAAAATTGGAAAGTGATCTTATATTTTTAGGCTTGGCTTCTGGAAGGAAGGAGATATGCAGAATCATATATTTTACCTATATTTATGGGATAATATCTTTCTAAGATTTCTTATCTTTGAGAGGGTTATTTTCCCTATAAAAAGGGTTGGATTTTCAACAAATCCAACATCCGCTATCAGCGCAAGTAATCCGCCTACACCGAAAAATACGCAGCAGCCGCATACTCCAATTTGGGAGAGAGTTGAAGAACCTTTTTGAAGGTTGAAGGAAGATTGAAGTCCATAGCTTTTATAGCTTTTATTGAAGGGTTTTGTAAGATTGTCTTCAATTCCCTCAATTGTTGTCTTGTCTTGTTGGATTATTATCCAAGGAATGCTTTTGTGTGATATTTGATTCAGTTATTGAAGTCTTTTCATTAAATTCTTCTTTGTTCAAATATTCACCTTCTTCCCTTACATTTAATACTTTCACAATGATGATGAGTGGCTAATTTCCTTGTGTGATTCTAGGGTGATTGGCTGAAGGTTGTGGGAAAAACAATGATAGAATAATCTTAGATTCCAGTAGGATCCTGAAAGTTCGAGTCTTTAACCTTAACCCTAAGCATCTCGTTCAGTCGATGAACATTTCGGCCGAGGTGGAAACTGGCTGACCGAGGTGACTTATCTGATCCATAACTGAGAGTTAAGTGTTAGAGTTTGCCAAATCCTATTCTTATTATACCTTCCTGGTTCAAAGCAAGCTTAGGATGAGACTTACCCGGTAATTCCTTAGTTTGTGTACCAACGATCATAAGTGTAGGTAATAAAGGTTTATCCTTTATTGGGGTTTGAGTGTGCTTTCATCCCTTCTTTGTGAGTTAGCCTGAGACTTACCCGGTAATGGTTGATTCTATTCCCTTAGATGGTGTGTTAGTTTGAGGTTATAGTTCTTTATTTTAATTCCTTGAGACTTACCCGGTAATAGGAGTTACGGTTTAGGATTAGTGTGTAGTGAGACTTACCCGGTGATCTACTCCACTTTAGAAACACCTTCCCCATGCAAAAATCTCAGCTTTGTCCGCCTATCTATAGATCTTGAGTTGGAACCACAACTTGATGCTTTAATCCCTAGAATTGCATGTTTGCTTTATTTGACATCTTATTCATCTTTGATTGTGTTAATTGCTCTTGTGGTTAGCTTTGACATTAGCATACCGTATTGACTCTGTTTCACCGAGTCCCTGTGATCGACCCCTGGAATTTTCTTGCTTTTACTACGATTGACCCGTACACTGCGGGTTCGCATCCTTGTTTTAAGCTTAAGTCTAGGGTTATAAATTTAAAGCTTGCACACACCGTTTGGAGCGAACAATTATGATTAGAAAACGTGCCTAAAATATCACAATATTTCATGCTAACACCGAGAACTTTGAAGACAAAGCAATACCCCTCGGAAACTTTGTTTCCCACGGCTTGGCCACATAGGGAGTGCCAAGACCGTGGGGAACGAGAGTGTGGCGCGTGATAAACTCCTATAAACCCAACGGCTTCGCCGCCGGAACCAAAGTACATCTTGATAAATCCAACCCCATCTCAAAACATACTAAACAGCTCACCCAGACAGACCTTCTGGGGCGTCTTAGTACGTGCTAGAAGTATCTCCATTAATATCCGGTGAGTGATGCTAAAAGCAAGGTGGTAGATAATGCGCTCTTGAGAATCCCTGGGCTGCCATCTATCACAGTGGGAGGTGATGTGAAATGCTCTCCCAAGAACTGCGAGCCTGCACAAGAGATGCGAAATTTGTAGCTGTAGGAGTGGAAGCAAAAAATTTCCCCAAACTGCTCAAGGGGGACGATGTAGTTCTTGTTCAGTAGTCGGTACTTGATCCCTCTATTCTCCGGCTTGTACGTCACAAAACTCAAAAATTTGAATGTCAGCTCCAGACAAGCCGACGCACGAATGGTTATGAAGGTATCCAAACGAACCATGGAGACCATCTTTTATAGGTCATCCACTACATGCAAGCACTCAAAATCGGGAATGTCTACATATCCAGGAGCATTGATCGGGCGGTCAATAATACGGTCAAAATCATATTGAAACCTCTCGTGGATCACCGGGATCGGAGGTTGTGGAGGAGGGGAAGGGGAAAACTGTCGGCAACTACTAGGGCGGTCCCTAAGGGCTAACTAGCGATCGGATCTCCTCAAATTATCCATTATTGAAACTAATCTCGGTTGCTCTAGATTGTATCTCGGCCGAGACACAGAATATCCGACAGAGGCAAGGCGTTGTCTTGATCGAAATCCAAAAAATGTAAAATCTTCCTCCAATTTCGACTACCAATTACTTCCTATAGGGTACTTAAACACTTCTCAATATCAAGCAACGACATATTAACTATAATCCATGCACAATCAAGAAAAAACGAACAAAATACCCAAATAGCGTAGCGAGTGATGGATGGTTGTGCGATTTTATGCTTGAAATATTTTTCTCTTGCTTCTCTTGGTCATTTGAAACCAAAAATCGTGGAAAATAGTTGAGATTTGATAATTTTGAGTGAAGGGAAGCCGTCGGTTGTAACACCCCAAATTTTACAACTTAGGGAGTTACTGTTTAGGACCGCACAGTGGGTCCCGACCTTAGTTTGACAACAACTTAACAAGATCTTACAACAAGGCACAGATAAGGAAAAACCAGAAATCATAAAATAGTTCTTAATAATGCATGAATGTGACCAGATCAACCACAGCCGGAAAATGTAATATAACAAAGTACGAAAGGAAACACGGTTCAACTGTAAAACCCACAAATGCAGAAACTATAAAACGTCCTAAAGTACGACACCCCGGCTGACCACTACCATCTGGATCACTCGGCATCTGCTCTAACCTGTGGCAAATCTATACAACATATCAACAGTTAGCTAACTATCCAAATATAAGAAAAATGATAACAGCACAAGCACACGCAGAAACAGAAATAAACAAACATCATGCTGGCACT
The DNA here is from genome assembly GCA_033239045.1 of Fagopyrum esculentum. Lineage (NCBI taxonomy): Eukaryota > Viridiplantae > Streptophyta > Magnoliopsida > Caryophyllales > Polygonaceae > Fagopyrum > Fagopyrum esculentum. The sequence continues at coordinate 22,276,366 of BSUD01000008.1, read as the reverse complement.
CAACCGTTTATTATCTATTATTTAAATGATTCACATTATTCAATTTAAGTTGTGGCACGAGAATTATTATTAGTTCTCGCCTCCGTTCCTTATCCAACTGGTGTAGGTCTAGCTGACTTCCACTAGTAGTATCACTACAAACCAAGTATGGACTAGTCCCGAAAGAAACCCCCAGCGCCCGCAAGCTACTGAGCAGAATGCCACCGCCCGTTGCTCTTAGGCCAAAATATAGGTCGGTAATTATATATTACAACCTATCTCTCTAAACATTTCAATCACACACTACCATCATCATTTATACTCATATTTAGAAGTCAGCTAAGTAAGCCCAAAGGACTTACCTGTTATAACGCTCGACTCTTTATAAATCACTCGCTCTGTAAACTGTAACCACTCAGTTGCCTGCCAAAGGCGATAAGTGTATTAGGACACTCTCACGTAGGTAGAAGTCTAAAACTTCTAAGATCGAATAAGGTATTAAGACATACTTGTTACAGTATTAGTTTAGGGTAAAATGACCATTTTACCCTTGGTTCCGATTTTCTCAAAAACCCTAAAACTCATGTCTAAACTCCTATTTGAGGTTCTAAATTTATTTTCTAACTCCTAAAATTTTATTTGGTTCCAAACTGACATTTTTCCTATGTCTCTATTTTCCGGAAGAATCGTAAAGGTCTAACTTCGGTTCTAAATATAAATTTCTTAACAGCTTATAATAATTCCGAATTAAATCTCTAGATCATCTATGAGGTTCTATCTAACCTTAGGAGGAAGAATTCCTCAAAACTGTTTAGCCGATATTTTTATAAAAATTCACAAAGTTGACTACTTCACTCAAAATTCCTATACTTAGCCAAAAACTTAAGTTTACCAAAACTGCTCAACTACCTAACTTCGGGGGCTCATAACTTCTAATCCGACCGTTCATTTCTTCCCAAATTTTAATATGCTAAACTACATATATCCATCTACAAAATATCCAAAATTCAACGGTGGATCTTTATCCAAACGTTCAATAATTGGCCGACAAGATAGACAGTTTATAACCTAAAAGCTGAAGGAATAAATGGTATTTTACAGCAGCCCCTTATGTCTATCATTTTATTTATAAATTCCAGCAGCTACCTATTACTATCTTAACTATGTTTAAGGCCGAACTACAACAACCTAAACAATACTATGAATTAAGAGAGCTAGAGACATTTCAACCTATTGTAAAGGAAGCAACAAAATTCTATTGCACATGGCTTACCTTCCTGCAGTGGTTTAGGAGTGCTATTGTGCTCACAAACTTCCTAGACCTTGCTACCCGGATCTCAGAAGGTGATCTAAGATACCTGCAGTTTGTTTAGGACAAGTCAAACTCGACTGTTTAGGTATGTATTTGGGAGGATGATGGTTCGGCTAAACTTACTTGGCACTGCAGTAGGGAAGTCAAAGGAGGAGGCTGTACGTACTTCCTGTTCGTGCCCAGAACAATCAGGAAGGTTGAGTACACTCAGTCGATAGGAACAAAAGAGGGAAGTGCTGGTGCTTACCTAGTGTATCAATCGTTCGATCTCAGCAGGAGAGAAAGGTAAGGATTACGTGTTGCTGTTGAACTCCGTAGACAGAAGAGAAGGAACTGCGCTGAGAAGGAAGGAGATCAGCAGATGGCTGGGGCGATAAGATTTTCAGAATCGGAATGAGGTATGAAGATAGGATGAAGCGTTACTGCTGAGTTATGGCCTTGATCGTCTGCATTGATCTCGTGTAACGGCTGCTGAGATCCTCATGAAACGGCTGGAGTTGCTGAGCTGGAGAAGGCGGAACAGTATACCTCTCCTGGGCTGAATTGGACGTTGGGCTGGAGAGGCAAAACATCAACTCTTCTGGGCTGGAATGGACTGCGCTGGAGTGCTGCTGCTGGGCTGGAGCCGTGCTGCTGCTGGGCTGAGCTGAAGGCTGCAAGGCCGAACTGGCTGAAGGCTGGCAAGCTGGGCCGCAGAGGAGCAAGGCAGTAGTGGGCTGCTGGAGTTGGCTAGTGGGCTGGGTCCGTTGAGGCTAAATATAGAGCAACAGATGGGCTGAAATTGGCTACGGACGGCTCCTTAAATTAGCGAGTTTCTGGCCGGACAAGATTCCGACATATAAATATACGGATTAGGCGGATAGGGAGTTTATTATAGATTAAGATCGATTAAGGATTCTATCATTTTATGCTGAAGTAAGCTACATAAAATGATAAACTATTTAAAGGATTCTATCATTTTATGTGAATGAATCTACATAAAATGACAAATCCTATAATAATATGTCTAACTCAGTAGACAGATATGGGTCCATTGATCGAGATCTATTTTATAACGGAAATAGACGGAATAAAAATTCCGGATATTACATCGGTCGAGGTGCGTTTGAGAGGGAGTTTGGGTTGTGAGGAGAGAGAAAGTCGTTCTCCTTTTTATACCCCACGCAAAATTTGATTTCATCTTAGCCGAGGTGTTTCTGGGCTGACCAAGGTGACAAAGCGAGGTGATTTTCAGATAACAAGACCTCGGTTGGGCGAACTCTGTCTCGGTAGAGGCGGCTCACTCACCAGGCACAGGTGCGGCTCAAGGAAGGCGCATGGGGTGCCTGTCTGTGCAGAAGGCCGGCCCCGACTTCTCTTCGATCTTTCTCTTGACTCTCTTCACTTCTCCATCACACAGCAGCATAATACAAACATATATACATATATATGATCATCAAAATAGCCAGGAAAGGATCCAACACATGTCTAGTTTGTGATCCTAAGCTAGAATTGAAGAAAGAAGTATGGGGTGAAGAACTTACCACAGCAGCCCTAAGTAGCAACTAGGAGCTACAACACACCTCACCACCTCAAAACATCAAAAACAACAGACATCATCAACCTTAGCCACAAGCTCAAGATCATCGAAGCTTCAAACCAACACAAACTCACAAAAACTCTCTCACAAGATCAAAGAGGAATTAAGAGGAGAAGATGAAGGAGAAGAAGAACGTAAGGGAGATGAAGGAGCTGGAATGAAGTGAACAAACCCTTCATCTGAAGGTTGGGAAGCTTATATAGGAAGCTATCCCAAAAGCAAGGTCAAGAGGTCAACAAAGGTGGCTAAAGCTGCACAATCCCGTAGGGGTGGATTAGGCAAGGCGCAGGAGCAGCTTACCTGAGGCGCAGGGGCGGCTTGCTGTGTTCCCAATATTTCCAAAGCTTCTATACTTCACTTGCTCGATAATTTGTGCACTGAATTTGATCCCCCAAATCCCTTAGTTCAATACTCTCTAATTCTTGCTTTACTACGCCGATCCGTACACTGCAGGTTCACTTGCTTTGATTCCAGTTTTATAAATTTAAAGCTTATTTGCACGCACACTTTGAGGCAAACAAGTTTTTGGCGCGGTTGCCAGGGATTTGGTTTAGACCGAATTCGGCTCACGGTTGTCGAGCTTGGGAGCTTTTTCTCTTGTGATTTGATTAGTCTTTTTAAGTGATTTTTGCAGATTCTTTAGGTATACGCGAAATACTAGATCTACAAAAGATCTAGTTCCTTTTTATCCTGAACTTATGAAAACTTTGAGAAGAAAGTTGAAAGAGAAAAATATGGCTGAAAATATTGAGAGGAACATCCAATTGGAGTTGGATGAAGCTCGAACTCAACTTCTTTTGAGTGAGAAGGCTCGCTTCAAATAGATGAGCTGCAAGCAATGATTCTAGAGATGAAACTAGAGAGAAATGATTCTAAGAAAAAGAAGAAGAAATCTAAGGAATCCATTACTGAATCATCCGACGATGATGACATGCCGGAACTAGAGGATATTGAACCGATAATCCATCTAGGTCGTGACAATCCTAGACCACAAGTTCATCCTTGTGTTCCCGCTGGAGATGTGAGAGTCGTTGATGGAGGGGATGAACCACGAACCCTTGGACAAAGGATGGATCCTTAGCTTTCTTGAGTCTTCTTCCACTACTCACATCCTTGGAGACTTCTAAGGAAGCATCAAGCACGCCTCAAGGCACATCAAGGGCACCAATTGCTTTGGAATTGAAGCCGCTTCCCACACATCTTCGGTATGCTTTTCTTGGAATTAATTCTACCTTTCCCGTTATTGTTAGTTCCGATTTAAAGGAAGATAAACATGAGAAACTTATAGATGTTTTGAGAAAATATAGGAAAGGTTTAGGCTATAGCATAGAGAATCTTGTACGAATTAAACCATGTTTATGTATGCACAAGGTTCTAATGGAAGATGATTACAAGACTTCACAAGAACCTCAAAGACGGTTAAACCCGGTCATGAAAGAGGTCGTGAGGAAGGAAATCCTTAACTTACTTGACGCATGTATCATCTATCCTATCTCCGATAGCAAGTGGGTGAGCAATTGCAAATGGTGGAGGAGTGCTTGTTCCAAGTGTCTAGAGGAAGTGAGCCATGGTATGCCGACATTGTGAACTATCTTGTGTGTGAGGAAGTGCCTCCCGGTTTGTCATATGCGCAAAGGAAGAAGTTCTTCGAAGATGTGAGGCACTACTATTGGAGTGAACCACTTTTGTTTAAGAGAGGGCCGGATGAAGTCTTTAGAAGATGCATACCGGAGGATGAGGTGGAGAGTGTGATCCACCACTGTCATTCCTTGCCATGTGGAGGGCATGCTAGCTCCCACAAGACATGTGCGAAGGTGTTGCAATCGGGTTTCTTTTGGCCAAGTTTGTTCAAGGATGTGCAAAACTTCGTGGTAGCTTGTGATGCTTGCCAAAGGACGGGAACATCTCAAGGAGGAATGAGATGCCCTTGAAAAACGTACAAGAAGTGGAGATATTTGATGTGTGGGGTGTGGACTTCATGGGATCATTCCCTTCTTTATGTGGTAACCTCTACATCCTATTGGAGGTGGATTACGTTTGAAGATGGGTAGAGGCAATAGCTTCTCCTACAAATGATGCCAAGGTTGTGGTGCGGTTCTTCAGCCGAGTGATCTTTCCTAGGTTTGGAACACCAAGGGTGATCATAAGTGATGGAGGGAAGCACTTCACCAATAGGAATTTTGGGGCACTTTTGGCTAAGTATGGGGTGACTCATAAGGTGGCAACACCTTACTATCCCCAAACTAGTGGCCAAGTGGAGATCTCCAACCGGGAGATAAAGGGAATTCTTGAGAAGACGGTCTCTAGAACCGCTTTCAAGACACCAATTGGCACCACTCAATACAAGTTAGTCTATGGCAAGTCTTGCCACCTTCCGGTAGAGATGGAGCATAGAGCTTATTGGGCCATTAAGTGGCTAAATTTTGACCTCAAGGAGGCCCGTGAGAAGAGATTGCTTGATATGAATGCTCTTGAGGAGATCCGTTTGGATGTCTATGAAAATGCCCGGATCTACAAGGAGAGGACCAAACGTTGGCATGATAAGCGCCTCATCCCTAAGGAGTTGAGTGAAGGCGACCTTGTCCTCCTCTTCAATTCAAGGCTGCGGCTCTTCCCCGGAAAGCTAAAGTCAAGGTAGACCGGTCCCTATGTGGTGAAGAAGATCTTTCCCCATGGAGCGGTCGAAATAGGAGGGGAGCATTGTGGAGATTTTAAGGTGAATGGGCACCGGTTGAAGAATTATATCCCGGGAGCTCCGGTGGATATGATTGCCCCACTTCACCTAGAATGAGACGCCCCCGAGTTTGGTCAAGCTAATGACCTTAAAGAAGCGCTTGATGGGAGGCAACCCATTGGTAACGTTTCCCCTCTTCGTTTTTGTTTTTGTTTTTGATTTTTCTGTTTTGTGTGTTTGGGGTGCTTTGTGTGTGTGCTAGAGTCTTGGTAGCATTGGAAGCCTTGCATGGCATGTGAATGATGGTGATGAACCCCTCATCAATTATGGGTGGAGCGGACGCAGAACTTGGACAGCTAGCGGTACCTAGCGCGGGTCCCGACGCCTTGATGAACACTTAGAGCTCTCTACCATTGTTGACAGGATCATCCACCTTCAATCCACTTGAGTAATTCCAAATACCGAAGCAAACCATTTTTACATTGTGAGAACCCTCTTTCACTCTTCTTTACTTCATTTACGCATTGGGGACAATGTGTTTCTAGGTATGGGGTGGGGTTTGCATGATCCTTTGCATGATTAGCATCTAGGATAGTTTAATATTATCACATGTCTTGCATTGTATATACTCATTTCGAAAAAATCCAAAAAATCCGAAAATTAAAATTTTTTTTTGTGCTTTCTAGGCTTGGATATGACCCTAATGATGAATCTTGTCTTGTGGATTGGCTATGGATGGCCTTATGTGTTAAATTGATGAATGCCTATGTGGACTTGAAGTACTTATATTGAATCTCATGAATGGATTGTGATCATGATGTTTGCCTTGATTGGATTGAGTATTGAAAGTCGAAATTACATGCTAGTTCTTGCACATCATCTAGGAATGAATGAGGCAATTCATCTTTCTCTACTTCTCATCTTGATCATGATGTTTGAGCACCTGTATTGATATAAATTTGACCACTTTTGACCCATCCGGGAATAGGAGCATGTTAGTGTGTTGATGTGTGTGAAAAGCAAGTGTGGGGTAAAGATGTTCATGAAACAATGTCATGAATAAAATGCTGGATTTGTTGGGAAAGTGTAGACAAAAATATAGGTTTGGGGACGTTGGTTTAAATGACGAGTAACTCGGCACCA
>BSUD01000008.1:22112509-22269669 GCA_033239045.1 Fagopyrum esculentum | reverse complement strand
TCACATAATCGGGTGTTTGTGCCTTGCCAAAGTCAAATAAACCAATAGTCCTAACGAGCTTTGGTATGTGTGCCCGGTGTGGATACCTCGAAAAATAGAAAAAACCCCGAGGACGGCTAATCACCAAGGTTTCGGCTTTTGTACACTAATGCCATTGTCTCAAAAATAAGTGAAAGAAAAAGAAAAGAAAGAAAAGATGGAGAAAATATACACTTGTGGGAAGTTGATCAAGGACAAAATTGTGGAGTTAGTTCCATTCCCAGATTAGCATCACATAGCCTAGAAAAATCCCCACCTAATCACAACGTTTCTTGGCCTTTTATCTCACAAGCCCTTATGACCTATTTGAATGTGTGTAAGACTTAGTAATCTAGATTGGATATGCTCTTGATCATCTTGACTTCTTCATTTTTACGTTTCATGCATGCTTTGAAGTTAAGTACAATTGTCTTTCCATGCCTTCACTTGTTTGATACATGATTGCTTGTCCATTGCCATAAAACATGACTATGAAGGTGATCCAATATTAGAAGCACAACTCCAAAAAGATTTTGCCTTTTTTCTGCATACATAAATCATGTAATCTCTTAGTGTATAGTTGGGATCTTGCTTGGGGACGAGCAAACCTTAAGTATAGGGTATTTTTGATAACACGATTTATGACTTACGTTTAGGTAATCATTTAGATAGATTTTTCACTCATTCATGCATGGTTTAGCACTAGTTCACGACGTTTGCACTCAATTCACGTATTTTGTCGAGATAGACGTCTACACGGACTTTTGCATTGCTTTGTAGGTATTTTGGTAGATTTAGGAGCTTAATCGATACGTTTGAGGATCGTTCATCAAGATGACACACCCTCGGACTCATTGGGATGCAAGCTAGAGGCTAAGGAAGACGCGTGGGACCTTGTTGGTGCAAGCCATGCACCAAATCGTGACTCAATGATCCAAAGCAAGCTGAGGCACCCCAACCACGGTCACTAGTACTTCCACGGCCGTGGAACCTGACCGTGGTTTTTGCCAGACGGTTGTGGCAGTTGTGCCACGATCTCATGGCCGACTCTAGCAAGGTTGTAGTATAAAAGTGGTCCTGCAAGGCTGAGAGAAGGACATCCCCTATCATCCAATCAAATCCACACTCTCCATCACACTCTCAACAAGAAGATTCTCTCAATTCAAAGCTTGGAAGGAAGCTACCATTGGAGGAGGAAGAAGCTCCATTGGAGAAGAAGAGAAGAACACACCATTGCTAGTCTTTGATAAGTTTTGTAGTGAAGATTTTCGGAATCGATTTCTAGGGTTGTAAGAATCGATTAAACCTTCTTTTGAAGGGTTGTGAGTCTTTCTAATCTTACTTTCAGCTTGGTTTTACTTATTTCACTTGTTCACCTCTTTCTCTTCATTATCTTGCAAATGGAAGCTATGATTTTATGTTTGATGATTTCGATTATGATGATGTATGTTGTAGGCTAAATAGATGCTATTCTAGGGTAAGGAAAGGATGGTTATGGCTAGGACTATGATAGGATGTACTTAGATTTTCCCTTGGATGATTCATTTGCTCGAACAAAGTCACTGCTGTAGTCCACGGTTTGTTTTTGCCAGTCCACGACCGTGGAAGTGGTAGAACAGCCCATGGTTTGCCTGGTTCGTTTGATTTGATAGATCTAAGTTCTAGATTGTTAGAATGTTGAAATCCTAGTGTTTGTTGAGTCAAATCGATCCTAGGGTGACCTAGTGTTGGCAACTAAGTGTTAGAAGAGACCTACCCGGTGATTCTTACTCTTGGATATCGAAGATGACAAACTCTAGGTAGTAGCCGCTATTGGATTAAGTGTGCTAGGATAGTTGTTTAGGACTTGCCTTTCCGAGACTTACCCGTTAAAGAGAGGTTGGATCCCTAGAATACTATCCGGTTTGTATAGAATTCCTATCCTTAGGTTCTTTGAGACTTACCCGGTGATGAGACGTTAGGAACGGACTAGAGGATCATGAGACTTACCCGGTGATTGATCCCAACCTAGAAACATTTACTCCCAACGTACTTTAGAAATCCAAGGAATGATTAGATAGCTTGAGTCCCATGCCATAACCGGAATTTCCAACCCCTAGAATCCGCGTTTTCTCTCTTTGATCATATATTTCGTGCTTGCTTTGTTTACTTGTGGTGTTAGCTTAGTTGATTGTTTACTTTGCATGAATTGTGATCCTTGATTGATCACCTAAAACCAACCAAAAACATTGAGATTTTCATTTCTTTATTTCTTTCTCTTTTCTTAAGCCTAGATCTTCACTAAACTTAATCACTAATCGAATCAATCTCACCTCAGTCTTTGTGTTCGACCTTGGAATACTATCCCTACTATAAAACGTCCCGTACACTGCGGGTTCGCTAGGAGTTAGGAGAAATATAACGAGTATAAATTTAAGGCTTATTGCGTGCATACACATCCTGAGCGTGACAATCGGATCTGGTTCACGTCTCGCTCAGTTCATCTCAATCTCGGTCGAGATGTTCTATGAACCGACCGAGGTGAAGTTCAGTTTGGTTTATGCTCGAGCTTTAAAGGTCAACTAAGGTAAAGGATCATTCTTTCATCGTCTTTCCTACAACTTTCAGCCAATCACCCTACAATCGCAAGAGAATTTAGCCAATAATCATCATGATAATAACAACCAAATATATCATAAAAAAATCAATAACCAAACAAGAAAACCTTAACACAAAGGTCTCAATAATCACCCAATCAAACTAATAATCACTCAGCAAACTGTGTTCCTCAATAACTAACCAAAAGCCAACAATCAAGGTTCTCTAAGAAAACTTTACAACTTCCTTCCAAAAGCCTTCAACTTTCACTACACAGAAATCTTTCATCAACTTCCTTCTTCCTTGGAATATCTTCAATCTCCCAAAATAAATAGTTAACCAGCCATACGTCCATCAAAAAGTTATCTCCAAACTTAAAGGAAAATCACTTGCCAAAAATAAAAGATCTCATGGGCCATGGGTCATGCGTCTCGATCCAGGCCCAACAATTTATCTTGGTCGAGGTGATCTTGTAGCCGACCGAGATGAACTTCAGTTACGTGCTAATCTCTCAAAACTGGTGCAATATTACATTTCTATCCAGCTTCCATGGTTCCTATGCTTTGCTTGTAACTCCACAATGCTCCAAAATATAGATCCGAAACGTGCCATTTTCCCTACAATTACAACGAAACTAGGTGTAGACCTTGATTCTTACAAACATAAACAAAACGACATAATCATCAAGAATATACACCCATGCATGCAAATTTATGAAGATAAAACGTCCAAACCAATCCCAAAATATAGACTATAATGCATGCTATCAAAGTACCCCACAATTGTCCCTTGCTTGTCCACAACCAAGATTCAAATATTAGATAAAAGATAGAATGGATTATAAGTCATCAAAAAGATCAATTAAAAAAACATTTTACAAAACCTTTTGGTGGTGTGCTCCATTCATAGATCACCCTAAGAGAATGCTTCATAGCAATCAAAATCAACATATGGTCAAAACATTTTAATAAATATAAGTAAGTTGATCATCTTTGCATAAAATCATGGAATGCATAATAAATCATATTTATCGAAATCAATTATGTATAATTCAGTTTAAACCACAAAGAAATGAACATACTCAAGGTCTCAAGGGCGTTCAAAAGAGGTCAAGAAACGTGCTAAGGTGGGATGTATATAGGGTAACGTGGTGCTACAATCCGGGAATAGGATCTTGACTTCACTTATTTGAATCACAAGAATCTTCCACCAATAAGCTTTGCGTATTTTCACTTTTTTACTTTATTTTTGAGAACATGGACAAAGATGCACAATAACCGAAGCCTAGGAAATTAACAATTTTATATTTCTCGAGATTTCTCAAACTCTTGATTCACATACCATGACCCGTTAGGACTATCGATCAATCCAACTTTGGGATGATACAAACACCCGACTATGTGAATGGTGACGATTTACTTATCATCAAGATCAACGTCCCCAAACCTTTTTTTTCTAAAACTTACAACCACAATCTCAACTTTACTTCACACGCTTTTCATCAACTGCATCCAAATTTCCGGATAGGTAAAGGGAGGCAAATATGTATATGAGGGGCTAAAGCATGATCAAGAAGAAGAATAAGAAGAGAAATGAAGTGCCATAATCATCCCATGAAGAATTTGAGAGAACTCATAAAGTGGTGTCAACCTTCAAATTCAACATGATTTTGATAAAAACAAAATATTAAACATGCTAGAATTTCAAACAAACATTTAACAACTTAAATATATTATAAAACCTTTCGAACATAAAAATGTTTCAAAGCTAATCTTCCAGCAAATATCATCATCGAGCTCATATATGGAATAGAAGCACAAAACGTTTCGAAAATTCTTCAGTTTTAAAAGCATTTCGGTCGAGGTGATTTGATGGCGCCCGAGGTGTTCAACTGAGATGAATCTTGGTTATCACGACATCTTTGGCCAAAACGTCTCGGTCGAGGCAAATTTTTTTTTTTTAAAATCAGTTTTTCGACATTTTTATCAAACAAAAATCTGTATGCAATGTTGGTAAATAAACATATACGCACATGTAAGCCAAATAAAATCATAAGCTAGGGCAAGTAAGAGTTATTACACAATACGTATCCAAAGTAGGTCAAATACAAATACCCCATACTTAGGACACATTGTCCCAATGGGTTAAATAAAAGTCGGAATCAAATTACGCACCGAATGGTAGCAAAACAGCAAAAAGAAATAAGAACAAGCACCATAATATGCTCAATCCTCTGCCAGCGGTGGATGTGGAATGTAGTGGAATTAGGTCGGATCGAATGGATAGCCCATCTGTTGCTTGAACTACAGCAACGCCATCTGCCGCTGATAGTGATGGCTCTCCTCGATACGCTCCGTCCAGCTATGAAAGGTGTTTGTCTGATCAGTGAAGCGCTGAGTAATGTCGAGCTGCATGGCCTGATAGGAATCCTTCAGGGTCTGATCAATGAAGTGTTGAGTAATGTCGAGCCGTAGGATTGATGATTTGCTGCGTCAGATCATCAATCCTGCGGTGCACGTCAGGGTTGCGTCGACTGCGAGGTCTCTGCTGGGAGCGGCTGGTACCTCTCTCGTCCTCTGTAGCCTCATCATCAAGGTCAACGGTGGGAATACTAGGGTTGCCGGTATCAGTGCCAGTGTCCATAGTTCCAGCTCCGCCAATGTCATCACCAACCTCATATCCACCAGCTTCCTCTATACCAGCATCGTCATTCATGATCGCGAACCAAACATATGTCTATATCTCATGGTCAAAGACCGAGAACTTTGAAGACAAAGCAATACCCCTTGGAAACTTTGTTTCCCACGGCTTGGCCACATAGGGAGTGCCAAGACCGCGGGGAACGAGAGTGTGGCGCGTGATAAACTCCTATAAACCCAACGGCTTCGCCGCCGGAACCAAAGTACATCTTGATAAATCCAACCCCATCTCAAAACATACTAAACAGCTCACCCAGACAGACCTTCTGGGGCGTCTTAGTACGTGCTAGAAGCATCTCCATTAATATCCGGTGAGTGATGCTAAAAGCAAGGTGGTAGATAATGCGCTCTTGAGAATCCCTGGGCTGCCATCTATCACAGTGGGAGGTGATGTGAAATGCTCTCCCAAGAACTGCGAGCCTGCACAAGAGATGCGAAATTTGTAGCTGTAGGAGTGGAAGCAAAAAATTTCCCCAAACTGCTCAAGGGGGACGATCGGATCTCCTCAAATTATCCATTATTGAAACTAATCTCGGTTGCTCTAGATTGTATCTCGGCCGAGACACAGAATATCCGACAGAGGCAAGGCGTTGTCTTGATCGAAATCCAAAAAATGTAAAATCTTCCTCCAATTTCGACTACCAATTACTTCCTATAGGGTACTTAAACACTTCTCAATATCAAGCAACGACATATTAACTATAATCCATGCACAATCAAGAAAAAACGAACAAAATACCCAAATAGCGTAGCGAGTGATGGATGGTTGTGCGATTTTATGCTTGAAATATTTTTCTCTTGCTTCTCTTGGTCATTTGAAACCAAAAATCGTGGAAAATAGTTGAGATTTGATAATTTTGAGTGAAGGGAAGCCGTCGGTTGTAACACCCCAAATTTTACAACTTAGGGAGTTACTGGTTAGGACCGCACAGTGGGTCCCGACCTTAGTTTGACAACAACTTAACAAGATCTTACAACAAGGCACAGATAAGGAAAAACCAGAAATCATAAAATAGTTCTTAATAATGCATGAATGTGACCAGATCAACCACAGCCGGAAAACGTAATATAACAAAGTACGAAAGGAAACACGGTTCAACTATAAAACCCACAAATGCAGAAACTGTAAAACGTCCTAAAGTACGACACCCCGGCTGACCACTACCATCTGGATCACTCGGCATCTGCTCTAACCTGTGGCAAATCTATACAACATATCAACAGTTAGCTAACTATCCAAATATAAGAAAAATGATAACAGCACAAGCACACGCAGAAACAGAAATAAACAAACATCATGCTGGCACTCAACCGTTTATTATCTATTATTTAAATGATTCACATTATTCAATTTATGTTGTGGCACGAGAATTATTATTAGTTCTCGCCTCCGTTCCTTATCCAACTGGTGTAGGTCTAGCTGACTTCCACTAGTAGTATCACTACAAACCAAGTATGGACTAGTCCCGAAAGAAACCCCCAGCGCCCGCAAGCTACTGAGCAGAATGCCACCGCCCGTTGCTCTTAGGCCAAAATATAGGTCGGTAATTATATATCACAACCTATCTCTCTAAACATTTCAATCACACACCACCATCATCATTTATACTCATATTTAGAAGTCAGCTAAGTAAGCCCAAAGGACTTACCTGTTATAACGCTCGACTCTTTATAAACCACTCGCTCTGTAAACTGTAACCACTCAGTTGCCTGCCAAAGGCGATAAGTGTATTAGGACACTCTCACGTAGGTAGAAGTCTAAAACTTCTAAGATCGAATAAGGTATTAAGACATACTTGTTACAGTATTAGTTTAGGGTAAAATGACCATTTTACCCTTGGTTCCGATTTTCTCGAAAACCCTAAAACACATGTCTAAACTCCTATTTGAGGTTCTAAATTTATTTTCTAACTCCTAAAATTTTATTTGGTTCCAAACTGACATTTTTCCTATGTCTCTATTTTCCGGAAGAATCGTAAAGGTCTAACTTCGGTTCTAAATATAAATTTCTTAACAGCTTATAATAATTCCGAATTAAATCTCTAGATCATCTATGAGGTTCTATCTAACCTTAGGAGGAAGAATTCCTCAAAACTGTTCAGCCGATATTTTTATAAAAATTCACAAAGTTGACTACTTCACTCAAAATTCCTATACTTAGCCAAAAACTTAAGTTTACCAAAACTGCTCAACTACCTAACTTCGGGGGCTCATAACTTCTAATCCGACCGTTCATTTCTTCCCAAATTTTAATATGCTAAACTACATATATCCATCTACAACATATCCAAAATTCAACGGTGGATCTTTATCCAAACGTTCAATAATTGGCCGACAAGATAGACAGTTTATAACCTAAAAGCTGAAGGAATAAATGGTATTTTACAGCAGCCCCTTATGTCTATCATTTTATTTATAAATTCCAGCAGCTACCTATTACTATCTTAACTATGTTTAAGGCCGAACTACAGCAACCTAAACAATACTATGAATTAAGAGAGCTAGAGACATTTCAACCTATTGTAAAGGAAGCAACAAAATTCTATTGCACATGGCTTACCTTGCTGTAGTGGTTTAGGAGTGCTATTGTGCTCACAAACTTCCTAGACCTTGCTACCCGGATCTCAGAAGGTGATCTAAGATACCTGCAGTTTGTTTAGGACAAGTCAAACTCGACTGTTTAGGTATGTATTTGGGAGGATGATGGTTCGGCTACACTTACTTGGCACTGCAGTAGGGAAGTCAAAGGAGGAGGCTGTACGTACTTCATGTTCGTGCCCAGAACAATCAGGAAGGTTGAGTACACTCAGTCGATAGGAACAAAAGAGGGAAGTGCTGGTGCTTACCTAGTGTATCAATCGTTCGATCTCAGCAGGAGAGAAAGGTAAGGATTACGTGTTTCTGTTGAACTCCGTAGACAGAAGAGAAGGAACTGCGCTGAGAAGGAAGGAGATCAGCAGATGGCTGGGGCGATAAGATTTTCAGAATCGGAATGAGGTATGAAGATAGGATGAAGCGTTACTGCTGAGTTATGGCCTTGATCGTCTGCATTGATCTCGTGTAACGGCTGCTGAGATCCTCATGAAACGGCTGGAGTTGCTGAGCTGGAGAAGGCGGAACAGTATACCTCTCCTGGGCTGAATTGGACGCTGGGCTGGAGAGGCAAAACAACAACTCTTCTGGGCTGGAATGGACTGCGCTGGAGTGCTGCTGCTGGGCTGGAGCGGTGCTGCTGCTGGGCTGAGCTGAAGGCTGCAGGGCCGAACTGGCTGAAGGCTGGCAAGCTGGGCCGCAGAGGAGCAAGGCAGCAGTGGGCTGCTGGAGTTGGCTAGTGGGCTGGGTCCGTTGAGGCTAAATATAGAGCAACAGATGGGCTGAAATTGGCTACGGACGGCTCCTTAAATTAGCGAGTTTCTGGCCGGACAAGATTCCGACATATAAATATACGGATTAGGCGGATAGGGAGTTTATTATAGATTAAGATCGATTAAGGATTCTATTATTTTATGCGGAAGTAAGCTACATAAAATGATAAACTATTTAAAGGATTCTATCATTTTATGTGAATGAATCTACATAAAATGACAAATCCTATAATAATATGTCTAACTCAGTAGACAGATATGGGTCCATTGATCGAGATCTATTTTATAACGGTAATAGACGGAATAAAAATTCCGGATATTACATCGGTCGAGGTGCGTTTGAGAGGGAGTTTGGGTTGTGAGGAGAGAGAAAGTCGTTCTCCTTTTTATACCCCACGCAAAATTTGATTTCATCTTAGCCGAGGTGTTTCTGGGCTGACCAAGGTGACAAAGCGAGGTGATTTTCAGATAACAAGACCTCGGTTGGGCGAACTCTGTCTCGGTAGAGGCGGCTCACTCACCAGGCACAGGTGCGGCTCAAGGAAGGCGCATGGGGTGCCTGTCTGTGCAGAAGGCCGGCCCCGACTTCTCTTCGATCTTTCTCTTGACTCTCTTCACTTCCCCATAACACAACAGCATAATACAAACATATATACATATATATGATCATCAAAATAGCCAGGAAAGGATCCAACACATGTCTAGCTTGTGATCCTAAGCTAGAATTGAAGAAAGAAGTAGAAAGGAAGAAAGAAGAAGTATGGGGGTGAAGAACTTACCACAGCAGCCCTAAGTAGCAACTAGGAGCTACAACACACCTCACCACCTCAAAACATCAAAAACAACAGACATCATCAACCTTAGCCACAAGCTCAAGATCATCGAAGCTTCAAACCAACACAAACTCACAAAAACTCTCTCACAAGATCAAAGAGGAATTAAGAGGAGAAGATGAAGGAGAAGAAGAACGTAAGAGAGATGAAGGAGCTGGAATGAAGTGAACAAACCCTTCATCTGAAGGTTGGGAAGCTTATATAGGAAGCTATCCCAAAAGCAAGGTCAAGAGGTCAACAAAGGTGGCTAAAGCTGCACAATCCCGTAGGGGTGGATTAGGCAAGGTGCAGGGGCAGCTTACCTGAGGCGCAGGGGCGGCTTGCTGTGTTCCCAATATTTCCAAAGCTTCTATACTTCACTTGCTTGATAATTTGTGCACTGAATTTGATCCCCCAAATCCCTTAGTTCGATACTCTCTAATTCTTGCTTTACTACGCCGATCCGTACACTGCAGGTTCGCTTGCTTTGATTTCAGTTTTATAAATTTAAAGCTTATTTGCACGCACACTTTGAGGCGAACAAGTTTTTGGCGCGGTTGCCAGGGATTTGGTTTAGACCAAATTCGGCTCACGGTTGTCGAGCTTGGGAGCTTTTTCTCTTGTGATTTGATTAGTCTTTTTAAGTGATTTTTGCAGATTCTTTCGGTATACGTGAAATACTAGATCTACAAAAGATCTAGTTCCTTTTTATCCTGAACTTATGAAAACTTTGAGAAGAAAGTTGAAAGAGAAAAATATGGCTGAAAATATTGAGAGGAACATCCAATTGGAGTTGGATGAAGCTCGAACTCAACTTCTTTTGAGTGAGAAGGCTCGCTTCAAATAGATGAGCTGCAAGCAATGATTCTAGAGATGAAACTAGAGAGAAATGATTCTAAGAAAAAGAAGAAGAAATCTAAGGAATCCATTACTGAATCATCCGACGATGATGACATGCCGGAACTAGAGGATATTGAACCGATAATCCATCTAGGTCGTGACAATCCTAGACCACAAGTTCATCCTCGTGTTCCCGCTGGAGATGTGAGAGTCGTTGATGGAGGGGATGAGCCACGAACCCTTGGACAAAGGATGGATCCTTAGCTTTCTTGAGTCTTCTTCCACTACTCACATCCTTGGAGACTTCTAAGGAAGCATCAAGCACGCCTCAAGGCACATCAAGGGCACCAATTGCTTTGGAATTGAAGCCGCTTCCCACACATCTTCGGTATGCTTTTCTTGGAATTAATTCTACCTTTCCCGTTATTGTTAGTTCCGATTTAAAGGAAGATAAACATGAGAAACTTATGGATGTTTTGAGGAAATATAGGAAAGGTTTAGGCTATAGCATAGAGGATCTTGTACGAATTAAACCATGTTTATGTATGCACAAGGTTCTAATGGAAGATGATTACAAGCCTTCACAAGAACCTCAAAGACGGTTAAACCCGGTCATGAAAGAGGTCGTGAAGAAGGAAATCCTTAACTTACTTGACGCATGTATCATCTATCCTATCTCCGATAGCAAGTGGGTGAGCCCCGTTCAAGTCGTCCGAAAGAAGGGAGGAATGACCGTTGTGACCAACAAAAACAACGAGCTCATTCCAACGAGAACAGTGACGGGTTGGAGGATGTGCATTGACTACCGCAAGCTGAACAATGCAACTAGGAAGGATAACTTCCCACTACCATTCATAGATCAAATGCTTGAAAGGTTAGCACAACACTCATACTTTTGTTACCTTGACGGTTATAGTGGTTTCTTTTAGATCCCGATTCACCCAGACAATCAAAAGAAGACCACATTCACGTGCCCATGGAGTACGTTTGCTTATACAAGGATGCCATTTGGACTTTGCAACGCTCCAACCACTTTTCAAAGGTGTATGATGACCATCTTCTCGGAGTAAATTGAGAAAATCATGGAGGTTTTTATGGATGATTTTTTAGTTTATGGTTCCTCATTTGACAATTGTCTTGCTAACCTTTCTCTTGTTTTGCATAGATGTGAAGACACTAACCTTGTTCTAAATTGGGAGAAGTGTCAATTAATGGTTAAGGAAGGCATTGTGCTAGGACATTTGATCTCTAATAGAGGGATCGAAGTTGACAAGGCTAAGATAGGGACGATAGAGAAGCTTTATCCTCCATCTTCGGCAAAGGGGATAAGAAGTTTCCTCGGACATGCAGGGTTTTATAGGAGATTCATCAAAGACTACTCGAAAATTTCGGAACCGCAAACTAATCTATTGATGAAGGATCCTGTTTTTAATTTTTCGCACGAATGTTTAGATGCTTTCTATAAGATTATAGAAGCTCTCATCTCAACCCCGATAATCCAACCTCTGGATCGGAATCTCCCATTCGAGGTTATGTGTGATGCGAGTAACGTAGCTGTAGGAGCGGTGCTTGAACAGAAGAAGGAAGGCCGCACTCATACCATCTACTATGCTAGCAAGACGCTAGACAAAGCGCAGCTCAACTACGCCACAACTGAAAAAGAATTTTTAGCCGTTGTATATGCTTTTGAAAAGTTTTGTTCTTATCTTGTAGGAGCGAAGGTGATTGTATACATGGACCATTCAACAATACGGTATTTGCTCGCCAAGAAGGATGCAAAATCAAGGCTGATTAGATGGATTCTTCTTCTTCAAGAATTCGATCTAGAGATTCGGGACAAGAAAAGTTCCGAAAATTCTGGTGCGGATCATCTCAGTCGTCTACCACACACCGACGGCGATGACCTACCCATCGATGACTCCTTCCCGGATAGGCACTTCCACATTATGGAAGAGTGTATCGACAAGATTTCAAGAGGTAACGAACCTTGGTTTGCTAATTTTGTAAATTACTTGGCTTGTCAAGAAATACCTCCCGGACTATCCTATGCACAAAGAAAGAAGTGCTTTAGGGATGTCCGCCAATACCATTGGAATGAACCTCTACTCTTCAAGAGAGGTCCTGACGGCATCATTAGGAGATGTGTGCCGGAAGATGTGCAAAGTGTCATTCGTCAGTGTCATTCACTTCCTTGTGGAGGACACGCTAGTTCCCACAAAACTAGCGCTAAAGTATTGCAATCCGGATTATTTTGGCCTACTTTATTTAAGGATGTGCAAACCTTTGGGTTGTGAAGTGGTTGAACTTCAGTTTGAAAGAAGCGGGCAAGAAGCGCCTCTTAGACCTTAACAAGCTAGAAGAACTCCGCTTGAACGCCTAAGAGAACGCCAAGATTTACAAGGAAAGGGCGAAGTGTTGACATGATAAGCATATCATTTCAAAAGACCTTAAAGAAGGAGATCAAGTTCTCCTCTTCAATTCTCGATTTTGACTCATTTCAGGTAAGCTTAAATCTCGTTGGACTGGACCTTATGTGATTAAACGTGTTTTTCACCATGCTGTAGTTGAAGTATGCGGTGAGAAGTGTGGAAGTTTTAAGGTGAATGATCAACGACATAAGAAGTACTCACCGGAGCTCCAAGGTGAGGAAATCGCTCCGATTGTTCTCATTTGAACATAGGAACGGTCTAGCTACGGACACAAAACAAAGCTCTCCTTGGGAGGCAACCCAAGGTATTGCATTATCGTTTTTTCTTTCTTTCTTTCTTTCTTAGGTTAGTTTAAATTAGATGTCGTTCTTGTTTATTTTCCCCTCGATACCTTCTGGTATGTTGTGTTTTGGATGTCGGGAATAAGTAATGAGCAAAGGAAGGAAGGAAAAGTCGGAAAGAATGACGAAACTTGGATTTTTAGCAAAGATCAAAGAGTTCCACGGTTGTCCGTACAAAACCACGGTCATGGAAGACCCCGACTGGCCGTGATTTTCCTAGGTTTTTACACAAATCAGAGAGTTCCACGGGTGTCCGTACAAAACCACGGCCATGCAACGCACCGACTAGTCATGGTTTTCCAAAATTTTATGACCACTATATATTTCCTTCTCCTTCACAAATACTCACTTTTCTTCCCAAAACCACGCCCCAAAGAGCCGAAAATTGCCCCATCTCGTAATTCCTCATCCGTAGACAGATTCGAACGATTCTTGAACCAATAGTGGAGAAAATTGAATCCTCTACAAGATCCAACAAACTGAGCAAACAATCAACAATTGGGAAGGATTTTTGATTTGTTCAAATCCAAACCCTAGGTTTTCTCTCTTTATCTTCTTGGTCGATTTGGTTCGTTTTTCTTGCAAATTTCTAGGAGAACTAGACGAAATTGGAATTAGAAGTAGTTTAGGATTGTGATTGTTGAGTTTTCTGTGAATTTTCTGAGTTTTTGAGGAATTTCGAGAATTCCACGAGTGCCGTACAAAACTACGGCCGTGGTTTCTGAAGAACAGACCGTGGTTTTCTCTGTTTTAAGTGAAAATGTTTAGGAGGAAGTCAAGTAGAAATAAGAAGCAAAAGGGTGATAGTTCTTCTTCTTCACAACCCCCTCCTAGTGAACCACCATCACCATCATCCCCTAGAAACCCTACAATCCATGAGGATTATGAAAGGGCCATGGATAAAATTTCTAAAAGAGCCGTGATAGGACTTAGGTACATTGTTTTAGAGGAGCTCGAAGAGCTGAATGTTGTTAATGACTTGACTTGGCTATTAGATAAAGCCGGATTGATCATATTCTCTGTCATTAGGGAGGACTGCTTATGAAGAGATCACAAGGGAGTTTATAACTTCCTTCGAGCATAGTGTCGTTAGCCGATAAAATTAGGAACCGGAACCTTTTTGGAAGAATTTTATGATGAATTTGATGAGCAATCCAAGATGTTGAAGGTGCATTGTGTCATCTGAAGAAATAGGTTCAGCTAGCGACGTTAAACCAAGCACTTCTTGGGAGGCAACCCAAGGCATTGCTTTCTTCTTGCTTTCTAGATTAGGTTAGTTTGTTTGTTTTTGTCGTTTTCGTTTGTTTGTTCCCGGTTTTTCTTGTGTCTTGGATGACACGAACTAGGAAATCTTCAAAATATGTGAGGAATAATAGCAAAGTCGGAATTGTCGAAAAAGGACGTAAAAAGGGTATTCCACGGGCATAAATAGGATTCCACGGCCGTGGGTTTCTATTTTTTTACAGTGGAAGCACAAGTCAAGAGGCGCCACGTATGGTTCCACGGCTGTTGTTTTGCTAGGGGGGTCGTGGTTTTTTTGGAATATATATATATTTACGGAATAATTTTTTCGGCCGAGACACTTTCCCTTTTTAAACATTCTTCGACACCGATTGGAGTATTCGGAGTTCCCTATTGAGATTCTATAAATTCCCACCACCACTGCCCGATTTATGATTCACGTTGCTACATTCACCAGCTTACATTGTGAGTATGTTTTCCCGAATTTTCTTTCGTTCACATTGGGGACAATGTGAGTTAAGTATGGGGTGGAGGTATTTGCAATACCATTTGCATGTTTTATGTCTCGCATCATGTATGATTTTGAAAGTTCCTGAAATTTGTGTAATTTTAAAAAATTTTATGCTTCTAGGATGGATATGATCTCTATGATGATAATTGATTTGTGGAATAGCTATGATGACTCTTGTATGTTTGAATTGATTTATGACATATGTGGGATTTGAATACATTGCTAGAATTTCATGCATGTATGATAATTTGCTTTCATTCTAAATCATGTTGAGTATTGAAGTTTGAAACCGCATGATAAGTTCTTACACTTCTTATTGATATAATTATGGTGTTTCGATTTATATTCTTATCTTCTTCTTATCACGCTTTTGGATCCTCATGTATATCTGATAGCATGAATTATTGTCTATATTTTGGGGTTTGTTTAGACGTTTTATCTTCAATAACCTGCATGTTTGTATGTATATTATGTGATTATATTACCATTTCATCTACCTTTGCGGGAATCGAGGTCTACACCTAGTTTTGTTGTAATCGTAGGTAAAATGGCACGTTTTACATCAAAAAGGAGCTATGGAGTCATTGGAGCTACATTCAGGAACATAAGGAAACATCCAGGAAGCATAGCCATGGATTAAAGATTTACTTTGGACCAGATTTGAGAGATTTCACATTCAGTTGTGACTCACCTCAGTTGACTATAGAGTCACCACGACCGAGGTGATCCAGAGGAGTTGACTCGACCGAGGCGAACACCTGGGACGCGGCGAGAATATTTTATTCTTGGCTGAGATCTTTTATCTTTGGAAAGAGGATCTTATATTTTTGGGCTTGGCTCCTGGAAGGAAGAAGATATGATAGATCATATATTTTACCTATTTTTATGGGAAGAGATCTTTCTAAGATATCTTATCTTTGGAGAGTAATTTTACTATAAAAAGGGTTGGATTTTCCACAAATCCAGATCATGCTATACATCTCGCATAGATCCGAATACACCGCTGCATCCATACTCCAGTTGGGAGATTTGAAGAACCTTTTTTAAAGGTTGAAGGAAGAAAGTCTATAGCTTTTATAGCTTTTGAAGGGTTTTTGTAAGATCATCTTAAATTCCCTTCCTCTTTGTTGTCTTGTTGGATTTCTATCCAAGGAACGCTTGTTGGTTATATAATTGATTCAGTTATTGAAGCCTTTCTCTTAAGGTTTTCTTGTTCAATTATTCTCTTTCTTCCCATATATTTGATTTATACTTTCATGATGATGAGTGGCTAATCTCTTTGTGTGATTCTAGGGTGATTGGCTGAAGGTTGTGGGAAAAACAATGATAGAATAATCTTAATCACAGTAGGACCCTGAAAGTTCGAGTCTTAACCTTAACCCTAAGCATCTCGCTCAGTCAATGAACATCTCGGCCGGGGTGGAATTTGGCTGACCGAAATGACTTATTTGATCCGAAACTGAGAGTTAAGTGTTAGAGTTTGCCAAATCCTATCCTTATTACTCCTTTCCTGGTTCAATGCAAGCCTAGGATGAGACTTACCCGGTAATTCCTTTGTTTGTTTACCTAAGATCATAAGTGTAGGTAATAAAGGTTTATCCTTTATTGGGGTTTGAGTGTGCTTTCATTCCATCTTTGTGAGGTTATAGTTCTTTATCTTAATTCTTTGAGACTTACCCGGTAATAGGAGTTACGGTTTGGGATTAGTGAATAGTGAGACTTACCCGGTGATCTATTCCACTTTAGTAACACCTTCCCTATGCAACAATCTCATCTTTGTCCGCTTATCCTTAGATGTTGAGTTGGAACCACAATTAGATGCTTTAATCCCTAGAATTGCATATGTCCTTTATTGACTTTTATCATCTTTGATTGTTTTAATTGCTTTGTGGTTAGTAATTGCTAAAGCTTACCTATTCCGACTTTGTTTCACTAAGTCCCTGTGATCGACCCCTGGAATTTCTTGCTTTTTACTACGATTTACCCGTACACTGCGGGTTCGCATCCTTGTTTTAAGCTTACATCTAGGGTTATAAATTTAAAGCTTGCACACACCGTTCGGAGCGAACAAGTTTTTGGCGCCGTTGCCGGGGACTTGGTCTAGACCGAGCCGGTTACGGTTTGCTTTTGGGGCACTTGCCCCCGTGTCTACTAACCACTCTACTTGAGTGACTTTTGCAGGTTCTTTCTTAGGTTTATGCCAAGAACCCGCACTGGGAAGGAAATCGTTCCATACCATCCCGAACCAGAAAAGGCATACAAACGACGCTTAAGAGAAGCGAAGATGGCCAACCAAGACAATCGCGATCTTGAGGCCGAGTTGAAAGAGGCGTTAGAACAGCTACGCCTCAGTAGAGAAGAACTGAGGCAAGAGAAAGAGGAAACTCGCACCAGGACTGAAGCGATCGAAGCAGATATGGCAGCCTTACGAGACCGATATCTACTTCGACCGAGGGAAGACCCAGTTCCCGATGCTGCACCGATGCAGGTCCCAATCGCAGACCCTCGACCGAGGCAGGTCCTAGTACCTGACGCCCCGGCCGAGGTACTTCCGCCTCGGATTCTAGTCCGAGGCGCTCTTTTTGCAGGAATCCCGCAAACCCTAGGTCAAAGGATGGACCCCAATCAACAACTGAGGCGTCCAGGATTTAACCTAGGAGATCCAACGGACCATGACTACGAACTTCGACCGCAAGTTCTTTCCATGATTCGTCAATGCCAGTTTGGAGGGCTAGAGAAGGAATCTCCTCATCAACATCTTCAAAACTATGAAATCTTGATGGAGACCTTGAGACCCTCAAGGATTGAAAACAACAACTACAAGCTAAGACCTTTTTACTTTTGTTTAAAAGATAGAGCTCTTACTTGGTATCAATCTCTTCCTCTAGGAAAAATTAGCACTTGGGAGGAGATGACTACGGAATTCTTGACTAAATTCATTCCCCCTGTAAGACCGCTGAAATGAGAGGGAAGATTAATGCATTCATTATGAAGGACAAGGAGAGCTTGTCCAAGTCATGGGAGAGGTTTAAAGACATTATTTTGGATTGCCCATATCATGGGATTCCAAAGATAGAGTTGTTGGAGATATACTTCAAGGGACTGGACGGAAGCACCCAGTTCAACCTCCAACTACTTTCAGCCGGTACCTTTTATGGATATGGCGATCGACGACGCTAGGGACTTTATTGAGAAGCAAGATTTGCATATGGTGAAATACTCCCACCAAGGAGCAGAAGGTGGAGTTAAAAGAGTTAACTTCCAAGATGCTCCGTCCACCAACAATCAACTCACGTCTTTGAAGAATGACGTGAAGCAATTGAAGGAACTCTTGGTTGCTCAAACCAAGAAGGAAGAAGAAGGATCAAGGAATAACAACAATGGATACCGTAACAACAACAACGGTTCCCGGAACAACAAGTACAACAACAACAGAGGATCCAACAGCAATAATTGGAGGGCGAACAACCAAAATTCTGGTAACAATCATTCTAACTCCAATTCTAACGATTCCTCTAATCCTTTCCTCTCTTCCCCTTCTTCTTCTTCTTCTACTCCATTAAAGAGCCAGGGGCAAGGATCAAGTTCGTCCCAGCCGAAAAAGAAAGACGCAGTGCTGGAGGCTATCTTGATCAAGCTTAGTGCTATGGAGACATCCATGACTTCATTTTCGAAGGCCCAAAAGCCTTTTGAACAACAACTTGCTAGTAGGGCGAATGAAGCGTCAAGAGATCCAGGGAAGCTTCCAGCAAGGACGGAAAGCAACCCTAAGGGCCAGATTATGGCTATAACTACGAGGAGTGGACTGAAGACTGCAGATCCAATGCCTCGGTCGGTGCTAGTACCGACAAAGACCACCTCGGTCCAGGTGCAGTCGAAGAACACTTCGGCCGAGATGCCAACCGAGGTGGAGCCACAGAAAGCGGAGAGGAAAACTGAAGTTTATGTTCCACCTCCTGCATACAAACCACCACTTCCATTCCCCCCGTCAAGGGCCAGAGCACATCTAGACATGCACTTTGGGATGCCCGCCTATGGGAAGTTCTTAAAGGAGATCCTATCAAGGAAGAGGAAACTGGAAGACTATGGTGAAGTGAGGATGACATCTAAATCCTCGGAGCTTATTCAAATCATGAAGGAGAAGTTGCCACCTAAGTTGAGAGATCCCGGCTCATTTTGCATTCCCATTCAAGTTGGGGGTGTCACTTGTGAAGCCTTATGCGATCTAGGAGCTAGCGTGAGCATCATTCCGCTGGAGCTGTGTGTGAAGATCGAACTTCGAGAGCCCAAGCCGGTCAAGATTCGATTGTACATGGCGGACCGCTCCATTACCCATCCCGTGGGCATTTTGGAAGACGTTCCGGTCAAGTTAGGTAACTTCTATTTACCTATAAACTCTGTCATACTTGACATTCCCGCAGATTATCCTGTTCCTATTATTCTCGGGAGACCATTTCTAGCAACTTCGGGTTGCAACGTGGATTGTAAGAACGCCAAGTTGAAATTCAACATTGGTGGAGATGAAGTGGAGTTCGCATTACTTGCGGCTATGAAGGGAGAGCAACTAGGAGATGATATCTTCAACATCTATGATGAAGAAGAATCAAGAGAATTGGTGAGCTCTATCCTTATTAACGATCCACTCGAAAGAGCTATTAGTTTCAGTTTAATGGAGGAAGGTATAGATGCTTCTTGTGATGCAGATATACGGAGATTAAAGGCACTGGAAGAAGATCCAGGAGCTAAAATTGAGAAACTACTCCAGGAGACGAGGATCTCCAGTTTCGGTCCCAGTTGCAGTACCTTGACCGAGGTACTTTCTGGACCAAGCGAGGCGACTGAAAAACATCTCGGTCAACGCCTCTGCGCCTCGACCGAGGTCGATGGCGAGATGATGTCAACTGAGACTGCTGAGAATAACAAACTTCTTTCTCTTTTCTCTGACAATCATCCTCAGTTGGTGAACATTCTATCCACCAACTTTCTAATAATAAAGGACCTTGGTATGCTGATATTGTGAATTATCTTGTTTGCCAGGAAATACCGCCCGGATTGACGTACTCTCAAAAGAAGAGATTCTTCAAGGACGTACACCATTACTACTGGGATGAGCCGCTGCTATTCAAGCGCGGGCCGGATGGGATGCTTCGAAGATGAAGTTAATAGCGTCATACGGCATTGTCATGCACTTCCTTGTGGAGGACATGCCAGCACCGATAAGACATGCGCTAAGGTATTACGTTCCGGTTTCTTTTGGCCTACATTATTCAAAGATGTGCAATCGTTTGTTGTCTCTTGTGATGCATGCCAAAGAATAGGGAATTTATCGAGGAGGAATGAAATGCCACTTAATAACATTCAAGAGGTGGAAATTTTTGATGTATGGGGGATAGACTTCATGGGACCTATCCCATCCTCCGGAGAAAACCTCTATATTCTTCTAGTAGTTGATTACGTCTCTAGATGGGTCGAAGCCATCGCTTCCCCCACTAATGACGCCAGGGTGGTTGTGAAGTTCTTAAACAGGACTATCTTTTCACGTTTTGGAACTCCACGTATCATCATCAGCGATGGAGGGACGCATTTCATCAACCGGAAGTTTAAGGCACTTCTATCGAAGTATGGGGTAACCCACAAGGTAGAAACCCCTTATCACCCTCGAACTAGTGGACATGTCGAGATCTCGAACAGAGAAATCAAAGAAATTTTGGAGAAGACCGTCTCTAGGACGAGGAAGGATTGGTCCATGAAATTGGACGACGCTCTTTGGGCCTACAAGACCGCATTTAAGACTCCCATTGGAACCACCCCTTATAATTTGGTGTATGGGAAGTCTTGTCATTTGCCCGTTGAATTAGAACACATACCATATTGGGCGATCAAATAGTTGAACTTCGACATTAAGGAAGCCGGCGAGAAGCGGCTATTGGATATCAATGAGCTGGAGGAGCTGCGTTTGAACGCTTATGAGAATGCCAAAATCTATAAGGAGAGGACGAATAAATGGCATGACAAGCGTATCATCCCTAAGGAGCTTAACGAAGGAGATTTAGTTCTACTCTTCAACTCCCGCCTCCGCCCCTTTCCAGGTAAGTTGAAATCTAGATGGACCGGACCTTATGTTGTGAAACATGTTTTTCCTCATGGTGCAGTTGAGATATGGGGCAAAACGAGCGTAAGCTTCAAGGTCAATGGTCATAGACTTAAGAAATACAAACCGGAAGTTCTGGTTGAGGAGGTTGCACCACTATACCTCGTTTGAGAGACGCACTATGGTCCAGCTAGCGACCTTAAACCAAGCGCTTCTCTGGAGGCAACCCAAGGTATTGCTTTCTTTTCCCTTTTTCTAGTCTAGCTTAGATAGGTTTGCTTTTGCTTTGCTTCGTTTTGTTTTTGGCGTCCTAGACAGAAAACAGGTGACATCTAAGGAAGGAGTACAAACCAGGAGCATAACTAGAAGGACAGAAGTTCGAGAATTTGAGAAGACGGAGTTTGACTGCGGCACATCTCGGTTGCTGTCAAAGACCCTCGACCGAGATGATTCTTGAGCAACCGAGGCGACTAGGGTTTCTGAAGATCCACCTCGGTCCGTACTACCTCGATCCAATCGAGACCACCTCGACCGAGGTGATAGCAGTTCCAGAAAAGGGTATAAAAAGGGGTTGAATTTCTCTCTCCTCCTTTACCCTCACCGCGACCGCGGCAGCTTCCTCGCCTCGCTTCTCTATTGTTCGCTCGTTTTCGACAATTTTTGCTTCCAAATTGCAAAGAAAGGATAGAGGATCCCAGTGCAAGTGTCAATCTGCGAGAAAAACAAACCGAATCGACCGAATCAGGGTAAACATCGAAAAAACCCTAATCTCGTTCTCTTCACTGTTTTGCTTCGAATTGGGCTTTGGTTGCCCCTACATTTGCTAAGAAACAGATTAAGTACCCCATAGGAACTAGTTGTAGTGATTTTGGGGGAAAAGAATTGGATTTTTGAAGGCCGACTGAGGTGATCTGACAGTTTGTTGAGAGATGAGTTCAGATAGACAGCTTGTCTTGAGGGATAGATCCTCCCCTTCCCCCTCTTCTTCTTCCTCTAGACCTTATAGACCGGTGATCCACGAGAGACACCAAGTCGATTATGACCGTATTGCAGCCCGTCCAATGACTGCACCTCGCTTCCTAGACGTATCAGCTTTTGATTGTCTCCATGTCGATGGAGATTTGAGGCGGATGATTTCGATGGTAGGGATAGATCAGTTTACTGAGATCCGCGCACCTGCCTATTTAGAGCCTACCTTGGATTTTTTAGCTCATTCACCTACCTTCCCACAGAGCGTTCTGTGAAGTACCGGTTGATGAACTGGAACTTCTTAGTTCCCTTAGAGTACTGGAGAGACATCTTTGGTTTCCCGGCTCCGACTGCTGTAGATTTTCCCACCCGAGCTGTAGCTAGGGAGTTTTGGGGTCAGAGTGCTCATGTTGTTGAGCACGCAAACAGGTGGCGCCCCCGAGACTCCAGGGAGCGTATCATATTTCACCTAGCTTTTAGGTTAGCTCACCGTATCTTCAGTGAGATGCTTCTGGCGCGTACTGAGATGCCCAAGAAGGTCCGACAAGGGGAGCTTTTCAGCCTTTACTGCATTGTGACTGGAGGGATCCCAGAGTTTGGCTTGATGCTGGCAGAGGATCTGCACAGGATCAAGGCCAAGGCAAAAGGGGATATCTGCTGCGGGGGCATCGTGACCCACATTGCTAGCTATCAGGATATGGATCTCAGCGCATGTACTATGGTCCAGCTAGCGACCTTAAACAAAGCGCTTCTCTAGAGGCAACCCAAGGTATTGCTTTCTTTTCCCTCTTTCTAGTCTAGCTTAGATAGTTTTGCTTTTGCTTTGATTCGTTTTGTTTTTGGCGTCCTAGACAGAAAACAGGTGACATCTAAGGAAGGAGTACAAATTAGGAGCATAACTGGAAGGACAAAAGTTCGAGAATTTGAGAAGACGGAGTTTGATTGAGGCACATCTCGGTTGCTGTCAAAGCACCTCGACCGAGATGGTTCTTGAGCAACCGAGGCGACTAGGGTTTCTGAAAATCCACCTCGGTCCGTACTACCTCGGTCTAGTCGAGAGCACTTCGACCGAGGTGACAGCAGTTCCAAAAAAGGGTATAAAAGGGGGTTGAATTTCTCTCTCCTCCTTTACTCTGTCCTCGACCGCGGCAGCTTCCTCGCCTCGCTTCCCCATTCTTCGCTCGTTTTCGACAATTTTTGCTTCAAAATTGCAAAGAAAGGAAAGAGGATCCCAGTGCAGGTGTCAATCTGCGAGAAAAACAAACCGAATCGACCGAATCAGGGTAAACATCGAAAAAACCCTAATCTCGTTCTCTTCACTGTTTTTCTTCGAATTGGGCTTTGGTTGCCCCTACATTTGTTGAGAAACAGATTAAGTACCCCATAGGAACCAGTTGTAGTGATTTTGGGGGAAAAGAATTGGATTTTTGAAGAAATTCATCGCGCAGTTCTTCGCCTCGGTCCAGTCGTTTTGTTCCTCGGCCGAGGTGTTCTTGAGTTGTGTCAGGCCGACCGAGGTGATCTGACAGTTTGTTGAGAGATGAGTTCAGATAGACAGCTTGTCCTGAGGGATATATCCTCCCCTTCCCCCTATTCTTCTTCCTCTAGATCTTATAGACCGGTGATCCACGAGAGACCCCAAGTCGATTATGACCGTGTTGCAGCCCATCCAGTAACTGCACCTCGCTTCCTGGACGTATCAACTTTTGATTGTCTCCATGTGGATGGATATTTGAGGCGGATGATTTCGATGGTAGGGCTAGCTCAGTTTATTGAGATCCGCGCACCTGCCTACTTAGAGCCTACCTTGGAGTTTGTTAGCTCCTTCACCTACCTTCCCACAGAGCGTTCTGTGAAGTACCGGTTGATGAACTAGAACTTCTTAGTTCCCTTAGAGTACTAGAGAGACTTCTTTGGTTTCCCGGCTCCGACTGCTGTATCCCTCCCGAGCTGTAGCTAGGTAGTTTTGGGGTCAGATTGCTCATGTTGTTGAGCACGCAGACAGGTGGTGCCCTGGAGACTCCAGGGAGCGTATCATATTTCACCTCGCTTTTAGGTTAGCTCACCGTATTTTCAGTGAGACGCTTCTGGCGCGTATTGAGATGCCCTAAAGGTCCGACAGGGGGAGCTTTTCAGCCTATACTACATGGTGACAGGAGGGATCCCAAACTTTGGCTTGATGCTGGCAGAGGATCTGCACAAGATCAAGGCTAAGGCAAAAGGGGATATCTGCTGCGGGGGCATCGTGACCCACATTGCTAGCTATCAGGATATGGATCTCAGCGCATGTACTATGGTCCAGCTAGCGACCTTAAACCAAGCGCTTCTCTAGAGGCAACCCAAGGTATTGCTTTCTTTTCCCTTTTCCTAGTCTAGCTTAGACAGTTTTGCTTTTGCTTTGCTTCATTTTGTTTTTGGGGTCCTAGACAGAAAACAGGTGACATCTAAGGAAGGAGTTCAAACCAGGAGCATAATTGGAAGGACAGAAGTTCGAGAATTTGAGAAGACGGAGTTTGACTGAGGCACATCTCGGTTACTGTCAAATCACCTCGCCCGAGATGATTCTTGAGCAACCGAGGCGACTAGGGTTTTTGAAAATCCACCTCTGTCCGTACTACCTCGGTCCAGTCGAGACTAACTCGACCGAGGTGACAATAGTTCCAAAAAAGGGTATAAAAGGGGGTTGAATTTCTCTCTCCTGCTTTACCCTCTCCTCGACCGCGGCAGCTTCCTCGCCTCGCTTCCCCATTCTTCGCTCGTTTTCGACAATTTTTGCTTCCAAATTGCAAAGAAAGGATAGAGGATCCCAGTGGAAGTGTCAATCTGCGAGAAAAACAAACCGAATCGACCGAATCAGGGTAAACATCGAAAAAACCCTAATCTCGTTCTCTTCACTGTTTTGCTTCGAATTGGGCTTTGGTTGCCCCTACATTTGCTGAGAAACAGATTAAGTACCCCATAGGAACTAGTTGTAGTGATTTTGGGGGAAAAGAATTGGATTTTTGAAGAAATTCATCGCGCAGTTCTTTGCCTCGGTCCAGTCGTTTTGTTCCTCGGCTGAGGTGTTCTTGAGTTGTGTCAGGTCGACCGAGGTGATCTGACAGTTTGTTGAGAGATGAGTTCGGATAGACAGCTTGTCCTGAGGGATAGATCCTTCCCTTCCCCCTCTTCTTCTTCCTCTAGACCTTATAGACCGGTGATCCACGAGAGGCACCAAGTCGATTATGACCGTATTGCAGCCCGTCCAGTGACTGCACCTCGCTTCCTAGACGTATCAGCTTTTGATTGTCTCCATGTGGATGGAGATTTGAGGCGGATGATTTCGATGGTAGGGCTAGATCAGTTTACTGAGATCCGCGCACCTGCCTATTTAGAGCCTACCTTGGAGTTTGTTAGCTCCTTCACCTACCTTCCCACAGAGCGTTCTGTGAAGTACCGGTTGATGAACTGGAACTTCTTAGTTCCCTTAGAGGACTGGAGAGACGTCTTTGGTTTCCCGGCTCCGACTGTTGTAGATTTTCCCTCCCGAGCTGTAGCTAGGGAGTTTTGGGGTCAGATTGCTCATGTTGTTGAGCACGCAGACAGGTGGCGCCTTGGAGACTCCAGGGAGCGTATCATATTTCACCTAGATTTTAGGTTAGCTCACCGTATTTTCAGTGAGACGCTTCTGGCGCGTACTGAGATGCCCTAGAATGTCCGACAGGGGGACCTTTTCAGCCTTTACTACATGGTGACTAGAGGGATCCCACACTTTGGCTTGATGCTGGCAGAGGATCTGCACAGGATCAAGGCCAAGGCAAAAGGGGATATCTGCTGCGGGGGCATCGTGACCCACATTGCTAGCTATCAGGATATGGATCTCAGCGCATGTACTATGGTCTACCTAGCGACCTTAAACCAAGCGCTTCTCTGGAGGCAACCCAAGGTATTGCTTTCTTTTCCCTTTTTCTAGTCTAGCTTAGATAGTTTTGCTTTTGCTTTGCTTCGTTTTGTTTTTGGGGTCCTAGACAGAAAATAGGTGACATCTAAGGAAGGAGTCCAACCAGGAGCATAATTGGAAGGACAGAAGTTCGAGAATTTGAGAAGACGGAGTTTGACTGAGGCACATCTCGGTTGCTGTCAAATCACCTCGACCGAGATGATTCTTGAGCAACCGAGGCGACTAGGGTTTCTGAAAATCCACCTCGGTCCGTACTACCTCGGTCTAGTCGAGACTAACTCGACCAAGGTGACAGCAATTCCAAAAAAGGGTATAAAAGGGGGTTGAATTTCTCTCATCTCCTTTACCCTCTCCTCGACCACGGCAGCTTCCTCGCCTCGCTTCCCCATTCTTCGCTCGTTTTCGACCATTTTTGCTTCCAAATTGCAAAGAAAGGATAGAGGATCCCAGTGCAAGTGTCAATCTGCGAGAAAAACAAACCGAATCGACCGAATCAGGGTAAACATCGAAAAAACACTAATCTCATTCTCTTCACTGTTTTGCTTCGAATTGGGCTTTGGTTGCCCCTGCATTTGTTGAGAAACAGATTAAGTACCCCATAGGAACCAATTGTAGTGATTTTGGGGGAAAAGAATTGGATTTTTGAAGAAATTCATCGCGCAGTTCTTCGCCTCGGTTTAGACGTTTTGTGCCTCGGCCGAGGTGTTCTTGAGTTGTGTCAGGCCGACCGAGGTGATCTGATAGTTTGTTGAGCGATGAGTTCAGATAGACAGCTTGTCCTGAGGGATAGATCCTCCCCTTCCCCCTCTTCTTCTTCCTCTAGACCTTATAGACCGGTGATCCACGAGAGACACCAAGTCGATTATGACCGTATTGCAGCCCGTCCAGTGACTGCACCTCGCTTCCTGGACGTATCAGCTTTTGATTGTCTCCATGTGGATGGAGATTTGAGGCGGATGATTTCGATGGTAGGGCTAGATCAGTTTACTGAGATCCGTGCACTTGCCTATTTAGAGCCTACCTTGGAGTTTGTTAGCTCCTTCACCTACCTTCCCACAAAGCGTTCTGTGAAGTACCGGTTGATGAACTGGAACTTCTTAGTTCCCTTAGAGTACTGGAGAGACGTCTTTGGTTTCCCGGCTCCGACTGCTGTAGATTTCCCCTCCCGAGTTGTAGCTAGGGAGTTTTGGGGTCAGATTGCTCATGTTGTTGAGCACGCAGACAGGTGGCGCCCTGGAGACTCCAGGGAGCGTATCATATTTCACCTAGCTTTTAGGTTAGCTCACCGTATTTTCAGTGAGACGCTTCTGGCGCGTACTGAGATGCCCTAGAAGGTCCGACAGGGGGAGCTTTTCAGCCTTTACTGCATGGTGACTGGAGGGATCCCAGACTTTGGCTTGATGCTGGCAGAGGATCTGCGCAGGATCAAGGCCAAGGCAAAAGGGGATATCTGCTGCGGGGGCATCGTGACCCACATTGCTAGCTATCAAGATATGGATCTCAACGCATGTACCATGGTGGCGGCTGCCAAGCCGCTCGGACTTCAGGAGATGATCACTCGGCGGATTCTGGTTCCCCGAGGACTCACTACACCGTATATAGCCATGCCCTGGGAGCCGACTACACCACAGGGGATCAGATGGTCGCCCTAGTTCTCAGTTTATGATCCTCACTACTGGCAGACTGCTTGGATCCCATTGATGGAGGATGCTAGAGATGCAGCAGCTGCAACAGCTGAGGAGGTTGAGGTAGAGGAGGAGACTGCTGATGATGATGACAGGGATGGTGGAGTTCCTACGGATACTGGGACTGATACTGTTGGGACGAGTGCGCCGGTTATTGATCTAGATGATGACGATACTGAGACCGCGCCGGCTGCATCACCAGTCCGACGTGCTAGGCGTAGGGTACGTTGACAGAGAGATCCTGAGGCTCACCGTCGGATCGATGATTTGACGGATCAGATGATAGACTCATATGCTACCCTTACTATGGACATCGATGAGAGATTTGCCGCCCAGCACCGACAGATCGACAGTTGGACTCATCAGATGCTAGAGAGCCAGCATTATCAGCGTCGGATGATGGAGATCCAGTTTCAGTAGACTATGGGTTATCCATTTGACCCGTCCCAGTATCCGTACATGCCACCACCACCACCACCGGATCAGGATTATTGAGAGCTTGTAGGATTTTTCTCTCTTATTTATTATGCAGCTCAACTTTATGTCCGGTGAGTACTTTATTTTCTTTAGACTTATTTTGACCCACTGAGACAGTGTGTCCCAAGTATGGGGTGTTTATGTATTTTATTGACTTATGTGATGTATGACTCTATATTATCAGATATTTATGCTTATTTTGCTTCTATGGTTTTATCTGAGATTACATGCATGCATACAGGTTATTTGATTGAGAAAAACGTCAAAACTGGACAGAAAAAAAAAATTTTGACCTCGACCGGGACAGTTCTGGCCAAACGAGGTGTTTCACCTCGGTTGACCTAGAACACCACGACCGAGGTGGTTTAACTGAGAGTTTTCGAAACGTTTTGTGTTTCTTATCTGGATATGATCTCAGTGAAGATCTTGTTTACTGACTGGTTTTGAAATCTTTATGTGTTTGAAAGGTTTTATGATATGTTTAAGTTGCTAAATGCTTTGTTTGAAATTTTTGGCATGTTTAATACTTTGTTTTTATCCAAATTATGTTGAATTTGAAGGTTGACGCCACAA
Organism: Fagopyrum esculentum; assembly: GCA_033239045.1. Classification (NCBI taxonomy): domain Eukaryota; kingdom Viridiplantae; phylum Streptophyta; class Magnoliopsida; order Caryophyllales; family Polygonaceae; genus Fagopyrum; species Fagopyrum esculentum. The sequence goes on along the minus strand of BSUD01000008.1, from coordinate 22,241,100 downwards.
GATAAGTTCTCTCACTTTCTTCCTGGAAAGATCAAGGCAATTCATTCTTTTGTCTTCTTCTTCTTGATCATGCCTAGCCCCTCATATACATTTTTGCCTCCCTTTACCTATCCGGGAATTTGGAAGCAAGCAAAGTGGTGAAAGCAAGTGAAGTAAAGTTTGAGAAGTTGGCTGGAAGTGAAAGTGTTAGAAAGAAAGAAATAGGTTTGGGGAAGTCAATCATGATGATGAGTAACTCGGCACCATTCACATAGCCGGGTGTTTGTGTCTTGCCAAACTTGGATTGAGCGATATTCCTAACGGGTCATGGTATGGGCATAAAGGGTTTGATGCATCTCAAGAAATTGATGATTGCTGATTTCCTAGGCTTCGGTTATTGTGCACCTCTGTCCATGCATCCCAAAAAGTAAAGTAAAAAAGAAAAAGTGTGAAATAAGCAAAGCTTATTGGTGGAAGATGTTGAAAGTCAAAGTGAAAGTGAAGTATATCCTTTTCCCGGATTCTAGCACCACATTACCTTACATACATCCCTACCCTACACGTTTCTTGACCTTTCTTTTGGGAAGCCCTTTAGACCTCGAGCTTGTTGATTGACTCAGTGGTTTAAACGATTATACATGATTAATTTCAATAATTATGATTTATTATGCATTCTAGGATTTTATGCAAAGATGAACAACTTTCTTATATTTATAAAATGTTTTGATCATATTTTGATTTTAAATTCCATGAAGTATTCTCTTAGAGTGATCTATGATTGTAGCACACCATAAAGATGTTTTTGAAGGACTTTTTTTATTGATTTTTATGACTTATAATCCATTCTATCTTGCCTTTTATATGCGGAACTTGCTTGGGGACAAGCAAGGGCTAAGTATGGGGTATTTTGATAGCATGAATTATTGTCTATATTTTGGGGTTTGTTTAGACGTTTTATCTTTAATAACCTGCATGTTTGTATGTATATTAAGTGATTATATTACCATTTCATCTACCTTTGCGGGAATCGAGGTCTACACCTAGTTTTGTTATAATTGTAGGTAAAATGGCACGTTTTACATCAAAAAGGAGCAAAAGGAGGTATGGAGTGATTGGAGCTACATTCAAGAACATAAGGAAACATCCAGGAAGCATAGCCATGGATTAAAGATTTACTTTGGACCAGATTTGAGAGATTTCACATTCAGTTGTGACTCACCTCGGTTGACTACAAAGTCACCTCGATCGAGGTGATCTAGAGGAGTCGACTCGACCGAGGTGAACACCTGGGACGCGGCGAGAATATTTTATTCTTGGCCGAGATCTTTTATCTTTGGAAAGAAGATCTTATATTTTTGGGCTTGGCTACTGAAAGGAAGAAGATATGATAGATCATATATTTTACCTATTTTTATGGGAAGAGATCTTTCTAAGATATCTTATCTTTGGAGAGTAATTTTCCTATAAAAAGGGTTGGATTTTCCACAAATCCAAATCATGCTATACATCTCGCATAGATCCGAATACACCACTGTAACCATACTCCGGTTGGGAGATTTGAAGAACCTTTTTTGAAGGTTGAAGGAAGAAAGTCTATAGCTTTTATAGTTTTTGAAGGGTTTTTGTAAGATCATCTTAGATTCCCTTCCTCTTTGTTGTCTTGTTGGATTTCTATCCAAGGAATGCTTCTTGGTTATATAATTGATTCAGTTATTGAAGCCTTTCTCTTAAGGTTTTCTTGTTCAATTATTCTCTTTCTTCCCATATATTTGATTAATACTTTCATGATGATGAGTGGCTAATCTCTTTGTGTGATTCTAGGGTGATTGGCTAAATGTTGTGGGAAAAACAATGATAGAATAATCTTAATCACAGTAGGACCCTGAAAGCTCGAGTCTTTACCTTAACCCTAAGCATCTCGCTCAGTCAATGAACATCTCGGCCGGGGTGGAATTCGGCTGACCGAGGTGACTTATCTGATCCGAAACTGAGAGTTAAGTGTTAGAGTTTGCCAAATCCTATTCTTATTACACCTTTCCTGGTTCAATGCAGGCCTAGGATGAGACTTACCCGGTAATTCCTTTGTTTGTTTACCTAAGATCATAAGTGTAGGTAATAAAGGTTTATCCTGTATTGGGGTTTGAGTGTGCTTTCATTCCATCTTTGTGAGTTAGCCTGAAACTTACCCAGTAAAGGTTGATTCTATTCCCTTAGGTGGTGTGTTTGTTTGAGGTTATAGTTCTTTATCTTAATTCCTTTAGACTTACGTGGTAATAGGAGTTACGGTTTGGGATTAGTGAGTAGTGAGACTTACCCGGTGATCTATTCCAATTTAGTAACACCTTCCCTATGCAAATATCTCAGCTTTGTCCGCTTATCTTTATATCTTGAGTTGGAACCACAACTAGATGCTTTAATCCCTATAATTGCATATTTCATTTATTGACTTTTATCATCTTTGATTTCTTTAATTTCTTTGTGGTTAGTAATTGCAAAAGCTTACCTATTCCGACTTTGTTTCACTAAGTCCTTGTGATCAACCCCTAGAATTCCTTGCTTTTTACTATGATTGACACGTACACAACGGATTCGCATCCTTGTTTTAAGCTTACATCTAGGGTTATAAATTTAAAGCTTGCACACACCGTTTGGAGCGAACAATATCTATATATTGCCCCTTCTTACCAATCCGGGAATTAGGATGCAATTGTATGAAAGTTGTAAAGATTGAAGTTGAAAGTGGTGAATGTGTTAGAAAATAGGTTTGGGGAAGTCAATCATGATGATGTGTAACTCGGCACTCTTCACATTATCGGGGGTTTGTGTCTTGCAAAATCGGATTGTGCGATATTCCTAACGAGTCATTATATGTGCATCACGGTTTGATGTAGCTGGAAAAAATTCAGTTAATGCTGATTTCCTAGGCTTCGGTTATTGTGCACCTCTATTGTTGATCTCAAAAAGTGAAAGTAAAGTAGAAAAATTATGTTGATTTCCTAGGCTTCGGTTGTTGTGATGTTATTGTCCTCTTTCCCGGATTTTGCACAATATATCCTATACATATCCCACCCTAACACGTTTCTTGACCCTCATTTGAAAGACCTTAAGATATTTGAGTATGTTGTTTGGCTTTGTGGTCTAAATTGGATTCCTCGTGATTGATTTGATATATTGCAAATGATGATGCATGTTATGATTTTCTTGCAAAGTGTGATTATCCTTTCCAAGATGTAATTCTTTTTGGCCATATGATGATTGTTATTAGCTATAAAGCAATCCTTTGAGAGTGATCTATGAATAGAAGCACAACAACCAAAATATTGTGGTTTTTCTTTGTTTTTGCATATTCATAATCCATATCATCTTGTATCTTAAGTTTGAACCTTGCTTGGGCACAAAGAAGAGGCAAGTATGGGATATTGTGATGACATGAATTATGACCTATATTTTGGATTGCATTTATATAGATTTTTCCTTTATTTTGCATGCATAGACATACATTCATAGCAATTATGGTTATATTCACCTATATTTTTAGAAGAGAGACCTACACAAATTTTTATTGCATTTGTAGGTAAATGGGCAAATTTTGGAGGAAAATGACACATTTAAGGATTAAGCCTTGATACGGAACAAAAAGAAGCCTAAAAGGGAGCTACGAAAGAGCTGGAGTGATCCTTGATACCGTCTGACACGCCAAAGTATTTTCTGATACGGCGCAAAAGAGTGGGCTTTGATACCAATGGACTCGATTTTTTTTTCAGCACAAATATTTAAGGTTTTATCTTTAAGCTAGGGTTATTTTTAGAGGCGATCTTTCTTTAACCCATGCTTGTAAAACCCTAGAGCTATTACCGGGTAATCAAGGATAATATAAAAGTCAAGTAAGGGGAATGCGGATTCTAGGGATTAAATAATCTAGTTGTTGTTCCGACTCAAGATCTCAAAGGATAACGCGGACAAAGTTGAGGTTTGCAAAGGGAAGGTGTTTGTAAGGTGAGAATAGATCACCGGGTAAGTCTCACTACTCACTATCCTAAACCAAAGCACCTATTACCGGGTAAGTCTCAAGGTACTAAGGAAAGGAACTATAACTCAAACCAACACACCACCCAAGAGAATAGAATAAACCTTTACCGGGTAAGTCTGAGGATAACTCACAAAGATGGGATGAAGGCACACTCAAACCCCAATAAAGGATAAACCTTTATTACCTACACTCATGATCTTGGGTAAACAAACAAAGGAATCACTGGGTAAGTCTCATCCTAGGCTTGCATTGAACCAAGAAAAGTGAAATAAGGATAGGATTTGGCAAACTAGAACTCTTAAATTGGAATAGCTTCAGGAAAAGGTTCACCTCGTTCAGTCAGATTCCACCCCGGCCTAGATGTTTAATGACTGAGCGAGGTGTTCTATTGTTAAGGTGAAAGATTTGAGCTTTCAGGGTCTTGGTGGGATTAAGATCATTCTATCATCGTCTTTCCCACAACCTTCAGCCAATCACCCTAGAATCGCATAAGAAACATAGCCAACAATCATCATGATAAATATAATCAAATATATGGAAAGGGAATCAATATTCGAATAAGAAAACCTTAAGAAAAAAGGTCTCAATAACTGAATCAAATATTAAACAACCAGCGTTCCTCAAATCACAAATCAGCAAAGACAACAAACCTAAAGGAATCTAAGAAAGTCTTACAAACTCCTTCAAAAGCTAACTCCAAACTATGAATCCTACCTTTCTTGATCTTCAATCCTTCAATCCTTCCTTCAACGCTTGCCGTCAAAAACTCCAGAAAATCCTACAGAAAATCCTTTATCCGAAGATTATTGGATTGCTTAATTGTAGAAAATCCAATCCTTTATATAGGATAATTATCTTCCAAAGACATAATACCTTAAAAAGATAATTTCCTAGAAAAATATATCCATATTTCTAAAATAAATCTCCCAAAAATAATATCTTCCTTCAAGAAATCTAGCCCAAAAATGTCAGATATCTTCTTTCGAAAATTAAAAGATTTTAGCCAAAAATATGGATCTCTCCGGCGGCAAGGTATTCACCTCGGTCGAGACGCTCCTCAAGATCACCTCGGTCGAGGTGAAACTATAGCCGACCGAGGTGAATCTCAACTGAATGTGAAATCTCTCGAAGCTGGTCCAAAGTAAATCTTTTTAATTATTTCCATGCTTCCTGAGTTCTTCTTTAAGCTGCATGTTACGCTAAGAAGGTGACACGCAAAAAGCCTTAAATTTATACATGATATATTTCTCCTAGTGTTAGCATGAAATATTGTGATATTTTAGGCACGTTTTCTAAACGTATTTGATTCATATTGATAGTCTTTGATTGAACTTTGTGCATATGTGAGCTAGTATTACCTATATTGTCGATATGGATGTCTACACTAGTTCTATGTTGATTATAGGTGATTTGGAGCTATTTCCGAACGGAATCGAGCAAAGGAGAGTTGAGTTGATATGTCCATAGATTGAGGACATTCTTTGGAAGCAATTTGGAGTCTTAGCTTGAGGAATGCACGAGTTAGGGAAGAATCACGTTCTTGCCCTAAATTACGCCCTAAAATACGGCCGTATCACAAACCACGTTCAGAATTACGGCCGTGGATTTGGAGTCAGAAAATCATGTTCGTTCCAGGAGATTACACGGCCGTGGAACATATGTTGCAAACCGTATTTGTTTCCACGCCCTAAATTACGGTCGTGGAACACTTCCACGACCGTGATCTTGGCGAATCTTTTCGCCACACTTTGAAGCCACGATCTTATAAAGATTGGGCCGGGCCGACAATTTCCCGACGCTATAAAAAGACGGACGAAGCAAGTTTCCGTCATCTTCGCTTAGCGGCATTTATCGACGCACACCTTGGCTACCCGTTAACCCTCGTTCTTCGCCGCTTAGACACGGGCACGTTTTGCTTAGCTTGATTGGAAGCAATCGACATCTCTTTGAAGAAAACGAAGTTCGTGCTTGGAATTCCTCGAATCTCGCACTTTTGGTGGAGATTTCCAGGAATTGCGGAAGATCGAAGTTCTTGGAAGATTTTGCAAGAAGATCTCTCTTCTTGATTAGGTTTGATTTGGAAAACGGATTGACTTCCCGTTTTCTTTTCTTTCCTAGGGTTACGATTATTCGTTCTATTGTGAATCTTTGGACATTGCTTATTCTCTTTGTGACTTTGAGATTGAATTGAAGATTATTGAAAGTTCTTGAAAGTTTTTATCTTTTTATCCTTTAATTCTTGAATTGATATCAACATGACTGTTATTGGCTAAAAACCCTTAACAATTCTAAGGTGAAGGGTTGATAGTTGTGGCCTAGATGATGATAGATCGATCGCAAACAGATTAGACCCTGAGAGTTTGAGAATTATCGTCGACAAACCCTAAATTACGGGCTGTTCTTGAGTCCACGGCCGTGGAACCTCAAGAACTAACCGTGATTTCCCTTAAGTCTACGAACTTGCTTTTACTTTAGTCTAAAGTTCAAGATTTGCTTTAGCTTAGTTTAGACTTGTCTTTTCTAGGTGGTAGTGAAGCCTCAACAACCTCTACCTCGATTGTGAGCCTCAACAACCTCAATCGGTTAAGTTAGTCTTGATCCTTGGATTATAAGTTTGGGTATTTGATACTAATTCTCGTCTCTAGAATCTTTCTATATTAAGCCTCAACAACCTGTATCGAGAGTGCCTTGTAGGTGGGTTATATAAGGTTTTTGGAACTTCACCGTACGATCACCTTACATTAGTATACCTTTGCATATCTCAACTCTGTCTTTATATCATTAAGTATATCTTGAATCGATTGCCAGAGCTGGATACTTGGATCTTTAGGATTGTTGTTTTCCCAATATTTGCAAAACTCTCATATTTACTTGCTTGATAATCTGCAACCGAGTTCGTTCTCCCCAAATCCCTGTGTTCGATACTCTGGAATTCTTGCTTAACTATATCGATCCGTACACTGCGGGTTCGCTGCTTGATTCTAGTTTTATAAATTTAAAACTTATTTGCACACACCTCTAGGGGCGAACAAGTTTTTGGCGCCGTTGCCGGGGATTTGGTTTAGACCGAATCCGGTAGCCGGTTGTCAAGCTTGGGGGCTTGCTCTCGTTATTTGATATTTCTTTGAGTGCATGCGCAGGTCTAGGAACACCGAAGATCTCTTACCTCTTGATCAAGAGCTAGAGAAAACCTTGTGGCAAAAGCGCAAGGAAAAGAAGATGGCCGAAGAACACGAACGTGATCTTCAAACGGAGTTGGCGGAGAAGGAATCTCAACTCCGATGGAATGAGACTCTCCGCCAAGATGAGATGGATCGTCATCAATCTCAAGTTAACGGTCTACAAGACATGATCTTCCAAATGAGGGTAAAGATGAGCGACCTTGAGAATAAGGTAGGCAAGAAGTCCTCAAAAAGGAGATCAAGGTCTAGAAGAAAAAGCCACTCATCCGCTGATGATAGTGACTCTTCCATGCAGCCGTTAGAAGAGATTGATCCCACGATCAATATGAATCCTTTTGATCCCACGATAATGAGCCAAGAACTCTTGGCCAGCGGATGGATCCAACACAACAACCACGCCGCTTGGGTGTGAAATTTGATGCTGAAGATGTGCAAGGGTTTAGCTTTAACCCTCAAGTTATCACTCTTGTTCGCCAAAGCCAATTTGGCGGTACAAGCGCTGAATCTCCACACCAACACTTGCAAAACTTTGAGTGTATGATGGAGACAATGAGACCGAAGAACGCTACTACCAACAGCTATAAGCTCAAACCTTTCTTTTTCTCTTTGAAAGGGAAAGCGTTGTCATGGTATCAAGCTCTTCCCAATGGGAAACTAGACACGTGGGAAGACCTTTCCGCGGAGTTTCTCACCAAATTCTTTCCGCCCTCCAAAACGGCGGAACTTAGAGGTAAGATTAATGCTTTTTCCATGAGACCTAACGAAAGTTTGTTTCAATCTTGGGAAAGGTTTCAGGATTTACTCTTGGATTGCCCTCATCATGGCATATCCAAGGTTGCCTTGCTGGAAATCTACTACAAAGGGCTGGATGCGGGAACGAAATTCAACCTCCAATCCCTCTCATGCGGAACGTTCATGGACATGAGAGAAGATGACGCTTGGGACTTCATTGAGAAGCAAGCAAGAGTCATAGAAAAGTACTCCCACAAAGCGGATGGAAATCGTGTGGAGCAAGGAGCGAAGCTCACACATGAAGCTCAAAATCAGATTTTCTCCCTCAACAATGAGATCAAAGAGTTGAAGGAGACTATCAAGACCAACTTCCCAAAGCAACAAGAGAAGGATGTTGGCTATTTGGGCAACAACAATGGCGGTGATAACACCAACCGCAACAACAATAACCGGAATAATAATTGGAATGGAAACAACAACAACCGGAACAACAACAATTGGAACAACAATCGGGGTTCAAACAACAACAATTGGCGCTCCAATCAACAAAATTCCGGTAACTCCTATCCTTCCAATTCTAATTCACTAACTCCACCCTCCTCTTCCTCTACTCCTTTGAAAAGCCAGGGGCAATCATCAAATGGAGGAAACAATACGGGAAAGGAGAAGTCCGATCCCATGTTGGAGACAATCTTGGGAAAGCTTCAAGGGTTGGAGAACCGCCTCATCAAGGTTGATGATCAAGTCTCTAAGGTTGACAAAGCTCAAAAGGTTTTGGAAAACCAATTGTTCAACCAGGCGGAGGAAGTCCCTAGAAATCAAGGGAAACTTCCAGGAAAGACGGAGGACAACCCTAAGGGAAGGGTAATGGCGATTACAACTAGGAGCGGAGTGATTACCACCGATCCCCAGCCTACGTTCGTTGAAGTCCCCGTAGAGAAGGACAAAGGAAAGGGGAAGGAGAAGGAAGACGTCTATGTTCCTCCTCCAGTTTACAAACCTCCCCTACCGTTCCCTCAATCTAGAGCGCGAGCGCGCCTAGATAAACAATTCGGTAAGTTCATAGAACTCATGAGCAAGCTGCATATTAATATACCCTTCATTGATGCTATTGTAGGTATGCCGGCTTATGGCAAGTTCTTGAAGGAGCTTCTCTCCAACAAGAGGAAGCTAGAAGATTTCGGTGAGGTCAAGATGAGTTCGGATTCTTCGGATCTCATCAAGACTATGAAGGAGAAAATGCCCCCAAAGTTGAAGGATCCGGGGTCATTTTGCATTCCCATTGGAGTGGGAGATGTCACATATGACGCTTTATGTGACTTAGGAGCAAGTGTAAGCATCATACCACTTGCATTATGTAGGAAGATCGGTTTAGGCGATCCTAAACCGGTCAAGATGACGTTATACATGGCGGATCGATCCGTTACTCGCCCCGTCGGTATTGTAGAAGACGTCCCGGTCAAGCTAGGTAAATTCTTTGTCCCTATTGATTTTGTCGTGCTTGACATTCCTGCAGATAGTCCGGTCCCGATTATACTCGGAAGACCGTTTCTTGCAACTTCCGGCTGCATGGTCGATTGCAAGAATGGGAGACTCGCTTTTGATATTGGAGAAGAGAAAGTAGAGTTCGTTCTTTCCACTCTAGTGAAGGAGCCAATCTTTGATGAGGATATTTACAATATCCAAGATGAAGAAGGTTTGTCTAGGGAGGAGGTAAGTGCGATTCTCTTTAACGATCCTTTACAAAAGGTTATTACTATGAGTCTAACCAATGTAGGAGAAGAAGAAGAGTGCAAAGAGGAAATTGAAGCCTTAGAAGCACAAGAAGAGATGCATGGAGTGGAGTTTGAAAAACTCCACGATGAGGCTGAGAATGTAAGAATCCACGGTCATACCCTGTATTCCACAACCATGGATTTCACAACCAAAATTGACCTCCATTCCAGAGGATTACACGGCCGTGGAACACATGGGGAGACCGTAATTCTGATTGTGGAAGAGGGTGACCGGCTTACATCTTCAACTTCTTCTGATTCTTCTCCAAACCACTCCACAACCTTAGAAACTTCTAAGGAAACGTCGGATGCCCCTCAAGGACCATTGGAAGCTCCGAAAGTGATGGAACTCAAACCACTTCCCACTCATCTAAGGTACGCTTTTCTTGGATCTAATTCTACCTTTCCGGTCATTGTTAGTTCCGAACTAAGCATAGATGAACATGAACAGCTCATGACAGTCCTTAGGAAACATAGAAAAGCCATAGGCTACACTATCGAGGACTTAGTTGGAATTAAACCCTCCCTATGTATGCATAAGATACTAATGGAGGAAGATTTTAGAACTTCGAGACAACCTCAAAGGCGGTTGAATCCGACCATGAAGGAGGTTGTCAAGAAGGAAATTCTTAAACTTCTTGATGCAGGTATCATCTATCCTATCTCCGATAGCAAATGGGTGAGTCCAGTTCAAGTAGTTCCGAAGAAGGGAGGAATGACGGTCATCACCAACAACAACAACGAACTCATACCTACCCGAACCGTGACTGGATGGCGAATGTGTATAGACTACCGCAAGCTCAACAACGCGACGCGGAAGGACCACTTTCCATTGTCATTCATCGATCAAATGCTTGAAAGGTTAGCACAACATTCACATTTTTGCTACCTTGACGGTTATAGTGGTTTCTTTCAGATTCCGATACATCCGGACGATCAGGAGAAGACACATTCACGTGCCCTTGGGGTACGTTCGCTTATAGGAGAATGCCGTTCGGGCTTTGCAACGCCCCAGCCACCTTTCAACGGTGCATGATGGCCATATTCTCCGAATACGTAGAGGAAATCATGGAAGTCTTCATGGACGACTTCTCCGTATACGGTTCCTCTTTTAACGATTGCCTTTCTAACCTTTCTCTTGTTTTACAACGTTGTGAAGACACTAACCTAGTTCTTAATTGGGAAAAGTGTCAATTCATGGTTAAGGAAGGAATCGTATTAGGTCACTTAGTCTCTAGTAGAGGGATAGAGGTAGACAAGGCTAAGATAGAGACCATAGAGAAACTTCCTCCCCCAATTTCGGTGAAAGGGATAAGAAGTTTCCTAGGACATGCTGGATTTTATAGACGTTTCATTAAGGACTTTTCTAAGATATCAAAACCTCTCATTAATCTATTGATGAAGGATGCGGTTTTTGAGTTTTCGCAGGAATGTTTAGATGCGTTCAACACCATTCGGCAGGCTCTAATTTCATCACCTATTATCCAACCCCCGGATTGGACTCTCCCCTTCGAGATTATGTGCGATGCTAGTGACGTAGCTATTGGAGCTGTTCTTGGACAACGAAAGGAAGGGCGAACCCATGCCATATACTATGCTAGCAAGACGCTAGACGAAGCTCAGCTCAACTACGCCACTACAGAAAAAGAGTTTCTAGCCATTGTCTACGCTATTGACAAGTTTCGCTCTTATCTTATAGGTGCAAAGGTGATTGTCTACACGGATCATGCTGCGATCCGGTACCTCCTTGCGAAGAAAGACGCGAAGCCAAGGCTAATTAGATGAATTCTTCTCCTACAAGAATTCGATCTTGAGATCCGCGACAAGAAAGGTTCAGAAAATTCTGTTGCGGATCATTTGAGTCGCCTCACACATCTAGAGGACAACCATCTACCCATTGATGACTCCTTTCCAGACGAACATCTACACATCATAGAGGAGTGCATCATCGAGATCTCCAAAGGTAACGAACCATGGTTTGCTGACTTTGTTAACTATTTGGTTTGCCAGGAGACACCGCCCGGACTATCCTACGCACAAATGAAGAAGTTCTTTAAGGACGTCCGGGAATACTATTGGAACAAGCCTCTCCTCTTCAAGAGAGGTCCGGATGGCATCATCCGGCAATGTGTGCCGGAAGATGAGATGCAAAGTGTCATCCGCCATTGTCATTCACTACCTTGTGGAGGACACGCTAGTTCGAACAAGACTAGCGCAAATGTATTGCAATCTGGATTCTTTTGGCCTACTTTATTTAGAGATGTGCAATCCTTTGTTTCTTGCTGCGATGCTTGTCAAAGAATAGGTAATATCTCTAGGAGGAATGAGATGCCTCTCAATAACATCCAAGAGGTGGAGATTTTCGACGTTTGGGGAGTAGATTTCATGGGACCGTTCCCATCATCTTGTGGAAACCAATACATACTATTGGCGGTAGACTATGTTTCTAGATGGGTGGAAGCAATTGCCTCTCCCACAAATGATGCCATGGTGGTGGTTAAGTTCTTCAACAAGACCATCTTTCCGCGATTTGGAACACCAAGGACAATCATTAGTGATGGAGGTTCTCACTTCATAGCCCGTCGCTTTGAAGCTCTTCTAGCTAAGTATGGGGTTACTCACAAGATCGCCACCCCTTACCATCCACAAACGAGTGGACAAGTTGAGATCTCAAATAGGGAGATCAAGGGAATTCTAGAGAAGACGGTTTCAAGGACTAGGAAGGATTAGTCCTTGAATCTAGATGATGCATTATGGGCGTACCGGACTGCGTACAAGACTCCCATAGAAACCACACCATACAACCTTGTGTATGGGAAGTCTTGTCATTTGCCGGTAGAGCTGGAGCACAAAGCGTTTTGGGCTATCAAGTGGCTGAATTTCGGCATGAAGGAAGCGGGAGAGAAGCGTCTCCTAGACATCAACAAGCTGGATGAACTTCGCTTGAACGCCTATGAGAACGCTAAGATCTACAAGGAAAGGGCAAAGCGTTGGCATGATAAGCATATCATTCCAAAGGACTTCAAAGAAGGAGATCAAGTTCTCCTCTTCAATTCAAGACTTCGCCTCTTTCCAGGTAAGCTTAAATCCCGTTGGACCGGACCTTTTCTAATTAAACGTATTTTCCCACATGGGGCAGTTGAAGTATGGGGTGAAGCTAGCGGAAGTTTTAAGGTGAACGGCCAACGACTCAAAAAGTACACGCCGGAACTCCAAGCTGAGGAGTTTGTGCCTACCGCACTCGAATAAGTGCGAGTATGGTCTAGCTAAGGACCTTAAACAAAGCGCTTCTTGGGAGGCAACCCAAGGTATTGCATTTTTGTTTTGGTCTTCAATTCAAAGACTAGTTTAGATTAGACGTTTTTGCTTTATTTTGCCTCGATTTCTTCCGGTATGTTCGTGTTTTTGGTTGTAGGATCGATGGAAAAGGAGAAAGGGAAGATAATGTCGAAGAAAAGTGACGAAATTTGGACTTTGAAGCTTTACAGAAGGTTCCACGGTCTAAATTACGGTCGTCATAGCTACAGTGGCCGTAATTCTCAAAAGCCTTTGAAAAATCACCAAAACCACGGTTCCGTACACTTCCACGGCCGTGGAATGCCCCGACAGACCGTAATTTTTGGAAATTTTGCCGGCCACTATAAAACCCACATTCTTCACAAACTTAACCAAAATTTCCCCCATTTCCACGACCTAGAAACCGAAAACCCTCCACCTCTCTCAACAAACACGCATTTTGGATTTTTCAATCCGAAAAAGAGGTTATTTCTTTCTTCCTGATTTTCGCGGATTTAGTTCGTTTTTGCTATAGTTTTTTAGGAAGAACTGATAAAGACCGGAAGGAATTAGATTAGGACTGCTTGTTGTGGTGATTTTTGGTGAATTTGCTGAGATTCACAAGTTTCTGAGACGAATCACGGTCTCTGGGTAAACCACGGCCGTAATTTCCCAAGAACAGACCGTAATTTTTCTGAAAAATGGACTTTGTGAGGAGAATGTCGGGAAGGATAAAGGAGAAGAAAGGAGAGCAAAGTAAGAAAAGCAAAAGAAATCCCTCCACCTCTAGGGCACCACCACCCTCATCTCCCTCACTACCATCCTCACCTTCACCTCCATCTTCACCTCCTCACCCTAGCATTCCAACCATACATGAGAACCACCTTGTAGCACTTGACCGGATCAAGGAGAGGACAGTGATAGGTCCTAGGTATTTGTTGTTGGAGGATCTACATCCTCTCAACATAGTTGATGACCTTACATGGCTCTTGGATAGAGCCGGATTGCTTGTCTTCACGAACATTCGTGAAGACGCCTATGAGGAGATTACCCGAGAAGTTGTGACGTCCTTTGAGCACAGCCACGTAGATAGGACCGTCTCCTTCCGTCTCATGGAACGAGACTATCAGTTGAGCATTGTTGAGTTTGGGACCATTTTCGGGTTCCATGAGACCTACAATGGTCGATTTCCGAGCGGAGTTTACCCTAAGGATTTCTGGAAGGAAGTTGCGATGATTTACGCCGACGAGGACCGTTGGCAACCCGCCGATACCAAGGCTAGATTGATGTACCATCTAGCCTTGAAGATAGCTCACCGTGTTCTTTCGGAGTGTCTCTTTCCTAGGACGGAGACACCCCAAAAGATCAAGACGGATGAGCTATTCTTGCTCTATTGTATGCTTTACGGTCGCCGTGCAGATTGTGCCACTCTTTTGGCGGCTACGATGAGTAAACTGAAGAACAAGAAGAAGGGGAACATTGGATATGGTGGGATACTGACCCACATTGCTAGGACGTTTGGTGTGGACTTTTCTGCTTGCACCCGTATACCGGCGGTTCCCTTAGGACTACATGCTTTTATGGTTAGGGGACTCATCTTCCCCACACATGGAGGTCCGCCTTATGCGGGCATGCCTTGGGAGAGCAGGACAGGCAGGGGTATTGAGTGGCTGCCGGAGTATTCCATTGTGGCGGGACGCCACAATTGGAAGGAGACGTTCGCTGCGATGCATGCGAACAGTCTAGTAGCTCCCCCTTACGTTCCACCACCGGTTGTGGATGAGGAGGACATGGGAGATCAGTACGAGAGTGGTGGAGGAGCGGAGCAGGAGTTCGGCACGTTTCCGGATCAGCCGGAGGCGGCCCCGGATGTACCTAGGCGCTCTCCACGTCCAGCTAGAGCTTCAGGCTCGTCATCTCGCCGCGCCAGCATGAGTGAGAGGCCCACGTGGATGACTACACCTCCCACTTGGTACGACACACCCCCTCCTTGGTCCACGACGCAGCCAGCAGCACCACCACCGCCACCAGCACCAGCACCATCCGATGCTCCATCATGGTACAGTCACGCCCCGGGATGGTACGAGCAGATGCCAGATTGGGACACCGGACTTTCAGAGAGAGTTGGAGCGCTAGAGATCCGGGCGGATGCTAGAGACGGACGTTTAGACGACCTTGACCACATGATGAGGGACGTCTACCGCCAGCAGTTTGGGCGGTTCTATGATCCGAGTTTCTCTCCATTCCCACCTCTGCCGGCGCCGCAGTGATTGATGCATGATCGTTGTTTTAGACATTCCCGCCACCATTTGTGAGTTTCTTTTTTCTTTTCTTTCTTTTGTTCTTTCTTTTGAACATTAGGGACAATGTTCGTCCTAAGTATGGGGTGGAATGTACTAAAAAGTTTGTAATAACTCTACTCTCTATGTTTGCTTCATTTGAGACTATCGTTGCATGTTCATTATGTGTTACACGTTTCCTTATTGCATTGCATGAAAAAGAACTTGAAAAACCCATAAAAATTGAAAAATTTTGAAAATTTTGTGTTTCTAATGAATTGAGATGATTTCCATGATAATCACTACTTGTGAATTGAGTTTGATGACAATTGCATGCTTAAAAGGATTGTGAATTGAAAAGAACTTGAATGAATGAATTTTACCTCTTTTGCAAGTTTTATAATGCGAAGATGTTACCTAAATCATGCTAGAAAAGTGAAGTTGACATCACATTATAAGTTCCTATACTTCTTGTTGAAACGATTAAGGCAATTCAATACTTTCTTTCTTCTTTCTTTGATCATCTAGCTCCTCATTGAAATATTAGCCTCCTTTACCTATCCGGGAATTTGGAGAAGTGAATGAGAAAAAGGCATGTTTGATGTGGGAGGGCCATGAGAGCAATTATTTTGCAATCAATTGAATAGAAAGAAATTATAGGTTTGGGGAAGTCAATCATGACGATGAGTAACTCGGCACCATTCACATAGCCGGGTGTTTGTGTCTTGCCAAAGTCGGATTGAGCGATATTCCTAGCGGATTATGGTATGTGCGCTAAGGGTTTGAGGCATCTCTTGAAAATTTGAGAAACGCCAATCTCCTAGGCTTCGGTTTTTGTGCAACTCTATCCATAACTCCAAAAGTAAAGTCAAAAAAGAAGAGAGCGAAGCTCTAAGTTGTAGTGTTGCGGGAACCTTATAAGAAGAAGAAGGTAGTTGTCCACTTTCCCGGATTTATGCACCACTTTCCCTTAAAGTTTTCTCTTCCCTTCCATATTCTAGACCTTTTCTTTGAAAGTCCTTAAGATCAAAAGAATGTTATATGACTTGGTGATCTAAATTGAAGTTTCTTGAGGTTGATTTTGTTAATGTTTGAAGGTTATAATGCTTGTTTAGAAGTTAAGTTGATTCATGAATTTTCTTTACCTTTTACTCTTTGATTAAGTGTGTGAAAATTTGAAAAACGATTGAAGCAAGGTTTGAGAATGATCTATTCTTTAGAAGTCACATTCATCCAAAGGAAGGTACACATATTTCATCCTAACTCTTGTTTAAAGCTTTTTGAAAGACCTTTCTTAGGGACAAGCAAGTGTTAAGTATGGGGTTATTTGTTAGCATGAAATATTGTGATATTTTGGGCACGTTTTCTAAACGTATTTGATTCATATTGATAGTCTTTGATTGAACTTTGTGCATATGTGAGCTAGTATTACCTATATTGTCAATATGGATGTCTACACTAGTTCTATGTTGATTATAGGTGATTTGGAGCTATTTCCGAACGGAATCGAGCAAAGGAGAGTTGAGTTGATATGTCCATAGATTGAGGACATTCTTTGGAAGCAATTTGGAGTCTTAGCTTGAGGAATGCACGAGTTAGGGAAGAATCACGTTCTTGCCCTAAATTACGCCCTAAAATACGGCCGTATCACAAACCACGTTCAGAATTACGGCCGTGGATTTGGAGTCAGAAAATCATGTTCATTCCAGGAGATTACACGGCCGTGGAACATATGTTGCAAACCGTATTTGTTTCCACGCCCTAAATTACGGTCGTGGAACACTTCCACGACCGTGATCTTGGCGAATCTTTTCGCCACACTTTGAAGCCACGATCTTATAAAGATTGGGCCGGGCCGACAATTGCCCGACGCTATAAAAAGACGGACGAAGCAAGTTTCCGTCATCTTCGCTTAGCGGCATTTATCGACGCACACCTTGGTTACCCGTAAACCCTCGTTCTTCGCCGCTTAGACACGGGCACGTTTTGCTTAGCTTGATTGGAAGCAATCGACATCTCTTTGAAGAAATCGAAGTTCGTGCTTGGAATTCCTCGAATCTCGCATGAACTGGATACTTCGCCGCTTAGACACGGGCATGTTGCAAACCGTATTTGTTTCCACGTTTTGCTTAGCTGGATACTTGGATCTTTAGGATTGTTGTTTTCCCAATATTTGCAAAACTCTCATATTTACTTGCTTGATAATCTGCAATCGAGTTCGTTCTCCCCAAATCCTTGTGTTCGATACTCTGGAATTCTTGCTTAACTATATCGATCCGTACACTGCGGGTCCGCTGCTTGATTCTAGTTTTATAAATTTAAAACTTATTTGCACACACCTCTAGGGGCGAACACCTAGCTCCTAGCGAACCCGCAGTGTACGGGGCCTTTTGTAGTAGGGATAGTATTCCGAGGTCGAACACAAACACTTAGGTGAAATCGAGTCATGTAGTGACTAAGGATAGTGTTGATCTAGACTAAGAAAAGATGAAAGAAACAAATAAATGAAAATCTCAATGTTTTTGGGTTAGTTTTGTGGTGATCAATCAAAGATCACAAATCATGCGAAATCAACAATCAACTAAGCTAACACCACAAGTAAACAAGCAAATACGAAATATGTAATCAAAGGGAGAAAAGCAGATTCTAGGGGTTGGAAATTCCGGTTATGGCATAGGACTCAAGCTATCTAATCATTCCTTAGATCAACTGTAGTATGTTGGGAGTGAGCGTTTCTAGATTGGAATCAATCACCGAGTAGGTCACATGGACCACTAGTCCGTTCCTAAGGTCTCATCACCGGGTAAGTCTCAAAGAGCCTAAGGAGGAATTCTACACAAACCGGATGGTTATCTAGGGATCTTATCTCTCCTTACCGGGTAAGTCTCAGGAAGGCAAGTCCTAAACATCAATCCTAGCACACTCCGTCCAATAGCGCTTTTGAGGCTCACTACTACCTAGCGTTCGTCATCTTCGGTATCTAAGAGCAAGAATCACCTAGTAGGTCTCTTCTAACTCTTAGTCGCTAACACTAGGTGGCCCCTAGGATAGATTTAGCTCAACTAACACTAGGATTTCAACAAATCAACAACCTAACACTTAGATTTATCAATACAAACAAGTTAATCAAAATTACGGGGTGCTCATCCCTTCCTACGGCCGTGGAAAGGCAAGATCAAACCGTGGTTTTCGACAGTGACTAGGTTCAATCAAGTGTGTCATCCAAGTATACATTTAAGTCTATTCTATCAAAGTCCAAGCCATAACCATCTCTTCCTTACCCTAGAATCGCATCTACTTAACCAACAACATGCATCATCACAATCAAGATCATCAAGCATAAAATCATGGAATCCATATCAAGAAGATGAAATGAACATGAACATGAAACAAGTGGAATAAGAAATCCAAGCTGAACATGAGTTTAAGAAAGACTTACAACCTTTCAAAAGAAGGTTCAATTGATTCTTACAAAACCTTGCAAAACGTCTTCACAAAACTCACTCAAAACTATGAAATAGACTAACAATGGTGCGTTCTTCTCTTCTTCTCCAATGGAAGCTTTTCTTCTCCTCCAAGAGTAGCTCCAATCAAATCTTCCCAATGAGAGAATCTTTGTTGTTGAGAGTGTGTGAGAGAATGGAGTGATGGGAGATGCCTAACAGCCTTGCAGGACCACCTTTTATCCTCCAAATTTGCAAGAGTCGGCCATGAAGATCGTTGGACAGCTAGCACAGCTGTCTGGGGAAAACCACGGCCCATTTCGACGCCCGTGGAAGTCCCAGTGGCCGTGGTTTTGGTGCTCCTACACTCTATGGATCGTCAAGCCACAGTTTGGTGCATGACATGCACCAAGAAGGTCCCATGTGTCCTCCTTAGCTCCTAGCTTGCTTCCCAATGAGTCCGAAGGTGTGTCATCCCGAGGAATGATCTTCAAATGTATCGATTAAGCTCCTAAATCTCCCAAAATACCTACAAAGCATGCAAAAGTCCGTGTAGACATCTATCTCGACAAAATACATGAATTGAGTGCAAACGTCATGAACTAGTGATAAATCATGCATGAATGAGCGGGAAAACTATCTAAATGAGTGTCTAATCTAACATCATAAATCGTGTTATCAAAAATACCCCATACTTAAGGTTTGCTCGTCCCCGAGCAAGTCCCAATTATAGACTAAGAGATGACATGATTTATGCATGTACAAACGCAAAAAAATCTTTTTGGAGTTGTGCTTATAATATTGGATCACTCTCATAGTCATGTTTCATAGCATTGGACAAGCAATCATGCATCGAATAAATGAAGGCACGGAAAGACAATTATACTTAACTCAAAAGCATGCATGAAATGTAAAAATGAAGAAGTCAAGATGATCATGAGCATATCCAATCTAGATCACTAAGTCTTACACACATGCAAATAGGTCACAAGGGCTTAGAAAATAAAAGGCCAAGAAACGTTGTGATTAGGTGGGAATTTTTCTAGGCTATGTGATGCTAATCCGGAAAAGGAACTAAACAATCACAACTTCACATTTTTTATCAACTTCCCATAAGTGTATACTTTTTCCATCTTTTCTTTCTTTTCTTTTCTTTTTCTTTCACTTATTTTTGAGACAATGGCATTGGTGTACAAAAGCCGAAACCTTGGTGATTAGCCGTCCTTGGGTTTTTTTATTTTTCGAGGTGCATCCACACCGGGCACACATACCAAAGCTCGTTAGGACTATCGGTGTATTTGACTTTGGCAAGGCACAAACACCCGATTATGTGAATGGTGCCGAGTTACTCGTCATTTAAACCAACGTCCCCAAACCCATATTTTTGTCTACACTTTCAAAACAAATTCAGCACTTCATTCATAACATTCTTTCATCAACAACTTTACCACACGCTTGCTTTTCACACACTCAACACACTAACATGCTCCTATTCCCGGATGGGTCAACAGAGGTCAAATTTTGTATCAATTGAGGTGCTCAAACAACATGATCAAGATGAGAAGTAGAGAAAGATGAATTGCCTTAATCACTCCTAGATGATGTGCAAGAACTAGCATGTAATTTTCACTTTCAATACTCAATCCAATCAAGGAAAACATCATGATCACAATCCATTCATGGGATTCAAGATAAGTACTTCAAGTCAACATATGCATTCATCAATTCGACACATAGGGCCATCCATAGCCAATCCACAAGACAATTTCATCATAAGGGTCATTCCCAAGCTTAGAAGCACTAAAAGTTTTTCAAAATTTTCTGATTTTTTTGGATTTTTGAAATGTGTATGTACAATGCAAGACATAATGAAGCATGTGACTAAAAGAAACTACCCTAGATGCTAATCATGCAAAAGATCATGCAAACCCCACCCCATACTTCGAAACACATTGTCCGCAATGTGTAAATGAAGTAAGGAAGAGTGAAAGAGGGTTCTCAAAATGTAAAAATGGTTTGCTTTGGTATTTTGGATCACTCATGTGGAGTGATGGAGGATGATCCTATCAACGATGGCAGAGAGCTCAAAGTGTTCGTTATGGCGTCGGGATCCACGCTAGGCGCCGCTAGCCGTCCAAGTCCCGCGTCCGCTCCAACCACAATTGATGAGGGACTCATCATCATCATCCACATGCCATGCAAGGCTTCCATGCTACCAAGACTCTAGCACACACACAAAGCACACCAAACACACAAAAATAGAAAAATCAAAACAAAAACAAAAACGAAAAAGGGAAAGATGTCTACCAATCGGTTGCCTCCCATCAAGCGCTTCTTTAAGGTCATTAGCTTGACTAAACTCAGGGGCATCTCACTCTAGGTGAAGTGGGACAATCATATCCACCGGAGCTCCCGGGATATACTTCTTCAACCGGTGCCCATTCACCTTAAAGTCTCCACAATGCTCCCCTCCTATCTCAACCGCTCCATGGGGAAAGATCTTCTTTACCACATAAGGACCCGTCCATCTTGACTTTAGCTTTCCGGGGAAGAGCCGCAGCCTTGAGTTGAAGAGAAGGACAAGGTCGCCTTCACTCAACTCTTTCGGGATGAGACGCTTATCATGCCAACGTTTGGTCCTTTCTTTATAGATCCGGTCGTTTTCATAGGCATCCAACCGGATCTCCTCAAGGGCGTTCATATCAAGAAACCTCTTCTCACCGGCCTCCTTGAGGTCAAAATTCAACCACCTTATAGCCCAATATGCTCTATGCTCCATCTCTACCGGAAGTTGGCAAGACTTTCCATAGACAAGCTTGTAACGAGTGGTGCCAATTGGTGTCTTGAAAGCGGTTCTATAAGCCCACAAAGCATCATCGAGCTTCATAGCCCAATCCTTTCTTATTCTAGAAACCGTCTTCTCAAGAATTCCCTTTATCTCCCGGTTGGAGATCTCCACTTGGCCACTAGTTTGGGGGTGGTAAGGTGTTGCCACCTTATGAGTCACCCTATACATAGTCAAAAGTGCCCCAAAGTTCCTATTAGTGAAGTGCTTCCCTCCATCACTTATGATCACCCTTGGTGTTCCAAACCTAGGGAAGATCACTCGGTTGAAGAACCGCACCACAACCTTTGCATCATTTGTGGGAGAGGTGATTGCCTCCACCCATCTCGAAACATAGTCCACTGCCAATAGGATATAGAGGTTGCCACATGAGAGGGGAATGGCCTCATGAAGTCCACACCCCAAACATCAAATATCTCCACTTCTTGTATGTTGTTCAAGGGCATCTCATTCTTCCTTGAGATGTTGCCCGTCCTTTGGCAAGCATCACAAGCTACCACAAAGTTCTGCACATCCTTGAACAAACTTGGCCAAAAGAAACCTGATTGTAACACCTTAGCACATGTCTTGTGTGAGCTAGCATGGCCCCACATGGCAAGGAGTGACAATGGCAGATCACACTCTCTACCTCATCTTCCGGTATGCATCTTCTAAAAACTCCATCCGGTCCTCTCTTGAACAAAAGCGGTTCACTCCAATAGTAATGCCTCACATCTTTGAAGAACTTCTTCCTTTGGGCATAGGATAAACCGGGTGGCACCTCCTCACAAACGTGATAGTTTACTATGTCGGCATACCATGGTTCATTACCCCTTGACACTTGAAACAAGCACTCCTCCACCATTTGCAGTTGCTCATCCCGGAATGAGTCATCAATCGGGATGTCATCTCTCTCAAGTTCCAATGGTGGGAGTCTACTAAGGTGATCCGCCACAGAAGTTTCGGACCCTTTCTTATCCCGGATTTCCAAGTCAAACTCTTGAAGAAGAAGGATCCACCGAATTAACCGAGGCTTGCCATCTTTCTTTGTAAGGAGATAAAGGATCGTAGCATGATCCGTATACACAATGACCTTCGCTCCAACAAGATACGAGCGGAACTTCTCAAATGCATACACAACTGCTAGCAACTCCTTCTCAGTGGTAGCATAATTAAGTTGGGCATCATCTAGCGTCTTGCTAGCATAATAGATGGCATGTGTAAGCCCATCTTTCCTTTGCCCCAAAACAGCCCCAACGGCTACATCACTCGTGTCGCACATGATCTCAAACGGTAAACTCCAATCCGGCAGTCGCATGATAGGAGCGGTGATCAAAGCATTCTTCAACCTACCAAAAGCCTCAAGGAAATCTTTGGAGAAAACAAACTCAACATCTTTCATTAGTAGGTTAGTAAGAGGCTTAGAAATCTTAGAGAAATCTTTAATAAATCTCCGGTAAAAACCGGCATGCCCTAGAAAACTCCTTACCCCCTTCACTAAGGTAGGTGGTGGCAACTTCTCTATCGTCTCTATCTTAGCCCTATCAACCTCAATGCCACGGTTGGACACCAAATATCCCAACACAATGCCTTCACTTACCATGAAGTGGCATTTTTCCCAATTCAAGACTAGATTAGTCTCCTCACATGTTTTTAGCACTAGAGACAAGTTAGCTAAACAATCATCAAAGGAAGATCCATAAACAGAAAAATCATCCATAAACACTTCCATGATGTTTTCAATATACACAGAAAAGATAGCCATCATACAATTTTGAAAGGTGGCGGGTGCATTACACAACCCAAACGGCATTCTCCTATATGCAAATGAACCCCAAGGACATGTGAATGTAGTTTTCTCTTGATCATCGGGTTGAATAGGGATTTGGAAGAATCCATTATAGCCATCTAAATAACAAAAATAGGAATGTTGAGCTAATCTCTCTAGCATTTGGTCAATGAAAGGAAGAGGGAAGTGATCTTTCCTAGAGGCCACATTTAGTTTCCTATAGTCAATACACATCCTCCATCCCGTAACCGTTCTAGTTGGGATTAGTTCATTATTCTCATTTGTTACTACGGTCATCCCACCATTCTTAGGAACTACATGCACGGGACTAACCCATTTACTATCCGAAATCGGGAAAATGATTCCCGCATCTAGCAATTTAAGAATCTCTTTCTTGACTACTTCTTTCATGATAGGGTTTAGTCTTCTTTGAGGTTCAATTGAAGGTTTATGATTATCTTCCATCAAGATTTTATGCATGCATAAAGAAGGTTTAATGCCAACTAATTCATCAATGGTATAGCCAATGGCTTTCCTATGCAATCTCAACTCATGCAACAATGTAGCAAGTTCATCATCATTCAAGCATGCATTCACAAAAACCGGATATGTAGAATTCTCACCAAGAAAAGCATACTTCAAATGAGAGGGGAGGGTTTGAGTTCAAGTTTAGGAGGACCTTTATCGAGTGGAGATGATCCATATAATGTTGGTTGAGATGAATCCAAAGCCATAGAAGACTCCTCAAGGCTCCTTGAAGCTTGATCAACAACTAAGGCAGTTTCTGGAGAAACCACGGGCAAAATTACGGGCTCTGGCACAACCACGGCCGTGGAACTTGCAAAGCTAGCCTTTTTGAGCATTCCAGAGAGTTCCACAGGAGAAACCACGGGCGTGGTTCTTGGTCCCTGGCCGTGGTTCTTGCAGAAAAGCACATCTTCGTGTGCTTCAAATTCAGCTCTTGTCTCCTTTTCCAATGATTCCAAAGCCTTGATTTCTTCATTGCAGGCCTCATCAACTCCTTCCTCCATCAAACTTAAGCTAAGAACCTTCTCCAAGGGGTCCTTGATCACGATCGAGCTCACAACTTCTCTAGACTCCTCTTGCTCGACAATGTTGAACACATCTTCACCAAGGGCTGGCCCCTTCATCATTGTGGATAGTTTGAACTTAATATTCTCTTCTCCAATGTTGAAGGAGAAAATTCCATTTTTACAATCCACCAAACATCCGGAAGTGGCTAGGAAAGGTCTCCCCAAGATGATAGGAACCAGATAGTCCGCCGGGATGTCCAAAACAACAAAGTCTATGGTCTCATAGAACTTCCCTAGTTGCACCGGTATGTCCTCCAAGATTCCAACCGGGTGAGTGATCGAACGATCCGCCATGTAAAGGGTCATCTTTACTGGCTTTGGCTCTCCTAGCCAAACCTTGTTGCAAAGTGCAAGCGGTATGATGCTTACACTTGCCCCAAGATCACAAAGAGCTTCATACTTCACTTCTCCCACTCCAATTGGTACACAAAAGCATCCCGGATCTCTTAGCTTAGGAGGCATCTCCTCCTTCATGGTTTGGATCAATTCCAAGGACCTCTTTGTCATCCCCACTTCCCCATACACCTCCAACTTCCTCTTATTGAAGAGTATTTCCTTCTAAAACTTGCCATATGCTAGAATAGCATCCATGAACGGAATGTTAATATGAAATTTAGACATAAGTTCAAGGAATTTACCAAAGTGTTTGTCCAAACGAGCTCTTGCTCGTGATTGTGGGAACGGTAGTGGTGGCTTGTATGGAGGTGGCGCCACATATGTTGGCTCATCTTCCTTGCTCTTGCCTCCTTCTTCTTGCAATGACTCTTCATCTACCCTTACTTGCTTTCCCTTAGCATTCTCCTTAAGCAAGGGGTCCTTCATGCTCAACCCGCTCCTTGTTGTGATGGTCAATACTTGGCCTCTTGGGTTGTCCTCGGTTCTTCCGGGAAGCTTTCCTGGATCTCTATGAGCTTCACCCTCCTTTTGGAACACTTGTGCTTCCAACACCTTTTGAGCCTTAGAAATGGAAGTCACCGTGCTCTCAAGACCACTCAACCTTCCAAGCAATTGCTCAAATATCATCTTGGTTCTATCCTTTGGAGGTTGACTGAATCCGGGTAAAGGTTCTTGTGAACCCTTTGGTGGAGGAGCTGCGCTTGTGTAAGCGGGAGGGTTCAAGGCTCCATCCGGGTTAGAATAGGAGAACCCGGGATGGTTGTGGTTAGGCCGGTAATTGTTGAATTTCTGGTTGTTGTTGAAGTTCATTAGGCCTTGATAGTTGTTGTCATTGCCCCTTCCCATGTAGTTCACATCTTCCTCCTTGGAAGACAAGTTTGCTTGCACTTGCACTTGAGGGGTTGCTTGATTCTTCAAAGTTGTAGCACACAACTCCCTCAAAGATTTCAGCTCATTGTTGATTGCATCAAGCTTGAAGTTACTCATTGTGACTTCACTCACCTCATATGCTCCCACTTTCCTCCCATCACTCTTCCTATGGGAGTACTTCTCAATCACCACAGCTTGTTTCTCTACAAAGTCCCAAGCATCATCCACATTCTTCTCCATAAAAGTCCCACCGGAAAGAGATTGAAGCTTGAATTGGCTATCTTCATCAAGACCCTTGAAGTAGATCTCCAAAAGCTCTATTTTTGGTATACCATGGTGCGGACAATCTAGGAGAAGGTCTTTGAACCTTTCCCAAGACTTGAATAAGCTCTCTCTATCCTTCATCACGAAGGCATTGTTTTTCCCTCTTAACTCGGTAGTCTTGGAAGGCGGGAAGAACTTTGTCAAAAACTCGGTTGTCATCTCCTCCCAAGTACTCACTCGCCCTTGTGGAATAGATTGATGCCAAGTCAAGGCTTTATCCTTAAGTGAGAAGGAGAAAGCCCTAAGCTTATGGTTGTTGCTCTCCAATCTAGGCGGCCATATAGTCTCCATCAAGATCTCATAGTTCATCAAGTGTTGATGAGGAGACTCTCCTTCTATCCCTCCAAATTGATTATGCCGGATCATTTGTAGAACTTGAGGGCGAAGCTCGTAATCATGGGTTGTGGGATCTCCTAAGTTCACACCCGGACGGTGTACTCTTTGTGCCGGATCCATACGTTGCCCTAACGTTTGTGGTTCTTCAATAGCAATGGGCACAACCCGAATATTAATCGCCGGCTACGGTTGTGGTGGAGGTGGAGGTTGTTGACGATTAAGCTCTCTTTGCACAAGAGCTTGCCTAATCTCTTCAATCTCCCTCCTAGTTGCTTCTTGCCTCTCATTGGCAAGTCTCCTTTCATTCTCCAAGGCTTCATCCCTTAGTTTAATTTGCTCTAAAGCTTCATCTAACTCAGCTTGGAGATCTCTTCCGGCCATCTATTTTCCCTTTCTAATGCTCTTGGATCTAGATCTAAGGGTTTTCTCTGGTTCAGGATCGAATGGAGCTAAATCCTTGCCACGAGATCTTTGCATGAACCTAAAGAGTGAGAGATGTCTTGAAAAGCAAAGACACAAACCAAACGAGATCAAAAGCAACAAGAAAGACCTACACTATAAACTATCACAAACAACGACTCAATCTTAACCTTGTCCCTGGCAACGGCGCCAAAAACTTGTACGCTAAGAAGGTGACACGCAAAAAGCCTTAAATTTATACTCGATTTATTTCTCCTAGATCCTAGAGAACCCGCAGTGTACGGAAAGTTTTGTAGTAGGGATAGTATTCTAAGGTCGAACACAAAGACTGAGGTGAAATCGAGTCAAGTAGTGACTAAGGATAGTGTTGATCTAGACTAAGAAAAGATGAAAGAAACAAATAAATGAAAATATTAATGTTTTTGGGTTGGTTTTGTGGTGATCAATCAAAGATCACAAATCATGCGAAATCAACAATCAACTAAGCTAACACCACAAGTAAACAAGCAAATACGAAATATGTAATTAAAGGGAGAAAAGCAGATTCTAGGGGTTGGAAATTCCGGTTATGGCATAGGACTCAAGCTATCTAATCATTCCTTAGATCAACCGTAGTATGATGGGAGTGAGTGTTTCTAGATTGGGATCAATCACCGGGTAGGTCTCATGGTCCACTAGTCCGTTCGTAAGGTCTCATCACCGGGTAAGTCTCAAAGAGCCTAAGAATAGGAATACTACACAAACCGGATGGTTATCTAGGGATCTTATCTCTCCTTACCGGGTATGTCTCGGGAAGGCAAGTCCTAAACATCAATCCTAGCACACTCAGTACAATAGCGGCTTTTGTGGCTCACTACAACCTAGAGTTCGTCATCTTCGGTATCTAAGAGCAAGAATCACCGGGTAGGTCTCTTCTAACTCTTAGTCGCTAACACTAGGTGGCCATAGGATAGATTTAGCTCAACTAACACTAGGATTTCAACAAATCAACAACCTAACACTTAGATTTATCAATACAAGCAAGTTAATCAAAATTACGGGGTGTTCATCCCTTCCCACGGCCGTGGAAAGGCAAGATCAAACCGTGGTTTTCGACAGTGACTAGGTTCAATCAAGTGAGTCATCCAAGTATACATTTAAGTCTATTCTATCATAGTCCAAGCCATAACCATCTTTTCCTTACCCTAGAATCGCATCTACTTAACCAACAACATGCATCATCACAATCAAGATCATCAAGCATAAAATCATGGAATCCATATCAAGAAGATGAAATGAAATGAAGATCAAACAAGTGGAATAAGAAATCCAAGCTGAATATGAGTTTAAGAAAGACTTACAACCTTTCAAAAGAAGGTTCAATTGATTCTTACAAAACCTTGCAAAACATCTTCACAAAACTCACTCAAAACTATGAAATAGACTAACAATGGTGTGTTCTTCTCTTCTTCTCCAATGGAAGCTTTTCTTCTCCTCTAAGAGTAGCTCCAATCCAATCTTCCCAATGAGAGAATCTTTGATTTTGATAGTGTGTGAGAGAATGGAGTGATGGGAGATGCCTAACAGCCTTGCAGGACCACCTTTTATCCTCCAAATTTACAAGAGTCGGCCATGACGATCGTGGGACAGCTGGCACAGCTGTTTAGGGAAAACCACGGCCCATTTCGACGCCCGTGGAAGTCCCAGTTGCCGTGGTTTTAGTGCTCCTACACTCTATGGATCGTCAAGCCATAATTTGGTGCATGGCATGCACTAACAAGGTCCCATGTGTCCTCCTTAGCTCCTAGCTTCCTTCCCAATGAGTCCGAAGGTGTGTCATCCTGAGGAATGATCTTCAAATGTATCGATTAAGCTCCTAAATCTCCCAAAATACCTACAAAGCATGCAAAAGTCCGTGTAGACGTCTATCTCGACAAAATATATGAATTGAGTGCAAACGTCATGAACTAGTGCTAAACCATGCATGAATGAGCGGGAAAACTATCTAAATGAGTGCCTAATCTAATGTTATAAATCGTGTTATCACTGCAGAATGTAGCTCCAATGCCTCCTTAACTCCTTAGCTCCATTTTGGTCCAAAACGAGTCATTATACCTACAATTACAACGAAACTAGGGGTAGACCTCGATTCCCGCAAAGGTAGATGAAACAACAGTATAATCACATAATATACATTCATACATGCAGATTATTGAAGATAAAACGTCTAAACCAACCCCAAAATATAGACTATAATACATGCTATCAAAATACCCTATACTTGCCCCTTGCTTATCCCCAAGCAAGTTCCAAATCTTAGATACAAGATAGAATGGATTATAAGTCAAAAAGATCAATGAAAAGCATTTCAAAACATTTTGTGGTGTGCTCCACTCATAGATCACTCTTAGAGAATGCTTCGTGGCAAATAAAATCAATATATAATCAAAACATTTTATAAATATAAGAAAGCTGTTCATCTTTGCATAAAATCATGGAATGCATAATAAATTATATTTATCGCAATTAATCATGTATAATCCAGTTTAAACCACCAAGTAAATCAACAAACTCGAGGTCTCAAGGGCTTCCAAAAGAGGTCAAGAAACGTGTGAGGGTGGGATGTATATAGGGAATATGGTGTTAGAATCCGGGAAAAGGATCTTACTTCACTTTCTTCGAAACTCAACATTTTCCACCTAAAAGCTTTGCTTATTGTACTTTACTTTTTGGGACGCATGGACGGAGGTGCACAATAACCGAAGCCTAGGAGATCAGCAATCATCAATTTCTCGAGATGCCTCAAACCCTTGATGCACATACTATGACCAGTTAGGAATATCGCTCAATCCGACTTTGGCAAGACACAAACAACCAGCTATGTGAATGGCCGTGGAATTGTACAAAATCGTGGTTTTTGGTGACTTTTTTCAGATTTTGAAGAATTACGGTCACTGTAGCCTCCACGACCGTGGTTTAGGGCGTGGAACTCTTTGTAATGTGCCAAAATCCAAGTTTCGTCAATTTCTTCCAACTTTTTCCTTTCCCATTGCTTATTCCATTGCTCCTACATCCAAAAACACAACATACCGGAAGGTATCGAAGGCAAAAACCAAACAAAAACGTCTCAACTAATCTAATCTATGAATGACAAACAAAAACCTAAGTGCAATACCTTGGGTTACCTCCCAAGAAGAGCTTGTTTAAGGTCCGTAGCTAGACCGTATTT
This sequence comes from Fagopyrum esculentum, assembly GCA_033239045.1. NCBI lineage: Eukaryota > Viridiplantae > Streptophyta > Magnoliopsida > Caryophyllales > Polygonaceae > Fagopyrum > Fagopyrum esculentum. The sequence continues at coordinate 22,211,143 of BSUD01000008.1, read as the reverse complement.
GCATCTATTGGAGTGCGGTAGGCGCGAACTCCTCAGCTTAGAGTTCCGGTGAGTATTTCTTGAGTCGTTGACCGTTCACCTTGAAGCTTCCGCCCTTTTCACCTCATACTTCAACTGCACCATGGGGAAAAAAATGTTTGATTAGATAAGGTCCGGTCCAACGAGATTTAAGCTTACCTGGAAAGAGCCGAAGTCTCGAATTGAAGAGGAGAACTTGATCTCCTTCTTTGAGGTCTTTTGGAATGATATGCTTATCATGCCAACGCTTCGCTCTTTCTTTGTAGATCTTGGCGTTCTCGTAGGCGTTTAAGCGAAGTTTTTCAAGCTCGTTAAGGTCCAAGAGGCGCTTCTCGCCCGCTTCCTTTATGCTGAAGTTCAACCACTTTATTGCCCAACTGGCCTTATGTTCCAACTCTACCGACAAGTGACAAGACTTCCCATACACAAGGTTGTATGGTGTCGTTCCTTTGGGAGTCTTATATGCACTCCGGTATGCCTATAATGCATCATCTAGCTTCAAAGACCAATCTTTCATTGTCCTTGAAACTGTCTTCTCTAAGATTCCTTTAATCTCCCGGTTCGAAATCTCCACTCGTTTGTGGATGGTAAGGGGTGGCGATCTTGTGAGTTACCCCATACTTAGCTAGTAGAGCTTTGAATCGTCGGGCAATGAAGTGAGAGCCTCCATCACTAATGATAGTCCGTGGTGTCTCAAATCGTGGGAACATAGTATTGTTAAAGAACTTGACTACAACCATGACATCATTAGTAGGAGAGGCAACTGCTTCAACCCATCTTGAAACATAATCTACAGCAAGAAGTATGTATTGGTTTCCACAAGATGACGGGAAAGGTCCCATGAAATCTACTACCTAAACGTCAAAGATCTCTACCTCCTGAATGTTGTTAAGAGGCATTTTGTTCCTCCTAGATATGTTCCCTGTTCTTTGACAAGCATCGTAGCAGGAAACAAAGGTTTGCACATCTTTAAATAAAGTAGGCCAAAAGAATCCTGATTGCAATACCTTAGTGCTAGTCTAGTTCGAACTAGCGTGATGCCGTCATGACCTATCTTGAAGAGGAGAGGTTCATTCTAAAAGTATTCCCGAAAATCCTTAAATAACTTCTTTCTTTTTGCATAGGATAATCCGGGTGGTAATTCCTCGCAAACCAAATAGTTAACAAAATCAGCAAACCATGGTTCGTTACCTTTACTAATTTTGTCGATGCACTCCTCTATGATGTGTAAATGCTCGTCCGGAAAGGAGTCATCTATAGGTAGATGGTCGTCCTCTAGATGTGGTAGACGACTCAAATGATCCGCAACAGAATTTTCCAAACCCTTCTTGTCACGGATCTCTAGATCGAATTCTTGAAAGAGAAGTATCCATCTAACCAGCCTTGGTTTCGCATCTTTCTTTGCAAGTAGATACCGGATCGCAGCATGATCCGTGTATACAATCACCTTTGCACCTACAAGATAAGAATGAAACTTTTCAAATGCATATACAATTTCTAGAAATTCTTTTTCTGTAGTGGCGTAGTTAAGCTGCGCTTCGTCTAGCGTCTTGCTAGCATAGTAGATAGCGTGGATTCGTCCTTCCTTCTTTTGCCCAAGCACAGCTCCTATAGCTACGTCACTTGCATCAAACATAACCTCGAATGGAAGATTCCAATCCGGAGGTTGAATGATCGGGGCTGAGATTAGAGCTTCCCGAATCTTATGAAACGCATCTAAGCACTCCTGTGAGAAATAAAAAACTGCATCCTTCATCAATAGATTAGTAAGCGGTTTTGATATCTTAGAGAAATCCTTTATAAAGCGTCTATAAAATCCAGCATGTCCTAGAAAATTTCTTATCCCCTTCACCGAAGATGGAGGAGGGAGCTTTTCTATAGTCTCTATCTTAGCCTTATCTACTTCTATCCCTCTACTAGAAATCAAGTGTCCTAATACAATGCCTTCTTTCACCATCAATTGACACTTCTCCCAATTAAGAACTAGGTTAGTGTCTTTACACCTTTGTAGCACAAGAGAAAGGTTAGAAAGACAATTATCAAAAGAGGAACCATAAACAGAAAATTCATCCATGAAAACTTCCATGATCTCCTCTATTTACTCCGAGAAGATAGCCATCGTGCACCTTTGAAAGGTGGCTGGGGCGTTGAAGAGCCCGAACGGCATTCTCCTATAAACAAATGTACCCCACGGGCACCTGAATGTGGTCTTCTCTTGATCGTCCGGATGTATCGGGATCTGAAAGAAACCACTATAACCGTCAAGATAACAGAAATGTGAGTGTTGTGCTAACCTCTCAAGCATTTGGTCGATGAATGGTAATTAGAAGTGATCCTTCCTCGTTGCGTTGCTTAGCTTGCGGTAGTCTACGCACATCCTCCATCCCGTCACGGTTCGTGTAGGAATGAGCTCATTGTTCTTGTTGGTGATGACCGTCATCCCTCCCTTCTTCGGAACAACCTGTACGGGACTCACCAACTTGCTATCGGAGATAGGGTAGATGATACCTGTATCAAGTAGTTTAAGAATTTCCTTCTTGACAACCTCCTTCATGGTCGGATTTAACCGCCTTTGAGGTTGTCGCGAAGTTCTAAAATCTTCTTCCATTAGGATCTTATGCATGCATAGTGAAGGTTTAATTCCTACTAGATCCTTTATAGTATAACATAGAGCTATCCTATGTTTCTTAAGAACAACCATAAGCTTACTATGTTCATTTATACTTAGATCGGAACTAACAATTACCGGAAAGGTAGAATTAGGTCCTAGAAATGCGTACCCTAGATGTGCAGTAAGTGGTTTCAATTCCATCACTATTGGACTCTGTAATGGCTCTTGAGGAGTGTCCAATGTTCCCTTAGAAGTTTCTAAGGGTATAGAAGTTGTTGGAGAAGAATCAAGGGAAGTGGTGGAAAGAACACAATTGTCTTCAGATTCACCCAAAATTACGGCACCCTTGTTTCCTCCACGGCCGTGGTTTAGGGCGTGAAAGTCTATTACGGCACCTCTGTTTCTTCCACGGCCGTGGTTTTGGCCGTGTAACTTACTGGAGTCCTCTGAATAGCTAATTACGGTCATGTTGGTGGAAACCACGACCGTAGAATAGCATGATTGGCCGTGCTTCCTCACGTTTTCTGACCCATCGTAGAGTTTCTCAAACTCTTCTTCATACAATTCCTTTTGCTTCTCCAAAGCTTCAATTTCCTCATTGTATTCCTCTTCTTCCCCTATGTCCATAATGCTCATAGTGATCACCTTTTGCAAGGGATCTTTGAAGAGAATCGAACTTACTTCCTCTCTAGATAGCTCTTCGTCATGGATGTTGAATATGTCCTCTTCAAGAGCTGGTTTTTTCATCAAAGTGGAAAGAACGAACTCTACCTTTTTCTCTCCTATGTCGAAGGCGAGTCTAGCATTCATGCAATCAACCATACAACCGGATGTTGCAAGAAACGGTCTTCCGAGTATCATCGGGACCGGGCTATCTGCAGGAATGTCAAGCACAACAAAATCTATAGGAACATAGAAATTACCAAGCTTGACCGGGACGTCTTCAACTATACCGACGGGACGAGTTATGGATCGATCCGCCATGTATACCGTCATCTTCACCGGTTTAGGTTCGCCTAAACCGATCGTCCTGTATAAGGCAAGCGGAATGATGCTAACGTTTTCCCCTAAATCACATAATGCATCATATGTGACATCTTCCAATCCTATGAGAACAAAAAATGACCCCGGATCCTTCAGCTTTGGGGGCATCTTTTCCTTCATTGTCTTAATGAGATCCGACGAACCCGAACTCATTTTGACTTCTCCAAAATCTTCTAATTTCCTCTTGTTAGAGAGGATCTCCTTTAAGAACTTTCCATAAGCTGGCATACCTACAATTGCATAAATGAAAGGTATATTAATATGCAGTTTGCTCATCAGTTCAATAAACTTACCGAATTGCTTGTCTAGACGCGCTCTTGCTCTAGATTGTGGGAATGGTAGGGGAGGTTTGTAAGCTGGAGGAGGAATGTAGATGTCTTCCTTCTCCTTCCTTTTTTCCTTCTCTTTCTCAACGGGAACTTCCACAAACTTAGGCTGCGGGTCGGTTGTTGTTGCTCCGCTCCTAGTTGTGATAGCCATCACCCTTCCTTTCGGGTTATCCTCTGTCTCTCCTGGAAGTTTTCCTTGATTCGTAGGAACTTCCTCAGCATTGCTAAACATTTGGTTTTCTAAAACCTTTTGGGCTTTATCAACCTTAGTAATGTGACTATCAACCTTAGTGATGTGACTCTCCATTCCTTGAAGTTTTCCCAAGATTGTTTCCAACATAGGATCGGGCTTCTCTTTCCCCGAAGTGCTTCCACTATTAGATGTTTGTCCCTGAATTTTCAAAGGAATGGAAGAAGAAGATGGTATTGTTAGTGAATTTCCTGAATTGGGATAAGAATTACCGGAATATTGTTGTTGGTTGGAACGCCAATTGTTGTTGTTTGAACCCCTATTGTTGTTCCAATTGTTATTCCGGTTGTTGTTGTTGTTCCAATTGTTCCGGTTGTTCCGATTCGTATTCTCATTCCCATTGTGATTATTGTTGTTTCCTAAATAACCAACATCTTGCCCCTTATGCTTTGGAAAGTTGGCTTTGATGACTTCCTTCAATTCTTTAATCTCGGTGTTGAGAGAAAATATTTGAGTTTGGGCAGCTTGTGTTAGCTTTGCTCCTTGCTCCACTTGATTTGCTTCTACCTTCCGGTGAGAATACTTCTCAATGACTCGGGCTTGCTTCTCAATGATGTCCCAAGCGTCATCTTCCCTCATGTCCATGAATGTGCCACATGAAAGGGATTGGAGGTTGAATTGTGTTTCCACATCCAGCCCCTTATAGTATATCTCCAATAGGTCCAATTTGGAAATTCCATGGTGTGGGATATCCAATAGTAAATCCTGAAATCTTTCCCAAGATTGAAACAAACTTTCGTTAGATCTCATAGAAAATGCATTGATCTTACCTCTCAACTCCGCCGTCTTGGATGGCGGAAAGAATTTGGTGAGGAACTCCGAAGAAAGATCCTCCCATGTGTTGAGTCTTCCATTTGGAAGAGCTTGATACCAAGACAAAGCTTTCCCTTTCAAAGAGGAAAAGAATTGCTTGATCTTGTAGTTGTTGGTGGTTGCATTCTTTGGCTTCATCGTCTCCATCAAGATCTCAAAATTTTGTAAATGTTGATGTGGAGATTCAACACTCGTTCCTCCAAACTGATTTTGGCGAACGGTGGTAATAACTTGTGGGTTGAAGCTAAACCCTTGCATATCATCAGCATCAAAGTTCACACCTAGACGCCGTGGTTGCTGAATTGGATCCATCATTTAGCCAAGAGTTCTTGGCTCTTCATCTACACAAGCGGCTCTCGCACCCCAAGCTGGGACACGATAATTGGCAGCCGGTCTTGGATTATATTGATTCACATTGATCGTCGGATCAATGTCCTCTAGTGGTGGCATGGAAGAGTCGCTATCCTCATCGGATGAGTTGGTTCTAACCGATCTAGCCGGTTTCCTCCTCTTCTTCTTCTTGGAATCGCTCATCTCCAGCCTCATTTGAAGCATCATGTCCTTAAGCTCATCAATTTGCAATTGATAACAGTCCGATTCCTCCTTGCGAGTTTTCGCGCTCCATCTAAGTTGAGCTTCGGATTCCTCCAACTCTGCTTGAAGATCCCGCTCATTGTTTTCAGCCATCTTTCTTTCTTTGAGTTTCTTCCTCAAAGTCTTCTTAAGTTCTTGATCAAGAGGTAAGAGGCCTTTGTTATTTCTAGACCTGCGCATATACCTAAGGTAACTTGCAAATTTCACTCAAAAGAGATATCAAATAACAAGAGCAAAGCTCCCAAGCTTGACAACCGATAACCGAATTCGGCCTAAACCAAATCCCCGGCAACGGCGCCAAAAACTTGTTCGCCTCGAAGCTTGCGTGCAATCAAGCTTTAAATTTATAAAAACTAGAATCGAGCAAGCGAACCCGCAGTGTACGGATCGGCGTAGTAAAGCAAGAATTCCAGAGTGTCGAACTCAGGGATTTGGGGAGAACAAATTCAGTTCCTAAATAGTCAAGCAAGAAATGTAATAGGCTTTGCAAATATTGGGGAAAACAGCAACCCTAAAGATCCAGGTGTCTAATTGTGGCAATCGATTCAAGATATACTAAAGAACTAAGGACAAAGTTAAGAGCTGCAAAGGTATGCTAAGGTAAAGCAATGTACGATGAAGTTCCAAGGTTTTATATGACTTATCTAAAGACACTCTCTATAAAGGTTGTTGAGGCTTCAGTATAGAAAGGATCTATGAATAAGAATTAATCTCAAATACCCAAACTTGTAACCCAAGGATCAAGACTAACCAAACCGATTAAGGTTGTGACACTCGAAATCGAAGTAGAGGTTGTTGAGGCTTCACTACTAACTAGAAAAGGACAAACCTAGACTAGATTAAAGCAAATCTTTAACTTTGGATCAAAGTAAAAGCAAAGTTCGTAAACTAGGGTAAATCACGGGTAGATCTTGAGGTCCACGGCCGTGGAAGTTCAAGAACAGACCGTGATCTTGGTTCGTCGACGAGATCTATCTAACTCTCCGGGTCCAATCAATTTACGATCGATCTATCATCATCTAAGCCACAATTATTAACCCTTCACCTTAGAATTGCTAAAGGGTTTTAGCCGATAACCATTTTCATGATATCACAAATCAATTTAAGAAGAATGAAAGATGAAACCCTTCGAAAACTCAAATATAACTCAAAGTCAATCACAGATCCAAAACACAAATAGGAATACTCAATGAATTCGGAATAGAACACAAAACCTCACAGGCCCTATGTAAGTATGAAGAACGGGATGTCAATCCGTCTTCAATAACAAACCCTAGAAAAAGGGTGCCGCTTCCGCTCGTTCCTTCCCTAAACGATCCTCCGCAAGGCTCAACGATAAGCGTCCGTGTAAGCGAGGTCTAAGCGTATGCGAAGATCTCCGGCTAAAGCGTGATGTCCAAAACTTCTCTTCTCTGAACTTTTTATATGAAAGGATAAAATAACCATCCGGCCCATTGCGTAAATAATCGTGGGAATAATTGGTTCGTCAAAAGATTGCCTAAATCACGGTCTCAAGGGGTTCCACGACCGTGGTTTACGGCGTGGAATGGATTACAGTCTCACATGATTTCCACGACCGTACTTTTGACCGCGTAACTCTCTGGAATGCTCCATGCTCATGATGCCAAGATCCACAGCCGTGGTTTAGACCGTGGATTCCTCTACGACCGTATTTTAGGGCGTGGAGGTGGAAGTTGCTTGTGCTTTCCTTTGTGTCGTGCAATTCCTCATCCTAGCATCTCCTTTGGCTTCTTTGATGTGTTCCTAAACCTTGGATGTGCTCAAATCTTCTCCTTTCTCTCTCAAATGGTTCGGTTTTAGCACTTATTCACCTATAATCAACACAAAGCTAATGTAGACCTCCATTTCGAAAATATAGATAAAATAGCTAACAAATGCTTCAATGCCTCATCAATGAACACTATAATGGATGAAAAACAACTAGAAAAAGTGCCTAGAATATCGCAATATTTCATGCTAACAAAATACCCCATACTTGCTACTTGCTTGTCCCCAAGCAAGGTCTTTTGAAAGCTTAGAACATAAGTTAGGATAAAATATGCATGCAAACTCAAAAACAAAACATCTTTTAGGTAAATGTGCTTCTAATCAATAGATCATTCTTAAACCTTGCTTCATTCATTCTTGAAGCGCTCATATACATAACCAAAGAATGTAGAGGAAAGAAACATCATGAATTGGTTAAACTTCAATGTAAACATCATAACCTTCAAGCATTATCAAAATCAAGCATAAGAAATTTCAATTTAGATCACCAAGCCAAATAACATTCTTTTGATCTTAAGGACTTTCAAAGAAGGTCTAGAATGCGGAAGGGAGGAAAAACTTATAAGGAGTGTGGTGCTTGAATCCGGGAAATTGGACAACTAACTCTTTTCTTTTTATTTCGAATTGCAACACCATCAACTTTGAGCTTTGCTCTCTTCTTTTCACATCATTTTTCGACTTTACTTTTGGAGTTATGGACAAAGGTGCACAAAAACCGAAGCCTAGGAGATTGGCGTTTCTTAATTTTCAGATGCCTCAAACCCTTGATGCACATACCATAATCCGTTAGGAATGTCGCTCAATCCGACTTTGGCAAGACACAAACACCCGACTATGTGAATGGTGCCGAGTTACTCATCGTCATGATTGACTTCCCCAAACCTATTATTTATATTCTTTGAATGGAAACAATTGCTTTCATGGCCCTCCCACATCAAACATGCCAAAACATAACTCCTCCAAATTCCCGGATAGGTAAGGGAGGCAATTTTTTCATTGAGGGGCTAAATGAACAAAGAAAGGAGAAAGAAAGGTCGAATTGCCATAATCATTTCATAAAGAAGTATAAGAACTTATCATGTGATTTCAACTTCGATTTCTCAATATGATTTAGATAAAACTCTTCACATTATGAAAATTGCAAGAAGGGATAATCAACACATTCAATTCCTTTTCAATTCATTATTCGTTTAGGTATACAATTGTCATACAAAACTCAAATCACAAGTAGTAATTATCATAGAAATCATCTCAATTCTTAGGAGCACAAAACCTTTTAGAATTTTCAAAATTTTTCAATTTTTATGAGTTTTTCAAAAACTTTTTCATGCAATGCAATAATGAAACGTGTGACAATGAAATGAAACATGTTAAGTGTTCTCAATCAAGGCAATCAAAGTGAGTAGAGTTATTACAAACGATAGTCACACCCCACCCCATACTTGAGACAAACATTGTCCCTAATGTTCAAAAAGAAATAAAGAAAAGAAAGAAAGAAAAATGAACTCACAAGACGGCGATGGAGCGGCTGAAACTGTCAATCGTGCATGATCATCACTGAGGTGGAGGCGGTGGTGGAAACGGGAAGAAGACGGGGTCGAAGTTCCACCCAAACTGCTGGCGGTAAATGTCCCTCATCATCCTGTCATGCTCATCAGCTCGGACATCTCTAGCATCCTGCCGGATCTCCAAGTCTCCTACTCTATCAGAGAGGTCGGCAGCCTAGTCCGGCAGCTGTCATACCACCCCGGTGGCTGGCTGTACCAAGCCGGTGCATCCTGTGGAGCTGGTGCCGATGGCGGCTGTGCATACCATGTCGGTGGAGCTCCCATCCACTCCGGTTGTTAACTATACCAACCGGGAGGGGTCTCCATCCATGTCGGCCTCTCACTCACGCTAGCACGGCGAGAGGAAGAGGGTCCTGAATGTCCAGCTGGTCGTGGTGAGCGTCTCGGAGGGTCAGGGAAATGTGCCGGCTGATCCGGGAAAGTGCCAAAGTCATGCTCCTCACCTCCTCCCTCAAAACACTCACCTCCACCTCTCTCATCCTCAGCTGCAACCGGTACCTCATCAGGGACGTAAGGAGGTGCTACCAATCTATTCGCATGCATAGCAGCGAATGTTTCCTTCCAATTATGTCGTCCAGCCATAATGGAATACTCAAGAAGCCATGCAACACCTCTACCTCCTCTATCCTCCCAAGGCATGGCAGCGGTAGATGGACCTCTATGCCTAGGAAATATCAAACATCTAGTCATGAGGCTTTGAAGACCCAACGGCCTCGCCGCTATCCTAGTGCAGGCAGAAAAATCTATCCCCAACTATCTAGCAATGTGGGTGACCGTCGCACCATATCCAATATTCCCAGCCCTCTTGTTCTTCAGCTTACTCATGGTGGAAGCTAAGAGTGTAGCACAGTCAGCAGGTCTACCGTGCAACATAGCATACAAAAGAAACAACTCATCCGTCTTGATCTTCTAAGGAGTCTCGGTCCTAGGGAAAAGACACTCAAAAAGTACTTTGTGGGCTATCTTCAAGGCTAAGTGATAGATAAGCTTAGCCTTGGTATCAGCAGGTTGCCAGCGGTCCTTGCTGGCATAGATCATAGCAATCTCTTCCTGGAAATCCTTAGCGTATACGCCGCTAGGAAAACGACCATTGATGGTCTCTTGGAACCAAAAGAAGGCTCCAAACTCTAAGATCGAGAACTCGTAGTTCTCCTCCATCAACCGAAAAGAAACTGTCCTATCCATATGACTGTGCTCAAAAGAGATCACAAACTCTCTAGTAATCTCCTCATATGCGTCTTCCCTAATAGCGGAGAAGACGATCAAGCCTGCCCTATCTAGCAACCAAGTGAGGTCATTCACCATATTTAGTGGCTCTAACTCCTCAAGAACTAAGTAACGCGGTCCTATGACCGGTCTCTTCTCGATCATTTCTAAGGCATCGAGGTAATCTTCATGGATCGTTGGCATTCTAGGGGTTGGGGGTGATGGTGGTTCACTAGGAGGTACCTAGGAGGAGGAGGAAGCATCACATTTCCTCTTCTTACTTCTAGTGGACATTCTCCTAACAAAATCCATTGCAGTCTAAAAATCACGGCCTGTTCTTACTTTCCACGGCCGTGGTTTACCCAGAGACCGTGGTTCGGCTCTGAATTCCTCAAAACTCAATCAATCAACACCAAATTCACTAGACAACAGCCCTAGACTAATTCCAATACAATTCCAATCAGTTATCCTAAAAATTCTTGCAAAAATTTAGCCAAATCGACAAAGTAAGGAAAGAGAAGATAACCTAGGTTTTGGATTTTTAAAATCCAAATTCCGTCTTCTCCAGTGATTTTCAACTTGAATTGTTGCTTGGATCTTGTAGATGGTTGAATTTGCTTCACTTTAGGCTAAAGAATCGTTCGAAACGATTAACGAACAAAGATTTGAGAGAGGGGGACGATTTACGGCTGTTTGGGTCGTGGAAAAGAGGGGTTGTGGTATTCTTTGTGAAGGAATGTGGTTTATATAGTAGCCGTAAAAATTTTTGAAAATCACGGTCACTCGGGGGTTGCCACGGCCGTGGAAATATACGGAACCGTGGTTATGGTGATTTCTCTCAGCCTTTTGCAAATTATGGTCTCAAAGGGTTCCACGACCGTGGTTTAGGGCGTGGAACTCTCTGTAATGTGCCAAAATCCAAGTTTCGTCAATTTCCTTCAACTTTTTCATATCCCTTGCCTATTCCATTGCTCTTGTATCCAAAAACACAACATACCTGAAGGTATCGAAGGCAAAACAAAACAAAAAACGTCTAAATTAATCTAATCTACGAATGAGAAACAAAAACATAAGTGCAATACCTTGGGTTGCCTCCCAAGAAGCGCTTGTTTAAGGTCCGTAGCTAGACTGTACTTGCACTTATTCGAGTGCGGTAGGCACGAACTCTTCAGCTTGGAGTTCCGGTGAGTACTTCTTGAGTCGTTGACCGTTCACCTTGAAGCTTCCGCCATTTTCACCCCATACTTCAACTGTACCATGGGGAAAAACACGTTTGATTAGATAAGGTCAGGTCCAACGAGATTTAAGCTTACCTGGAAAGAGACGAAGTCTTGAATTGAAGAGGAGAACTTGATCTCCTTCTTTGAGATCTTTTGGAATGATATGCTTATCATGCCAACGCTTCGCTCTTTCTTTATAAATGTTGGCGTTTTCGTAGGCGTTTAAGCGAAGTTCTTCAAGCTCGTTAAGGTCCAAGAGGCGCTTCTCGCCCGCTTCCTTTATGCTGAAGTTCAACCATTTTATTGTCCAATACGCCTTATGTTCCAGCTCTACCGGCAAGTGACAAGACTTCCCATACACAAGGTTGTATGGTGTCGTTCCTAAGGGAGTCTTATATGTAGTCCGGTATGTCCATAATGCATCATCTAGCTTCAAAGACCAATCCTTCCTTGTCCTTGAAACCGTCTTCTCTAAGATTCCTTTAATCTCCCGGTTTGAGATCTCCACTTGTCCACTTGTTTGTGGATGGCGATCTTATGAGTTACCCCATACTTAGCTAGTAGAGCTTTGAATCGTCGGGGTATAAAGTAAGAGCCACCAATACTAATGATAGTCCGTGGTGTCCCAAATCGTGGGAAAATGGTCTTGTTAAAGAACTTAACCACAACCATGGCATCATTAGTAGGAGAGGCAATTGCTTCAACCCATCTCGAAACATAATCTACAGGTAGAAGTATGTATTGGTTTCCACAAGATGATGGGAAAGGTCCCATAAAGTCTACTCCCCAAACGTCAAAGATCTCTACCTCTTGAATGTTGTTAAGAGGCATTTCATTTCTCCTAGATAAGTTCCCTGTTCTTTGACAAGAATCGCAGCAGGAAACAAAGGTTTGCACATCTTTAAATAAAGTAGGCCAAAAGAATCCAGATTGCAATACCTTAGCGCTAGTCTTGTTCGAGCTAGCGTGTCCTCCACAAGGTAGTGAACGACAATGACGGATGACACTTTGCATCTCGTCTTCCGGCACACATCGTCGAATGATGCCGTCAAGACCTCTCTTGAAGAGGAGAGGTTCATTCCAAAAGTATTCCCGAACATCCTTAAAGAACTTCTTTCTTTGTGCATAGGATAATCCGGGTGGTAATTCCTCGCAAACCAAATAGTTAACAAAATCAGCAAACCAATGTTCATTACCTTTACTAATTTTGTCGATGCACTCCTCTATGATGTGTGTTACGCTAAGATCGTGTGATGCGCAATTGGGTTTTAAATTTATACTCGCTATATTTCTCCTAACTCCTAGCGAACCCGCAGTGTACGGGACGTTCGTAGTAGGGATAGTATTCCGAGGTCGAACACAAAGACTAAGGTGAGATTGATTCAATTTAAGATTTAGTCTAGTGAAGATCTATGTTAAGAAAAGGGGAAGAAATAAAGAAATGAAATTATCAAATGTTTTTGGGATGGTTTTTGGTGATCAATCAAAGATCACAATTCATGCAAAGTAATCGATCAACTAAACTATGAATCAACACAAGTAAACAAACTAAACAAGATATGGATCAAATAAAGGAAAGACGGATTCTAGGGGTTGGAAGTTCCGGTTATGGCATAAGACTCAAGCTATCTACTCATTCCTTGGATTAACTATGTTGGGGTTAAGTGTTTCTATGATTGGGATCAATCACCGGGTAAGTCTTATGATCCACTAGTCCATTCCCTAGATCTCATTACCGGGTAAGTCTCTAAGAACCTAAGGGACGGAATTCTACTCAAACCGAATTATTACCTAAAGATCCAACCTATCCTTACCGGGTAAGTCTTGGAAGGGTAAGTCTTAAGCTACCATCCAGCACACTTAATCCAATGGCGGCTTATTAGGCTCACCACTACCTAAGGTTTGTTATCTTTGGAATCAAAGAGTAAGGATTACCGGGTAAGTCTCTCCTAACACTTAGATGCTAACACTAGGTCACCCTAGGATAGATTTAACTCAACAAACACCTAGGATTTCAACATTCTAACAATCTAAGATTAGATCCATCGAACCAGGAAAATCCCGGTTTGTTCTACCTAAACCACGGCCGTGGTTTGGCAAGATCTGGCCGTGATTCCTAACAGAGGATACGTTCAAACACACAAGTCATCCAAAGGTAAATCTAAGCTCATCCTATCATAGCTCTAGCCATAACCATCCTTTCCTTACCCTAGAATCACATCTATTTAGCCTACAACATTCATAATAGAAATCGAAACAAGCAAACACAAAATCATAGCATTCATTTGCAAGATAATGAAGAAAAGAGATGAACAAGTGAACTAGAATCAGACCAAGCTGAAAATAGAATTTGGGTGACTTACAATCCTTCCAAAAGAAGGTTCAAAAGGTTCATACAACTCTAGAAATATAATCCGGAATTCTTCACTACAAAAACTAGAAAAACTTCTTGTTGGGAGAATATTTTTGTTAGAAGGTCATGGATAATGGAGAGCTACTCCAAGATGCCCCTTTCACAGCCCATGAAGGACCACTTTTATAACAAACTTGCATGAGCTGGCCAAGAGAGTCGTGGCACAGCTGTCACAAGAATCTGGCAAAATCCACGGGTGATTCTACGGCCGTGGAGTGTCAGAGAACCGTGATTCTGTGCAGAAACTTCGCCTTGGATAATTAAGCTGTGATTTGGTCCATGGCTAGTGTTGGCAAGGTTCCATGAGTCTTCTTAGCCCTTAATTTGCATCCTAATGCGTCCGAGGATGTGTCACCTTGACGAACGATCCTCAAACGTATCGTTTTAGCTCCTAAATCTCCCAAAATACCTACAAAGCAACGCACAAGTCCGTGTAGACGTCTATCTCGACAAAGTACGTGAATTGAGTGCAAACGTCGTGAACTAGTGCTAAATCATGCATGAATGAGTGAGAAATCTATCTAAATGATTAACTAAAACTAGCTCATAAATCGTGTTATGAAAATACTCCATACTTAAGGTTTGCTCGTCCCCGAGCAAATTCCCAACTATAGACTAAGAGATGACATGATTTATGTATGCAGAAAATTGGCGAAATCTTTTTAGGTTTTGTGCTTCTACTAATGGATCACCTTCATAGTCAAGTTTTATGGCAATGGACAAGCAATTATGCATCAAACAAATGAATGCATGGAAAGACAATTGTACTTAACCCAAAAGCATGCATGAAATGTAAAGATGAAGAAGTCAAGAAGATCAAGGGTACATCCAATCTAAACCACTAAGTCTTACAAACATGCAAATAGGTCATAAGGTCTCGTGAAATAAAAAGGCCAAGAAATGTAGTGATTGGGTGGTGATTTCTAGGTTATGTGATGCTAATCCGGGAATGGAACTAACTCCACATCCTTGTCCTCGATCAACTCCCCTCAAGTGTATATTTTTCCCTATCTTGCTTTCTTTTCTTTTTCTTTGACTCATTTTTGAGACAATGGCATTGGTGTACAATAGACGAAACCTCGGTGATTAGCCATCCTCGGGCTTTTTCTATTTTTCGAGGTGCATCCACACCGGGCACACATACCAAAGCTCGTTAGGGCTATTGGTTCATTTGACTTTGGCAAGATACCAACACCCGATTATGTGAAGTGTACCGAGTTACTTGTCATTTAAACCAACGCCCCCAAACCTATATTTTTGGCTACACTTCCACAATAATTTCAGCATTTTTATTCATGACATTCCTTTCATCAACAATTTTACTCCACACTTGCTTTTCACACACTAGCAAGCTCCTATTCCCGGATGGGTTAAAAGGGGTCAATTTTATATCAATTGAGGTGCTCAAGCAATCATGATCAAGATTGGAAGTAGAGAAAGGTGAAATGCCTCATTCATTCCTAGATGGTATGCAAGAACTATCATGTAATTTCGACTTTCAATACTCAATCCATTCTAGGCAAACATCATGATCACAAATCATCCATAGAATTTAAGAGAAGTAGTTCAAGTCCACATATGCATTTACAATTCAACACATAAGGCTATCCATAGCCAATTCACAAGACAAGATTCATCATTAGGATCATATCCAAGCCTAGAAAGCACAAAAAAAAAATTTAAATTTTCTGGATTTTTATGGGATTTTCGACATGTGCAAATATTAAAATATCCTAGATGCTCATCATGCAAAGGATCATGCAAACCCCACCCCATACTTAGAAACACATTGTCCCCAACGTGTAAATGAAGTAAAGAGAGTGAAAGAAGGTTCTCACAATGTAAAAGTGGTTTGCTATGGTATTTGGAATTTTCTCAAGTGAATTGATGTTGGATGATCCTATCATCCATGGTAGAGAGCTCTAAGCATCCATCAAAGCTTCGGGACCCGCGCTAGGCACCGCTAGCCGTCCAAGTTCCGCGTCCGCTCCGCCCATAATTGGTGAGGGGTTCATTATCATCATTCACATGCCAAGAAAGGCTTCCAATGCTACTAATGCTCTAGCACACACACAAAGTAGACAAAACACACACAAAGATAGAAAAATCTAAAAACGAAAACAAAACGAAAAAAGGAAAAATGTTACCAATGGGTTGCCTCCCACCAAGCGCTTCTTTATGGTCATTAGCTTGACAAAACTCGGGATTGTCTATTCAAGGTGAAGTGGGGCAATCATGTCCACCGGGGCTCCCGGAATATACTTCTTCAAGCGATGCCCATTCACTTTGAAATTTCCACAATGCTCCCCTCCTATCTCAATAGCTCCATGGGGAAAGATCTTCTTCACCACATATGGCCCGGTCCATCTTGATTTGAGCTTTCCGGGAAAGAGCCTTAGCCTTGAGTTGAAGAGAAGGACAAGATCTCCTTCACTCAACTCCTTGGGGATGATCCTCTTGTCATGCCATCTTTTTGTCCTTTCCTTGTAGATCCGGGCATTCTCATAAGCTTCCAACCGGATCTCCTCAAGGGCGTTTATATCGAGCAACCTCTTCTCTCCCACCTCCTTGAGGTCAAAATTTAGCCACTTAATGGCCCAATAACCTCTATGTTCCATTTCCACCGGAAGATGGCAAGACTTGCCATAGACTAATTTGTAAGGAGTGGTGCCAATTGGTGTCTTGAAGGCGGTTCTATATGCCCACAATGCGTCATTGAGCTTCATAGCCCAATCCTTTCTAGTCCTAGACACCGTCTTCTCAAGGATGGCCTTGATTTCCCGGTTTGAGATTTCCACTTGACCACTAGTTTGGGGATGGTAAGGTGTTGCCACCTTATGAGTCACCCCATACTTGGCCAAAAGTGCCCCAAAATTCCTATTTGTGAAGTGCTTTCCTCTATCACTTATGATTACCCTTGGTGTTCCAAACCTAGGGAAGATTACTCGGTTGAAGAACCGCACCACCACCTTGGCATCGTTTGTGGGAGAAGCGATTGCCACCACCCATCTTGACACATAGTCCACCGCCAATAAGATGTAGAGATTGCCACATGAAGAAGGGAATGGTCCCATGAAGTCCACACCCCACACATCAAATATTTCGACTTCTTGGATGTTGTTCAAGGGCATTTCATTCCTCCTTGAGATGTTGCCCGTCTTTTGGCAAGCATCACATGCCGCTACAAAACCTTGAACATCTCTAAACAAGTTAGGCCAATAAAAACCGGATTGCAATACCTTTGCACACGTCTTGTTTGAGCTAGCATGGCCTCCACATGGTAAGGAGTGACAATGCCGGATCACACTCTCCACTTCATCTTCCGGTATGCATCTTCTAAACATCCCATCCGGCCCTCTCTTGAATAGAAGTGGTTCACTCCAATAGTAGTGAACCACTTCGTTGAAGAACTTCTTCCTTTGTGCATATGTCAATCCGGGAGGCACTTCCGCACACACTAAGTAGTTCACGATGTCGGCATACCATGGCTCACTTCCTCTAGACACTTGGAACAAGCATTCTTCCACCATTTGCAATTGCTCATCCCGGAATGAGTCGTCTATCGGGATGTTATCTTTTTCAAGCTCCAATGGTGGGAGTCTACTAAGGTGATCCGCCACGGAGTTCTCGGATCCCTTCTTGTCCCGTATTTCTAAATCAAACTCTTGAAGGAGCAGGATCCACCGAATCAACCTTGGCTTGGCAACCTTCTTTGTAAGTAGATAACGGATCGCAGCATGATCCGTATAAACTATGACCTTCGCTCCAACAAGGTATGAGCGGAACTTCTCAAATGCATACACCACCGCTAACAACTCCTTCTCGGTGGTAGCATAATTGAGTTGGGCATCATCTAGCGTCTTGCTAGTATAATAAATAGCATGAGTGCGCCCTTCTTTCCTTTGCCCCAAAACAGCCCCAACGGCTACATCGCTTGCATCACACATGATCTCAAATGGTAGACTCCAATCCGGAGGTTGCATGATAGGTGCGGAGATCAAGGCGTTCTTTAACCTACAAAAGGCTTCAAGACAATCTTTGGAAAAGACAAAATCAACATCCTTCATTAGTAGGTTAGTGAGGGGCTTAGAGATTTTAGAGAAATTTCGAATAAACCTCCGGTAGAAACCGGAATGCCCTAAGAAACTCCTTACCCCCTTCACCGAGGTAGGTGGTGGTAACTTCTCTATCGTCTCAATCTTGGCCCTATCAACCTCAATGCCACGGTTAGACACCAAGTGTCCTAACACAATGCCTTCACTTACCATGAAGTGGCATTTTTCCCAATTTAAGACAAGATTTGTCTCCTCACATCTTTGTAATACTAAGGACAAGTTAGCCAAGCAATTATCGAAAGAAGAACCATAAACAGAGAAATCCTCCATGAACACTTCCATGATATTTTCTATGTATTCCAAAAAGATAGCCATCATACACCTTTGGAAGGTGGCGGGTGCATTACACAACCCAAATGGCATTCTCCTATATGCAAAAGTACCCCATGGACATGTAAAGGTTGTTTTCTCTTGGTCATCGGGGTGGATAGGGATTTGGAAGAATCCACTATAGCCATCTAGATAGCAAAAATGAGAGTGTTGAGCTAACCTTTCTAGCATTTGGTCAATGAAGGGGAGAGGGAAATGATCTTTCTAGAGTCCATGTTCAATTTCCTATAATCAATGCACATTCTCTACCCCGTAACCGTCCTAGTCGGGATTAGTTCATTGTTCTCATTAGTCACTACAGTCATCCCACCCTTCTTAGGTACTACATGAACGGGATTAACCCACTTACTATCCGAGATAGGGTAGATAATTCCCGCATCTAGCAACTTAATGATTTCCTTTTTGACCACCTCTTTCATTATAGGATTCAATCTCCTTTGATGTTCAATAGAGGGTTTATGATTATCTTCCATCATTATCTTATGCATGCACAAAGATGGCTTAATGCCAACCAAATCATCAATAGTATAACCAGTGGCTTTCCTATGCAATCTTAGTTCATGCAACAACTTAGCAAGTTCATCATCACTCAAGCATGCATTAACAATCACAGGATATGTAGAGTTATCACCAAGAAATGCACACTTCAAATGAGAGGGGAGGGGTTTAAGTTCAATTGAAGGAGGACCTTTATCGGTTGGAGACAATCCAAATAAGGTTGGATGAGATGAATCCAAAGCAAATGAAGACTCCTCATGGCTCCTAGAAGCTTGATCATCATCAAGAGCTGATCCAGGAAAAATCACGGTTGGAATCACGGGTTGCTCAACTTCCACGACCGTGGTTCTTGACAAGCTTGCTTCCCGGAGTTGTCCAGAGAGTTTGACGGCCGTGGAACATAAATCTCGACCGTGGGATTGGCAGCTGTTCAACACCTCTTCGTGGCCTTCAAATCCAACTCTTGGCTCCTATTCTAATGCTTCCAAAGCCTTGATCTCTTCATTGCAAGCCTCCTCAACACCTTCCTCCATCATACATAAAGTAAGAACCTTCTCCAAGTGATCCTTGATCAAGATCGAGCTCACAATTTCTCTACATTCTTCTTGCTCGACTATGTTGAAGACATCCTCATCAACAGATGGCCCTTTCATCATTGTGGATAACTTGAACTTGATGTTCTCTTCTCCAATGTTGAAGGAGAGAGTTCCGTTCTTGCAATCCACTAGGCATCCGGAAGTGGCTAAGAAAGGTCTTCCTAAAATGATGGGAACCGGATAATCCGCCGGAATGTCCAACACTACAAAATCAATAGGCACGTAGAATCCTCCTAGTTGTACCGGGATGTCCTCTAAGATCCCAACCGGATGGGTGATGGAACGGTCCGCCATATAGAGGGTCATCTTGACCGGTTTTGGCTCTCCTAGCCCCACCTTTTTGCAAAGTGCAAGCGGTATGATGCTTACACTTGCTCCAAGATCACAAAGGGCCTCGTACTTCACATCTCCCACTCCAATCGGGACACAAAAAGAGCCCGGATCTCTTAGCTTGGGAGGCATCTCCTCCTTCATCGTTTGGATCAATTCCGAGGATCTCTTGGTCATTCTTATCTCCCCTTACTCCTCCAACTTCCTTTTGTTGGAGAGTATTTCCTTCGAAAACTTTCCGTACGCCGGCATTCCTAAAATGGCATCCATGAACGGAATGTTAATATGTAATTTGGACATTAGTTCAAGGAACTTACCAAAGTGATTGTCCAAACGAGCCCTTGCTCTTGATTGTGGGAATGGTAGTGATGGCTTGTATGGAGGCGGTGCCACATAGGTTGGTTCTACATCCTTGCTCTTGCCTCCATCTTCTTGCAATCTTCCCTCTTCTACCACTACTTGCTTTCCCTTAGCATTGTCCTTGGGCAAAGGATCTTTCATATTCAACCCACTCCTTGTTGTGATAGCCACTTGGCCTCTTGGGTTGTCTTCGGTTCTTCCGGGAAGCTTTCCCGGGTCTCTATGGGCTTCACCCGCCTTTTGGAACACTTGTGCTTCCAAAACCTTTTGAGCCTTAGAGATTGAAGTCACGGTGCTCTCAAGACCACTCAACCTTCCTAGCAATTGCTCAAACATTATTTCGGTTCTATCCTTGGGAGGTTGAGTAAATCTGGGTGGAGGTTCTTGTGAAGCTCTTTGTGGTGGAGTTGTGCTTGTGGAGGGGGAGAGGTTCAAGGCTCCATCCGGGTTAGAGTAGGAAAATCTGGGATGGTTGTGGTTGGGCCGGTAATTGTTGAATTGCCGGTTGTTGTTGAAACTCCTTGGGCCTTGGTAATTGTTGTAGTTGCCCCTTCCCATGTAATTCACATCTTCCTCCTTGGAAGACAAGTTGGCTTGCGGAAGCACTTGAGGAGTTGTTTGGTTCTTCAAAGTTGTAGCACACAACTCCCTCAAGGACTTCAATTCATTGTTGATGGCGTCAAGCTTGAAATTGTTCATGGTGACTTCACTCACCTTATATGCTCCCGCCTTTCTCCCTTCACTCTTCCTATGGGAGTACTTCTCAATCACTAGAGCTTGCTTCTCCACAAACTCCCAAGCATCATCCACATGCTTCTCCATAAATGTCCCACCGGAAAGAGATTGAAGCTTGAATTGGCTATCTTCATCAAGTCCTTTGAAGTAGATCTCCAATAGCTCAATTTTCGGTATGCCATGGTGCGGACATTCTAGGAGAAGGTCTTTGAATCTCTCCCAGGACTTGAACAAACTTTCTCTATCCCTCATCACGAAGGCATTGATCTTCCCTCTTAATTCGGTGGTCTTGGAAGGTGGGAAGAACTTGGTCAAGAACTCGGTTGTCATCTCCTCCCAAGTACCAACTCGCCCTTGTGGAATAGATTGATACCAAGCTAAGGCTTTATCCTTAAGAGAGAAGGAAAAAGCCCTAAGCTTATGGTTGTTGCTCTCCAATCTTGGCGGTCTAAAGGTCTCCATCAAGATCTCATAATTCATCAAGTGTATATGAGGAGACTCTCCTTCCATCCCTCCAAATTGATTATGCCGGATCATTTGTAGAACTTGAGGGCGGAGCTCATAGTTGTGGGTTGCGGGATCTACTAAATTCACACCCGGTCGGTGTGCTCTTTGTGCCGGATCCATACGTCTCCCTAGGGTTTGTGGCTCCTCAATAGCAATAGGTACAACCCTAACATTAGCCGCCGGCTGCGGTTGTGGTGGTGGAGGAGGTGGAGGTTGTTGATGATTAAGCTCCCCTCGTACAAGGGTTTGCCTAATCTCATAAATCTCCCTCCTAGTTGCTTCTTGCCTCTCATTGGCAAGTCTCCTTTCTTCCTCCAAGAGCTCATCTCTTAGCCTTATTTGTTCTAAGGCTTCATCCAATTCAGCTTGGAGGTCTCTTCCGGCCATCTCTTTTCCCTTTTTAATACTCTTGGATCTAGATCTAAGGGTTTTCTCCGGTTCGGGATCGAATGGAGCTAAATACTTGCCACGAGATCTTCGCATACACCAAAAGAGTAAAAGATGTCCTGAAAAGCAAAAACACACACCAAAGAGAGATCAAAGGCAACAAGAAAGATCTACACTAATAAACAATCACAAAATAGACTCAATCTAGACCTAGTCCCCGGCAACGGCGCCAAAAACTTGTTACGCTAAGATCGTGTGATGCGCAATTGGGTTTTAAATTTATACTTGCTATATTTCTCCTAACTCCTAGCGAACCCGCAGTGTACGGGACGTTCGTAGTAGGGATAGTATTCCGAGGTCGAACACAAAGACTAAGGTGAGATTGATTCAATTTAAGATTTAGTCTAGTGAAGATCTATGTTAAGAAAAGGCGAAGAAATAAAGAAATAAAATTATCAAATGTTTTTGGATGGTTTTTGGTGATCAATCAAAGATCACAATTCATGCAAAGTAATCGATCAACTAAACTATGAATCAACACAAGTAAACAAACTAAACAAGATATGGATCAAATAAAGGAAAGACGGATTCTAGGGGTTGGAAGTTCCGGTTATGGCATAAGACTCAAGCTATCTACTCATTCCTTGGATTAACTACGTTGGGGTTAAGTGTTTCTATGATTGGGATCAATCACCGGGTAAGTCTTATGATCCACTAGTCCATTCCCTAGATCTCATTACCGGGTAAGTCTCTAAGAACCTAAGGGACGGAATTCTACTCAAACCGAATTATTACCTAAAGATCCAACCTATCCTTACCGGGTATGTCTTGGAAGTGTTAGTCTTAAGCTACCATCCAGCACACTTAATCCAATGGCGGCTTATTAGGCTCACCACTACCTAAGGTTTGTTATCTTTGGAATCAAAGAGTAAGGATTACCGGGTAAGTCTCTCCTAACACTTAGATGCTAACACTAGGTCACCCTAGGATAGATTTAACTCAACAAACACCTAGGATTTCAACATTCTAACAATCTAAGATTAGATCCATCGAACCAGGAAAATCCCGGTTTGTTCTACCTAAACCACGGCCGTGGTTTGGCAAGATCTGGCCGTGATTCCTAACAGAGGATACGTTCAAACACACAAGTCATCCAAAGGTAAATCTAAGCTCATCCTATCATAGCTCTAGCCATAACCATCCTTTCCTTACCCTAGAATCACATCTATTTAGCCTACAACATTCATAATAGAAATCGAAACAAGCAAACACAAAATCATAGCATTCATTTGCAAGATAATGAAGAAAAGAGATGAACAAGTGAACTAGAATCAGACCAAGCTGAAAATAGAATTTGGGTGACTTACAATCCTTCCAAAAGAAGGTTCCAAAGGTTCATACAACTCTAGAAATATAATCCGGAATTCTTCACTACAAAATCTAGCAAAGTGTGGTAATGGTGTGTGTGCTTCTTCTCCTCTTCAATGGAGCTCTTCTTCTTCCTTTTTGACACTTTCCTTCCTAGAAAAACTTTTTGTTGGGAGAATATTTTTGTTAGAAGGTCATGGATAATGGAGAGATGCTCCAAGATGCCCCTTTCACAGCCCATGAAGGACCACTTATATAACAAACTTGCATGAGCTGGCCATGAGAGTCGTGGCACAGCTGTCACAAGAATCTGGCAAAATCCACGGGTGAATCCACGGCCGTGGAGTGTCAGAGAACCGTGATTTTGTGCAGAAACTTCGCCTTGGATAATTAAGCTGTGATTTGGTCCATGGCTAGTGTTGGCAAGGTTCCATGAGTCTTCTTAGCCCTTAATTTGCATCCTAATGCGTCCGAGGATGTGTCACCTTGACGAACGATCCTCAAACGTATCGTTTTAGCTCCTAAATCTCCCAAAATACCTACAAAGCAACGCAAAAGTCCGTGTAGACGTCTATCTCGACAAAGTACGTGAATTGAGTGCAAACGTCGTGAACTAGTGCTAAACCATGCATGAATGAGTGAGAAATCTATCTAAATGATTAACTAAAACTAGCTCATAAATCGTGTTATCAATGTGTAAATGTTCGTCCGGAAAGGAGTCATCTATGGGTAGATGGTCGTCCTCTAGATGTGGTAGACTACACAAATGATCCGCAACAGAATTTTCCGAACGCTTCTTGTCACGGATCTCTAGATCGAATTCTTGTAGGAAAAGAATCCATCTAATTAGCCTTGGTTTCGCATCCTTCTTTGCAAGTAGATACAGGATCGTAGCATGATCCGTGTATACAATCACCTTTGCACCTACAAGATAAGAACGAAACTTTTCAAATGCATATACAATTGCTAGAAATTCTTTTTCGGTAGTGGCGTAGTTGAGCTGCGGTTCATCTAGCGTCTTGCTAGCATAGTAGATAGCGTGGGTTCGTCCTTCCTTCTTTTACCCAAGCACAGCTCCTATAGCTACGTCACTTGCATCACACATAACCTCAAATGGAAGATTCCAATCCGGAGGTTGGATGATCGGGGCTGAGATTAGAGCTTCCCGAATCTTATGAAACGCATCTAAACATTCCTGCGAAAAATCAAAAATTGCATCCTTCATCAATAGATTAGTAAGTGGCTTTGATATCTTCGAGAAATCCTTTATAAAGCGTCTATAAAATCCAGCATGTCCTAGAAAGCTTCTTATCCCTTTCATCGAAGATGGAGGAGGGAGCTTTTCTATAGTCTCTATCTTAGCCTTATCTACTTCAATCCCTCTACTAGAGATCAAGTGTCTTAATACAATGCCTTCTTTCACCATAAATTGACACTTTTCCCAATTAAGAACTAGGTTATTGTCTTCACACCTTTGTAGCACAAGATCAAGGTTAGAAAGTCAATTATTGAAAGAGGAACCATAAACAGAAAAGTCATCCATGAAAACCTCCATGATTTCCTCTATGTACTCAGAGAAGATAGCCATCATGCACCTTTGAAAGGTGGCTGGGGCGTTGCAAAGCCCGAACGGCATTCTCCTATAAGCAAACGTACCCCACGGGCACGTGAATGTGGTCTTCTCTTGATCGTCCGGATGTATCGGGATCTGAAAGAAACCACTATAACCGTCAGGATAACAGAAAATGTGAGTGTTGTGCTAACCTCTCAAGCATTTGGTCGATGAATGGTAATGGGAAGTGATCCTTCCTCGGTGCGTTGTTTAGCTTGTGGTAGTCTATGCACATCCTCCATCCCGTCACGGTTCGTGTAGGAATGAGCTCATTGTTCTTGTTGGTGATGACTGCCATTCCTCATTTGTTTGGGACACTTGTACGGGACTCACCCACTTGCTATCGGAGATAGGGTAGATGATACCTGCATCAAGTAGTTTAAGAATTTCCTTCTTGACAACCTCCTTCATGGTCGGATTTAACCGCCTTTGAGGTTGTCGCGAAGTTCTAAAATCTTCTTCCATTAGGATCTTATGCATGCATAGTGAAGGTTTAATTCCTACTAGATCCTTTATAGAATAACCTAAAGCTTTCCTATGTTTCTTAAGAACAACCATAAGCTTACTATGTTCATCTATACTTATATTGGAACTAACAATTACCGGAAAGGTAGAATTAGGTCCTAGAAATGCGTACCCTAGATGTGTAGGAAGTGGTTTCAATTCTATCACTATTGGACTCTATAATGGCTCTTGAGGAGAGTCCAATGTTCCCTTAGAAGTTTCTAAGGGTATAGAAGTTGTTGGAGAAGAATCAAGAGAAGTAGTGGAAAGAACACAATTGTCTTCAGATTCACCAAAAATTACGGCACCCTTGTTTCCTCCACGGCCGTGGTTTTGGGCGTGGAAGTCAATTACGGCACCTTTGTTTCTTCCACGGCCGTGGTTTTGGCCGTGTAACTTACTGGGTCCTCTGAATAGCTAATTACGGTCATGTTGGTAGAAACCACGGCCGTGGAATAGCATGACTGGCCGTGATTCCTCACGTTTTCTAACCCATCGTAGAGTTTCTCAAACTTTATACACTTCCTTTTGCTTCTCCAAAGCTTCAATTTCCTCATTGCATTCCTCTTCTTCCCCTATGTCCATAATGCTCATAGTGATCACCTTTTGCAAGGGATCTTCGAAGAGAATTGAACTTACTTCCTCTCTAGATAGCTCTTCGTCATGGATGTTGAATATGTCCTCTTCAAGAGCTGGTTCTTTAATCAAAGTGGAAAGAACGAACTCTACCTTTTCCTTTACTATGTCGAAGGCGAGTCTAGCATTCTTGCAATCAACCATACAACCGGACGTTGCAAGAAACGGTCTTCCGAGTATGATCGGGACCGGGCTATCTGTAGGAATGTCAAGCACAACAAAATCTATAGGAACATAGAACTTACCAAGCTTGACCCGGACGTCTTCAACTATACTGACGGGACGAGTTATGGATCGATCCGCCATGTATAACGTCATCTTCACCGGTTTAGGTTTGCCTAAACCGGTTTTCCTGCATAAGGCATGCAGAATGATGCTCACACTTGCCCCTAAATCACATAATGCATCATATGTGACATCTCCCACTCCTATGAGAACACAAAATGACCCCGGATCTTTCAACTTTGGGGGCATCTTTTCCTTCATTGTCTTAATGAGATCCGACGAATCCGAACTCATTTTGACTTCTCCAAAATCTTCTAATTTCCTCTTGTTAGAGAGGATCTCCTTTAAGAACATTCCATAAGCTGGCATACCTACAATTGCATCAATGAAAGGTATATTAATATGCAGTTTGCTCATGAGTTCAATAAACTTACCGAATTGCTTGTCTAGACGCGCTCTTGCTCTAGATTGTGGGAATGGTAGGGGAGGTTTGTAAGCTGGAGGAGGAATGTAGTTGTCTTCCTTCTCCTTCCTTATTTCCTTCTCTTTATCGACGGGAACTTCCACAAACTTAGGCTGTGGGTCGGTGGTTGTTGCTCCGCTCCTAGTTGTGATAGCCATCACCCTTCCTTTCGGGTTATCCTGTGTCTTTCCTGGAAGTTTTCCTTGATTCGTAGGAACTTCCTCAGCATTGCTAAACATTTGGTTTTCTAAAACCTTTTATCCTTTATCAACCTTAGTGATGTGACTCTCCAATCCTTGAAGTTTTCCCAAGATTGTTCCAACATGGGATCGGGCTTCTCTTTCCCCGAAGTGCTTCCACTATTAGATGTTTGTCCCTGACTTTTCAAAGGAATGGAAGAAGAAGATGGTTGAGTTAGTGAATTTCCTGAATTGGGATAAGAATTACCGGAATTTTGTTGTTGGTTGGAACACCAATTGTTGTTGTTTGAACCCCTATTGTTGTTCCAATTGTTATTCCGGTTGTTGTTGTTGTTCCAATTGTTCCGGTTGTTGTTCCGGTTGTTGCGATTCGTATTCTCATTCCCATTGTGATTATTGTTGTTTCCTAAATAACCAACATCTTGCCCCTTATGCTTTGGAAAGTTGGCTTTGAGTACTTCCTTCAATTCTTTAATCTCGGTGTTGAGAGAAAAGATTTGAGTTTGGGCAACTTGTGTTAGCTTTGCTCCTTGCTCCACTTGATTTGCTTCTACCTTCCGGTGAGAATACTTCTCAATGACTCGGGCTTGCTTCTCAATGAAGTCCCAAGCGTCATCTTCCCTCATGTCCATGAATTTGCCACATGAAATGGATTGGAGCTTGAATTGTGCTTCCACATCCAGCCCCTTATAGTATATCTCCAATAGCTCCAATTTGGAAATGCCATGGTGTGGGCAATCCAATAGTAAATCCTGAAATCTTTTCAAAGATTGAAACAAACTTTTGTTAGATCTCATATAAAATGCATTAATCTTACCTCTCAACTCCGCCGTCTTGGATGGCGGAAAGAATTTGGTGAGGAACTCCGATGAAAGATCCTCCCTTGGGTTGAGTCTTCCATTTGGAAGAGCTTGATACCAAGACAATGCTTTCCCTTTCAAAGAGAAAAAGAATGGCTTGATCTTGTAGTTGTTGGTGGTTGCATTTTTTGGCTTCATCGTCTTCATCAAGATCTCAAAATTTTGTAAATGTTGATGTGGAGATTCAACACTCGTTCCTCCAAACTGATTTTGGCGAACGATGGTAATAACTTGTGGGTTGAAGCTAAACCCCTGAATATCATCAGCATCAAAGTTCATACCTAGACGGTGTGGTTGCTGAATGTGATCCATTCTTTGGCCAAGAGTTCTTGGCTCTTCATCTACACGAGCGGCTCTCGCACCCCCAGCTGGGACACGATAATTGGCAGCCGGTCTTGGATTATATTGATTCACATTGATCGTCGGATCAATGTCCTCTAGTGGTGGCATGGAAGAGTCGCTATCCTCATCGGATGAGTGGGTTCTAACTGATCTAGCCGGTTTCCTCCTCTTCTTCTTCTTGGAATCGCTCATATCCAGCCTCATTTGAAGCATCGTGTCCTTAACATCATCAATTTGCAATTGATGACTGTCCGATTCTTCCTTGCGAGTTTTCTCGATCCATCTAAGTTGAGCTTCGGATTCCTCCAACTCTGCTTGAAGATTCCGCTCATTGTTTTCAGCTATCTTTCTTTCTTTGAGTTTCTTCCTCAAAGTCTTCTCAAGTTCTTGATCAAGAGGTAAGAGGTCTTTGTTATTTCTATACCTGCGCATATACCTAAGGTAACCTGTAAATTTCACTCAAAAAAGATATCAAATAACAAGAGCAAAGCTCCCAAGCTTGACAACCGATAACCAGATTCGGCCTAAACCAAATCCCCGGCAACGGCGCCAAAAACTTGTTCGCCTCGAAGCGTGCGTGCAATCAAGCTTTAAATTTATAAAAACTAGAATCGAGCAAGCGAACCCACAGTGTACGGATCGGCGTAGTAAAACAAGAATTCCAGAGTGTCGAACTCAGGGATTGGGGGGAACAAATTCAGTTCGCAAATTGTCAAGCAAGAAATGTAGTAGGCTTTGCAAATATTGGGGAAAAGAGCAACCCTAAAGATCCAAGTGTCTAATTGTGGCAATCGATTCAAGATATACTAAATAACTAAGGACAAAGTTAATAGTTGCAAAGGTATGCTAAGGTAAAGCAATGTACGGTGAAGTTCCAAGTCTTTATATGACTTATCTAAAGACACTCTCTATAAAGGTTGTTGAGGCTTCAGTATAGAAAGGATCTATGAATAAGAATTAATCTCAAATACCCAAACTTGTAAACCAAGGATCAAGACTAACCAAACCGATTAAGGTTGTGACTCTTGAAATCGAAGTACAGGTTGTTGAGGCTTCACTACTAACTAGAAATGGACAAATCTAGACTAGATTAAATCAAATCTTTAACCTTGGATCAAAGTAAAAGCAAAGTTCGTAAACTAGGGTAAATCACGGGTAGATCTTCAGTTCCACGGCCGTGGACGTTCAAGAACAGACCGTGATCTTGGTTCGTCGACGTGATCTCTCTAACTCTCAGGGTCCAATCAATTTACGATCGATCTATCATCATCTAAGCCAAAATTATTAACACTTCACCTTAGAATTGCTAAAGGGTTTTAGCCAATAACCATTGTCATGATATCACAAATCAATTTAAGAAGAATGAAAGATGAAACCCTTCGAAAACTCAAATATAACTCAAATTCAATCACAGATCCAAAACACAAATAGGAATACTTATTGAATTTGGAATAGTACACAAAACCTCACAAACCCTAAGTAAGTATGAAGAACGGGATGTCAATCCGTCTTCAATAACAAACCCTAGAAAAAGGGTGCCGCTTCCGCTCGTTCCTTCCCTAAGCGATCCTCCGCAGGGCGCAGTGATAAGCGTCCGTGTAAGCGAGGTCTAAGCGTATGCGAAGATCTCCGGCTAAAGCGTGATGTCCAAAACTTCTCTTCTCTGACCTTTTTATACGAAAGGAAAAAAATAACCGTCCGGCCCATTGCGTTAATAATGGTGGCAATAATTGGTTCGTCAAAAGATTGCCTAAATCACGGTCTCAAGGGGTTCCACGACCGTGGTTTAGGGCGTAGAATGGATTACGGTCTCATATGATTTCCACGACCGTACTTTTGACCGTGTAACTCTCTGGAATACTCCACGCTCATGATGCCAAGATCCACGGCCGTGGTTTAGAGCGTGGATTCCTTTACGGCCGTATTTTAGGGCGTGGAGGTGGAATTTGCTTGTGATTTTCTTTGTGTCGTGCCATTCCTCATCCTAGCATCTCCTTTGGCTTCTTTGATGTGTTCCTAAACCTTGGATGTGCTCAAATCTTCTCCTTTCTCTCTCAAATGGTTCGTTTTTAGCTCTTATTCACCTATAATCAACACAAAGCTAATGTAGACCTCCATATCGAAAATATAGAAAAACTAGCTAACAAATGCTTCAATGCCTCATCAATGAACACTATAATGGATGAAAAACAACTAGAAAAAGTGCCTAGAATATCTCAATATTTCATGCTAACACCGGCCCACTACGTAAATGATGTGGCAATAATTGGTTCGTCAAAAGATCGCCTAAATCACGGTCTCAAGGGATTCCACGACTGTGGTTTAGGGCATGGAACTGGGTTACGGTGTCTCTCATCTTCCACGACCGTACTTTAGGCCATGTAACTCTCTGGAATGCTCCACGCTCAAGATGCCAAGATCCACGACCGTGGTTTAGGGCGTGGACTCTTCTGTGGCCGTTTTTTAGGGCATGAAAGTGTAGATTGCTTGTGGTTTCCTTTGTGTCGTTCCATTCCTCATCCTAGCATCTCCCTTGGCTCCTTTGATGTGTTCCTAATCCATGGGAATACTCAAATCCTCTCATATCTCTCTCAATTGGCCCGGTTTCAGTTCTTATTCACCTATAATCAACACAAAGCTAATGTAGACCTCCATATCGAAAATATAGATGCACAAGCTAACAAATGCTTTAATACCTTATTCATGAACACTCTAACGAATGAAAAACAACTAGAATAAGTGCCTATCATATCGCAATATTTCATGCTAACATCGAGGCAAAAACTGGGCCCTTAGAGCGGCCATATCTGCTTCAATCTCTTCAATTCTTGCGCGAGCCTGCTCTCTCTCTCTCGCTGTAGTTCTTCTTGGTTGAGGCGTAGTTGTTCCAACGCCTCTTTCAATTCGGCCTCAAGATCGCGATTGTCTTGATTGGCCATCTTAGGTTCTTTCAATCTTCGCCTGTATGTCTTTTCTAGTTCGGGATCGTAAGGAACGATTTCCATTTCAACACGGGTTCTTCGCATAAACCTAAAAAGATCCTGCTAAAACACTCAAGTAGAGTGGTTAATAACAACAAGGGCAATTGCCCCGAAAGACAACCGAAACCGGCTCGGTCTAGACCAAGTTCCCGGCAACGGCGCCAAAAACTTTTTCGCTTCAAACGGTGTGTGAAAGCTTTAAATTTATAACCCAAGAAGTATGCTTGAACAAATATGCAAACCCGCAGTGTACGGGTCAATTGTAATAAAAAGCAAGAATTCCAGGGATCGATCACATGGTCTTAGGTGAAACAAAGAACGTAATCGGTTGTCAAATATTGCAATTAACCAAAAGCAATTGAGGCAATCAAGGATGATATAAAAGTCTAGAAAGGGGAAATGCGGATTCTAGGGATTAAAGCATCTAGTTGTGGTCCTGACTCAAGATCTCAAAGGATGACGCGGACAAAGCTGAGGTTTGCAAAGAGAAGGTGTTTCTAAGGTGGGAATAGATCACCGGGTAAGTCTCACTACTTACTATCCCAAACCAAAGCTCCTATTACCGGGTAAGTCTCAAGGTACTAAGGAAAGGAACTATAACTCAAACCAACACACCACCCAAGGGAATAGAATCAACCTTTACCGGGTAAGTCTCAAGCTAACTCACAAAGATGGGATGAAGGCACACTCAAACCCCAATAAAGGATAAACCTTTATTACCTACACTCATGATCTTTGGCTAAACAAACAAAGGAATCACCTGGTAAGTCTCATCCTAGGCTTGCATTGAAGTAGGAAAAGTAAAATAAGGATAGGATTTGGCAAACTAGAACTCTGAACTCAAAATAGGTTCAGGAAAAGGTTCACCTTGTTCAGTCATATTCCACCCCGGCCGAAATGTTCAACGACTGAGCAAGGTGTTCTAGGGTTAATATTAATGACTCTAGCTTTGAGGGTCCTGCTGGGATTAAGATCATTCTATCATCGTCTTTCCCACAACTTTCAACCAATCACCCAAGAATCGCATAAGAAACTTAGCCAACAATCATCATGATAACAATAATCAAATATATGGAAAGGGAATCAATATTCGAACTAGAAAACCTTAAGAAAAAAGTTTTCAATAACTGAATCAAATATCAAACAACCAACGTTCCTCAAATCACAAATCACCAAAGACAACAAACCAAAAGGAATCTAAGAAAGTCTTACAAACTCCTTCAAAAGCTAACTCCAAACTATGAATCCTACCTTCCTTGATCTTCAATCTTTCAATCCTTCCTTCAAAGCTTACCTTCAAGAACTCCAAAAATCCTTTAGAAAATCCTTGATCCGAAGATTATTGGATGGCTGAATTGTAGAAAATCCAACCCTTTATATAGGAGAATTATCTTCCAAAGATAATTTCCTAGAAAAATATATTCATATCTCTAAAATAAATCTCCCAAAAATAATATCTTCCTTCCAGAAATCCAGCACAAAAATATAAGATATCTTCTTTCCAAAATTAAAAGATCTTAGCCAAAAATATGGATCTCGCCGGAGGCAGGGTATTCGCCTCGGTCGGGACGCTCCTCAAGATCACCTCGGTCGAGGTGACACTATAGCCGACCAAGGTGAATCTCAACTGAATGTGAAATCTCTCAAATCTGGTCCAAATTAAATCTTCTTTATCATTTCCATGCTTCCTGAGTTCTTCTTTATGCTCCAGAACGTAGCTCCAATGCCTCCTTAGCTCCATTTTAGTCCAAAACGTGTCATTTTACCTACAATTACAACGAAACTAGGTGTAGACCTTGATTCCCGCAAATGTAGATGGAACTCTGTAATTCTTGCTTTACTACGCCGATCTGTACACTACGGGTTCGCTTGCTTTGATTTCAGTTTTATAAATTTAAAGCTTATTTGCAAGCACACTTTGAGGCGAACAAATTTTTGGCGCCATTGCCGGGGATTTGGTTTAGGGCAAATTCGGCTCTCGGTTGTCGAGCTTGGGAGCTTTTGGTCTTGTGACTTGATTAGTCTTTTTGAGTGCTTTTTGTAGATTCTTTAGGTATATGCGAATGACTAGATCTACCAAATATCTAGTTCCTTTTGATCCCGAACTTGAGAAAACTTTGAGAAGAAAGTTGAAAGAGAAAAGGATGGCTGAAACTAACGAGAGAAACATCCACGAAAGAATTGGATGTAGCTCGAACTAACTCTTTTTGAGCGAGAAGGCTCGCTTGGAGAAAAAGGAACGCAATCAGTTTCAAATCGATGAACTTTGAGCAATGATTCTAGACATGAAACTAGAGAGGAATGATGCTAAGAAGAAGAAGAAAGATAAGAAATCTATTGCTGAATCATCCGACGATGATAACATGCCGGACCTAGAGGATCTTGCACCAATAATCCATCCAGTTCGTGACAATCCTTGACCACATGTTGGTCCTCACATTGCCGTTGGAGAAGTGAGAGCCGCTGATGGAGGAGACGAACCATGAACCCTTGGACAACGGATGGATCAAATTCAACAGGTGTGAATTTCGGAGGTGAAGACGTCCATGATTTCGGGTTTAGCCCGCAAGTTATTACCATGGTTCGCCATAGCCAATTTGGTGGAACGAGTGTTGAATCTCCACACCAACACTTACAGAATTTCGAGATTATTATGGAGACATTGAAGCCGAAGAGGGTTGTCAACAACAACTACAAGATAAAACCGTTCTTCTTCTCTTTGAAGGACAAGGCTTTGTCGTGGTATCAAGCTCTTCCAGCTGGAAGACTTAACACATGGGAGGATTTATCTTCGGAATTCCTCACCAAGTTCTTTCCGCCATCCAAGACGGCGGAGTTGAGAGGTAAGTTTAATGCTTTTTCTATGAAACCTAACGAAAGTTTGTTTCAATCTTGGGAAAGGTTTCAGGATCTTCTATTGGATTGCCCAAACCATGGCATTTCAAAGCTGGAATTGTTGGAGATCTACTACAAAGGATTGGATATAGAGACACAATTCAAACTCGAATATCTATCTTGTGGTACATTCATGGACATGAGAGAAGATGACCCTTGAGACTTCATTGAGAAGCAAGCCCAAGTAATTGAAGTTGACAACGCTAAGATAGAGACCATAGAGAAGCTTCCTCCTCAATCTTCGGTGAAGGGGATAAGAAGTTTCCTACGACATGCATGGTTTTATAGGAGATTCATCAAATACTTCTTGAAAACTTTGAAACCATTAACTAATTTGTTGATGAAGGATGCTGATAGGTGATGGAATCACTATAAATTAGGTTAGTTTTTAGACTCTTTTTTATCACATTAGAGTCATTTTATGCTACTAACTCCATGGTCAAGAAGAAGAAGACTAAAAGAAGATAAAAGAGGAGTTATAAGCACTTGGGAGTTGAAGACCATTCACGAAGCATAGCTTCTGGTGCCTCACCGCCCCCGTGGAGATATGTCACGCCCTAGCGGGTGACACTACACTCCGGAACGCAGCCTGCGCCTTTGCTAGCGCCCGGAACGAAGACTGTCACCACCCCTGTGGCCCTCCATTGCGCCCCTGCGGTGACTTATCCTTAAGAAGCGAAGACCGGTGCCCTTGCGCCTCTACATGCGTCTCACCCTGTGGAGTTGTGAAGCCAAAGTGTCAGTGTCACCGCCCCTGCGTTGACACTGGGCCGCCCCTGACCTTGCTTTGGAAAAGATGCAGGAACTAGCTGAAGGAACTCGAAACTTCGGAAGACCTTCTTCCAAGAGAGGAGTTTATGCCATAAATCTTGGGAAGAGTGAGATTTCTACTGAACTAGCTGAGTTGAAAGAGATGGTGAAGAGATTGACGCTTAGGGGAATCCCACATCAGCTTAAGGCATACCGAGTTTGTGCCGACCCATACCACCCAACGGACATGTGTCCCCAAGTCCAGGATGAGGATGCTGAGGTGAATGCAGTAGGCTATGGAGAACAACAACAACAAATGCCTAGGAACGATCCTTATGCGCAGAATTTCATGCCAAATTGGCATGATCAACAAAACTTGCGTAGGAGGGATGAACAAAACCAACAGCAAAAGTAGCCCCGACAAGGTAAGTATCAATCAACTGAGGATATGTTGCACGTTTTAACTAAAAATTTTGCTATTCATATCCAAACAGCAGAATGCAGCATCAAGAACCTTGAAAAACAGGTTGGGCAAATGGCGGAAGTCATAACAGGAATCGAAGCTAGATCCTCCGGAGGATTACCTTCCATGACAATTATCAACCCCAAGGAGAAAGTTAGTGCCCTACCATTAAGGAGTGGGAAGAAAATCCAACCGAAACTAGCAATAGAAGGGAAGAACAAACCCTCTGACGAGTTTGCCGCCCCCACAGCTGCACTTGTGGCTGCAACTGTGGCCAACCCTGAGCAGATGCCACCCCTACGGCTGGATGTCACCGCCCCTGCGGTGACAGCCTCTGAGCCGCCCCTGCGCCTACAAGTTGGCGCTCCTGCGGAAAACTTGACAAAGAGTTCTGTTGAGAAGGATTCTTACATCCGGCCTGAGTTTCCACCACTGTACTTTGAGAAACCACCAGCTCCTTTCCCCGAGGCACTAAAGGAGAGAAGAATAATTGAGCGAGCATATTTCCGCCGTTTTCCTTAAGTTACTGAAAAGTATTCCTAAATATGCTCGTTTCTTGAAGGAACTCTGCACCATCAAGATAAATCAAAAGCTGAAGGGGAAACAAAAAGTGCAAGTGAGTGAGCATGTTTCCGCCGTTTTCTAACGTAGAATGCCCAAGAAATGTGGTGATCCGAGCATGGTAAGCATTCCTTGTGTTATAGGGGAAACCCGTTTTGACAAAGCTATGCTTGACCTTGGTGCTTCAATAAATGTACTTCCATATTCCATCTATAAATCACTTGGCCTAGGGCCACTAACGGAAACTAGGATTGTAGTACAACTTGCTGATAGATCCAATGTGTATCCGATAGGGATAAGAGAAGATGTGTAGGTAATGGTAGACAATCTAATTCTCCCTGCTGATTTCTTTGTAATGGACATGGAAAATGACTCACATGTTGCACCAATATTGTTGGGGAGACCCTTCCTAAAAAGTGCTAGGACTAAAATCGATTATGTTAGTGGCACACTAACCATGGAGTTTGATGGTGAAGTAGTGGAATTTGACATCTATGATCCAATGAAA
Organism: Fagopyrum esculentum; assembly: GCA_033239045.1. NCBI lineage: Eukaryota > Viridiplantae > Streptophyta > Magnoliopsida > Caryophyllales > Polygonaceae > Fagopyrum > Fagopyrum esculentum. The sequence continues at coordinate 22,175,063 of BSUD01000008.1, read as the reverse complement.
TTTTCTAGTGATGATCATTCTTTATGTGCTATTGACATTGTTGAACCTTTTGTGCTTAATGTTTTTGATATTTCTCACATGGACGAATTGAAAAATATAATTGATAACAAGATTTATGACTTAGGATTAGGTAATCAATTAGATAGATTTCTCACTTATTCATGCACGTTTTGGCATTGGTTCATGACATCTTCGCTCAATTCATGCACATTTCTAGAAAAGACGTCTACACTACCTTTTATCGGTTTTGTAGGTAATTCGGGGATCTATTGGACGTTAATCGATACATTTGAGGGCCAAGCCTCATGATGGTACACATCCAAAGCCTTGGAGGAGCATAATTGGATCAACAAAGGACACAAAGACCACCATTGGTGCAAGCAATGGAGCAACTCATGGCTAGACGATCATAGCATGCTTCTGTTGAAGAAAATCGACCTACACCCAGGAAAATCGGCCGATTTTTTCCTCTGGGTCGATTTTTAGGCCTTTGACAGCTTAAAGCCACGTGTCCCACGATCTCTTGTCCGTCCTTGCTCTTAATGGAGAATATAAGTGGTCCTGCAGGTGGTTGCTGAGCATCTCTCCTCTCCCACACTCTCATTCACAGCTCATCAATTTTGGAGAAAGATTGGAGGAGAAGAAAAGCTCTCAAGGATTGAAGGAAGAAGAAGAACACTATTCTAAGAGTTTAGAGTGATTTTGAGTGATTTTGTAGTCTTGGATTGAAGAACTAATTGCAAGGATTGTTAAGAACGTTTTGAATCTTCATTTTAGAGTTTGTAAGTCTTGCTACACCTTGGATTTGGTTGAGATTTATTGAAATTTTGCTTACTCATCTTTCATTATCCATCTATGAACACCATGTATGCTTGTTTGATGATTTCGGATCTTGATATGCATATTATTGGCTAGTTTATTGTGATTCTAGAGTGATGGATTGATGGTTATGGCTTGGGTGATGATAGGATGGACTTATATGTTAGTTTAGGATGATTTGTATGCACGAAACCCATTCCAGAGACAAAAATCGACCTGTTCTTCATCTAGATCATCCGACTTTTGTATGATCCACCCGATTTTCTTCTCTGTTGCCCTTTAATTGATGAATTTGCATGCTAGAGTCTTTGGTTGTTTAAATCCTAGTGTTTGTCAAGCCTAATTTAGCTTAGTATCACCTAATGCTACCAATCTAAGTGAGGGAAGAGATCTACCCGATGATTTCCGATCTTAGATATCTAAGATGATGAATGCTAGGTAGTAGTGAGCCTCATAAGCCGCTATTGGGTCGAGTGTGCTAGGATTATTGCTTGAGATTTCCCTATTCCGAGACTTACCCGGTAAGGAGAGGGTTACCCTTAAGTAGGATCTAGTTCGAGCGGAATTCCTTACTCTAACCTCTTGAGACCTACCCGGTAATAGGAGTTTGATGCGGGATTAGTGAAGTGAGAGACTTACCCGGTAATCGCTTCCATTAGTGAACATTCTTTCCCAAACACCGCAGCTTGTCCTTAGAATCCTTAGAACCTTGAATCCTATGCCATAACCGGAAATCTTGACCTCTAGAATCTACTTTTCTCTCTTGATCATTATTCTTGTGCTTTGTGTTACTTGTTCGTTTGCTAGCTTGAGTTGTTAGTTGTTTATCACCTTGCTTTACTTGTGATCTTTGTTTGATTTCCACTAAAACCAACAAAAACATTGTGTTTTTCCACTTTCTTTGTTTCTCATCTTATCTTAGTCTAGATTCATACTATCTTTGATCATTGCTTGACTCGATTTCACCTTAGTCTTCGTGTTCGACCTCGGAATACTTACCTTTCTACAAACGTCCCGTACACTGCGGGTTCGCTAGGAGTTAGGATAATTATAACGAGTATAAATTTAAGACTTATTGCGTGCACACCTATTCCTAGACGTAACAATAATTGAGCATGACATCGATGATCATAATTCAGAATATGCATTGACAACTAGCATGAAAGAGGTCCTAGCCTAATTAGATGGACACAAAAGGTTACCTATCTCCACTTTGGCCATTGGGCCCACTTTACTAACCCCAAGCGAGAAGCTTGTTCCATCTGTAGTCTAGGCACCGGAGATAGAGTTGAAGGACGTTCCTCCCCACCTCAAGTATGCCTTCCTTGGAGACAAAAATACTCTACCGGTGATCATCTCTAACAAGTTAACTACCGGTCAAGAGGACAAGTTGGTGAAAGTGTTGAAAGAACATAAGACGGCCCTTGGATGGACTATTGCGGACATCAAAGGGATAAGTCCATCCACTTGCATGCATAGAATCCTACTCGAGGATGAAGCAAAGCCATCTAGGCAACCTGAACGAAGGTTGAATCCGCCAATGATGGACGTGGTCAAGAAGGAGGTGTTGAAGCTCCTCCAAGAGGATATGATCTTCCCCATTTCGGGCAGCACTTGGGTTAGTCCAATGCAAGTGGTTCCAAAGAAAGGGGTTATCACAATGGTGGAAAATCAACAAGGAGAGATGGTTCCGAGTAGAACGCAAACCGGGTGGAGAGTTTGCATTGACTACCCCAAACTCAACAAGGTAACACGTAAAGACCATTTCACATTACCTTTCATTGACCAATTATTGAAACATCTTGCAGGTCATCAATACTATTTCTTTCTGGATGGATATTCGGGTTATTTCCAAATAGCAATTGCGCTTGAAGATCAAGAAAAGACAATGTTCATTTGTCCATTTGGCACTTTTGCGTACCGCAGAATGCCATTTGGACTTTGCAACTCCCCCGGCAACTTCCAACGGTGCATAATAAGTATTTTCTCCGAATACATAGAAAATATTATTGAAGTCTTCATGGATGACTTTACCGTCCATGAAGATAGTTTTGATGCATGTCTAGGACACTTAAAACTTGTTCTTGAAAAATGTGTTGAAACCAATCTAGTTCGTAATTCAGAAAAGTGCCATTTAATGGGAGAACAAGGAATATTACTAGGACATGTGATATCCTCAAAAGGAATAGAGGTAGATAAGGCAAAGGTTGATGTAATTCAAAGTTTACCTTATCCTACTAACATTCGGGAAATCCGATCTTTTCTTGGTCATGCAGGTTTTTACCGACGGTTCATCAAAGACTTCTCAAAGATCTAGGCACCCTTATGTGAATTACTCAAGAAAGAAGCCACCTTCATAGTGGACGAAAGCTGCAAGAAAGCTTTCGACACTTTGAAGGCATGTCTCATCAGTGCACCAATCATCCGGTCTCGGGATTGGGAGAAACCTTTCGAAATTATGTGTGACGCCAGCGACTATGTTGTAGGAGCTGTCTTACGATAGAAGGATAGGAGAGCCTCATACGTTATCCATTATGCGTCCATGACACTTAATGGAGCACAAAAGAATTACTCCACCACCGAGAAGGAGATGCTAGCGGTGGTTTTTCCCCTTGAGAAATTCAGACAGTAACTTCTTGGAGTAAAGGTAATTATTTTTATTGACCATGCAGCTCTTAGGTACCTCATGGCGAAGAAGGAGGCCAAGCCACGGTTGATTCGGTGGGTGCTTCTTCTAAGCGAGTTCAACCTAGAGATACGCGACAAGAAGGGGGCTGAGAACCTGGTGGCCGATCATTTGAGTTTCCTAGTGAAGGAAGAGGAAGACCCAGCCAAGGGAAATGAAATAGTTGGAAGCTTTCCAGACGACACCCTCTACACAACCCATTGTTGTGTAACCGCCCTTGCGCCTCAAGAAACCCGCCCCTGCGGTTTGAACTAGGTGCCCTTGTGGAAATGACGATAGAGGTTTGTCTTAAACTCAAATATTTTAAGCCCTGTTTTGCTGACATTGTGAACTTCACTTTTAGGAATGAGTACCCTCCATACTTCACCAAGGCACAAAGATAGAAAGTGAAGGCCAAAGCTCGACACTACGTTTGGGACGACCCCTACCTTTTGAAGCATTGTAGTGACCAAGTAATTCGCCGTTGCATTCCAAACAATAAGGTACAATCTGTCCTAACATTCTATCATTTTGAAGCACGTGGGCGGCATTTTGGGGCCAACAAAACTGCAAGAAAAGTTTTGGATGCAGATTTCTTTTGGCCACACATTTTTAGAGACGCTTTTGCATTTTGCAAAGTGTGTGATAGGTGCCAAAGAGTAGGAAACATTTCTAGGAGACATGAAATGCCTCAATCCACTCTTAGGGGATTGATTTCTTGGGTCCTTTTCCTACTTCCTTCGGGCATACATATATATTACTTGCGGTGGACTACGTTTCCAAGAGGGTGGAAGCGAAGGCCACAAAAACTGATGATTCTAAAGTGGTTGCAGCTTTCCTTAAGGATAATATTTTTGCAAGAATTGGAATCCCGAAAGCCTTGATAAGTGACAGGGGCACCCATTTCTGCAACAAGATGACTTAAGAAGTACCACGTTCACCAACGAGTGTCAACAGCCTATCATCCACAAACAAATGGTCAAGCATAAGTGTCTAATCGAGAAATCAAAACCATCCATAAAAAGACGGTCTCTCCCGGAAGGAAGGATTGGAGTGCAAGGCTAAACGACGCTTTATGGGCATACAGGACAGCCTACAAGACTCCTATAGGGATGTCTCCTTCAGGGTTGTGTTCGGAAAAGCGTGCCACCTTCCGGTGGAGCTTGAGCACAAGGCTTGGTGGGCGGTGAAGAAATGAAATATGAATGTGGAGGAAGTGGGAGAATTTTGGAAACTCCAATTGCAAGAGTTGGAGGAATTGAGATTAGATGCGTATGACCATACCACTGCATACAAAGAAAAGACCAAAGCATGGCATGACGGAAACATCCTCCGGAAAGATTGGATCACGTTTGAAGTTTTTTGCAGGTAAGCTGCGTTCGTGGTGGACAGGTCCATTCGTGATAGCTGAAGTATACCCTCATTGCAATGTGGATCTTTATGATCCACAAACACACAAGGTATTCAAGGTAAATAGACAAAGGCTCAAACCCTACCTTGAAGGAGTGAAGAACGATCCAATCTCATGAGATGGTGTTGGAAGAGGCCCAAGCAGAAAATTAGGGCCTTACGTCGAGCCAACGACGTAAAACAAAGGAGCTGCTCGGGAGGTAACCCGAAGGAAAAAGAAGAATAGCCACTGTCAAGAAAACCGCCCCTGCGGATAAGTGTTCCCGCCCCCGCGGCGAAACACTTGCCCAACGCCGCTCCCGGCACTAGGCCTGCGTCTGAAACAACCTTTTCACCTCCCCCACGGTGACATCCCTACGCCCCTGCGGCGGCCACCCTTGACACGCATTATCAGCGCGCCCCCGGCGCTGAGCCTGCACCCTCCTCTTCCTTGTTACCGGCCCCATGGTGACAAGCCCCCGCCCCTGTGGGTTTATCCAGAAAAGAAAAAATAAATAAAAATCCAAAAATACCCTACAACTACCCCACCAACCCTTCTCCTCCCTCACTCACTTCTCTCCCGACCTTTCCCTCTCAAAAGCCTAACGCCCCTGCGCCCTCACCGGAACACTCATAAAACCGCCTCCCTCATGCCCCTGCACAACCTCACCATCGCCACCGCCACGAAGCCGATGCCCCTGCGCCACCCTCTCTCTCTCCCAACCGTCACAATCCATAAATCTCTCAAATCTCTTAACCGAGTACCAGTGGTGGCCTTGACTACTCAACATCAGGCATGGCAGACCGAGTACCAGTTTACCATGCTTGAGCAGCAACAGGCGTGACAGTCCATTTTTGCCGCATCCATGACCACTCACTCGACCGCCGGCAGGATGCTTGGCAGGCGGCTCAGCAGCAGCAGCTAGAGGATCAGTAGTTGGCTTGACAAGCCAACTTTGAGACCTCATTTGGCAGCCGGATGGACACTCAGCAGCCCCACAATGATGAGATCAACCGCAGACAGGAGCACTTCTTCCGACACTTCCCATATCCCCCGGAGGAGGGTCCGGATGCTCCAGCCGGACCATCCCACTTTTGGGTATCATCTTTTCCCTTTCTCCACATTTATCTTTGCTTTCTTTTTCTACTTTGAGGGCAAAGAGTGCTTCAAGTATGGGGGAGGAATATCATATGCATGTATCGCTTGTTCGTGTTGTGTTGTTTTATGTTTGATTTGAGGTTTCATGTTATGTAATTCAGTTTCAAATTCATATTAAAAAAAGCCAAAGAAAATGAAAAAAAGGCATGGAAATCCTTGGATAAACCGAGAAGCCGAATGGGTGGTTTAGGCAAAAAGAAGGTAGTCCGACCAACCTTAGGTTGGTGCAAAAATGGACTTGAGGGATGTGAGGAATTTGCGAGATCACCATGAAAAGAAGAAGAGTGGCAAGGTGAAAACCCGAAAGGGCACCTTGGCAAAATGAGCGACACCGAGTGTAGGTTTCCCTTCCAACGTTTGGTGGCATAAGAAGGTGAGTCATAAGTAGTGTGTCCGGGTAGGTCACTCTTGGAGCGATAAGGATGGTAGTTTTCTCACCTTTTTCTCACATATTCTCTCTTTTTCTTTCTTTTCCTTGGTTTTTCTTTTGTCTCCATTATCTATGCCTCTCACCCATGCTTCTTGAGGCCTTTGAGTTTGAACTGCTGTCATCTATTTTACTCGGGACGAGTAAAAGGTCTAAGTATGGGGGAGTTTGATATGTAATGGAATCACTATCATTTAGGTTAGTTTTTAGAGTCTTTTTATCACATTAGAGTCGTTTTATGCTACTAACTCCTTAGAAGAAGAAGACTAAAAGAATATAAAAGAGGAGTTATAAGCACTTGGGAGTTGAAGACAATTCACGAAGCAAAGCTTCTGGTGCCTCACCGCCCTCGCGGATTAATGTCACCGCCCTAGCGGGTGACACTGCACTCCAGAACGCAGCTTGCGCCTTCGCCAGCGCCCGGAACGAAGACTGTCACAGCCCCTACGACCCTCCATGGCGCCCCTGCGGTGACTTATCCTGAAGAAGCGAAGTCCGGCGCCCCTGCGCCTCTACCTGCGTCTCACCCTGCGGAGCTGTAAAGCCAAAGAGTCTGTGTCCCCGCCCCTGCGTTGACACTAGGCCACCCCTGCAGCTCGACATCAGAAGCGACAGAAAGATGAAGAGTGAGGCGTTTCAATAACATTAAAGATCCGCCCCTGCGGATTTGCCAAGCCGCCCTTGCGGCCATGAAGAACATCAAGCATTTATGCCTAAACAGCCCCTACGGTCCTCAAGGCTGCCCCTGCGGTTGTGCGAAAGAGACTTTACTCGGCTATTTGCACCACCTTTATGACATTAAAGGTGGCTGTTTAGGCCGGCCATTTACTCCCATTTAGTGCCATTTGTAGTATAACTAGACCTATGGTTGATTGCTAGAATTATCCATCATTTCCCTATTTTATTCTCTCTTTTCTCTTGCTTCCTTTGTGTAATGAGCTTCTAGATTCCTTGTTACATTGAGTTGTTTTGAAGTTGTATTGGTGCTTTGGTTGTAAGTACCTTTTAATATAAGTTTTATTCAGTTCATGTTTTATATTACTTATGCTTTATTTGTCTAATTACATGTTTTCTTATCACTTAAGATTGGGCACCTTAGTGTTTAAATCACATTTTAAAGAACTAGGATTAATAGACTCCGGGTTCGGGTCTTTAATCTAGTAGAAACCTTAGGTAAAAACCGGTTGTAATTACTTAAGGAAAAAGGAATATAAATATAAAGAAAAGTTTAATGGTTTTAATCTTCTCTTTATATCCCTTTGTCTTTGTTTGAAAGCTAACTTGTGATTTGTTCTTGTAGGTTTACGGAACACTAAACTTGTTAAGTTGTGTTGATGCCGGTTGGGTCAACACATACATATGATCAAGACGAAAACATTACTTGAAAACTTATAAAAAGGAACCAACCAAAGTAGTTTTGCATGATAAGAATCAACCTAGTGTAGATCATTCTTCATTCATCTTATTCATCTTGTTATTTGTGTTCTTATTTTATTCCGCATCAATTCAGTCAACCCCCCCCCTTTTTACTTCATTTTATAATCAATAATTGAATCAAACAAAAATATCGGCAAACTCTATTGGGTTCGACCCTTGCTTTTCCACTATATTTGTTCTAGTGTTAAGTTGGGATTTATTTTGATAAGATAAACGACCTAAGGAAATAATTCTTGTCAGATCCTGTTTTTAATTTTTCGTAGGAATGTTTAGATGCCTTCAATAAGATTAGCGAAGCTCTCATCTCATCCCCGATAATCCAACCTCCGGATTGGAATCTTCCATTCGAGGTTATGTGTGATGCCAGTGACGTAGTTGTTAGAGCGGTGCTTGGACAAAAGAAGGCAGGTCGCACTCATGCCATCTACTATGCTAGCAAGACGCTAGATGAAGCGCAGCTCAAGAAAGATGTATATGCTTTTGAAAAGTTTCATTCTTATCTTGTAGGAGCGAAGGTGATTGTATACACGGACCATTCAGCAATACGGTATTTGCTCGCCAAGAAAGATGCAAAGTCAAGGCTGATTAGATTGATTCTTCTTCTTCAAGAATTCAATCTAGAGATACGCGACAAAAAGGGTTCCGAAAATTCTATTGCGGATCACCTAAGTCGTCTACAACACATCAACGGCGATGACCTACCCATCGATGACTCCTTCCCGGATGAGCATTTACACATCATGGAAGAGTGTATTGATAAGATTTTTAGAGGTAACGAACCTTGGTTTGCTGATTTTGTAAATTACTTGGTTTGTCGGGAAATATCTCCCGGACTATCCTATGCACAAAGAAAGAAGTTCTTTAGGGATGTCCGTCAATACCATTGGAATGAACCTCTACTCTTCCAGAGAGGTCCCGACAGCATCATTAGGAGATGTGTGCCGGAAGACGAAATGCAAAGCGTCATTCGTCATTCTCATTCACTTCCTTGTGGAGGGCACGCTAGTTCCTATAAAACTAGCGCTAAGGTATTGCAATCCGGATTCTTTTGGCCTACTTTATTTTAGGATGTGAAAACTTTGGTTTCTTGTTGCAATGCTTGTCAAAGAACAGGAAATATCTCTAGGAGAAACGAGATGCCTCTCAACAACATTCAAGAGGTAGAAATCTTTGACGTTTGGAGAGTTGATTTCATGGGACCATGCCCATCATCTTGCGGAAACCAATACATACTTCTCGATGTAGATTATGTTTCCAGATGGGTTGAAGTTATTACCTCTCCAACTAACGATGCTATGGTGGTTGTCAAGTTCTTTAATAGAACTATTTTCCCACGGTTTGGGACACCACGAATAATCATTAGTGACAGAGGTGCACACTTCATAGCTCGACGATTCAAAGCTATACTAGCTAAGTATGGGGTGACTCACAAGATCGTCACTCCCTACCATCCGTAAACAAGTGGACACGTGGAGATTTCAAATAGAGATATCAAAAGCATCCTTGAGAAGACGGTGTCAAAAACAAGGAAGGATTGGTTTTTGAAGCTAGATGACACATTATGGGCACATAAGATAGCTTACAAGACTCCCATCGGTACAACACCATACAACCTTGTGTATGGGAAATCTTGTCATCTCCCGGTAGAGTTGGAATACAAGGCGTATTGGGCTGTGAAGTGGTTGAACTTCAGCATGAAAAAAGTGGGCGAGAAGCGCCTCATAGACCTTAATGAACTAGAAGAACTCCGCTTGAACGCCTATGAGAATGCCAAGATTTACAAGGAAAGGGCGAAGCGTTGGCATGATAAGCATATCATTGCGAAAGACCTCAAAGAAGGAGATCAAGTTCTGCTCTTCAATTCTCGACTTTGACTCTTTCTAGATAAGCTTAAATCTCGTTGGAATGGACCTTATGTGATTAAACGTGTTTTTTCCCATTGCGCAGTTGATGTATGGGGTGAGAAGTGCGGAAGTTTCAAGGTGAATGGTCAACGACTTAAGAAGTACTCACCGGAGCTCCAAGCTGAGGAAAACGCTCCAATTATCCTCATTTGAACATAGGAATGGTCTAGCTACGGACCCAAAATAAAGCGCTTCTTGGGAGGCAACCCAAGGTATTGCATTATCGTTTTTCTTTTCTTTCTTTCTTTCTTAGGTTAGTTTAGGTTAGATGTCGTTTTTGTTTGTTTTCCCCTCAATACCTTCCGGTATGTTGTGCTTTTGGATGCCATGAATAAAGAATGGGCATGAGAAGAGAAGAAAATCTGAAAAAATTGGACGAAACTTGGATTTTTGGCACATATCATAGAGTTCCACGGTCGTCCGTACAAAACCACGGCCGTGGAACACCCCCACTAGCCGTGGTTTTCCAAAATTTTATAGCCACTATATATTTCCCTCTTCTTCACAAAAATTACTATTCTACCAAAACCCAAGACCCAAACTACGCCTAGTCGCCGGAAATCGCCCCTTCTCGTAATTTCTCACCCGGAGACCAATTCGAACGATTCTTCAACCAAAAGTGGAGCAAATTGAATCCTCTACAAGATCTCATCAACAAACTCATCAAACAATCAACATTTGGGAAGGATTTTGGATTTTTTCAAATCCAAACCATAGATTTTGTCTCTTTCTCTTCTTGGTTGATTTGGTTCATTTTTCTTGCAAGAACTGAACGGAATTGGTATTAGAAGTAGTTTAGGGCTGAAATTGCTGAGTTTGATGTGCATTTGCTGCATTTTTGAGGAATTTCGGAGAATTCCACGGGTCCGTACAGTTCCACGGCCCAGCCGTGGTTTTGCCAAGAACAGACCGTGGTTTTTTCTGTTTTGAGTGAAAATGTTTAGGAGGAAGTCTAGTAGAAACAAGAAGCAAAGGGGTGATGGGTCTTCTTCTTATTCCCAACCCCCTCTCAATGAACCACCATCACCACCATCCCCTACGATTCCCACAATCCATGAAGATTATGAAAGGGCCATGGATAAAATTTCTAAGAGAGTTGTGATAGGACCTAGGTACATTGCTTTAGAGGAGCTTGAAGAGCTGAATGTTGTTAATGACTTGACTTGGCTATTAGATAGAGTTGGATTGATGATATTCTCCGCCATTAGGGAGGATGCTTATGAAGAGATCACAAGGGAGTTCATAACTTCCTTCGAGCATAGTGTCGTTAGCTGAACAGTGTAATTTAGGTTGATGGAGTGTAACTACGAGTTCTCCATAGTGCAGTTTTGAACCATGTTTGGGTTTCAAGAGAGCTTCAATGGAAGGTTTCCTAACGAAGTCAGAGCTAAAGACTTTTTAAGAGAGATAGCCATGATTTTTGCTTTCGAGGATCGTTGGCAACTGGCCGATTCTAAGGCCAAGTTCATCTACCACTTAGCCATAAAGATAGCTCATAGGATCCTATCGGAATGACTCTTCCCAAGGACCAAAACACCCCAAAAGATCAAAGCCGATGAGCTCTTCATTCTCTATAGCATGCTTACCGGTCATCCCGCGGATTGTGCCACTTTGCTTGCCTCTACCCTTAGTAAGGTGAAGAACAAGTCGGCTAGGAACATAGGATATGGAGGTATGGTGACACATATCTCCAACCAGTTGGACATTGATTACTCCTCTTGCACTAGGACAGCTGCGAGAACTTTGGGTCTCAATGGCCTCATGACTAGAGGAATTATCTTTCCTCGCCACCGTGGTCCACTTACCGAATCCATGCCTTGGGAAGAAAGAGGTGGTAGAGGCATTCCATGGCTTCCGGAGTACTCTCTCATGCTTGGCCGCCATAACTAGAAGGAGACCTTTGTTCCGATGCATGCCAATAGCTTAGTAGCTCCTCCTTATGTGCCAAATGAGGATCTAGTTGAGGCTGCAGTTTATGATGATGAGGATATGGGAGGAGGAGACCATCCGGATGCAGGAGGGGATGAGCATGACTTTGGATCATTCCCAAAGCAGCCAGCTGACTTCCCGGAGCCACCTAGGAGAACCCCCCATCAGCTGAGACTTTCCGGTTCTTCTTCCTCACGCCGAGCTAGTGTTAGCGAGCACCCTACATGGAAGGACGCTCCACCTTCTTGGTTTGGACAGCAGCCATCTTGGATGGGAGCTTCACCTCCTTGATATGATCAGCCACCAGTTGCACCGACGCCTATTCAGCAGCAACAGCCGGAGTGGTTACTATAGCCTCCCACATGGTATTAGTAGCAGCCGGCATGTGCGATCGACCTTTCCAGGAGGGTGGGAGACTTGGAGATCCACCAGCAGGCGCATGATGTGGAGCGACAGGAGAACGCTAGGATCTTACGTGATGTATACCGCCAGCAGTTTTGGCGTCCCTTCAGCTCCGACATCTGTCCATATCCGCCACCTCCTTCACAGTGGTCGTTGATGCTTTGTGCCACTCTACCACCATTAGTGAGTTTTCTTTGTTTCTTTTCTTTTCTTTATTTTTTCTTGAACATTGAGGACAATGTGTATGTTAAGTATGGGGTGAGGTATGACTCTCGTTTGTAATAACTCGATACACTTGCTTGCTTTTAATTCCATGAAAACTTGCATCGTTCTTTTATTTGTCACACGTTTTATTATTGCATTGCATTGAAAAGCTTTGAAAAACCCACAAAAATTTTTAAAATTTTAAAAATTATTGTGCCTCTAAGATTAGAGATGATTTCTATGATGAATCTACTTGTGGAATGAGTTTTTGATGATTTTTGTATGCTTGAATTGAATTATGAATTGTGAAGAAATTGAGTATGTTGTTTAATATTACTTGCAAGTTTCATAATGTGAAAGTTTTATCAAAATCATATTGAGGAATGAATGTTGAAATCACAATATAAGTTCTTATACTTCTTTATGAGATGATTAAGGCACCCCGATTTTCTTGCTTCTTTCATTGATCATTTAGCCCCTCAATAAAAATACTTGCCTCCTTTACCTATAGGTTTGGGGAAGTCAATCATGATGATGAGTAACTTGGCACCATTCACATAGCCGGGTGTTTGTGTCTTGCCAAAGTCGGATTGAGCGATATTCCTAACGGATTATGGTATGTGCATCAAGGGTTTGAGGCATCTCGAAATTGAGAAATGTCAATCTCCTACGCTTCGGTTTTTGTGCACCGCTGTCCATATTTCCAAAAGTAAAGTCGAAAAGTTATGTGCAAAACGTAAAGAGCAAAGCTCTAAGTTGGTGGTTAGTTCAATTGGTGAAAAGAAAAGAGTTTGTGTTGTTCCTTTTTCCTGGATTCATACACCACATTCTTTTAGAAGTTTCCCACCCTTTTCATATTCTTGACCTTACTTGAAGTTCCTTGAGATCATAAAAATGTTTTTTGGCTTGGTGATCTAAATTGAAGTTCCATATGTTTGATTTTGACAATACTTGAAGGTTATGATGTTTGTCTGAAGTTTATGCAATTTATGATGTTTCCTTTGCCTTACATATTTTGATTTATGTATATGAACGTTTTCAAGGAGGCATGAAGCAAGATTTGAGAATGATCTATTGATTAGAAGCACATTACCAAAAAGATTGTTTTTGTTTTGTTATGCATTCATATTTCATTCTACCTTATGTTCTAAGCTTTTGAAAACCTTGCTTGGGGACAAGCAAGCGTCAAGTATGGGTATTTTGATAGCATGAAATATGAATATATTTTAGGCACTTGTTTTAATTGTTTTTTCCTTTTAGATGTGTACATGGATATGAGTTTGAAGCATTTATGAGCACATTCATAGAGATCTACACAAGCTTTTTTATATTTATTGGTGAATAAGGACTTGAATTGGAGCATATATGAAGGGAATGGAGTAGTAAATCATGTTAGATGATAAGGAGATGCTTTGGATAAGCTAAGGAAGCAGCATGATTTGAGAACTTTACGAAACAAAGGCTTTCACAAAGGCTTTTGAGTTCCACGACCTAAATCACGACCATGGTTATGCATTGAGTTCGTGGAAGGTGATTTTGAAGAGCAACAGAAAGTTCCACGCCCTAAACCACGACCGTGGTTTATTACACTAGACTGTGATTTCCATGATGTTATGACGTGTCATATTCGCCACGTCAGCAATAGTTCTTGGGCTTTCTCGTAACCCTATTTTTTCCCTATAAGAAGGCTGAAGACGGGAGAAAAGGGGAGGTTCGCATACACTTGCATTTACGGCGGTTCATACCCGAAGAGAGAGATTTTTTTATCATTGCTTGGGAAGATCTTGAGAAAGACACGATTTGAAGATTGTGTACTTCGAGATTATCTTAGGATTTACATTTGTAGACGGATTGACATCCCGTTCTTCATTGTTTCTTAATATTGTTGTGAGGATTTGTATTCCCTATTCCGCATTCATTAAACACATACTTTGGTTGTTCGGATTTGAGATTGATTTCGATTTTTATTGAGTTTTCGAGGGTTTAACCTTTTTCTCTTTTATATTTGATATTTGATTCAATGATAATAGCTATTGGCTAAAACTCTTTAGCAATTCTAAGGTGTAGGGTTGATAGTTGTGGCATAGATGATGATAGATTGAGCGTAAACAGATTGGACCCTAAGAGTGCGAGAAACCTCGTCGATAGCTTTTTCCACGGTCTGTTCTTGAGTTCCACGGCCGTGGTTCTTCAAGATCTAGCTATGGTCTCCTCTGTTGTACGTCCTTTGCTTTTGCTTTAATCCAAAGTTAAAGATTTGCTTTAACCTAGCCTTGACTTGCCTTTTCTAGGTAGTAGTGAGACTCAACATCCTCTATTTCGATTTCGAGTGTCATAACCTTAACCGTTTTGCCTTGTCTTTGATTCCTTGGGTTTGGGCATGGGTATTTGATAGTAATTCTTATCCTTTGATCTTTTTTATACTGCAGGCTCAACAACCATTATAGAAGAGTCATTGGGTGAGACATATAGGGTTTTGGAAATTTACTGTACATAACCTTACATTAGGTATACCTTGCAACCTCGACTCTGTCCTTATATCTTTAGAATATCTTGATTCAATTGCCACAATTGGATACCTGGATCTTTAGGATTGCTGTTTTTCCAATATTTTCAAAGCTTCTATACTTTACTTGCTCGATAATTTATGAACTGAATTTGATCCCCAAAATCCCTGAGTTCGATACTCTGGAATTCTTGCTTTACTACACCGATCCGTACACTTCGGGTTCGCTTGCTTTGATTTCAGTTTTATAAATTTAAAGCTTATTTCCACACACACTTTAAGGCGAACACTCCGCCGACAGGATTATGGTTGACCCGGCGAAGATCGAGTATGTTGTTGCATGGACGACACCGACAAACAGCAAGTAAGTGCGTAGATTTCTTGGCCTAGCTGGTTATTACAGACGCTTTGTGGAGGGATTTTCTGTGATTGCCCGTCCACTTACAAGTCTTCTGCGGAAGATTTCCAGATTTGTGTGGACTGATTAGTGTGCCCAGAGTTTTGAGGAGTTGAAGAGACGTTTGACTTCTGCTCCCGTCTTGGCACAACCAGAGGGTTTTGATGATTTTGTGGTCTATAGTGATGCATCCAACCTAGGCTTGGGTTGTGTGTTAATGCAGAGAGGTAGAGTGATTGCTTATGCGTCTAAAAAGCTGAAGACGTATGAGGAGACCTACCCGACTCATGATCTTGAGTTACTAGCGACAGTTCATGCTTTGAAGATCTGGAGACATTACCTGTATGGTGCTACATGTCAGATCTTCACAGACCATAAGAGTCTAAAGTATATTTTCACGCAACGGGAGTTGAATAACTGCTAGCGTTGATGGCTTGAGTTGATCAAGGACTTTGACCTTGAGAATTTGTATTATCCTGGAAAGGCGAATGTTGTGGTTGACGCCTTGAGCAGGAAGACGCCTCGAGAGAAGGTGATTGCCGGATTGACATTTCAGCCTCAACTTTAGAGGCATCTAGCTTGGCTAGAGATGGACATCAGTTTCTTTATGAGGATGCCCAGTTACATGCTTTAGATGTTTTACCTAGTCTATTGGATGAGATCCAACAGAAGTAGGGGACCTGCCCGACCATGATGAGGATCAAAGAGAGGATATCTCGTGGTGAAGCACCACAGTTCTCCATTGGGGCTGATGGAGTGATGAGGCGACATGACAGCATTTGTTTACCTGTTGATGCAGAGTCAAGACAGAGGATCTTATAGGAGGCTCACTCTACACCTTACTCTACACATCCTGGTACGTGTAAGATGTGCCATGATGTGAGACGTTCATATTGGTGATGTAGCCAGATTTGTGGCTCAGTGTGCAACTTGTCAGAAGGTCAATATAGAGCATTGTAGAACTGGAGGTGAGCTCCATCCACTACTAATACCGCAGTGGAAGTGGGAGGACGTCTCCATGGACTTTGTGGTGGGATTGAGGCCCAGTAGGAGTTTTGACGCTATCGGGATTGTTGTTGATAGAATGATGAATACGGCACGTTTCATCCTATCAGAGAGACGTTGCTAGTGAGTAGATTGGATGAGGAGTACACTAGATAGATATTGAGTCTCCATGGTGTACCGAGGACGATCGTCTTTGATCGTGATGGAGGGTTTACCTCGAGATTTTGGCAGCAGATTCAGACTACTTTGAGCACGAGTCTATCCTTCACGAGTGCGTTTCACCCCCATACAGATGGTCAGTCTGAGAGGACCATTAGGACCCTGGAGGATATATTGCGAGCTTGTGTGTTGGATTGGGGACAGGGATGGTCTGATTACCTCCCACTTGTTGAGTTCTCATACAATAACAGCTGACATGCATCTATTGGGATGGCTCCTTATCAGGCGATGTATGGACGTAGGTGTCGTACACCTTTATGCTGGGACGAGCCTAACAATATCAGTGGGATAGCGCCATAGCATATTCAGGATGATATGGCTCAGGTAGCGCTGATTAGAGAGAGGATGATGGCTGCACAGAGTCGCCAGAAGTCGTATGCAAACAAGAGGCGTCAGCCTCTAGAGTTTAGGGTAGGAGCTCATGTTTGGTTGAGAGTATCTCTGACGCGAGGCGTCAGACGTTTTGGCATAAAGGGAAGCTGAGTCCCTGATATGTCGGTTCTTTCGAGATACTAGATAGAGTTGGGAGGGCAACTTACAGATTAGCTTTGCCTTCGAGATTAGAGGGTGTTCACCCTGTGTTCTATGTGTCTGAATTGAGGGAGTATATACCAGATCCGAGGCACATTGTGAGTTATGATGATTTGGTGGTGAAACCAGACCACACCTTTGTTGAGCATCTTATTGCAGTCCTAGAGCGAGGTGTGAGACGCCTGCGTTCGAAGGACATTCCTATTCTGAGGATACAGTGGTCTAGACGTGGACCTGAGGAGGATACATGGGAGACAGAGGATAGTATTTAGAGGAACTATCCAAAGTTTTGTGCTAAGATAGATGCATCTTGGGTCGATGAGTAGATCTTAGTGCCATCTTGGTGAGTATGTGATTACGTGCTTATATGCTTACATGCCTTGATATGCTATTGCATTCTAGTTATGATGTGTTTTATGATCTTATTAGATCTTGTTGTACTAGCATGATGTATGTTATAGTAAGAGATGATTATTTCCTCCAACCTACATGTTTATGATTTATGTTTATAGCTGGAGATGGTTCTTTCCTCCATGCCACCTTGATGGACATAGTTTCAGTAGAGATGTTATTCCTTCTTGTGTTGTATATGATTATATTTTGGGTAGAGATGTACTTCCTCTATGCCTTGTGATGTGATATGGCGAGAGATGTGATTCCTCTACGCCTTTGGGTAGCGTTATGGCCTTGTTTTCTGGAGATGATGATTCCTCCATGTTTACGCTTGAGGTTATAGATATCCATAGGTTATGAGCTTCTGAATGGAGATGTGATACCTCCGATAGAGAGAGCGAGTTATACCTCGGCTTATGGGTCCGAGAGGATTTTGGACTCTACAATTTTTGGGACGCAACTTGTTTTTAGGGGGTAGATGTAAGAACCTAGTTGCTGAGTTGTTGAGAGAGTGAGCTGAGGACCTAGATGAGGCCTATACCGCCCCTGCGTGATCCAGTAGGCGCCCCTACAGTTTGCCTGGGCCGCACCTGCGGTTCATAGAGTCCGCCCCTGCTGCTCTATGTGTTGCAGCCGTCTTCTTTGACCCTTTGACCCGTACTTTACTCTTTTTACCCTTTATAACCTTCATCTCTTTCCTTTTGATGAGGGTTTATCAATCGAGCTTCATCTCTCTCTCTTGCGTACATTTCTTCTCCTCTCTTCTCCCTTGCATCATCTTTAATCTTCTTTGAGTTTTGGTTGAGTTTGTGAGAGTTGTGCTTGGCTTTGATGATGTTTATGGTTGTTGAGCCTTGTGAACCAACTTGAGGACGTTTTGGTGATGTGTTGAGCTTCTGGACCTTCAGCTTGGTAAGCTTTCATGGCTTCCTTCCCTTCCTTCTTCATTCTCTCATATTCTTATCTCTTTTCCTATCTTTCTTTAGTCTGGCTTAGGTTCTTTAGGTTTGGATCTTGTGCCAGCCTTGTTTGGCTTGTGTTGATGTATATATATGTATATTTTGTATATATGTTGATGTTGGAGTGAAGAAGGTGTGAAAGGATCGAAGGAAGAAGTGAAGAAAGGGCTGAAGTGGTGCCTTTGTTGACCAGCCGCCCCTGTGCCACATTGCAGCCGCCCCAATGCCGGCCAGGAGCCGCCCTGCGCCACCTATGATCCGCCCTTGCGCCTACCTGCATCAGTTATGTTCTTCTCTTGGTTCTGCAGGTGTGTGTTGCTTCTAGGCTTACCTTAGGATGTCCTTTATTCCCTCCTTTCCTAGTGTGAGTGTATAGGATCATGCTAGATGTGTGAGGTTGTGTTTTGATGAGGTTATGATCGGTTTATGCCTTGTATGGCTTTAAGGACTTAGGTTGATATTGGTTTAGGTTTTGAGGTTTAGTATGATCCCTATGGATCCCTTGGGTGTAGGTTTGACCCCTTTAATGAATAGAGGTTGATATCTTTCGATGCCTTGTTATTAGGCAGTGGCCCTCTCTCAGGATTGGAGGTTGTTTGTGGTTGAGTTGTGTACGAGGTTGAGGTAAGTCCGTAGGACTTACTTAGCTACCATCCTTATATTGGGTGTTTACATGAGTGGTGTGTCCTATATATGTTTGCCATGATAGCATGAGTTGTCGTTTATACCGACCTATGTTTTATTGACTGCCCCATTGCGTGGCTGTGATAACTTTTCCCTCTCATTCCGTAGTGGAGTCTGGGAGGTTCTTTGACATCACGCCAATAGGTTTATAGGAAGGGCGCAATCATTCCCATAGGGTACACGATTTGTGTGACCGATACTCACACAGTTGGATATAACACTCAGAGGTGGGGATGTATCGGTCCTAGTGTCATATACTTTTATTTATTTATGTATATACGACTTGAGTGAATGACTATTATATAAAGATGATAAAATGGGTAAATGTGTGATATCATGCTGATATGTTTATCCGTACATGATTGTGTTTGTGCTTATGCGTTACTCTAAATATGTATGGTTAGCGAATAGTTTATTAACATGTTGTAGATGCCCTACAGGATAGGCATGTTTTTGGGTGATATAGTAGAGTGGCATGCCGAGGACCTCTCGTACATATGATGGTTGTGTCTTTTGGGGGATGTTTATCTTTCCCTCTTGCGTGAGGATGATTTTTTGTTACCTCTTGTGTGAGGACGTTGTTGGTTATACTCGGGTATGTTGTTTTACCTTTTGGTTGTACAGTTTATACAGTTTTATGTATTTTTTATATCTGTCAGTGCCATGTTGTAAGGTCTAGTGAACTTGCTGTCAGGCTAGGGTCAGGATTCATTGTGAGATCCTAGCCCAATGTGAGACTACGAGTCCCTCGAATTCGAGGTGTTACATATATATATATATATATATATATATATATATATATATATATATATATATATATATATATATATATATATATATATATATATATATATATATATATATATATATATATATATATATATATATATATACGATTTGAGTGAATGGCTACTTATATAAAAATAATTAAAACGGGTAAATGTGTGATAGCATTATTATGTGTTTACCTTTCATGACTTGTGCTTGTGCTTATGCTTATGCATTACCTTATATATGTATGGCTAGCTAACGGGTATATACCATGTTGTAGATGCCTTGCAAGATAGGCGAGCTGCAAAGTGATCCAACAGGGTGAAAGATCGAGGACTTTCGTAGATTAGGTGGTTATGGTTTTGGGGATATTATATATACCTCTTGCGTGGGGATGATGTTATGTATACCTCCTGTGTGAGGATGTTGGTTTATACTTTGCTATGATTTTGTATACCTTTTGATGTACAATTTTATATATAGTTTTATGTATTTGTTTTATATTTGTCAATGTTATGTTGTAAGGTTCAGTGAACTTGTTGTCAGGCTAGGGTCAGGATCCACTGTGAGATCCTAGCCCAATGTGGCATCCCGAGTATCGCGGATTCGGGGTGTTACAATAAAATCAACAACTTAAACATCTGTAAGACCCGAGGTCTTAGGGACGTTGTCCCCATGTTAACAATGCTTACGTAGAAACTTTGTAGGAGGTCATCTAATGAGGAAGCATCCCCAACAACTTTTAATTCACAAGGACAAACCACTAGATCAAGGGAAAGGGCAGTCAAGGAGAAAGAGTCCAAGTCATTACCAGCTAACAGTCCTACCATGCAAGGACCATTTACTAGATTGAAAGGAAGAGCTATTTACAAAGAGGTTTCTAGCGTGTTGATATCCTTAGCTTCTAAGGAGACCATTGGTGATCTTTTTGTGTCTATGTCTTCCTTAGTCATGTACATGAAGATTTCAGCCATGGAGACCATAGAGGAGAGGCCGTACACATGTGAGGATGGAAAGGAAGACAATGGTTGAAGCTTGTAGCGCTTCAAATTATTTTATGAGACATTTTGTTACCTTTGAGTTGAAGACACGCTTAAGGTATCTTTTATCTTATATATTTTGGGATTATTTTTATTTTGTTATTTGGAGGCTTTTTAGACTATAGAAGTCTCCTTAGGTTTGACTTTTCTAGTTAGACTTTCAACCAATATTTCGAGATATACTTGTTGCTTCATTTATGAAATTTGCGTTTTATTCATTCCAATTCAATCGCAAGAGGGTCTTTTGATTGAATCGGTGTGAGTCCTTCTTAGGTTGTTCTTGTGTGTGTTAATCTCTTTAGAGATTGGTGCTTCTAGTCGGTTATAACATAAAACAACAACAAAAGGACATTAACTCTACCAAAAGAAAAAAATTACAACATTAAGTGGGATAAACCAAGACCTAGTTTTCATATACATAATTTTGATGGATCAAAACTCGATTCAGGAATAACATCCATTGGTTTTGTGATTCGGAACCACAATAGTGAGGTTGTTAACCTTGTGTGGAAAAAAACTCACTCCGTAATAAAAGTTTATGCATTTGCTCTTAAATCGGACTTACAAGAGGCTATCAAATTAGAAATCAAAAAGATTGAGATCAAGCGTCATAGTTTTTGTGTTATCAAGTCACTTCAAGGTTTGTTAAACTTTCCTTGAGAGATTGAGATGATTAAATCCGGCTTTAAGTAGACTCGATCTCCATTTTGTTTAACAAATTCCCAACAGACTTGTTTTCAGAGACATCAACAATGTTGTTGACCACTTTCCATTTTTAAACAGAATAGCATACTTGTTTACAATAGTCTTCTCTTTGCTAGTTTCTCGATTACAACATCCAAGGGAATCTTGGAGTGGGGTGGTGATTACGTGTGAACTGTGAACTAAAATAAAACCTCATACAGTCATATATATCTTACCCCAACATCGATAGTAGGATATCACGTGGATGGCTTGAAGGAATAACTTATTGTACTATGAGTACGTATATAGCACTCGTAATATAATATATAGCATTTTTCACATGAAAATTTTCCTAAAATAAACGAGTTGTCGTATTAAAATTTATATTAGAAACATATCATCACAATATTATATCAAAATTAATTTATAACATAACACTAGTCAAAATGGAATGAAACATAATAATACTCGTCAATACTCAATCTTCATAAGTATGCAGATCCGGTTGATCATGTCATCTGGATCTCTTTATAAATTCTTACATGACGTGTAATCCATCAATAAAAACGGCAAAACCATAAGCTAGCAATCATCATCAGTATAACGAATAACTAGAAAACACAAACACACAAAAATAAAATAATAACACCAAAACATGCATTCAGTGTAATATTCCATTTATTATTTTCATTAGGTTAAACACACTATGTTCGATTTATCGTTCTCACGAGCGGTCTCCGAACCTCGCATATGTCCCTATATATCAACATGAGTGAATCGTATGCATCTCAATGTATACTTGTATGGATTGGTTGCAAAGAACCTCCCCGGCCCGTGTCAGGGCGAGATAATGATGTCAAAACCCCATTAAACATACACTTGACTCATAAATAAAGTCATTATACCGCCAACCTACTTACGTCCGTAATTAATAAATCAAGAAAACCCACACCACGATCACAAATTACATGCTAGCACGGTCACAAATTACATGCTATCCAGTGGAAAGACAGTTAAGTAAGTCTCGACGACTTACCTCGATCCGAAAAATACAACCCGAACTATCACAAGTGTACGGACTTTTCAAATATTTACGAACTAAACTAGTCAACTAAAATATTTCAATAATTATAATCAGTGTTTAACACAATTGTAAAGAATCCGGAAGCAAATCAGCACAATTATAATATTATTAGAAATGTTATTCGGGTTATTTTAGTCGGGTTTGGGGAGGGAAATCTGGGGTTTGGATTCTTCGGGGTCAAATCAGGTTCATGGTTATTTTGCACTGCGGGTCAAAACAGGTAACACTATTCGGGTTCTTTTGGGTTAGTTTGGGTTTTGGGTTCTTTCGTGTTTACACGGATCGGGTTCACGTGGGTCGGTTTACTCTGGTTAATGCATTTGTTGTTCATGCATGTCGTAATTTTAGTTATATTGGCCAGATCTTCTTGGAATTCGTCACACATAGATCAGGCTTGTTTAAAGATGTTGGTTAATTTATAGAAAAGAGTAAGAATGCCTACTACCATGTCTAGGACATGCTTTCAGCTACAAAGCGTTCAAACCAACGTGCGTCAAACCAAATAATAGCAACAAGAAAAAGACAGCCCGGCCACAAGCTGCATGACATGCCAAACTATAACACATGAAAACGACTTGAAAGCAGGAAAAGTGGGTACTACATGCCAAACAATAAAAAGAGAAGAAAAGATCATATGCATACCACAACACCTTCCTCGTACTCCTGTCATGACATCACTAACATATCTTGGGAACGCGTCATGTAATAGCCTGAAGATATGCGTCATAATGGGCCACGACACCACCTCTTCCGGAAACCGGTTCCCCTAAAAAATGAGGCTATTCTAGGCTTGCCAAATGTAGTATATCGTAGCTACAAGGGAAAATCTCATACCTCTCGATCGCCTATCCTTCTTCCTCGTCCTTTGTAGTAACCATCCAAGATCCAGGTCTAGGGTTTCAAGCCTAGAAGCCATCCCAAACATCCGTCTAACCTCTCCCCAAATACCCTTTGAGTATCTAGATCGGAACAAAAGATGTTCATGTGAATCCACATCCCTCCTGCATAAGTGACATACCGGATCGATCTCCAAAAACTGCATCCTATAATGTGCGGATAGAAGCTTCAACGTAGCCATTCTTGCAACAAAAGAATGTATTGGCGTGTATCGAGAGTCCTATATAACCGTATGCCATGTGACATGATCCCCCAAAGCCTTTAGTGTGAAATAAGCTTGTGTCACCTTGAATCTTCAACCTAGACATAGTTCGGCCAGGGTATCATCCAGACTCTCACCCTCATTAGCCATACTCATAAACTTATCCCTTCTAGATAAGATAGCCTTTATCAATGGTTAGTCTATTTGATGAGTTTGCCACTCCTCAGGCTCCACCACCTTTAAATATATATGATGAATCCACTTCACCAAAAAGCTCTCTCTTCCCTCATGAATATGCCCATGGTGATTACACATGAATGCATTATTCCATGCACGTAGCCCTAATAGACCCACCCCTCCCTCATCTTTTGGTTTACACACCTTCTCCCATGCCACATGAGATCTCGACCATAGGAATTGTCGGCACATCTTAATCACTCTACCAAGAACAAGTCCAGGGATCGGAAATAAGGAGATCCGAAAGCTATCAATACCTTGTATAACTGCCGCTATGAGCTCTACCCTTCCGGAAAATAACAAGTGCTTCTTATTTCGAGTAGTTATATGCCTCACAATCTTGTCCAGGAGTGGTGTTTACTCCGTAGCTCTTAGCATATGTGGCGCCATAGGAATACCCAAGTACCGAAAAGGAAAAGTTCCAATTGCAGACCCGGTATTAGCTCCAAGCTCCTCTACTTCACCATCCGGCACCAAAGCTGAAAACATTGAAGATTTGGCGAGGCAAACCTGAAGACCACTTATCTCTCCAAATCGATGAAGGCACTTCATTAGAACACTAATCGAATCCTTATCCCCTCGACTACAAAGAACAAAATCGTCGGCAAAAGCAAGATGCGCTATTCACAACTCCTCACAGTGTTTGTGAAACCTAAAGGAGGCTTAAACGTCTCAACCTTGAGGAGTCTAGAGAGGAAATCCATACAACACACAAACAACAATGATGATAAAGGATCACCTTGCCTAAGCCCCCTCCTTCTAGAGAAGAAGCCATGAATATCCTTGTTGATCTTGATCGAGTACGAGGTTTATATGACACATTTCATCACACACTCAACAAACTTAGTAGGGAAGCCAAGCTTGTCCAATGGAAGCCTAAAAAACTGCCATAAGACAATGTCATAAGCCTTGGCAAGGTCAATTTTTAGGAAGCACCTTCTAGTATCTCTGATGCGGAGTTGATCCGCAATTCTGATCTAGATTGAAAGTCCTTCGTCAGACACAAATCTCGGATGGATAGAAGAAATCTCGGGCGAGATTTCGTGAAGAACATTCCGATATTTTAAGAAACTCAAAAAACAGATTAATGGATGATATGAAAAGATAAGAAGGTGAATATGGAATGATAAATGATAAATATAGGAAGATATTAACCAATATATTCCCTCAAAGAACTTTGACCAATAATGTGTCAAAACTCCTTAACAAAGAGTGTTCGCTCCAAAAGGTGTGTGTGCAAAAAGCTTTATATTTATATCCAAGAATATAGATGTAAGAATAATTGGGAAGTGCAGATTCTAAAGATCCAAGTATCCGATTGTGGTTTTCCAATAAAGATGTCTAAAGATGTGTAAAGGACAGAGTTGGATAGCAAAGGTGTATGATCTAAGGTAGGATATCGTACGGAGAAGTTCCAACACCCTTTTTGTCTAACCCAAAGTTCCTACTAAAAAGATGTTGTGTCTCGTCAAGAAAAGGTTCTCAGGAAAGGATTACACTCTCAATACCAAACACCAACCCAAGTAAGTCAAAAGGAAGCACAAGGCAAAGGCTATAAGACTCTCCACCTTAATAGAGGGTTTTGAATCCTCTATTACCTATAACTCGTAAACGTTAATAACCAATGAAGTCTATGGATTAGAAAGGTTCAACAAGGCTAGGGTTTAGGCAATCTTAATCTTTGGGTAAAGCTAAAAGTAAAATGTGCACGACAGAGGAAACCATGGCAAGATCTTGGCAAACCACGGGCGTGGTTCCTTTTAGAGAAAGCCGTGGAAAGCCTTCTGCGAGGGTTTTGACTCACAACTCTCAGGTTTCGATTTGTTACATGGTTCAATCTATCATTATCTGTACGACAACCATCAACCCTTCATCCTAGAATCGTAGCGAGGGTTTTGTCAACAATTATCATCATACTCAATTTAAGATTAAAGGAAGAAATCAAGAATAACATGCAGCCAAGAATGATACAAAGAAGAATCATGATATCTCAACAATCAATATCCAAATCTCAGTAAGTGAATCAAACAACAAGTAATCTCAGTTCTTGTGTTCTCAAAAGACAAAAATCAGAACCTAAGAAAATCTAACAAATGTCTTCAATCTCTGTAATATCCGGAATTTTTATTCCGTTTAATTCCGAATCAATTCGGACTTCGAGCCGTTGACGGTTTTCCATTCTATCTAGTATTTCTTTCTTCACAAATTTAATCATTTTATGTAGAATTTAATTCAGATAAAATGATACAATTATATCAAACCCTAATTCTTATAATTATTTATCATTTTAGGTAGAATTTAATTCACATAAAATGATACAATTATATTAAACCCAAATTCTTATAATTAATTCTTAACGATGACTTTAGACGAGATCTTGACAAGGCTGAGACGAGACTGTGACAAATCTGTGACGAGACCATGACAGAGCTGAGACGAGGTCATGACGAAGCCCGATAACTCTGTGGCGAGGTCATGCATGGGCCTGACAAAGCCATGACGAGTTTTTGACATGTTTTCACAACTCAGCCCACTTGTTGTTTTTACAACTTCAGCCCACTTTCTCTCTTGTTTTATTGCAGCCCATACAAACTCAACCCACCTCCTCATCCTCGTTGACTGGTGATTCAATTCTGGACTGCTTGTGCAGGCCTAACTTAGCCTCCTTTCTCCAAACCGCTCAGCCTTCTCCTCCCGCCCAAGAACACGCTAGCAAGGCCATCTAAAGGAGCTTCCACGTCTTCAGCCGGCTGTTACAGAAGGACGTAAATCCCCGCAGATCACGCCCTCCTCATCTCCTCTTTTGATACTTTCTTGTCGCATAGAATCGTCTCCTGCACACGTTCAGTAATAGCCTCGGACGCAGCAATGGATCCCAACTTCGACGCCTCCCTTCTGCACAACTAGTAGACGAGTGCAGTAGTGGTGAGTCTTCGCATCTCCTCTCCCCTTCTGATCTGAACAACTCGGTAACTATACCCTCTAAGTAGAGGCTTCCCCAGTGCAGCATCGTGATTCCCAGCAGACCGGCCGGTTTCCCCTCTTGTGGTGACAATCAGCAACTTCCCTACACCCTTGACAGTAGTAGCAACCCTCTACAACCCTCCTTTGGTAAGAGATCAAACCATTCTTCCCTTCTCTCTATAGTTGCACATGAATGGAGATTTGGATCATGGTTTTGTCATGTACAGAGAATCAAACTTGGAGCTTGTGACTTTCTCTACCTTGGTACAAAACGACAGAGGTGAGTTCCGAACCTTGGACCATTTGCACGTTCAGTTTTAATTCCAGAAACTTTGAAGAACAGTCAACTTCGGCTCCAGTTTTGGGTAGGTTAGATTCCACCTTTACTGCTGATTTTCGGATATGTTTTAGTCGATAATGTATAGTATAACATACTAAAATTTGAGAGGAATCCGAGCTACGGTTTGAGAGTTATGGTGTTCCAAAGTTGACGCCACATGCAGTTTTTATAAATATGCTGAGTGTTGGGGAAAACAACAGGTGATGATGTTTTGTGAGATGGTTTTGAATAAGCTCTTGATCTCCGTTGGGCTTGAATTTTTGATATGATATAGTTGACATATTTTTGTAGAACATATTAAAATTTGGGAGGAATCCAGCGAGTAGTTTGGGATTTATAATTTTTCAATGATTGGGTCGTAAGCAAGTTTTCTGTTGTGTTGAAATTTCTAAGTGTTGAGGAAAGGTGCTTGTGATGCAGTTTTGTGAGATAGTTTTAAATAGGCTTTTGATCTCCTTTGCTGAAAAATTTTGGATATATAATAGATAAGATTTTAAAGTAGAACATATCAAAATTTGGGATAAATCCAGCGAGTAGTTTAGGAGTTATGATTTTTCAAAGGTAAGACAGTGTGGTGTTTGTTAAGTGTTTGCTGAATTTCCTAAGTGTGGAAAACTGCATGTCGGTACAGTTTTGTGATCCAAATTTGGGTAAGTTAGACTTTTCCTTTAGTGCTGATTTTTCGATATGTTGTTGATGGATATATATAAAATCATGCGGTAAAAGTTGAGAACGGTCCGTTAGGTTAATCCAGATCTAGGATGTTCCGAAGTTGGGTATAAGTATAGTTTAGTTTAGAAGAGTTATGTTAGATTTTAAGTGTCAATCAATCTTATGCGTTTATGTCCTTGTGAGGATGTTGAGCCTAGAAGTCCAGGGACTTTTAGTTGACTAGAACGTTGTTGATTTGTGTGTCTTGTCTTGAACAGGCGTTATGCGTTTTCCCGATGGGAACTTGAGAGTGTACTGATCGGTTGCTCTTGGAGATTGGTAAGTCCACGGAATTCCTTAGTTGGGTTCTTGTATGAGTGTACTGTGTATGAGTGGTGCTTGTTAGTTATGATAAACAATGAAACCGGATTAGGCCGACTTTATTATTTACGTAATTGACCCAAGTGTATGATAAGGGGTCGTAAAATCACCTGCCTAGCTCTTGCGAGAGTCTAGGAGGTTCCCTGTTGTTACGCTAAGAACGTGACACGCAAAAGCTTTAAATTTATAACTCGATATATTTCTCCTAACTCCTAGCAAACCCGTAGTGTACGGGACGTTTTGTAGTAAGGATAGTATTCCGAGGTCGAACACAAAGAATGAGGTGAGATTGAATCGATTAATGACTAAGGATAGTGAAGATCTAGGCTAAGAAAGGAATAAAGAAATGAAAATCTCAATGTTTTTAGTTTGGTTTTTAGGTGATCAATCAAAGATCACAAATCATGCGAAATTAACGATCAACTAAGCTAACACCATAACTAAACAAGCAAATACGAAATATGTAATCAAAGGGAGAAAAACGGATTCTAGGGGTTGGAAATTCCGGTAATGGAATAGGACTCAAGCTATCTAATCATTCCTTGGATCAACTATAGTATGTTGGGAGTGGGCGTTTCTAGATTAGGATCAATCACCGGGTAGGTCTCATGGTCCACTAGTCCGTTTCTAAGGTCTCATCACCGGGTAAGTCTCAAAGAGCCTAAGGATAGGAATTCTACACAAACCGGATGGTTATCTAGGGATCTAACCTCACCTTACCGCGTAAGTCTCGGGAAGGCAAGTCCTAAACATCAATCCTAGCACACTCAGTCCAATAGCGGCTTATGAGGCTCACTACTACCTAGAGTTCGTCATCTTCGGTATCTAAGAGCAAGAATCACCGGGTAGGTCTCTTATAACTCTTAGTTGCTAACACTAGGTCACCCTAGGATAGATTTAGCTCAACTAACACTAGGATTTCAACAAATCAACAACCTAACACTTAGATTTATCAATACAAGCAAGTTAATCAATATTACGGGGTGTTCATCCCTTTCCACGGCCGTGGAAAGGCAAGATCAAACCGTGGTTTTCGACAATGACTAGGTTCAATCAAGCGAGTCATCCAAGCATACATTTAAGTCTATTCTATCATATTCCAAGCCATAACCATATTTTCCTTACCCTAGAATCGCATCTATTTAGCCAACGACATGCATCATCACAATCAAAATCATCAAGCATAAAATCATAGAATCCATATCAAGAGGGTGAAATGACAAAGAGATGAAGCAAGTGAACAAGAAATACAAGCTGAATATGAGTTCAAGAAAGACTTACAACCCTTAAAAAGAAGGTTCAATCGATTCTTACAAAACTTTGCAAAACATCTTCACAAAACTCACTCAAAACTATCAAAGACTAAGAATGATGTGTTCTTCTCTTCTTCTCCAATAGAACCTTTTCTTCTCCTCCAAGAGTAGCTCCAATCCAATCTTCCAATGAGAGAATCTTTCTTGTTGAGAGTGTGGGAGAGAATGGGAGTGAGGGGTCTGTCACTAACACCCTGCAGGACCACCTTTTATCCTCCAAATTTGCAAGAGTCGGGCATGAAGATCGTGGGACAGCTATCACAGCTGTCTAGGGAAAACCATGGCCTATTTCCACGTCCGTGGAAGTCCCAATGGCCGTCGTTTTGGTGCTTCTGCACTCTACGGATCGTCAAGCCACAATTTGGTTCATGGCATGCACAAACAAGGTCCCATGTGTCCTCCTTAGCCCCTAGCTTTCATTACAATGAGCCTGAAGGTGTGTCATCTTGAGGAATGATCCTCGAATGTATCGATTAAGCTCCTAAAGCTCCTAAAATACCTACAAAGCATGCAAAAGTCCGTGTAGACGTCTATCTCGACAAAATACATGAATTGAGTGCAAATCGTTACAAACTATTGCAAACCATGCATGAATGAGCGGAAAAACTATCTAAATTAGTGCCTTAACCTAAGTCATAAATCGTGTTATCAAAAATACCCCATACTTAAGGTTTGCTCGTCCCCGAGCAAGTCCCCAACTGTAGACTAAGAGATGACATGATTTATGCATGCAGAAAAACAACAAAATCTTTTTGGAGTCATGTTTCATGGCAATGGACAAGCGATCATGCATCAAATAAGTGAAGGCACAGAAGGACCATTATACTTAACTCGGAAGCATGCATGAAATGTAAAAATGAAGAAGTCAAGATGATCATGAGCATATCCAATCTAGATCACTAAGTCTTACACACATGCAAATAGGTCACAAGGACTTAGGAAATAAAAGGCTAAGAAACGTCGTGATTAGGTGGTAATTTTTCTAGGCTATGTGATGTTAATCCGGGAATGGAACTAACTTCACAACTTCACATTTTTTTCAACTCCCCACAAGCGTATATTTTCTCCATCTTTTCTTTTCTTTTCTTTTCTTTTTCTTTCACTTATTTTTGAGACAATGGCATTGGTGTACAAAAGCCGAAACCTTGGTGATTAGCCGTCCTCGGGCTTTTTTATTTTTCAAGGTGCATCCACACCGGGCACACATACCAAAGCTCGTTAGGACTATCGGTTTATTTGACTTTGACAAGGCACAAACACCCGATTATGTGAATGGTGCCGAGTTACTCGTCATTTAAACCAACGTCCCCAAACCTATATTTTTGTCTACACATTCACAACAAATTCAGCACTTCATTTACAACATTCTTTCATCAACAACTTCACCCCACACTTGCTTTTCACACACTCAACACACTAACATGCTCCTATTCCCGGATGGGTCAAAAGAGGTCAAATTTATATCAATTGAGGTGCTAAAACAACATGATCAAGATGAGAAGTAGAGAAAGATGAATTGCCTCATTCATTCCTAAATGATGTGCGAGAACTAGCATGCAATCCAATCAAGGCAAACATTCATGATCACAATTCACTCATGGGATTCAAGATAAGTACTTCAAGTCCACATATGCATTCATCTATTCAAAACATTAGGCCAACCATAGCCAATTCACAAAACAATCTCATCATAAGGGTCATTCCCAAGCTTAGAAGCACTAAATTTTTTTTAAATTTTCTGATTTTTTTGGATTTTTCGAAATGTGTATGTATAATGCAAGACATAATGAAGCATGTGACTAAAAGAAACTACCCTAGATGCTAATCATGCAAAAGATCGTGCAAACCCCACCCCATACTTAGAAACACATTGTCCCCAATGTGGTATTCAAGTAAAGAAGAGTGAAAGAGGGTTCTCACAATGTAAAAATGGTTTGCTTTGGTATTTGGGATTACTCAAGTGGAGTGATGTCGGATGATCCTATCAACGATGGTAGAGAGCTCAAAGTGTTCATTATGGCGTTGGGATGCGCACTAGGCACCGCTAGCCGTCCAAGTCCCGCGTCCGCTCCACCCACAATTAATGAGGGACTCATCACCATCATCCACATGCCATGCAAGGCTTCCATGCTACCAATACTCTAGCACACAAACTCCAAACACACAAAAACAGAAAAATTAAAAACAAAATAAAAACGAAAAGGGAAGGATGTCTACCAATGGGTTGTCTCCCACCAAGCGATTCTTTAAGGTCATTAGCTTGACCAAACTCGGGGGCGTCTCACTCTAGGTGAAGTGGGGCAATCGTATCCACCGGAGCTCCCGGGATATACTTCTTCAACCGGTGCCCATTCACCTTAAAATCTCCACAATGCTCCCCTCCTATCTCAACCGCGCCATGGGGAAAGATCTTCTTTACCACATAAGGACCCGTCCACCTCGACTTTAGCTTTCCGGGGAAGAGCCGGAGCCTTGAGTTGAAGAGAAGGACAAGGTCGCGTTCACTCAACTCCTTCGGGATGAGACGCTTGTCATGCCAACGTTTGGTCCTTTCTTTGTAGATCCGGGCGTTTTCATAAGCGTCCAACCGGATCTCCTCAAGGGCGTTTATATCAAGCAACCTCTTCTCTCCGGCCTCCTTGAGGTCAAAATTCAGCCACCTTATAGCCCAATATGCTCTATGCTCCATTTCTACCGGAAGGTGGCAAGACTTGCCATAGACTAGCTTGTAGGGAGTTGTTCCAATCGGTGTCTTGAAAGCGGTTCTATAAGCCCACAAAGCATCATCGAGCTTCATAGCCCAATCCTTTCTTGTCCTAGAAACCGTCTTCTCAAGGATTCCCTTTATCTCCCGGTTGGAGATCTCCACTTGGCCACTAGTTTGGGGATGGTAAGGTGTTGGCACCTTGTGAGTCACCCCATACTTAGCCAAAACTGTCCCAAAGTTCCTATTGGTGAAGTGCTTTCCTCCATCGCTTATGATCACCCTTGGTGTTCCAAACCTAGGGAAGATCACTCGGTTGAAGAACCACACCACAACCTTGGAATCATTTGTAGGAGAAGCGATTGCCTCCACCCATCTCGAAACATAGTCCACCGCCAATAGGATGTAGAGGTTTCCACAAAAAGAGGGGAATGGCCCCATGAAGTCCACACCCCACACATCAAATATCTCCACCTCTTGTATGTTGTTCAAGGGCATCTCATTCCTCCTTGAGATGTTGCCCGTCCTCTGGCAAGCATCACAAGCTACCATAAAATTCTGCACATCCTTGAACAAACTTGGCCAAAAGAAACCCGATTGCAACACCTTCGCACATGTCTTGTGTGAGTTAGCATGGCCTCCTCATGGCAAGGAGTGACAATGGCGGATCACACTCTCCACCTCATCCTCCGGTATGCATCTCCTAAAGACTCCATCCGGCCCTCTCTTGAACAAAAGCGGTTCACTCCAATAGTAGTGCCTCACATCCTTGAAGAACTTTTTCCTTTAAGCATAGGATAAACCGGGTGGCACATCCTCACACACAAGGTAGTTTACAATGTCATCATACCATGGCTCATTACCCCTTGACACTTGAAACAAGCATTCCTCCACCATTTGCAATTGCTCATCCCGGAATGAGTCATCAACCGGGATATCATCTCTCTCAAGCTCCAATGGTGGGAGTCTACTAAGGTGATCCGCCACAGAATTTTCGGACCCTTTCTTATCTCGGATTTCCAAGTCAAACTCTTGACGAAGAAGGATCCACCAAATCAACCGAGGCTTGGCATCCTTCTTTGTAAGGAGATAACGGATCGCAACATGGTCTGTATACACAATGACCTTCGCTCCAACAAGATATGAGCGGAACTTCTCAAATGCATACACCACCGCTAGCAACTCCTTCTCGGTGGTAGCATAATTGAGTTGGGCATCATCTAGCGTCTTGCTAGCATAATAGATGGCATGTGTAAGCCCATGTTTTCTTTTATCCCAAAACAGCCCTAACCGCTACATCACTCGCGTCACACATGATCTCAAACGGTAAACTCCAATCCGGAGGTTGCATGATGGGTGCGGTGATCAAAGCGTTCTTCAACCTACAAAAAGCCTCAAGGCAATCTTTGGAGAAAACAAACTCAACATCTTTCATTAGTAGGTTAGTAAGAGGCTTAGAAATCTTAGAGAAATCTTTAATAAATCTCCGGTAAAAACCGGCATGCCCTAGAAAACTCCTTACCCCCTTCACCGAGGTAGGTCGTGGCAACTTCTTTATGGTTTCTATCTTAGCTCTATCAACCTCAATGCCACGGTTGGATACCAAGTGTCCCAATACAATACCTTCACTTACCATGAAGTGGCATTTTTCCCAATTTAAGACAAGATTTGTCTCCTCACATCTCTTTAGCACCAAAGAAAAGTTAGCTAAGCAATCATCAAAAAAAGATCCATAAACAGAAAAGTCATCCATAAACACTTCCATGATGTTTTCAATATACTCAGAAAAGATAGCCATCATACACGTTTGAAAGGTGGCGGGTGCATTACACAACCCAAATGGCATTCTCCTATATGCAAATGTACCCCAAGAACATGTGAATGTGGTTTTCTCTTGATCGTCGGGATGAATAGGGATTTGGAAGAATCCACTATAGCCATCTAAGTAACAAAAATAGGAATGTTGGGCTAATCTCTCTAGCATTTGGTCAATGAAAGGAAGAGGGAAGGGATCTTTCCTATAGGCCACATTTAGTTTCCTATAGTCTATACACATCCTCCACCCCGTAACCGTTCTAGTTGGAATTAGTTCATTATTCTCATTGGTTACTACGGTCATCCCACTCTTCTTAGAAACCACATGCACGGGACTAACCCATTTACTATCCGAAATCGGGAAATTGATTCCCGCATCTAGCAATTTCAGGATCTCCTTTTTGACTACTTCTTTCATGATATGGTTTAGTCTTCTTTGAGGTTCAATGGAAGGTTTATGGTTGTCTTCCATTAAGATCTTATGCATGCACAAAGAAGGTTTAATGCCAACTAAGTCATCAATGGTATAACCAATGGCTTTCCTATGAAATCTCAACTCATGCAACAATCAAGCAAGTTCATCATCATTCAAGCATGTATTCACAATAGCCGGATATGTAGAATTCTCAGCAAGAAAAGCATACTTCAATTGAGAGGGGAGGGGTTTAAGTTCAAGTTTAGGTGGACCTTTATCGAGTGGAGATGATCCATATAATGTAGGTTGAGATGAATCCAAAGCCATGGAAGACTCTCCAAGACTCCTTGAAGCTTGATCATCAACCAATGTAGTTTCTAGAGAAACCACGGGAAAAATTACGGGCACTGGCACAACCACGGCCGTGGAACTTGCAAAGCTAGCCTTTTTGAGCATTCCATAGAGTTCCACGGGAGAAACCACGGGCGTGGTTCTTGGTCCCTGGCCATGGTTCTTGCAAAAATTCAGCACATCTTCGTGTGCTTCAAATTCAGCTCTTGTCTCCTTTTCCATTGCTTCCAAAGCCTTGATTTCTTCATTGCAGGCCTCCTCAACTCCTTCCTCCATCAAACTAAAGCTAAGAACCTTCTCCAAGGGGTCCTTGATCAAGATCGAGCTCACAACTTCTCTAGACTTCTCTTGCTCGACAATGTTGAACACATCCTCACCAAGGGTTGGCCCCTTCATCATTGTGGATAGTTTGAACTTAATATTCTCTTCTCCAATGTGGAAGGAGAGAATTCCATTTTTGCAATCCACCAAACATCCGGAAGTGGCTAGGAAAGGTCTCCCCAAGATGATAGGAACCGGATAGTCCGCCGGGATGTCCAAAACAACGAAATCTATGGGCACATAGAAATTCCCTAGTTGCACCGGTATGTCTTCTAAGATTCCTACGGGGTGAGTGATCTAACGGTCCGCCATGTAAATGGTCATCTTAACCGGCTTTGGCTCTCCTAGCCCAACCTTGTTACAAAGTGCAAGCGGTATAATGCTTACACTTGCCCCAAGATCACATAGGGCTTCATACTTCACTTCTCCCACTCCAATTGGCACACAAAAGGATCCCGGATCTCTTAGCTTAGGAGGCATCTCCTCCTTCATGGTTTGGATCAATTCCGAGGACCTCTTTGTCATCCTCACTTCTCCATACTCCTCCAACTTTCTTTTGTTGGAGAGTATTTCCTTAAAAAACTTGCCATATGCCGGCATACCTAGAATAGCATCGATGAACAGAATGTTAATATGCAATTTAGACATAAGTTCAAGGAATTTACCGAAATGTTTGTCCAAGCGAGCTCTTGCTCGGGATTGTGGGAATGGTAGTGGTGGCTTGTATGGAGGTGGTGCCATATATGTTGGCTCATCATCCTTGCTCTTTCCTCCATCTTCTTCCAATGGCTTTTCTTCTATCACCACTTGCTTCTCCTTGTCATTTCCCTTAGGTAAGTGATCCTTCATGCTCAACCCACTCCTTGTTGTGATGGCCAACACATGGACTCTTGGGTTATCTTCGGTTCTTCCTTGAAGCTTTCCCGGATCTCTATGAGCTTCACCCGCCTTTTGGAACACTTGTGCTTCCAACACCTTTTGAGCCTTAGAAATGGAAGTC
Organism: Fagopyrum esculentum; assembly: GCA_033239045.1. Taxonomy (NCBI): domain Eukaryota; kingdom Viridiplantae; phylum Streptophyta; class Magnoliopsida; order Caryophyllales; family Polygonaceae; genus Fagopyrum; species Fagopyrum esculentum. The sequence goes on along the minus strand of BSUD01000008.1, from coordinate 22,138,864 downwards.
ACCGTGCTCTCAAGACCACTCAACCTTCCAAGCAATTGCTCAAACATCATCTCGGTTCTATCCTTTGGAGGTTGAGTAAATCCAGGTGGATATTCTTGTGAAGCCTTTGGTGGTGGAGCTGCGCTTGTGGAAGCGGGAGGGTTCAAGGCTCCATCCGGGTTAGAATAGGAAAACCCGGGATGGTTGTGGGTTGGCCGGTAATTGTTGAATTTCCGGTTGTTGTTGAAGTTCCTTGGGCCTTGATAGTTGTTGTAATTGCCCCTTCCCATGTAGTTCACATCTTCCTCCTTGGAAGACAAGTTTGCTTGCACTTGCACTTGAGGGGTTGCTTGATTCTTCAAAGTTGTAGCACACAATTCCCTAAAAGATTTCAGCTCATTGTTTATTGCATCAAGCTTGAAGTTACTCATGGTGACTTCACTCACCTCATATGCTCCCGCTTTCCTCCCATCACTCTTCCTATGGGAGTACTTCTCAATCACCAAAGCTTGTTTCTCTACAAATTCCCAAGCTTCATCCACATTCTTTTCCATGAAACTCCCACCGGAAAGAGATTGAAGCTTCAATTGGCTATCTTCATCAATTTCCTTGAAGTAGATCTCCAATAGCTCAATTTTCGGTATACCATGGTATGGATAATCTAGGAGAAGGTCGTTGAACCTCTCCCAAGACTTGAATAGACTTTCTCTATCCTTCATTACAAAGGCATTGATCTTCCCTCTTATCTCGGTAGTCTTGGAAGGTGGGAAGAACTTAGTCAAAAACTCGGTTGTCATCTCCTCCCAAGTACTCACTCGCCCTTGTGGAATAGATTGATACCAAGCCAAGGCTTTATCCTTAAGTGAGAAGGAGAAAGCCCTAAGCTTATGGTTGTTGCTCTCCAATCTAGGCGGCCTTAGAGTTTTCATCAAGATCTCATAGTTCATCAAGTGTTGATGAGGAGACTCTCCTTCCATCCCTCCAAATTGATCATGCCGGTCATTTGTAGAACTTGAGAACGGAGCTCGTAATCATGGGCTGCGGGATCTCCTAAGTTCACACCCGGACGGTGTGCTCTTTGTGCCGGATCCATACGTTGCCCTAACGTTTGTGGCTCTTCAATAGCAATTGGCACAACCCGAATATTAACCGCCGGCTGCGGTTGTGGTAGAGGTGGAGGTTGTTGACGATTAAGCTCTCTTTGCACAAGAGCTTGCCTAATCTCTTCAATCTCCCTCCTAGTTGCTTCTTTCCTCTCATTGGCAAGTCTCCTTTCATTCTCCAAGGCTTCATCCCTTAACCTAATTTTCTCTAAAGCTTCATCCAACTCAGCTTCGAGATCTCTTCCGGCCATCTCTTTCCCTTTTCTAATGCTCTTGGATATAGATCTAAGGGTTTTCTCCGGTTCGGGGTCGAATGGAGCTAAATCCTTGCCACGAGATCTTCGCATACACCTAAAGAGTGAGAGATGTCTTGAAAAGCAAAGACACAAATGAAAGGAGATCAAAAGCAACAAGAAAGACCTACACTATAAACAATCACAAACACGACTCAATCTTAACCTAGTCCCCGGCAACGGCGCCAAAAACTTGTTACGCTAAGAACGTGACACGCAAAAGCTTTAAATTTATAACTCGATATATTTCTCCTAACTCCTATCGAACCCGCAGTGTACGGGACGTTTTGTAGTAAGGATAGTATTCCGAGATCGAACACAAAGACTGAGGTGCGATTGAATCGATTCATGACTAAGGATAGTGAAGATCTAGGCTAAGAAAGGAATAAAGAAATGAAAATCTCAATGTTTTTTGTTTGGTTTTTAGGTGATCAATCAAAGGTCACAAATCATGCGAAATCAACAATCAACTAAGCTAACACCACAAGTAAACAAGCAAATACGAAATATGTAATCAAAGGGAGAAAAACGGATTCTAGGGGTTCGAAATTCCGGTTATGGCATATGACTCAAGCTATCTAATCATTCCTTGGATCAACTATAGTATTTTGGGAGTGAGCGTTTCTTGATTGGGATCAATCACCGGGTAGGTCTCATGGTCCACTAGTCCGTTCCTAAGGTCTCATCACCGGGTAAGTCTCAAAGAGCCTAAGGATAGGAATTTTACACAAACCGGATGGTTATCTAGGGATCTAACCTCTCCTTACCGGGTAAGTCTCGGGAAGGAAGTCCTAAACATCAATCCTAGCACACTCAGTCCAATAGCGGCTTATGAGGCTCACTACTACCAAGAGTTCGTCATCTTCTATATCTAAGAGCAAGAATCACCGGGTAGGTCTCTTCTATCTCTTAGTTGCTAACACTAGGTCACCCTAGGAAAGATTTAGCTCAACTAACACTAGGATTTCAACAAATCAACAACCTAACACTTAGATTTATCAATACAAGCAAGTTAATCAAAATTACGGGGTGTTCATCCCTTTCCACGGCCGTGGAAAGGCAAGATCAAACCGTGGTTTTCGGCAGTGACTAGGTTCAATCAAGCGAGTCATCCAAGCATACATTTAAGTGTATTCTATCATAGTCCAAGCCATAACCATCTTTTCCTTACCCTAGAATTGCATCTATTTAGCCAACGACATGCATCATCACAATCAAAATCATCAAGCATAAAATCATGGAATCCATATCAAGATGGTGAAATGACAAAGAGATGAAGCAAGTGAACAAGAAATACAAGCTGAATATGAGTTTAAGAAAGACTTATAACCCTTCAAAAGAAGGTTCAATCGATTCTTACAAAACCTTGCAAAAAGTCTTCACAAAACTCACTCAAAACTAGTTCGTGGGACAACTGTCACAGCTGTCTGGGGAAAACCTTGCAAAACGTCTTCACAAGAGTCGGCCATGAAGATCGTGGGACAGATGTCACAGTTGTCTGGGGAAAACCACGGCCTATTTCCACGCCCGTGGAAGTCCTAGTGGCCGTGGTTTTGGTGCTTCTGCACTCTAAGGATCGTCAAGCCACAATTTGGTGCATGACATGTACCAACAAGGTCTCATGTGTCCTCCTTAGCCCCTAGCTTTCATCCCAATGAGCCCGAAGGTGTGTCATCTTGAGGAATGATCCTCAAATGTATCGATTAAGCTCCTAAAGCTCCTAAAATACCTACAAAGCATGCAAAAGTCCGTGTAGACGTCTATCTCAACAAAATACATGAATTGTGTGCAAATCATTACGAACTAGTGCAAACCATGCATGAATGAGCGGAAAAACTATCTAAATGAGTGCCTAAACCTAAGTCATAAATCGTGTTATCAAAAATGCCTAAACCTAACTCTTAGTTGCTAACACTAGGTCACCCTAGTTGTTAGCAACTAAGAGTTAGGGATCTAACCTCTCCTTACCGGGTAAGTCTCGGGAAGGCAAGTCCTAAACATCAATCCTAGCACACTCAGTCCAATAGCGGCTTATGAGGCTCACTACTACCTAGAGTTCGTCATCTTCGGTATCTAAGAGCAAGAATCACCGGGTAGGTCTCTTATAACTCTTAGTTGCTAACACTAGGTCACCCTAGGATAGATTTAGCTCAACAAACAATAGGATTTCAAAAAAATCAACAACCTAACACTTAGATTTATCAATACAAGCAAGTTAATCAAATTTACGGGGTGTTCATTCCTTTCCACGGCCGTGGAAAGGCAAGATCAAACCGTGGTTTTCAACAATGACTAGGTTCAATCAAGCGAGTCATCCAAGCATACATTTAAGTCTATTCTATCATAGTCCAAGCCATAACCATATTTTCCTTACCCTAGAATCGCATCTATTTAGCCAACGACATGCATCATCACAATCAAAATAATCAAGCATAAAATCATAGAATCCATATCAAGAGGGTGAAATGACAAATAGATGAAGCAAGTGAACAAGAAATACAAGCTGAATATGAGTTTAAGAAAGACTTACAACCCTTCAAAAGAAGGTTCAATCGATTCTTACAAAACCTTCAAAACGTCTTTACAAAACTCAATCAAAACTATCAAAGACTAAGAATGGTGTGTTCTTCTCTTCTTCTCCAATGGAACCTTTTCTTCTCCTCCAAGAGTAGCTCCAATCCAATATTCCAATGAGATAATCTTTCTTGTTGAGAGTGTGGGAGAGAATGGGAGTGAGGGGTCTGTCCCTAACAGCCTGCAGGACCACCTTTTATCCTCCAAATTTGCAAGAGTCGGCCATGAAGATCGTGGGACAGTTGTCACATCTGTCTGGGGAAAACCACGGCCTATTTCAACGCCCGTGGAAGTCCCAATGGCCGTGGTTTTGGTGCTTCTGCACTCTACAAATCGTCAAGCCACAATTTGGTGCATGGCATGCACCAACAAGGTCCCATGTGTCCTCCTTAGCCCCTAGCTTTCATCCCAATGAGCCCGAAGGTGTGTCATCTTGAGGAATGATCCTCAAATGTATCGATTAAGCTCCTAAAGCTCCTAAAATACCTACAAAGCCTGCAAAAGTCCGTGTAGACGTCTATCTCGACAAAATACATGAATTGAGTGCTAATCGTTACGAACTAGTGCAAACCATGCATGAATGAGAGGAAAAACTATCTAAATGAGTGCCTAAACCTAAGTCATAAATCGTGTTATCAAAAATACCCCATACTTAAGGTTTGCTCGTCCCCGAGCTAGTCCCCAACTATAGACTAAGAGATGACATGATTTATGCATGCAGAAAAACAACAAAATCTTTTTGGAGTTGTGCTTCTAATATTGGATCACCTTCATAGTCATGTTTCATGGCAATGGACAAATGATCATGCATCAAATAAGTGAAGGCACGGAAGGACAATTATACTTAACTCGGAAGCATGCATGAAATGTAAAAATGAAGAAGTCAAGATGATCATGAGCATATCCAATCTAGATCACCAAGTCTTACACACATGCAAATAGGTCACAAGGACTTGGGAAATAAATGGCTAAGAAACGTCGTGATTAGGTGGGAATTTTTCTAGGCTATGTGATGTTAATCCGGGAATGTAACTAACTTCACAACTTCACATTTTTGTCAACTCCCCACAAGTGTATATTTTCTCCATCTTTTCTTTCTTTTCTTTTATTTTTCTTTCACTTATTTTTGAGACATGGCATTGGTGTACAAAAGCCGAAACGTTGGTGATTAGCCGTCCTCGGACTTTTTTATTTTTCGAGGTGCATCCACACCGGGCACACATACCAAAGCTCATTAGGACTATCAGTTTATTTGACTTTGGCAAGGAACAAACACCCGATTATGTGAATGGTGCCGAGTTACTCGTCATTTAAACCAACGTCCCCAAACCTATATTTTTGTCTACACTTTCACAACAAATTCAGCACTTTATTTACAACATTCTTTCATCAACAACTTCACCCCACACTTGGTTTTTACACACTCAACACACTAACATGCTCCTATTCCCGGATGGGTCAAAAGAGGTCAAATTTATATCAATTGAGGTGCTAAAACAACATGATCAAGATGAGAAGTAGAGAAAGATGAATTGCCTCATTCATTCCTAAATGATGTGCAAGAACTAGCATGCAATCCAATCAAGGCAAACATTCATGATCACAATTCACTCATGGGATTCAAGATAAGTACTTCAAGTCCACATATGCATTCATCTATTCAAAACATAAGGCCATCCATAGCCAATTCACAAAACAATCTCATCATAAGGGTCATTCCCAAGCTTAGAAGAACTAAAATTTTTTTAAATTTTCTGATTTTTTGGATTTTTCGAAAGGTGTATGTACAATGCAAGACATAATGAAGCATGTGACTAAAAGAAACTACCCTAGATGCTAATCATGCAAAAGATCGTGCAAACCCCACCCCATACATAAAAACACATTGTCCCCAATGTGGTATTCAAGTAAAGAAGAGTGAAAGAGGGTTCTCACAATGTAAAAATGGTTTGCTTTGGTATTTGGGATTAATCAAGTGGAGTGATGTCGGATGATCCTATCAACGATGGTAGAGAGCTCAAAGTGTTCGTTATGGCGTTGGGATCCGCGCTAGGCACCGCTAGCCGTCCAAGTCCCGCGTCCGCTCCACCCACAATTGATGAGGGACTCATCATCATCATCCACATGCCATGCAAGGCTTCCACGCTACCAATAGTCTAGCACACAAACTCCAAACACACAAAAACACACAAAAACAGAAAAATCAAAAACAAAATAAAAACGAAAAGGGAAAGATGTCTACCAATGGTTTGCCTCCCACCAAGCGCTTCTTTAAGGTCATTAGCTTAACCAAAATCGGGGGCGTCTCACTCTAGGTGAAGTGGGGCAATCATATCCACCGGAGCTCCCGGGATATACTTCTTCAACCGGTGCCCATTCACCTTAAAATCTCCACAATGCTCCCCTCCTATCTCAACCGCGCCATGGGGAAAGATCTTCTTTACCACATAAGGACCCGTCCACCTCAACTTTAGCTTTCCGGGGAAGAGCCGCAGCCTTGAGTTGATGAGAAGTACAAGGTCACCTTCATTCAACTCCTTCAGGATGAGACACTTTTCATGCCAACGTTTGGTCCTTTCTTTGTAGATCCGGGCGTTTTCATAGGCGTCAAACCGGATCTCCTCAAGGGCGTTTATATCAAGCAACCTCTTCTCTCCGGCCTCCTTGAGGTCAACATTCAGCCACCTTATAACCCAATATGCTCTATGCTCCATTTCTACCGGAAGGTGGCAAGACTTGCCATAGACTAGCTTGTAGGGAGTGGTGCCAATCGGTGTCTTGAAAGCGGTTCTATAAGCCCACAAAGCATCATCGAGCTTCATAGCCCAATCCTTTCTTGTCCTAGAAACCGTCTTCTCAAGGATTCCCTTTATCTCCCGGTTGGAGATCCCACTTGGCCACTAGTTTGGGGATGGTAAGGTGTTGCCACCTTATGAGTCACCCCATACTTAGCCAAAACTGTCCCAAAGTTCCTATTGGAGAAGTGCTTTCCTCCATCGCTTATCATCACCCTTGGTGTTCCAAACCTAGGGAAGATCACTCGGTTGAAGAACCGCACCACAACCTTGGCATCATTTGTAGGAGAAGTGATTGCCTCCACCCATCTCGAAACATTGTCCACCGCCAATAGGATGTAGAGGTTTCCACAAGAAGAGGGGAATGGCCCCATGAACTCCACACCCCACATCAAATATCTCCACCTCTTGTATGTTGTTCAATGGCATCTCATTCATCCTTGAGATGTTGCCCGTCCTCTGGAAAGCATCACAAGCTACCACAAAATTCTTCACATCCTTGAACAAACTTGGCCAAAAGAAACCCGATTGCAATACCTTCGCACATGTCTTGTGTGAGTTAGCATAGCCTCCAAATGGCTAGGAGTGACAACGGCAGATCACACTCTCCACCTCATCCTCCGGTATGCATATCCTAAAGACTCCATCGGGCCCTCTCTTGAACAAAAGCGGTTCACTCCAATAGTAGTGCCTCACATCCTTGAAGAACTTTTTCCTTTGGGCATAGGATAAACCGGGTGGCACCTCCTCACACACAAGGTGGTTTACAATGTCATTATACCATGGCTTATTACCCCTTGACACTTGAAACAAGCATTCTTCCACCATTTGCAATTGCTCATCCCGGAATGAGTCATCAATCAGGATATCATCTCTCTCAAGCTCCAATGGTGGGAGTCTACTAAGGTGATCCGCCACAGCATTTTCGGACCCTTTCTTATCTCGGATTTCCAAGTCAAACTCTTGAAGAAGAAGGATCCACCGAATCAACCGAGGCTTGGCATCCTTCTTTGTAAGGAGATAACGGATCGCAACATGATCCGTATACACAATGACCTTCGCTCCAACAAGATATGAGCGGAACTTCTCAAATACATAGACCACCGCTAGCAACTCCTTCTCGGTTGTAGCATAATTGAGTTGGGCATCATCTAGCGTCTTGCTTGCATAATAGATGGCATGTGTAAGCCCATCTTTCCTTTGTCCCAAAACAACCCTAACCGCTACATCACTCGCGTCACACATGATCTCAAACGGTAAACTCCAATCTAGAGGTTGCATGATGGATGCGGTGATCAAAGCGTTCTTCAACCTACAAAAAGCCTCAAGGCATTCCTTGGAGAAAACAAACTCAACATCTTTCATTAGTAGGTTAGTAAGAGGCTTAGAAATCTTAGAGAAATCTTTAATAAATCTCCGGTAAAAACCGGCATGCCCTAGAAAACTCCTTACCCCCTTCACCGAGGTAGGTGGTGGCAACTTCTCTATGGTTTCTATCTTAGCTCTATCAACCTCAATACCACGGTTGGATACCAATTGTCCCAATACAATACCTTCACTTACCATGAAGTGGCATTTTTCCCAATTTAAGACAAGATTTGTCTCCTCACATCTCTTTAGCACCAAAGACAAGTTAGCTAAGCAATCTTCAAAAGAAGATCCATAAACACAAAAGTCATCCATAAACACTTCCATGATGTTTTCAATATACTCAGAAAAGATAGCCATCATACACCTTCGAAAGGTGGCGGGTGCATTACATAACCCAAATGGCATTCTCCTATATGAATAGGGATTTGGAAGAATCCACTATAGCCATCTAAGTAACAAAAGTGGGAATGTTGAGCTAATCTCTCTTGCATATGGTCAATGAAAGGAAGAGGAAAGTGATCTTTCCTAGAGGCCACATTTAGTTTCCTATTGTCTATACACATCCTACACTCCGTAACCGTTCTAGTTGGAATTAGTTCATTATTCTCATTGGTTACTACGGTCATCCCACCCTTCTTAGGAACCACATGCACGGGACTAACCCATTTATTATCCGAAATCGGGAAAATGATTCCCGCATCTAGCAATTTAAGGATCTCCTTTTTGACTACTTCTTTCATGATAGGGTTTATTCTTCTTTGAGGTTCAATAGAAGGTTTATGGTTGTCTTCCATTAAGATCTTATGCATGCACAAAGAAGGTTTAATGCCAACTAAGTCATCAATGGTATAGCCAATGGCTTTCCTATGCAATCTCAACTCATGCAACAATCTAGCAAGTTCATCATCATTCAAGCTTGCATTCACAATAACCGGATATGTAGAATTCTCACCAAGAAAAGCATACTTCAAATGAGAGGGGAGGGGTTTAAGTTCAAGTTTAGGAGGACCTTTATCGAGTGGAGATGATCCATATAATGTAGGTTTATGATTGTCTTCCATTAAGATCCTTGAAACTTGATCATCAACCAATGTAGTTTCTGGAGAAACCATGGGCAAAATTATGGGCTCTCGCACAACCACGGCCGTGGAACTTGCAAAGCTAGCCTTTTTGAGCATTCCAGAGAGTTTCACGGGAGAAACCACGGGCGTGGTTCTTGGTCCCTGGCCGTGGTTCTTGCAGAAATTCAGCACATCTTCGTGTGCTTCAAATTAATCTCTTGTCTCCTTTTCCAATGCTTCAAAAGCCTTGATTTCTTCATTGCAGGCCTCCTCAACTCCTTCCTCCATCAAACTAAAGCTAAGAACCTTCTCCAAGGGGTCCTTGATCATGATCGAGCTCGCAACTTCTCTAGACTCCTCTTGCTCGACAATGTTGAACACATCCTCACCAAGGGTTGGCCCCTTCATCATTGTGGATAGTTTGAACTTAATATTCTCCTCTCCAATGTTGAAGTAGAGAATTCCATTTTTGAAATCCACCAAACATCCGGAAGTGGCTAGGAAAGGTCTCCCTAAGATGATAGGAACCGGATAGTCCGCCGGGATGTCCAAAACAACAAAGTCTATGGGCACATAGAACTTCCCTAGTTGCACCGGTATGTCTTCTAAGATTCCTACGGGGTAAGTGAGCGAACGGTCCGCCATGTAAAGGGTCATCTTGACCGGATTTGGCTCTCCTAGCCCAACCTTGTTACAAATTACAAGCGGTATGATGCTAGCACTTGCACCAAGATCACATAGGGCTTCATGCTTCACTTCTCCCACTCCAATTGGCACACAAAAGGATCCCGGATCTCTAAGCTTAGGATGCATCTCCTCCTTCATGGTTTGGATCAATTCCGAGGACCTCTTAGTCATCCTCACTTCTCCATACTCCTGCAACTTCCTTTTGTTGGAGAGATTTCCTTCAAAAACTTGCCATATTCCGTCATACCTAGAATAGCATCCATGAACGGAATGTTAATATACAATTAAGACATAAGTTCAAGGAATTTGCCGAAATGTTTGTCCAAGCGAGCTCTTGCTCGTGATTGTGGGAATGGTAGTGGTGGCTTGTATGGAGGTGGTGCCATATATGTTGGCTCATCATCCTTGCTCTTTCCTCCATCTTCTTCCAATGGCTCTTCTTCTATCACCACTTGCTTCTCCTTGTCATTTCCCTTAGGTAAGGGATCCTTCATGCTCAACCCACTCCTTGTTGTGATGGCCAACACTTGGCCTCTTCGGTTATCTTCGGTTCTTCCGGGAAGCTTTCCCGGATCTCTATGAGCTTCACCCGCCTTTTGGAACACTTGTGCTTCCAACACCTTTTGAGCCTTAGAAATGGAAGTCACCGTGCTCTCAAGACCACTCAACCTTCCAAGCAATTGCTCAAACATCATCTCGGTTCTATCCTTCGGAGGTTGAGTAAATCCGGGTGGAGGCTCTTGTGAAGCCTTTGGTGGTGAAGATGCGCTTGTAGAAGAGGGAGGGTTCAAGGCTCCATCCGGGTTAGAATTGGAAAACCCGGGATGGTTGTGGTTAGGCCGGTAATTGTTGAATTGCCGGTTGTTGTTGAAGTTCCTTGGGCCTTGATAGTTGTTGTAATTGCCCCTTCCCATGTAGTTGACATCTTCCTCCTTGGAAGACAAGTTTGCTTGCACTTGCACTTGAGGGGTTGCTTGATTCTTCAAAGTTGTAGCACACAATTCCCTTAGTTGCTAACACTAGGTCACCCTAGGATAGATTTAGCTCAACTAACACTAGGTTTTCGACAATGACTAGGTTCAATCAAGCGAGTCATCCAAGCATACATTTAAGTCAATTCTATCATAGTCCAAGCCATAACCATCTTTTCCTTACCCTAGAATCGCATCTATTTAGTCAACGACATGCATCATCACAATCAAAATCATCAAGCATAAAATCATGGAATCCATATCAAGAGGGTGAAAAGACAAAGAGATGAAGCAAGTGAACAAGAAATACAAGCTGAATATGAGTTTAAGAAAGACTTACAACCCTTCAAAAGAAGGTTCAATCGATTCTTCCAAAACCTTGCAAAACATCTTCATAAAACTCACTCAAAACTATCAAAGACTAAGAATGGTGTGTTCTTCTCTTCTTCTCCAATGGAACCTTTTCTTCTCCTCCAAGAGTAGCTCCAATCCAATCTTCCAATGAGAGAATCTTTCTTGTTGAGAGTGTGAGAGAGAATGTGAGTGAGGGGTCTGTCCCTAACAGCCTGTAGGACCACCTTTTATCCTCCAAATTTGCAAGAGTCGGCCATTTAGATCGTGGGACAGCTGTCACAGTTGTCTGGGGAAAACTACGGCCTATTTCCACGCCCGTGGAAGTCCCAGTGGCCGTTGTTTTGGTGCTTCTGCACTCTACGGATCGTCAAGCCACAATTTGCTGCATGGCATGCACCAACAAGGTCCCATGTGTCCTCCTTAGCCCCTCGCTTTCATCCCAATGAGCCCGAAGGTGTGTCATCTTGAGGAATGATCCTCAAATGTATCAATTAAGCTCCTAAAGCTCCTAAAATACCTACAAAGAAAACAAAAGTCCGTGTAGACGTCTATCTCGACAAAATACATGAATTGAGTGCAAATCGTTACGAACTAGTGCAAACCATGCATGAATGAGCGGAAAAACTATCTAAATGAGTGCCTAAACCTAAGTCATAAATCGTGTTATCACGTGTGACCAACCCTGCCAGGTAGACGGTCATATGCATTAGTACCATTCCACGCTGGTAAACAGGGATAGGTGCGAGGTTTGGGAATCCCTCGTGTCACAAAATAAGTATCATTAGTAATAACCTATCACCTAATTAAAGATAATAAACGGATTGAGTGTTGCATGTTGATTGTGTATGTTGTGTGTTTGTGCTTTTACCTTTATACTTATGCATAGAATGTTAGCTAACGGTTTTATACCGCTTGGAGATGCCTTGCAGGTTAAGACATTTGTTGAGAGATCCGGAGGGAATGGTCAGCCGGGTCCACGTACTTATTTAGTAGGGGACGGAGATGTTTTTTTGTTCTTCATATGTGTCGTTTTGGTACCTTTGCTTTGTAAGGTTGATACACATTCTTCATGTATATTTTGTTTAAAGTTTTCAAATGTTTTAAATACTTTTGTTTCTTGTTGTAAGATCCTAGTGAAATTGTTGTCAAACTAAAGTCGGGACCCATTGTGAGGTCCTAACCAGTAGCTCCCCGAGTTCTCAGAATTTGGGGTGTTACAATATGGTATCAGAGATCTAGGTTGGCAACAATGGCACTTGAAATCTTCTGAAAGACCGAATGTATAAAATAACTAGAACCCGAAAGGGGTCTAAAATTTTCAAAACGGATTTCTGTTTTTACACACACGCATAGTCGGGTTGTTGGGTTAGTAGTACGTCAGACCACCATCGCTCTCCGTGGATCTCTTCAACTTGGATCGATAGGAGTTAGTATATAGACTTTTTATGATGATTCTTATTATATGTTACATACATTTGTATGCTTAGCTTGTTAGTATCCTAAAGAATATTTTTTATCCTTTAGTCGTGATATTACGAAGCGATTATCGCCTCATGATAAATCAACTACGGACTAGAAGAATCTCCAATACGAGGCAATGGAATCGGACCTTGAATTGGGTATTATACTCAGGTAGGCTTCTTGGTGATCCTTACATATTATCCAAAGAACAAGTGAGCAAAGGAAGTAAAGTTGTGAAGATAATTTTTACCACACGCACAATCAAATGAGGAAGAAATCCCTAAGTCAAATCAGTTAGAAGTAATAGAAGGTCGTACAAGGAACTTGGGCATACGAGGCCGAGAGACGGAATTAGAAGAACCATGCAAGAGACTACAAGAGGGCGGAGTAGAGATAACAATATTGGAATAGGAAAAGTAGAATTGAGTACAACCAAGATTGCGGAATCAAGGACATTATAATCGAGGCGGATGCCCCATAGACCATTAGGGGCATGAGAAACCAGAAGAGACAAAGTGTCAATCCAGGTGTGAGAATCTAAGGTGCAAGGAATGAAGACCTACAATTGAGTGTAAAAGCGAAAAGGAAGACCCCACAAGCATGGGGAGGTTTTGACCTCCTCAGAGATATAAGAAGTTTGAAAGAAACCGCGACGTCAATATCCAAAGAATGGAAGCCTGTAGCTGGGTCAACGGAGTTTCAAGAGGGCGATATTACCACCAACACCAGTGAAGAAATCTGTATGGGAGAACGGCCTTGATAGACTCGAGATTCTAGAATAACCCGAATTATCACGGGATCTAAGCCATCAACACAGATGGTCCATGCAAAAGGAACTGCAAGTGGATGATCATTACGGCCATAAGAATTTCAAAGACTCTTGCAAGCAATCGTGGAAACTTGAAACGACTATTTATTCCCGATGAATGACACAATCGGACTAGAGAAATGGAGTTAGCCCATAAGAAGCGGAAGGGTGGAAGGTAGAACGAACTAAAGAAGTATAAAAGGATTGTTGTGGGCAACTATTTACCTACTAGCTAAGGAAATTTTGACATATCACAATTAACACGGAATGGAGACTTACAACTTAATGTAAGAGCGAAAGGTAAACTTCACAAGCCTGGAGACGTTTTGTCTTCTTTAAAGATAAGAATTTTAAGAGGAATTACAACGCTAGTATCGAAAGGATCGAAGCTCTGTAACATAGTCAACAGAGATTTGGAAGGAAATATTACAAACAACGCCGATTAAGGAACCTGTGCTTGTGAGAATCGTGTGGTGGACTCAAGAGTCCAGGGTAACCCGCATTTATAACAGAACATAGGCCATCAACACAAACGGTCCCTGTAAAGGGACTACATTTGGGAGGTAATTAAAAGTCATTGGAACTACAAAATGCTTACCATCTATCGTGGAGTGTTAGGAACGATTTTTGACGTCTGGCGAATGGCACAGTGAGACTTGAGAAAGAGAGTTGTCCCAAAGGAAGCAAAAGAGTGAAAGATAAGACGAACTAAAGAGGGATAAAAGGATTAATCTAGTAGGTGATGTGCACCACAAGTTTAATACCGGTAGAGGCATGAAATTGAGATAAGTCAATTATAGACTGACCGATGTCAACCAAGGACGTGCAAGTATTATTTGGTATTGACGAGTTATGTGCCGTTAAGAAGAGATATTTGTGACGGTGGATCTATGGAGTAGCTTTACCCACGCCTTAGAGGATTTCCTTAAGTAGGCAACGACAACCTTCTTGGACAAATTGAAGGTATAAAGAGAAATGTTTTAATGGTTACTTCTTGGCTAGTTAAGATCAATCTCCGGTCAAGTCAGGGAGTTTGGATCCGTGGTAGAAGAATTAAGAAAGTAAGCGGAATAAGTTGTTTTTCAATCGTTGTTTTATTTTCTTAAGGCAAGTAAAGAAGGTACTTGGTACTTCATCTTTATAAGACTCATGGTGTAATTGGAAGAATGAGTTTTGGGATCAATCATTTTATACTTACAGAAAAAAGGTCCTTAGGATTAATGAGTGACAACAGGATAAGCAGAGTAGCGTAGCGGAAGCGTGGTAGGTCCTAACCAACAAAGCAAGAAGCTCAAGGGTACTGATGGATGTCGTGTCGAGTTTAACATGGTGATAGTTGGTGAAATGCATTCTAATTTGGAAGAAACGTGAGTTAGGCTATGCGAGTGACTGGAACATTTGTACGGGAACTTATGTGCATGTATAGGTAATAGAAGGAGACTGGTACCCTATTATGGATCCGAGAGAAGAGTGAGTGCTTTGTTACATTTTGCCAGACAAGTAGTTTTGGAATTCTATACTAATGGAATACTCTAGAGTGAGTTTTCCGGATGGATTAGGAAAGAATTAATGATGTAATAAAAGTATTGCGCATGGCCTGCACTAGAAAGATCAAAGTGAGTAACTACCGTCCTGAGTCGAAGATACATAAGAAAGAGAAGCGATAGGAGCATACTTGCAACCTAGTAACCGTGCTTAAAGAAAGCATAATCTCGGAGTAGATTTTATGTGTAATGTTATGTCGGAACAAAGCCTAGTTGCGTTTTGAGTTAGAGGGATATTACTAGTCTGATGGAGGATACAAGAGTTCAATGTTGACGGTGTGTTAGCATTTATCGAGTATTTATGATCAAATAATTGTGATATAAGATCACTTTGTGTCTAATAACGTCATTCCGGACATATTCTATGTTACTTAAGATCTTAGGAAATGTGTGGGAAGTTTAGGTTAGAGCAAACTATATATTAGAGATCTATAAATAATATAATAATGCCAAGTGAACAAAGAGGATGACCACTAGATTTGATTTTAGTTGTCTCGAGTATGAGACCTGAAAAGGGTAAAGGTGATGATTCCTTATTTGAGGAATTAGATGACTGAGTAATATTAAATGACAAGACCAAGTGAGTCGTGATACGAAGAGCATTGAGCACTTGGTAAGTGTTGGTGGATGTCCAAAACCTTGGACTTGATGGTGTAGTCAGAACCTTTTTAGAAGGCCGGAAGCAAGTGGTCATAACGAAGGGAAGAAAGTTGAAAAGATCATTTTCCGTAGGGTCATCAAAGGATCTAGAAGTGAGTTGTGTAAGGCAACCATTAGAAGTTTTAAAGCGGTTTAAAAGTGATTGATGGACTAATATTCCTCACCCTATTGGAGAGTGCAGCTTCAGTTTTCCACGGAGAATAAGTTTGGGAACTGAATTTGAGAATTTCAGTTGGAGAGATACCTACCAGACACGAGTTAGGTCATCAGATTAGAGGATTAGACTGTTGAGCCGGATGATACCGGTGAGATATTCGGGAACCACGCTAGAACGTGGTGGCCGACGCTTGTGATCTATGTACCTGAAAAGATTTAAGATTCAGCGGTTTTATGAAAAGCTGATAAGGCTACCTAAGATATGGGGGATAGTAAGGGACGTAACCTTTCAAACACCTATGTAGCGATAGTTGTAACCTCGAGAATAACGAGTTAGGGCTTGAGCTTGTATGTGTGATATTGTTTGACTGCTTGTTTATTTCATGATTGAGTGTTTAGGTAATGATGTGTGATTTTGGTAATCTTAATGTGCGGGAAACTTAGATGTGGAAACGACGAGACTTTTGTGTAGTGATCAAACACACCCATTTGGTGCCTTAAAGGCCAATCAGGATTGTCTTATCCTAAGTTTCGGGACGAAACTCATTTTTAGGGGGATCTGATGTAACGACCAGTTTTTTTTCGTTACGCTTTGATAGGGTTAGAGAAGGTTAGGAAACAAATAAAAATTTATTGAGACCAGGACATACCAGTTTATTTATGGAAGTGGTTTAATTCAGTACCTTGTTCTAAGTTTCGGGACGAAACTTATTTTAAGGGGGTACTGATGTAATATCCGGAATTTTTATTCCCTTTAATTCCGAATCAATTCGGACTTCGAGCCGCTGACGGTTTCCCATTCTATCTAGTATTTCTTTCTTCACAAATTTTGTCATTTTATGTAGAATTTAGTTCACATAAAATGATAGAATTATATCAAACCGTGATTCTTATAATTATTTATCATTTTATGTAGAATTTAATTCACATAAAATGATAGAGTTATATTAAACCCTAATTCTTATAATGAGTTCTTAACGACGACTTTAGACGAGATCATGACAAGGCTAAGACCAGGCTGTCACAAAGCTGTGACGAGACCATGACAGAGCTGAGACGAGGTCATGACGAAGCCCGACAACTCTGTGACGAGGTCATGCATGGGCCTGACGAAGCCCGGACGAGTTTTTGACAAGTTTTGACAACTCAGCCCACTTGTTGTTTTTACAAATTCAGCCCACTTTCTCTCTTGTTTTATTGCAGCCCACACAAACTCAGCCTAACTCCTCATCCTTGTTGACTGGTGATTCAATTTTGGACTGCTTGTGCAGGCCCAGCTTAGCCTCCTTTCTCCAAACCGCTCAGCCTTCTCCTCCAGCCCAAGAACACGCTAGCAAGGCCATCTGAAGGAGCTTCCACGTCTTCAGCCGGTTGTTACAGAAGGACGTAACTCCCCGCAGATCACGCCCTCCTCGTCTCCTCTTATGATACTTTCCTGTCGCATCGAATCGTCTCCTGCACATGTTCAGTAACAGCCTCGGACGCAGCAATGGATCCCCAACTTCGACGCCTCCCTTCTGCACAACCAGTAGACGAGTGCAGTAGTGGTGAGTCTTCGCATCTCCTCTCCCCTTCTGATCTGAACAACTCGGTAACTATACCCTCTATGTAGAGGCTTCCCCAGTGCAGCAGCGTGATTCCTGTTCGCCACTTAGCGTGCGTGCAAATAAGCTTTAAATTTATAAAACTAGAATCAAGCAAGCGAACCCACAGTGTACGGATCGACGTAGTTAAGCAAGAATTCCAGATTATCGAACACAGGGATTTGGGGGTTAAATCCAGCTATAAATCGTAAAGCAAGTAAATGTATGAGCTTTGCAAATATATTGGGAAAACAGCAACCCTAAAGATCTAGGTATCTAATTGTGGCAATCGATTCAAGATATACTAAAGAACTAAGGACAGAGTTAAGAGTGTCAAAGGTATACTAAAGTAAAGCAATGTACGATGAAGTTGCAAGGCTTTATATGACTTATCTAAAGGCACTCTCTATAAAGGTTGTTGAAGCTTCATTATAGAAAGGATCTAAAGATTAGAATTAATCTCAAATACCCAAACTTGTAACCCAAGGATCAAGACTAACTAAACCGATTAAGGTTGTGACACTCAAAATCGAAGTAGAGGTTGTTGAGGCTTCACTACTACCTAAAAAAGGGCAAACCTAGACTAGATTAAAGCTAATCTTTAACCTTGGATCAAAGTAAAAGCAAAATTCGTAAATTGGTACAAATTACGGGTGGATCTTGAGTTCCACGGCCGTGGAACCTCAAGAACAAACCGTGATTTTGGTTCGTCGGCGAATCTCTCTAACTCTCAGGGTCCAATCTGTTTACGATCGATCTATCATCATCTAAGCCACAACTATCAACCCTTCCCCTTAGAATTGCTAAAGGGTTTTAGCCAACAACAGTCATTATGATATCAAATTCAAGATTAAGAAGAATGAAAGATGAAAACCTTCGAAAACCTTCAATAAACTTCAAATCAATCTCAAATCCACAAACAATGGTATAATGTATATCAGATTTGGAATAACACAAACCAATCACAATCCTTGATAAGAACGAATATCGGGATGTCAATCCGTCTTCTAATCCAACCTAGGAACAAAAACGCAACATCCAAATCTCCAGGCCTTCTTAAATCTCCATTGCAAAAATTGCAATTCTCCGCACGTCCAATGAATGAAACCCTAGGCACGTGCAAGCAAGCGTAAGCGGGGATGCCAAATTCTCCCTTCTTCAGTCTTTTTATAAGGAAAGATAGAATAACCGTCCGGCCCATGTGCGTAGACAATGTGTCTATATTTTATTCGTCAAAAGATTGCCTAAATCATGGTTTCATGGAGTTCCACGGCCGTGGTTTAGAGCGTGGAAGTGGATTACGGTTCTTCACAACTTCCACGACCGTACTTTATACCGTGTAACTCTCGGGAATGCTCCACGTTCATGTTGCCAAGTTCCACGGCCGTGGTTTAGAGCGTGGACCTCATTACGGCCGTATTTTAAAGCGTGGAAGCATAGATTGCTCGTAGCTTCCTTTGTTTCGTGCCATTCCTCATCTTAGCATCTTTCTTGGCTTCTTTGTGGTGTCCTAAATCCTTGGATGTGCTCAATTCATCTCCATCCTCTCTTAATTCATTCGGTTTTAGCTCTTATTCGCCTACAATCAACACAAAGCTTATGTAGACCTCTATATCGACAATATAGACAAACTAGCTAACAATTGTTTCCATGCTTTATCGATGAACACTATAATGGATGAAAAACATCTAGAAAACGTGCCTAAAATATCACAATATTTCATGCTAACAAAATACCCATACTTGCCACTTGCTTGTCCCTAAGCAAGGTCTTTCAAAAGCTTTAAAACTCAAGTTAGGATGAAATATGCATGCAATCTCAAAAACAAAACATCTTTTAAGTAAATATGCTTCTAGTCAATAGATCATTCTCAAACCTTGCTTCATTCATTCACGAGACTCTCATATACATAATCAAAGAATAAAGAGGAAGGAAACATCATGAATTGATCAAACTTCAATGTAAGCATCATAACCTTCAAACACTGTCAAAATCAATCATAAGAAACTTCAATTTAGACCACCAAGTCATATAACATTCTCTTGATCTTAAGGACTTTCAAGTAAGGTCTAGAATGCGGAAAGGGAAAGGAAACTATAAGGAATGTGGTGCATGAATCCGGGAAAGTGGATAACTATCTCTTTTCTTTTTCTCTTGCGGTTTTGCAACACTTTCAACTTAGAGCTTTGCTCTCTTCTTTTGCACATAATTTTTCGACTTTACTTTTGGAGTTATGGACAGAGGTGCACAAAAACCGAAGCCTAGGAGATTGGCGGTTCTCAATTTTGCGAGATGCCATAATCCGTTAGGAATATCGCTCAATCCGACTTTGGCAAGACACAAACACCCGGCTATGTGAATATTGCCGAGTTACTCATCGTCATGAATGACTTCCCCAAACCTATAAGTTCTTTCTATTCTTTGAATGCAAAATTTTGCTTTCATGGCCCTCCCATATCAAACATGCCAAATATCAACTCCTCCAAATTCCCGGATAGGTAAGGACGGCCATTATTTCATTGAGGGGCTAAATGATCAAAGAAAGAAGAAAGAAAATCGAATTGCCTTAATCATTTCAACAAGAAGTATAAGAACTTATCATGTGATTTCAACCTTGCTTTCTCAATATGATTTAGGTAACACTCTTCACATTATGAAACTTGCAAAAGAGGAATAATTAACTCATTCAATTTCTTTTCAATTCACCATTTGTTTAAGCATACAATTGTCATCAAAAACTCAATTCACAAGTAGTGATTTTCATAGAAATCATCTCAATCCTTAGAAGCACAAAATTTTCAAAATTTTTTGATTTTTAAGGTTTTTTTCAAAAGATGTTTCATGCAATGCGATAATGAAACGCGTAACAATGGAATGAAACATGCAAGGTGTTCTCGATCAAAGCCAGCAAAAGTGAGTAGAGTTATTACAAACGAATAGTCACACCCCACCCCATACTTGAGACAAACATTGTCCCTAATGTTCAAAAAGAAATAAAGAAAAGAAAGAAATAAAATGAACTCACAAGACGGTGGTGGAATGGCTAAAGCGGTAGATCATCATCATCCTCACTGGGGTGCCGGTGGTGGTGGAAACGGGAAGAAGTCGGGGTCGTAGTTCCGCCCAAACTGCTGGCGGTAGAAGTCTCTCATCATCCGGTCATGTGCCTCAGCTCGTGTATCTCTAACATCCGCCCGGATCTCCAAAGCAACGACTCTCCTGGAAAGGTCGGTGGCCCACTCCGGCAGCTGCTCGTACCACTCCGGCACCTGGCTATACCAAGCTGGTGCATCTGACGGTGCTGGTGCTGGTGGTGGCTGTGCATGCCAAGTCGGTGGAGCTCCCTTCCAATCCGGCAGCGTGCTATACCACTGAGGAGGGGTCTCCATCCATGTCAGCCTCTAACTCACGCTGGCGCGGCAAGAGGAAGAACCAGAAGCTCTAGCGGGGCGGGGAGAGTGTCTAGGGAGGTCAAGAACTGTATCCGGCTGATCCGGAAAGGTACCAAAATCGTGCTCCTCACCTCCTCCCTCAAACTCACCATCTCCTCTCATCTCCTCCTCATCTGCAACAGGTGCCTCTGGTGGAATGTAGGGAGGCGCTACTAATCTATTCGCATGCATAGCAGCGAATGTCTCCTTCCAATTATGGCGTCAAACCATAATGGAATACTCGGGAAGCCATATCAGCCCTCTACCTCCTCTACCCTCCCAAGGCATGGCAGCGGTAGGTGGACCTCTATGTCTAGGAAAGATAATACCTCTAGTCATGAGGCTCTCAAGTCCTAGAGGTCTAGCCGTTATCCTAGTGCACGCGGAGAAGTCAATACCTAGCTGTCTAGCAAGGTGGGTGACCATCCCACCGTATCCAATATTGCCGGCCCTCTTGTTCTTTAGCTTACTCATAGTAGAAGCTAAGAGGGTGGCATAGTCAGCCGGCCAACCATGCAGCATACAGTAAAGTAGAAACAACTCATTAATCTTGATTTTTTGAGGAGTCTCCGTCCTAGGGAAGAGACACTCAGAAAGCACTCGGTGGGCGATCTTCGAGGCTAAGTGATAGGTCAACTTAGCCTTGGTATCAGCAGGTTGCCAGCGGTCCTCGCTGGCGTACACCATAACAATATCCTCCTAAAAATCTTTGGCGTATACGCCACTAGGAAATCGACCATTGAAGGTCTCATGGAACCCAAAGAAGGCTCCAAACTATCGAATCGAGAACTCATAGTTCCTCTCCATCAGCCGGAAAGAAACCATCCTATCTACATGACTATGCTCAAATAAGATCACAAACTCTCTAGTGATCTCCTCATACCCATCTTCCCGAATAGCGGAGAAGATGATCAAACCGGCTCTATCAAGTAACCAAGTAAGGTCACCTACCACATTCAGTGGCTCTATATCCTCAAGCAACAAATATCGTGGTCCTATGACCGGTCTCTTCTCCATCCTCTCTAAGGCATCGAGGTAATCCTCATGGATCGTAGGAATTCTAGGGGGTGAGGGTGATGGTGGTGATGGTGGTTCAGTAGGGGGTGCCTGAGAGGAGGAGGAAGCATTGCCTTTCCTCTTCTTGGTCCTATTAGACATTCTCCTAACGAGGTCCATGTTCTGTTCAAAACCACGGTATGTTCTTCAATTTCCACGGCCGTGGAATGCCCAGAGACCGTGATTCGGTTCGTAAATCCTCAAAAATCACTCAATCAACAGCACCATCACCAGATAGCAGCCCTAGACTAATTTTAATCCAGTTCCAATAAGTTCTCCTAATATATCTTGCAAAAACTGAATAGAATCGACAAAGTGAGAGAAGAGAAGAAAAACCTAGGTTTTTGGATTTTAAAATCCAAATTCACTCTTCTCCGGCGATTGTTCACTCGAATCGTTGCTTGGATCTTGTAGATTATCGAATTTGCTCCAGTTTGGGTTAAAGAATCGATCGAAACGATTAACGAACGGAGATTTGAGAGAGGGGGACAAATTCGGCGTTTTTGGGCGTGGAAAATGGAGTTTTGGTGTGTTTTGTGATAAAACGTGGTTTTTATAGTTGCCGTAAATTTTTTGGAAAATTACGGTCACTCGGGGGTTTCCACGGCCGTGGAAACGTACGAAACTGTGGTTTTGGTGATTTTTCTCAGGCTTTTGCAAATTACGGTCACTGTAGCAGTCACGGCCGTGGAACTCTCTGTAATGTGCCAATGTCCAAGTTTAGTCAGTTTTCTTCAAACCTAAGTGCAATACCTTGGGTTGCCTCCCAAGAAGCGCTTGTTTAAGGTCCGTAGCTAGACCATATTCGCACTTATTCGAGTGCGGTGGGCGCGAACTCTTCAGCTTGGAGTTCCGGTGAATGCTTCTTGAGTCGTTGACCGTTCACCCCATACTTCAACTGCACCATGGGGAAAAACACGTTTGATTAGATAAGGTCCAGTCCAACGAGATTTAAGCTTACTTGGAAAGAGACGAAGCCTTGAATTGAAGAGGAGAACTTGATCTCCTTTGGGATGATATGCTTATCATGCCAACGCTTCGCTCTTTCTTTATAGATCTTGGCGTTTTCGTAGGCGTTCAAGCGAAGCTCTTCAAGCTCGTTAAGGTCCAAGAGACACTTCTCTCCTGCTTCCTTCATGCTGAAGTTCAACCACTTTGTTGCCCAATACGCCTTATGCTCCAATTCTACCGGCAAGTGACAAGACTTCCCATACACAAGGTTGTATGGTTCCGATGGGAGTCTTATATGCAGTCCGGTATGTCCATAATGCGTCATCTAGCTTCAAAGACCAATCCTTCCTTGTCCTTGAAACCGTCTTCTCAAGGATTCCTTTAATCTCCCGGTTTGAGATTTCCACTTGTCCACTAGTTTGTGGATGATAAGGCGTGGCGATCTTGTGAGTCACCCCATACTTAGCTAATAGAGGTTCGAATTGTGGGGAAATGAAGTAGAGTTATTACAAACGAATAGTCACACCCCACCCCATACTTGAGACAAACATTGTCCCTAATGTTCAAAAAGAAATAAAGAAAAGAAAGAAATAAAATGAACTCACAAGACGGTGGTGGAATGGCTAAAGCGGTAGATCATCATCATCCTCACTGGGGTGCCGGTGGTGGTGGAAACGGGAAGAAGTCGGGGTCGTAGTTCCGCCCAAACTGCTGGCGGTAGAAGTCTCTCATCATCCGGTCATGTGCCTCAGCTCGTGTATCTCTAACATCCGCCCGGATCTCCAAAGCAACGACTCTCCTGGAAAGGTCGGTGGCCCACTCCGGCAGCTGCTCGTACCACTCCGGCACCTGGCTATACCAAGCTGGTGCATCTGACGGTGCTGGTGCTGGTGGTGGCTGTGCATGCCAAGTCGGTGGAGCTCCCTTCCAATCCGGCAGCGTGCTATACCACTGAGGAGGGGTCTCCATCCATGTCAGCCTCTAACTCACGCTGGCGCGGCAAGAGGAAGAACCAGAAGCTCTAGCGGGGCGGGGAGAGTGTCTAGGGAGGTCAGGAACTGTATCCGGCTGATCCGGAAAGGTACCAAAATCGTGCTCCTCACCTCCTCCCTCAAACTCACCATCTCCTCTCATCTCCTCCTCATCTGCAACAGGTGCCTCTGGTGGAATGTAGGGAGGCGCTACTAATCTATTCGCATGCATAGCAGCGAATGTCTCCTTCCAATTATGGCGTCAAACCATAATGGAATACTCGGGAAGCCATATCAGCCCTCTACCTCCTCTACCCTCCCAAGGCATGGCAGCGGTAGGTGGACCTCTATGTCTAGGAAAGATAATACCTCTAGTCATGAGGCTCTCAAGTCCTAGAGGTCTAGCCGTTATCCTAGTGCACGCGGAGAAGTCAATACCTAGCTGTCTAGCAAGGTGGGTGACCATCCCACCGTATCCAATATTGCCGGCCCTCTTGTTCTTTAGCTTACTCATAGTAGAAGCTAAGAGGGTGGCATAGTCAGCCGGCCAACCATGCAGCATACAGTAAAGTAGAAACAACTCATTAATCTTGATTTTTTGAGGAGTCTCCGTCCTAGGGAAGAGACACTCAGAAAGCACTCGGTGGGCGATCTTCGAGGCTAAGTGATAGGTCAACTTAGCCTTGGTATCAGCAGGTTGCCAGCGGTCCTCGCTGGCGTACACCATAACAATATCCTCCTAAAAATCTTTGGCGTATACGCCACTAGGAAATCGACCATTGAAGGTCTCATGGAACCCAAAGAAGGCTCCAAACTATCGAATCGAGAACTCATAGTTCCTCTCCATCAGCCGGAAAGAAACCATCCTATCTACATGACTATGCTCAAATAAGATCACAAACTCTCTAGTGATCTCCTCATACCCATCTTCCCGAATAGCGGAGAAGATGATCAAACCGGCTCTATCAAGTAACCAAGTAAGGTCACCTACCACATTCAGTGGCTCTATATCCTCAAGCAACAAATATCGTGGTCCTATGACCGGTCTCTTCTCCATCCTCTCTAAGGCATCGAGGTAATCCTCATGGATCGTAGGAATTCTAGGGGGTGAGGGTGATGGTGGTGATGGTGGTTCAGTAGGGGGTGCCTGAGAGGAGGAGGAAGCATTGCCTTTCCTCTTCTTGGTCCTATTAGACATTCTCCTAACGAGGTCCATGTTCTGTTCAAAACCACGGTATGTTCTTCAATTTCCACGGCCGTGGAATGCCCAGAGACCGTGATTCGGTTCGTAAATCCTCAAAAATCACTCAATCAACAGCACCATCACCAGATAGCAGCCCTAGACTAATTTTAATCCAGTTCCAATAAGTTCTCCTAATATATCTTGCAAAAACTGAATAGAATCGACAAAGTGAGAGAAGAGAAGAAAAACCTAGGTTTTTGGATTTTAAAATCCAAATTCACTCTTCTCCGGCGATTGTTCACTCGAATCGTTGCTTGGATCTTGTAGATTATCGAATTTGCTCCAGTTTGGGTTAAAGAATCGATCGAAACGATTAACGAACGGAGATTTGAGAGAGGGGGACAAATTCGGCGTTTTTGGGCGTGGAAAATGGAGTTTTGGTGTGTTTTGTGATAAAACGTGGTTTTTATAGTTGCCGTAAATTTTTTGGAAAATTACGGTCACTCGGGGGTTTCCACGGCCGTGGAAACGTACGAAACTGTGGTTTTGGTGATTTTTCTCAGGCTTTTGCAAATTACGGTCACTGTAGCAGTCACGGCCGTGGAACTCTCTGTAATGTGCCAATGTCCAAGTTTAGTCAGTTTTCTTCAAACCTAAGTGCAATACCTTGGGTTGCCTCCCAAGAAGCGCTTGTTTAAGGTCCGTAGCTAGACCATATTCGCACTTATTCGAGTGCGGTGGGCGCGAACTCTTCAGCTTGGAGTTCCGGTGAATGCTTCTTGAGTCGTTGACCGTTCACCCCATACTTCAACTGCACCATGGGGAAAAACACGTTTGATTAGATAAGGTCCAGTCCAACGAGATTTAAGCTTACCTGGAAAGAGACGAAGCCTTGAATTGAAGAGGAGAACTTGATCTCCTTTGGGATGATATGCTTATCATGCCAACGCTTCGCTCTTTCTTTATAGATCTTGGCGTTTTCGTAGGCGTTCAAGCGAAGCTCTTCAAGCTCGTTAAGGTCCAAGAGACACTTCTCTCCTGCTTCCTTCATGCTGAAGTTCAACCACTTTGTTGCCCAATACGCCTTATGCTCCAATTCTACCGGCAAGTGACAAGACTTCCCATACACAAGGTTGTATGGTTCCGATGGGAGTCTTATATGCAGTCCGGTATGTCCATAATGCGTCATCTAGCTTCAAAGACCAATCCTTCCTTGTCCTTGAAACCGTCTTCTCAAGGATTCCTTTAATCTCCCGGTTTGAGATTTCCACTTGTCCACTAGTTTGTGGATGATAAGGCGTGGCGATCTTGTGAGTCACCCCATACTTAGCTAATAGAGGTTCGAATTGTGGGGAAATGAAGT